>CM076689.1:78301697-78901697 GCA_038501925.1 Xenopus petersii
TTAATGAAATGGGGAGTAAATTGCGCGTGGCCTAATTACACATTTTAAACAGTAAATTTGTGAAATCTTGTCAAGAGATTAACATTCATGTTGTGACTAATGCAACTACACTGTAATGAGTGAATTTAATCTAATGAGTTGTTCTTCATCTGTACTTTTATGAAAATGATGAAAGTATTGGGAAGATTTTCATTAGAAAGAATTCCAGAAAAATCACCTCAAATTACTATGCTAAGCTGTACCTATAGGAACTGGTTTCTAAATAGTACTAGTGTAAACAAAATGAATTTCTTGATTGGTTGCAGAATTGGTGCTGTGCTAAATAGGTATTAGATTAGATTAGATGTCTTTAAAGAGCAAATAAAGCTTGAATTCTGTTAGTGTATTGTTTTCCATGGCCAGAAAACCTAATATGTCAGAAAGTAGAGTTCCCATAAATCGTTTATGACTCTTTGACACAACCCTTCTTCTATAAATTCTGAATTGGGATTTGTCAAATTAGGTAGAGCTTACATAAACCTTTTATGGTTCTTTGACACAACCCTTCTTCTGTAAATTCCGAATTAGGGTGCTGGGTATTAAATGTGGCTCTGGGGTGCTTCACTACTCATACAAAAGAAGGACCTTGGCACCTTTGTGTTAAATGGTACAAGGATGTTGACTGTGGGGAAATACATTTCTAAAAGGTTTTTGTTTTCCATTGAGAATGAAAATGCCTAAGTGCTTTTAGTATTTAGGTATAGCCTACTTTAAAAAAAAAATGCTGGGGATTATAGTGCAACCATTTAAGAAAGCATGGCAATTATCCAACCCTGGACAGGATCCCCCCCCAACCCCAATAAGATAAAAAAAAAAACCTCACGACTTACGTACAAGGGCCTGAACAGGATCAGATAGAAAACCTTCCTTTGTTCGGTACAACTCTGTGCTGGGGAAAGGGAATCCCAGTGGGACACATGGAGAGAGTCGTAAGTACAACGTAGCATGCGGCGTGACGGTCTGCTCTGCACACACCATTAATTCTAGGTTGAAAGCTGCATCTTTTCTGGCAGGAATTATGGTATTCTTATACCCTGATATGTATTGAATAATATAGACATCTGCTGTCCTTTCCCTCTTTTTACTTCCCTGTTATTTCTCTGCCTTTGGATGCTTCCAATTAAAAAAACAAACAAATATGCACCTGTCAAGGGAAGGTACAAACATCCTAATTAACTCCCAAGGGCCGTTGCCATTGCAGGTGACATTATTATTATACCACTGCCGTGAAGGGTGTTTCCATAGAGGCACTGGCAGCCTCAGACCCTGTCAGCTGCTTTTGTGCAGTCCGTGGCCCCCAAATGAATACATACTAGTCAGTGTTGGACTGGCCCACCGGGATACCAGGAAAACTGCCAGTGGGCCCAGCTGTCAGTGGTCCCTTTTGTTTCTAACCATTTAGCCTATTTCATAGTAATTCCCTATTTATTTAAGGGAAAAATGCTTATTAATGGAAGAATATATTAAGTAGATATAAAAGACTAGGAGAATAAAGAGGTTGAGTGAGGAAAGGAGGAATAATAGTTTGGAAAGTGAGTCCATGGTCTAAGGTTTTCTGGTGGGCCCCTGGCATCCCAGTCTGACACTGCTACTAGTTGCTATCCAACAACTCCCAGCATCACCTTTTTCTGCATGCACCTGAGTCTGTTGGATTTCCTAAACCTGTAGCCTGACTAAAACATCTATAGAGGTTGTATATGCAAAACTGAAGTTTCCTTTCTCACAGATGTTGCACGAACAACAAAGTTGCACCACCACTGAGTATGTGACCTATTATACATGATGTCAGGCCCGGATTTGTGGAAAGGCCACCAAGGCCCGGGCCTAGGATGGCAGGATTTTAGGGGGCGGCATGCTGCCCAACCACACCCACATTGGTTCAGAAACATTGGGGATACGCAGGAGATATGATAGTTTTTTAATTTCCCATTCACCAATCCCCATTGCTCTGGTCCCAATGATAAAAATTTGAGGGGATAAAAGGGAGGGCAATAAACGAAAGCGGACATAGGGGTGCCTGCTATGTAAATCCAGCCCTGCGTGATGTTGTCAGTTAATGTAGGAAATACCATTTTGGGCCAAAAAAAAAATGAGCAGATAGTGCTGCACTTGGCTGCAGTCTCTCCACAAAACACCAGCCTACGGACAGTGCTGTACAGCAATCACATAGACATTTGATTGGAGTCCAGATAGGATCTATTATCCAAAAACCCATTATCCGGAAATCATAATTTTTTAAATGAGTTTCTCTTTCTCTATAATAACTATGGAAGAGAAATTTGTATTTGGGGATGCTACCAGTCCCCACATATCAACAGATGGTTTGTCATTTATGCCAGTTGGTCTCTGTTTTTGGGCAGGTTAAGGCACCCTAACCTTCTACCTTTTACCATTACCATGTAGATTAGATCATTACATAAAAAAACTTAGGTAACAACAGATCCCATACCTGTACCACTATCTAAGAATTCAGAGACTAATGTTACTCTCCCTTTAAATAAAAAGAATCAAAATGACCAATTGCAAAGTCGCCTATAAGGTATCCACTTGAAATTTAACTTGCCTCATGTGTTTCATATTCCATTCCATATTTAACAATAAAATGAATTTTGTCTAATCAATTGTACAGTGAACCCCTACTATGTGTGCTGCTCCATCATCGACAGTCACTGGAAATTAGGAGAGGAGAATGAATAGCTCAGCTGGCCGATGGGAGTAAGGTCCATGTCAGAGATCTGTGTATACAAAATCATAAAAACCTTGCATTTTACACAGGGGAATATGGTTGCTTTCTTATTGACTTGTCAGCTGGTGAGTTGACATTTTATTTCCCATATCAGTGAGAAATGGTAGAAGGAAGGGAGGGCACATAGTCAAGCTTTTGAATGTCTGACACAAGGAATTGGCCCCTTTAGCTAAATCCTATTAGTTTTCATTAACTTCGACCGCCGAAGTTAAGCACTAGTCCATTTCTAAGGCTCCTTTTTCATGATTCTAAGGCTCAAACTACAGAGACGAAGGATTAAAAGTAATGTATGGGGAGAGCAGTCCCTCAAGTCACCTTCTGGTTTTCTTCTGATCTGCTCTACCAGAAATGTAGCCGTTAGCACTCTGCTTACCACTACCACATGTTGTAATATAGTGTATGTGTATACATATTTTTAAAAATATATATTTATAATAGTTAGAAAAATGACAGTTAAAAGGTTAACTCCGAGGTTAACAATGTTTATTTCATTGCTTTTTTTTTATAATAAATGTTAAAAGAACAGATATTAGTATGAAATTCCCCTATACCTTTGATCCTACTTTGGGATCTTGAACCGCAGACAAAGCTTGAGTAAGAGAAAGAACTACAAAAGTAGGTGTGTGCACATTAAATTGATCAGGCGTATAATGGTAAAAGAGGAAAATTATAGCTGTTGTCAGGTTGACTATTCACCAGCTTTGTTCGCTTACTAGGTAAATAATTTTGATGTGACCCACTGCATTAATTCATAAAGTAGAGTACTGAACCCTCCACAAGAGATTATGGACACTTGTCCCCATTTTTCAATTTTGTTCTCCTTTTACCCTCTATCCCAAAGTCTTTCTACCTGTAGGCCTTTTGTCTCACCTTGTGTGGCTGTTTCCATGACTGCACAAAGCTGTGAATCTTTCAGGGAAGCCAATTTCTTTGCTAATGAAAGCTTGCCTCTATGCCCCAGTGGATTTCAGAACAGTAAGCTGCACAGCACCTATTAAAAAAAAAGCATATTATCAAGTTCCTAATGAGCAGCAATGTGTCAGCAAAAGCAGTTTGTGTGTACAAATGTTCAGCCTTTGGAGGCCGCTCTGCTCTTTAACCTTCATTGTCAGAGGGTCCTGCAAGACCAGGTCTAAAAATTCAAGGGACAAACATTTGTTGGGTTTACCTAGCATTGTATTCCCTATATATATAAATGCCAGTGCTCAATTATTTTAATGATTTCTCAAGGCAGTCCTGTCAATTGGATGGTATTGCATATGTATTATTATTTTTATTATTATTATTATTATTATTTTATATCATTATCCCCCAGCTAACTGTATTAGTAGAAATACAAACTCTTTATAACATGACACTATCCCTTTAATTTAAACAGCTTCCACATTGCTAGACTGCACAGCACATCCAGTCTATTCTTTAGTGTAATCTCAAACAACTGCCACAGCTCATTCTCTGTGCTGCTGCCTCCAACCCGTCCTATTCTTTTGAACCACAATTTAGTGAAATAAAAATTCTGCCCAGACAACTATCAATGTACGGCACAACATAAGCCTTAGGCGTCCTCCCTATAGTGTCAAGACTTATTTAACTCTGGCATCGCAGAGCAACCAAATTAATTCCCTCTGACAACTTCACACCCTCCTTCAGTGTCCTATAACACTTCATCTTCATTCTCTCAACCTTGTCCTCAATACCAGCACATTCTATAAAATAATCACTCCTGTGCTTTTCTTTCTGTGCTCCATGCCATCTTTACATCAGATGTTTCCAAACTCTTTGGGTTTAACCTGTCTTTTGGTCAGACCACACCCAACTCATTGAAAATTTATAAGAACACTATTAATTATTTTAAAGCAGGGCAGGACTGCTGCTTACAATGGGTATCAGATAAGATCTGTGTCACTGTGACAGAATGCTTTGTTATAAAGATAGCTAGAGAATCTCAGCCATAAAGCAGGACAGGACTGCTGCTTACAATTTGTTTCAGATCAGATCTGTGCCACTATGACAGAATGTTCCTTTATAAAGATAGCTAGAATCTCAGCCATAAAGCAGGACAGGATTGCTGCTTACAATGGGAATCAAACAGGATTGGTGCCACTGTTACAGAATGCTTTGTTATAAAGATAGCTAGAATCTCAGCCATAAAGCAGGGCAGCAGGGCCTCGCCTCACCACACAGGCGCCCAAGGCAAACCGGCGGACACGGCGCCGGCTTAGTCTAAGTGCGCATGCGCAAGGTGGTGCTCGCGTCCACATGCACAAGAAAGACTGTGTTTTTTTACTTCTTTTGCGCTCCTGCGCATGCGGGAATTGGTGTGAACGCGCACATGCGCAGGAGCGCAAAAAGACGTAAAAACCACAGAGAGTCGGGCACCGGACTGGGGTAGGCGACAGAGGAGATACGTGCCTGGCGCCCCCCCCAGCTTTGCCCCCTAGGCACATGCCTACTCTGCCTACCCCTTGGCCCGGCCTTGCAGGGCAGGGCTGCTCTGGGATATAAATAAGTCATATGACTACCAGAATAAAGTAACAAACTTTTTCATACTTAAAGCAAACTTTTTTTTTATACCACCAGTCAAAATTAATTAGCATGGTGTAGTTCTGAAGGGCAAATAAAACATTTTTTGGTAGATAAGAAGGAAAACAATATTTACATCCGTCAAAATATATATATTTTTTTCTTCCCTTTGCTGAACTTGATGTGTGTTCCCTGTCTTTGTTCAGTCGATACAATGAAATGCAATAAAGGTCATGCCGCTCTCCTGCTGTTACTCTACAGACTCAACTAGATCCTCCGTAGACCTGCCAGAATCAGCCTGTTGCACAAAAGAGTCAATTTTCTCTAACCAACAAATGCAGGGTTGTTGCATATGGACATCCACCAGGATTTTCTTTTCTCAGATACAGGGACACGAAATAACAGCAGGGCTATATAAACAAACAGCTCGGAAGACAACAAATCTTTGCTGATTAATTAAATTTTGTTACCTGAGCCAATAACCACATCTCTGGATAAATTTAATATCTTTGGTATATATAAAGGCCTTTAATAAGGAAAACAGAGCCCAAAAATTAGACTTGATTAATGTAATGGATTTTCAAGTCTTTGATGGCTTGTTGGAGAGTGACAGGCTTTTGTCTCTCTTTATATCATGTGAAAGCTGTAACTATTACACACATATCCTTCTAATCCCTGCTTAGATTTCCATTCTGTCTTCAGCAAACAAGAACATCTCCACAACATCAACAAAGAAAAACAGGACCAGAAAGTGGTGAGGTGTGAGAGAGTGAGGTTTGAAAAACCATAGTGTTCTTTTATGATTTATAATTATATTTAAATAGGCTATGTGGCTGCTAAATACCTTGCTGCTGGAGCATTACAGATATATATATTTAACAGACATGTTGTTTTATGCAGGAAAGGACATGGGTAAAAAGTCAATGAGAAGATGAGCTGAAGAGGGATGTGGATGAGGCGACTTTTGACTATCACAGTGGTGTTGAGGAGGACCAGAAGTTAGGTGTCTGAGAAAGAAGCGCAGTTCAGGGGACCCCAATGGAGTGGGGTCCCATGTGCAATCTCCACCCGTACACCTCTGGTAGTTACACCACTGGCATCCTAGTTTGCACATCTCATTCAGATGCTCAAGCTTCATGTCACTTGGCAGAAGGTCATACCTTGCCTCCAATGGTGATACGCTCTGCACCTTGAGCCAAAATATTGCCCCATGTGCAAATCCTACATGGGTCTTTCCCTGTGAGCACAATTTACACAGCTTTGTGTTCTTGCACCAAGGCAATGGTAAATGAACACCAGAACAGTATTCACGTATTATTGGTAGTATTATTAGTATTAGTAGTATTGTGACAACTTGTATTTCTCAAAGTCTGCACTTTGTGCCACTGGCCTGCAGTTCCTATCAGTTGTTATCTACCCATAAGTATCTACCCATAAGTTCTTGCATGAAATCCCTACATGGCTGCTATACAATATCATAGTGCACTGGAAAGTGGAAGAAACACTGAACTCTATTGAATAATGCTGGGAGCAGGGGCTATAAACTTCAAATATTGTCATTAGCTGAAAAATTCATGAAATTGAGGAAAAAGTCGCGAAAATGTGAATTTTCGTGAAATGCATTGAAGTCTAAATCAATGGCCATTTTTGCTTATGGTGACTTTTTTTTTCTAATGCATTAAAGTCAATGGGCGAAAATTTGCCACAAATCCATGGCTGCCAAATTAATTCACTCATCCCTAGTCATGACTGTGAAAGGCCAGGAATGGAGAGAATCTGGGGGAATCTTTTCTCCAGATGCATTAAAGTCAATGGCCGTTTTTTCTTATGGACGGTTTTTCCAGCAAATTTATGCCACAGTTTTGTGAAAAAATTTGCCACAAATCCATGGCTGAAATGAATTCACTCATCACTAGTCACAGTCATGACTGTGAAAGGCCAGGAATGGAGAAAATGTGGGGAACATTATACTTACCCATCATCTCGCGCCCCTGCTGTGACATTGACCCCCAAAGCCTCTCCCAATCAATGCAGACAACACCACGTTTCTGTTGGATAATGACGGCCGCAGCTTCTTTATTGAGTACAAAACATTCAACCATCAATAATATGTAGCATTTATTAACCATTTACAAACCACTATTGACATTTTTAACATCCATAACATTCCAGACCAGTTTTATAACCCTACCTATTCCTATCCTGTCCTGATTCCCTTTGGCAGGTGGTCCTGAGATTACCATCCTGTGCGTTGTACCTCCGTACGGCTGCACCCCTCATGACTTTTGTTTACCCATCAGCCACAGAACACCGACTTGATGGTATTTACCCTTCTGCCACCAGGGCACCTCATGCCCGACTTGGCCCATTATACATGTCTCTGGAACCCATCATAGTTCCAACTATCTACACCCCGGGGGTGGGATCAGGCCCGGATTTGTGGCGAGGTTTAAATTAAGGGTAGTCAACTGACAGCCCTCTACAGGTTGCTATGGTGCCACTCCCAGCATCCCACCAATGCAGCTACCTGCTGGCCATGCATTTTTGCAAACCAGGTGCATTCCAGGCATGCAAGGCTATATGTGCATGACTTGCCTCCGGCTCACACCTTACTCAGCAAATGTTCTGATGCGCATAATCAAAAAAATCAGCAGTTTTAAGTTCTGCATAATGTGTATTATCACAGTGTATTATTTTCAAAAAAATGTCCGCAGTGCCTCTGTAGCACATTGAAATCTCTCTAGTCAACCCCCTCTTCTTTAAATTATCATTTGGCACACAAGTGAATTTTCTGAACAATGCTGTCTGTTTATAAGGGTATATATATAAATGTGTGTATATATATAAGTGTGTATATAATATGTGAATGAATATGATCTAAATTTTAGTGGACAGTTGGGCTTGGCGGCAATGTGTTAAATTCTCATCAGGCATGAAAGGCCATTTAGCAGTTGCAGCCCACTCGCATCTAAAAAAGAATAGGTAAAGTAACATCCACTAGTGCCGTAAGCTTTTCCCCAAGCCCTGGTAGCTTATGAAAGCTCAGAATGATATGTTCTTTTATATCCTGATAATTGTTTTTCCATTTGGAAGGCATCAGCCTGTAATCTCCGGCCTTTCCCTTTGGGTCTGACAAGCTTCTGAAAACCCATGCATATCCCAAACAGCAATCAGAGGGCCCTACCGCCTCCCCTCACCAGCAGAATCAGTTATTTGGGCAGCTTGCTTGCTCTGTCTGCCAACCAGTGCTATATAACAAGGGCAGAACTAACATTTGGGAAATAAAATATACTCTCTCATCAGTGCACCCTCTATGGGGAAAAACTATTTTCAGAACATGACAGTGGTCAACATTGTTTTTGAGTGGAAATTGCCTCTATGTGATGTGAAGTGCCTGAACAATGTGGTTTGGGATGGGTGACCAAAGTGTTCTAAAGGTGTTTCGTTCTTTAAACACTACTTTTTTAAGCTCTACAGTCATCTCACTATCAAGATACCTGTGTCAATCTATAATTTTATGTCTCCCCCTTTATCTGTAAATGAAAGCACAGATATAAAGACTGTTGGGTATGCAGTCTCAAGCCTCTGAACTACAACTTCACATGGGAAAAGCTTCAGATGCACAAGGTAGTCAATAACAGAATAAGGCAGGTGGAATAAGGCAGGTGGAATAAGGCGGGTGTTTTTTTCCCATGTGAAAGATCTTCCCCTGTAATGGTAAATGCAGAGTTTATATATTTCATAGGATGCATGGCCTATACTGGTATGGTTTCTACTATCCAGAATATTTGGATGTTTTTTGGATAAGGGATAGCGATGGGCAAATGATCCCAAATTTTGCAAAAATGTTGCAAAATTTGCGAAACGGCGAAATATTAGTGAAATCGGAAAGTTCCTGAAAAAAAAATCAAGAAATTCGAACGTTTTCACTCAAAAATCGTGAAATTTGAACATTTTCACAAAAAAATCATGAAAATCGGAGTTTCACTCAAAAATCTTAAAATTTGAAGTATTTCACTCAAAAATCGCGGATTTTCAAGGTTTTCACAAAAAAAACATGAAAATCAGACGTTTTCACAAAAAAATCGTGAAAATTGGAAATCGACACAGAAATAAGTCGCAAATTCATGCCAGGCGAATTTATTCGACCATCACTTATAAGGGGTTCCTATAAACATATGTAAATGACTTACAATGACTGTAGAGCTTAAAAAAGTAGTGTTTAAAGAACGAAACACCTTTAGAACACTTTGGTCACCCATCCCAAACCACATTGTTCAGGCACTTCACATCACATAGAGGCAGAATGTGGCCTCAAGGTTAGTATTATTTATCTCTAGCTGCTTGACTTCCTCTTCCTGGGTCTGTAGTGGCGATTATCTACCAGGATCCTGTGCACTTGAAGCATCTGGTTCTACATTTAACCACTAATGCTCCTCCCCACCAGTAAAATGTCCAGTGATGGCAACTGCCAAGCCCAAAATACTACATGAGGTACGGGGGAGCTGGGCCCAATCTCGATGTATGGAAAGGATTAGAAGTTTTGTTCTACTGTAAATCAGATCAGAGCTTGTACTACAAGGGGTAAGGTGCAGTAGATTATGAATGAAAGGTATGGTATGGTTTTCTGCCACACAGCAGATGTGGTAAAAGTGTACTACATGACCGATGCCTAAGGAACCCCCCAAAGAGCTGATTCAAGGGTCTTAGACTGACCTTTGTTGCAGCCAACCCCAGTACAAGTATGGGACCTATCTGGAATGCTTGGGACCTGGGGTTTTGTAGATAAGGGCTCTTTCTGTAATTTGGATCTCCATACCTTAAATCTACCAAAAAACATCAATAAGGTATTCATTAAAACTAAAAAAGATCTTAGTTCGGATCAAGTACAAGATACTCTTTTATTAGTACAGAGAAAAAAGAAATCATTTAAAAAATGTGAATTATTTGATTAAAGTGGGCCTTCCTGTACTTTCTGGATAATGGTTTTCTGGATAACAGATCCCATTCTTGTATCAAGTTCTCTATTTTACCCTGTTCCAAGTATAACCACCGATTCATTTCACTGTTGCATGGTACTAGTTATATTAGTAATATCAGTTCTCCACTACAAGATAGCTTCAGGCAGAAGATGTTTGCCCAAATTATGGAACATCATTGCTTAAAGCATTGTCTAGGCTTGGTACAATATCCTATGACTATGAGATTGGAGTGCATGCTCCTCATGCATACTGGGAACACATGGGTTAATACCACTATCTTAATCACTGTAGTCCGAAATTGCTGAGGTAACAATATGCATTACTGGCTGCATTATTAAACCCCTAACTCACTCCTTCACGAAAAACCATTATTTTTGAAAAGCGAAGACGCAGGTTGTACAACAATCGCATCTCTCCCTGGAATACAAATCTGTAATATTAGCGCCATAAAAAGGAAGCATCTATTTTTTCCCTAATTATCCACAACTTATGTTTGAGTCATAAAAATATCCCTGAATGCTCCTTCCATTTATTTTTTTCAACCACGGAAGCTTATTTTATGTGGGATGTGGGCTGGTTATTACCTTGCTTTAAAGCGCTTGCTTTAATGATGCTACCCCGAGGTAGCCACTTACATAAGCAAATAATTGGGAAAATAGGGTAGAAGATGTAAGTCTGCATGCAGGGAAAGTTCAGGAGCTCTCCTCCTTTGAGTCTCAAAGCAAAACCTTACAAACAAACCCTTTCTAATTAAACCCAACAGATATTCTCCCTTGAAACACAGTTATGGAATATAAGGGGAGGCTGGGGCAGGAAAGCTTTTATTAGCCAGATGTGCAAATTACATTGGAACTAAAACAGGAGGGCATGTTATTAAACGCTTGTGACCTCTGTCAAGTGTTTTTTTTTCTCTTAAATGATCAAGTGAATCACTTTGGGTTGGATCCAGTTATTTTGCTGAAGTAACTGTAAGTTAGTTACTTATTCTGTTAGTACAGACCTGCAAAGATCAATTCCATTTCATTTACAGCTCCGTCTGATTAATGTTTATTGTTGTAAAGCACCAACATATTCCACAGTGCGGTACAATAGAAGGCTATATACTATGTAACTATGTATTCATCCAATATATTCTGTAGATTACATAAAAATATACATCTACTGCAAGCAGTAATAGTTATGCCTTATTTATATGGCAATATAAATAAGCTGCTGTATAGCCACGGGGGCAGCCATCCAAACTGGAAAAAAAGGAGAAAAGGCACAGGTTAAATAGCAGATAACGGATACGCCCTGTCCAATACAATGGTGTTTTAGCTATCTGCTTTATAATCTGTGCCTTTTCTCCTTTTTTTCCAGCCTGAATGGC
The DNA here is from genome assembly GCA_038501925.1 of Xenopus petersii. Taxonomy (NCBI): domain Eukaryota; kingdom Metazoa; phylum Chordata; class Amphibia; order Anura; family Pipidae; genus Xenopus; species Xenopus petersii. The sequence continues at coordinate 78,313,357 of CM076689.1, forward strand.
TGCCCCCATGGCTACACAGCAGCTGATTTATATAAACTATAGTAGTCTTTCTGAAGCAAACACAAAGCATTTACCAGTGCAGTGCAACAGTACATTAGATTTTAATTACTTTGATACACTTTCAGTTTTTGGTGTTACTGTTCCTTTAAAAATAGAGCATACCTCCCAACATTTTGGAAACAGAAAGAGGGACAAAAAGATTTGCCGTATCATGGGCATTTATTTTACCTTACAAAAGTATATTAAGTACATATTCTGGGCTCTCTGCCAAGAGCCAATTAAGTTAGAAACTTTGTATCTTTTTCTGGCAGTTCAATGCAGCAGATCAAACAGAAGCTCTGGAAATATCAGTACATATCCGGGACTGTGGGTTGAGCTGTCAAAAGTGAGACAGTCCGGTTTAAAACAGGACAGTATGGTCAGAGTCGGTAGTACCATAAACTGAGGTGTTGGATTCAAAGGATTTATGTTCCGACTGCACAGCCTTGAAATCATGGAAAATCCTCAGAAATATGGGTAATGCCTAACAGTGACAGGAGATGGGGAGGGAGAGCTCAAAATCTGATAACTCCTGAAAAAAAGTGGGGGGTTTACAGCCCTGTGACCCTAAGATTCTTTCTTCCCATGGTAGCACAGCACTGGTGGACTTTCTGTTGCACTGCATTGCTTTTTGGTAGCACCAGAGAGGGTGGACCATGGTGCAGTCCCACCCCTGGTGATAATGATATACAGTATGTATTTTCAAGCTCCCCTAATGGTCTGTTTTATTGTGATATATCTTATTAGGAGCATTGGATCCATATTGAAGCACCGTCTGCTTCTCTGCACTGGGGACTGGACCTTTGTGGCTGGTTCGCATATGCATGCCTGGGTGTGAGTTCTGCAACACAGTAACAGAATAGTATAGGGATATAAGAAGCTGACTGGTGGATCTACCCCTGAATTACAAAGCTCCACAGCAATCAGGGATGCACCGAATCCAGGATTCAGCCAGGATTTGGCCTTTTTCAGCAGGATTCGGATTCGGCTGAATCCTTGTGCCTGGCCGAACCAAATCCGAATCCTAATTAGCATATGCAAATTGTGGGCAGGGCAGGATTTCACGTGACTTTTTGTCACAAAACAAGGAAGTAAACCAATTTTTTCCACTTTTTCCTTTCCCGTCCCTAATTTGCATACGCAAATTAGGGTTCGGATTCGGTTTGGTATTCAGCCGAATCTTCCAAGAAGGATTCGGGGATTTGCCCGAATCCAAAATAGTGGATTCGGTGCATCCCTAACAGCAATCCTTTAATACTGCAGGGGTTAGTAGGTATTTTCCAATAACACTTAAAGGGGAAGTTCTCCTTTAAATTATTCTGTCTCTTTCCAACATGCAAGTGAAAATATTATCCGGTTTTAATGGTCACTGACCCATGCAAATCCCAAAAACATTACATTTTATTGTTATTTTTTTGTTGTTAATTGTCTATCTGTGCCACGGACTCCTTATCTTCAATTTTTACTTCTTTACTTCTGCCTAGTAACTAGGCTAATTAAACCCTAGCAACATGCCACAAATTAAACTCCAAACCTGAGAGCTGCAGAGCTGGAGTAAAAGGCCACAGAGAAGTAAAAACAATAACATGCTAGTTGTATGTGACACTTACAACATTATTTTTCAATTTTGGGGACAGACTATTATAAGATCTATGGGGTTATTCGCAGTGATGTTAAACCAAGCACGGATAGGTTAAATCTGCCAGTAGCTGTTGCACGGTCACCAAATCCAGAGTTCTAAGTATTTGCTAATGAGCTGGTCCATTTATCTCGTCTGTTTGCAGAGACACAAATGAGAAGAAAGACAAAACAGTAAGAGGAAAGTCAAATAGAATGACATGAGCGAATCGATTTCTCTTTGAAGAGGAATTTAATCCAGGTAAACCCCCCACCCCCAAACTGTTACCAAGCTGCTTATAGTTCAATGCTTAATGACGTGGGTGGAATCAATAGCAAGTCCTCGCTATGTATCGTTTGAACAGGCTTTGTAGTCATTTAAATGTATGTGTCGGCTGAAAGATTGATCTCGGCTACAAGTACAGTGCATGGGAACAGAGCGTCAGATCTGATAATGATGAATTGTTCATCCGTGGATGGTGGAGGGAGGAAAAATGCCTTGGGGTGGACCAGAGAGAGGTCATGCAGCAAAAGACAGGCAGTAGCTGAAGGTCCAGGTTGTATCAGTGATAAACCAGTGATATGCAGGGGGCAGGCCTGCCAGTTGGGTTTGGGGTTACTGGAACAGATGTCAGGTTAGAAAGCAGGTAGTGTAAAGAAAGGGCATCATGGTGGCCAGATTAGGTACCTGGATTCCCCCTTTGTTAGTAAGTATCCATGGCATAAGTGGGGAGTTGGGGGTGGTGGGAGTTGTAGTCTAGTTCCAGGCATCCATCCCAACCATAGATCATGACATTCTTCCCATTGGCAGATAAAATAACAAGGCAGAAACGTCCTTGTTGTTATGGCGATGGTAAACGTATTTCATTTCACCAATGTATTGCATATCTCATCTCATGTCATGTCATTTTTTTGGTTAAGTTTTAGAGGTATTCATATATATTTTTTTTTTCATCGTTTTTTGAGGTATTCATATATATATTTTTTTTCATCGTTTTTTGTTTCAGTTCCGTGGCATTTGTGGTTTTAGAGATCGTGCATTTAGTTGCAGTTTCAAAAACATCTAAAACCACTAAAATGAGACTGTTGATAAATAGGCCTCCACCTGATCCTGCAATACTAATTCAGCCTGCAGTCTTGTGCCTTTATTTGGTCACAGAACCCCTCAGAGACTTCTAATATCCTTATAATTTACAGTAGGGGGGACATGATCCCTTATAATACACTAGTGATACTCAGAGTTCCCTGTATAACACAGCCGGCCGCCTTGTGCCTTTATATGTTCACATAACCCCTCAGTAACTTCTAATATCCTTATAATTTACAGAAGGGGGTACATTATCCCTTATAATACATGAGTGATACTCAGAGTTCCCTGTATAACTCAGCCTGCAGTCTTGTGCCTTTATATGGTCACAGACCCACTCAGTGACTTCTAATATCCTTATAATTTACAGAAGGGGGTACATCATACCTTATAATACACGAGTGATACTCAGAGTTCCCTGTATAACTCAGCCTGTAGCTTTGTGCCTTTATATGGTAACAGAACCCCTCAGTGATTTCTAATATCCTTATATTTTACAGTAGGTGGAAATCATTACTTCTAAATATTTAAGAGGTTCCTTCCTAAATTATCAAAGTAGACAGTACAGTATGAGGGTATAGCTTATAGTGTGCCCAGAGCATTCCTTCTCTATGTATTTGTATTTATACATATGGGTGGAAGGTGCCATATTGTTTTCCTTAGAGATGGTACAGTATTAGGATATACATTTCTTAGCTGGTAAAATACCCCCACTCCAGGTGCTGCTGAACTACTACAACCATCAGAATCCCAGCTGCAGCCAATAGAATTAGACAGTTGTAGTCCGGCACCAGCTGGAAATCCACAGGGCAGAGATCTTTAGCCTAAGTGGCAGAAGAAAGGGAACTTTTACCCAACGCAAAGAAAGATGTTTAGTGTTAGAAAGAAAGGAACAGATGGATTCTTTATTCTGTGAGACACTGCCAAGGATCCCAAGGCTGGGACATCATTTAAATGCTAAGCAATTTGACACATATCCATAAATTCTTTCCCATCTTAATATTGTAATGGCGAAACTCTGCCAGCAGTTTGGATGTCATACAAGTTCACTGCTTGTATTGTTTTTTCATCATCAATATTGGATGCAAAAAAACCCAAGAAAGCCTCTCACACCCCTGATTATAGAAATTAGCGGATACAATCGCACTTACATTCATTTAATGAACTTGTTTTGTTTACTGTGCAAAAAAAAAAAAAACGCAAGTGACACCCCTCTGAGGCAAAAGTGATGTTGGCTGTCAGATTTAAAGGATGTGAGAACGATGGGGGGAGCCATATTGTACAATGCACATACTAGTTATGACGGCGTCAGCAGATTATTTCCTTGTAAATGCTGCTCATTTGTAAGTGCCATGTTTATCTATTTCTATTTCAAGGCCAGCAGAAAAGGAATCATTTACAGTATGTCTTCCAGGTGCTGTTGAAGAATTCACTGAGTTGTACTTTAGCTATATTTGAATAACTGGTTGTTTATCCCTTTTCACTAAATATTGGGAGCTCTGCTTAAAGGGACACAATCACTGCCCTGAGCTGCCAGCTGCCCCCTCTCCTTCCTAAGCAGCATGTGTGCAGGGACATCTTGGTTATTGGCAGTTACCTGGGGTGGTTTATAATCCTTCTTCCTCAGACCTCTGCTGCTATACTGTATGTAGTTATAATTATCCTGTGGCACAGTGGGCAATTATATACACTCAAGTCACTCAAGGGCCTCCCCTTCTAAAGCTGGTTCCTAGGCCATACCTCCGAACTGTTCAGCTTTTTGTGGGATAGTCCCGATTTTGACATCTCAACCTGAAGTCCCTGATTGTTACTGAAATGTCATGCTCCACATGGCAAATCTTTTTGTTTCCAAAATGTTGGGAGGTATGCCCTAGGTCGTGCTCTAGGGTTTTTATATAAAAGCATTGGTCAAAAACCTCTCTAGAAACACAGGAATTAGGTCTCTCTATAGTGCATGCCCTTGCCTTGGGCTCCATTATGATTCAGACCTTTAAAAAGTACATGGAGACAATCTGCTCCATGGTACAGTTGTTTAGGGATAAGAATACTAGCTGGTTGAAACCCTTGAAATTATACAGCTTACCCTGGACAAATCTGTATTGGTACTGGTTAAGATAACTAGTCTAAAGAGGTGGCCTCTGGTACGGTGATCCACTTTATGGGTAAAAAGGTCCCCTGCTATTTGTCTATAATGTCCTCTAATGTACTTGTAAAGTGTAATCATGTCCCCTCGCAAGCCCCTTTTTTCCAGAGAAAACAACCCCAACCTTGACAGTCTACCCTCATAATTTAAGTCTTCCGTCCCTCTAACCAGTTTAGTTGCACTTAGTCTCTGCACTCTCTCCAGCTCATTTATATCCCTCTTAAGGACTGGAGTCCAAAACTGCACTGCATACTCCAGATGAGGCCTCACCAGGGACCTATAAAGAGGCAAAATTATGTTTTCATCCCTTGAGTTAATGCCCTTTTTTATGCAAGACAGAACTTTAATTGCTTTAGTAGCCACAGAATGACACTGCCCAGAATTAGACAACTTGTTATCTACAAAGACCCCTAGATCCTTCTCATTTAAGGAAACTCCCAACACACTGTCATTTAGTGTATAACTTGCATTTATATTAATTTTGCCAAAGTGCATAACCTTGCATTTATCATCATTGAACCTCATTTTCCAGTTTTCTGCCCAGTTTTCCAATTTAGACAATTCACTCTGCAAAGTGGCAGCATCCTGCATGGGACCTATAGTTCTGCACAATTTAGTATCATCTGCAAAAATAGAAACAGTACTTTCAATGCCCACCTCCAGGTCATTAAAGGGATACTGTCATGGGAAAAACATTTTTTTTCAAAATGAATCAGTTAATAGTGCTACTCCAGCAGAATTCTGCACTGAAATCCATTTCTCAAAAGAGCAAACAGATTTTTTTATATTCAGTTTTGAAATCTGACATGGGGCTAGACATATTGTCAATTTCCCAGCTGCCCCAAGTCATGTGACTTGTGCTCTGATAAACTTCAATTACTCTTTACTGCTGTACTGCAAGTTGGAGTGATATCACCCCCCTCCCTTTTCCCCCCAGCAGCCAAACAAAAGAACAATGGGAAGGTAACCAGATAACAGCTCCCTAACACAAGATAACAGCTGCCTGGTAGATCTAAGAACAGCACTCAATAGTAAAAACCCATGTCCCACTGAGACTCCTTCAGTTACATTGAGAAGGAAAAACAGCAGCCTGCCAGAAAGCATTTCTCTCCTAAAGTGCAGGCACAAGTCACATGACTGGGGGCAGCTGGGAAATTGACAAAATGTCTAGCCCCATGTCAGATTTCAAAATTGAATATAAAAAAATCTGTTTGCTCTTTTGAGAAATGGATTTCAGTGCAGAATTCTGCTGGAGTAGCACTATTAACTGATTCATTTTGGAAAAAAAATTTTTTCCCATGACAGTATCCCTTTAAAAAACAAGTTGAAAAACAAGGGACCAATTACAGAGCCCTGCGGTACTCCACTAACAACACTGGTCCAATTAGAAAATGTTCCATTTACCACCACTCTTTGCAGTCTTTCTATCCCAATGCATGTTGAACAAAAAAGCCCCCATTTGTAAGGCCCCTTATGTCTCAGCTGCAGGCAGGCCCGGATTTGTGAAAAGGCCGACAAGGCCCGTGTCTAGGTTGGCAGGATTTTATCCGCATTCTGAAGCTCTGGGGCTGATCATGAGATACAATCTTTTTTTAAATTTCCCATGCACCAGTCACCAGTGTTCCAAACCTAATGATGAAAATTTGTGCATGTGGTGAGGGACAGGGGTGACGAACTGCAGCAGGCCTAGGGGTGCCCGCTATTTAAATCCAGCCCTGGCTGCAGGTAATCTGGTCATCAGTTATAGGACTAAGGTTTCCCCACTCCTTACCTGACCCATATGGACTGCCGAACCAGGGATATCTGAAAGGTGTTCATGTGAAATTTACTTCTCTTTCATCTGAATATGTGTTGTAATTTCTATTGAAAGTCCTTCCTTGGATGATCTTTGTTACCTATATTTTGCCCATATAACTGTCACATTATAGTGCTCTGTGCACGGCTACTTGTAGCTAAAGTATAAATGCTGCATTGTGCTTTGCAGTGGCTGTAAGTATATTCCTTGTTAGAAGCAACAGCCTGGCACACTGTGTTTATGAATGCAGAGCAGAATAATAATGCTTTTCTGTACTATGCCGTCAACATGGGTCCCCTGCTGGGAGTTCATTCTCATATGCCGTCTTGCACAAGTAGAATCTGCATAAGATAATTCCAACATTTCCCCTACTATCCACGCAACTCCCTGATTCAAAACTCCCAAAATCATGTTGGAAGTCTTTGCTGTATAATGAGATGGGGTTTACCGAATGCCTCTTCAGCACAGGCACTTTCTGCATTGTGGCTACCACAGTCAGTTGCTCAGAAGGAGAAAGCAAAAACTATAAAAAAAATGAAGACCAATTGAAAAGTTGCTTAGATTTAGCCATTCTATAACATGCTAATGGTTAACTTACAGGTGAACCACCCCTTTAAACACTTGCGTTGAAGTTGGGCCTAATACCATTGGTGTTGTCATACGTACTATTAGACTTGCATCCATTGACTTATTTTGGTATTATGGGTGAATCTGACATGTCCAGTTGGGGCCATAGTCGTAGTGCATGTCTGGACAATTTGCATTTTATGAGATTTCGACCAGTGCCATATTTTGTAACTACTCATCCACTGGCATGTCCCCTCTTGCAACAGTTTATGTGCTCACATCGGATTAGAGAGGAGGTAACCTACCTCTATATAGGCGCAGCAATACTTATAGAAAATATGGCCCTTATTTCCACCGCACTTCAACAGTAGCAAATGTGCACAGGTCTGCTTTGGTACGATGAATTATCCTGATCAATGATCATATGATTTCTTCGTAAACCAGTATCTTAAGAATGACTTTTCTCCCAAACATAAGAACCCTTAGCAAGAAAAGTATTGAACAACTGGTAATTTATTAGGACTGCTCGCTATAAAGCCATTTTAATTACACCGAATCCATCATATTTAATGCTCTTCAAAAGATATGGCTAAATAAAAAAGCAAGTTTGAATAGGATGTATCCATTCCATTACAGTGCTGCAATACAGTCAGAATGTACTGCATTTGATTAGTGGATCTAACCAGCAGAGGCTTTGCAGCCTAAATCCTAGTCTGCTGTTAAGAAGTTCCTCTTCAGCTTGTGACCAGCCCGTCATATCTTTTGAGAACCTCATTTATTTTCCGAATCTTTCCTCCTACACTGCTGTAACCTCTTTTGGGGATGGAGGAAGAACACAATTTTATAAATCCTTCCAGCCCTCATTCCCTCCTAATCCTTGAGCGGTGCGCTAGCACCATATTGGAAATCGCAGTCCTACGTTCCAATTATGAGCATGCTGACCCCCTTTGAGTCTGAAACAAGATGCAAGAGAGGAGACCTTGTCATAGTCGATAATCCCACCGGGATCACAGCGACAGATAAAACTGCAGATTACACTTGGCAAAACTGGGAATGTATAAGTAAGCCGTGATTGAAATTGCACTCTGCAATTCGGGAGACATCTATCAGCAGTTTAACCTCAAAGACTCCTTTATTAGTGAGATAATCTAGTGTGTTTGACCTGTTATTACCCGGCTGTTCTCCATCTGCTTTTTCATTCATTGCATATTTACAAACTCTGATATGATTTGTTGGAGCACATTGCATATCCTCTTCAGTTTAAGGCAAAGGCTTCTTTTTTTTTTAAACAATTTTGAATTTTTTTTTTTTAAACAATGGGGAGAGCTTTATTTAAGGCAGGGTCATGATCTCTGAGGTTACAATTTTTTTGTTTTATTATTTATCTTTATGTCTCTCATTGAAATAACTGCCTGCTTAGGGTAAATTGGACCCTAGTAACCAGATGATTTTGTTATTGAACAAAATCATTTATCATTTTTGTGCTTTTTTTTTTAATAAATATCAAATATTTGTTGAATTTTTTCGTATTCCATATGCTTTTCTTTTTTGTTTCATACTATGGAGATAATCTGTATATAGAGAGAGGGAGATATAACTACTGCCAAAAACTCAAGACTTAAACTCAGACATCATAATCTAAATTAAGTCATGAAAGATGAACTGTTATTTTTGTTGTTAAGGATGACTTGTAACTATAGCAGGGTGACTGTTACCCAAATGTCTTTATATATCTGTAACCTTGTTATGAGCTAAGGGGGCCAAGCCTCAGGGAGATTTGGGGTGAGTGTTTATTTGTGCCCTGGGTACCCCTGGAACTATAGCAGGGTAACTGTTACCCCAATGTTTCTATAGATCTGTAACCTTGTTATGAGCTAAGGGGACCCAGCTTGTTTTTACCACTTACCATGGGACCCATTTTTATGTACTTTTGGGGGGAAATGATGGTGGCTACCTACATGCTTCTTTCAGCAGCATTCTGGAGCACAAATACCTACAGGGTCTGACTGGAGTCTTGGGGGCCCAATGGGGCTGCAAAATGAAGGGCCCCCTTGCAGTCCCCGATGGCCCCTCCCTACCTCCAAAGTCTAGCCCCGGCATACGCACAATGTGCATGAGCACACCTGCGAACGCATGCGCAATCACCGCAGGTTGTTTATGTCCTGCCAGCCCTGTCTGACCCGGTCTGAACCTGAACATGGCGCAAACAAGCACAAATATTGCGCTTTGCTCTCTGCTCCCTGCCCTAGACATATAGGGCTATATTTATCAAAGAGTGAAGTTAATAGTGAAGTTCCGCCACTTGAGTGAAATTCCGCCACTTCCCATTCATTTCTATGGGGTTTTTAAAGGTGTACTTATCAAAGGGTGAAATTTCACTTTCACCCATTGATAAATACGCCTTTCAAAATCCCATAGAAATTATTGGAGAGCTGCGGAATTTCACTCTAGTGGCGGAACTTCACTCTTCAAACATTCACCTAAAAAAGCGAAGAGGGGCTTGAGCTAAAGAAAAACCCCTCTTATGTAAAGTGAGAAAATAAGTGATAAAATAACATTTCTCTTCTTTTTTCTTGCACCCAGAAATAGCAAGTTGGCTATAGTATGCAAGTTTCATTTTACCTGCAGCCAGCAGCATTTACTGAAGTAGAATATATTGTGCTGGTAACAGATTTCAGAACATCCCTGCAGCTAATCTAAATGAGGGCAGCAGGGCTAACTGTGTACTGAGCCGCAAAATAAACTTGCCAACAATATGGAAAGGAGACGGCCTATCGCCGGTCTTTGGACAGCAGACTATAAATTCACTGTACTTGCAAGCGCCTCTAGCATCAGAGACAGGTTATTATATCTCATCTGTGGATAACAATATATTCAACAATATATTATTTTTTAACACAGACTGTTAATGCCAAAGTTAATCTGAATAAAGCAACAGCTGGCCTTTGGTTAGATTTATGCAGGGATTTGCTTCCAGGGCAGTTGAAGCCGAAGGTTTGACACCCCTCATCTGTGTATATATATTATATTCTCAATAGTCTATAAATGGCCTGCAGAGAACTGGCCTACTGAGGGTAGCAATTGTGGTACTGCACCAACTTGTACTTTGACTTCTCTGTATGGCATCAGTGCTCATGATTATTATTACAGCAATGATCATATGCTACCCCCATAAAAATCTTTTAGAGAGCCACATTCGGCTTGTGGACAGGCCTGCATTCGTGGAACTGAACAGCGAAGAATGGTGTGAGTCTTCATATCCGTCTGCACCCGCACTTTCTTACATTAACATTGCGATTTTATTTGAAAGCATGAGAAATTATTTTTTATTTTTCTCTTCCAACTTCTCACTTTGCAAGTGGGGTCTCCGAAGCAGCAGACGGTGCATTTGGAAAATGCAGTTGTGGAATCCAATTACAGGCGTTTACCAAGTGCTGATGAGTTTCTGGGAGAGATGTGCTCTGTTTTATACTTGACAGTTTAGCTCCAGCTCTTTTATAGCAAGTGTAGATAATAGGATTTCCCTAGAGCAAAACATTTTTCAGCGTGAGCAGGAACACTGTTATCTGTGTGTACATTCTCTCTCTCTCTCAATGTGCTTTGTTTCATGCTCTCGTCTTTTTTTCTGTGTTTCTTTCCTTTTTGAAGTCTTATTCTTGCTGATTGTTTACTGCTTAATCCCTCCAGTTTTTATAAGATAAAAATGATTGTGCCGGTGAAGAAATCTGTTCTATCACATTTGGCACATGCCCCTCTGTGGGATGCACATGGTTCAGGTAGTCTATCATGTCCGCATCTGTGAAATCCCACAGTGTCAAGGAATCAGTTAAATTAAACTCTGCACTGACCTTTTCTCAGGGAACCAATTAGGTCCCAGGGGGGAAAAAAGCAGGATTCTGCCTTAGGCTCATTGCAGGTCCAAAAAAATTGTTATCACTACATGTCATGTCATAGTGGAGACACCATTAAACATAAGGATCAAAATACATAGTGTGGTATAGGCTGGGTCTTAATCAGAACACAGTGGTCTAAAATAATAAGACCTTACTTGTATTGAAGGGATTAGCCTAGATTTTTGGTTAAAAAAAGCTCTTTGGACAAGACTGAGACTGGGTTCCAAGAAGAACTGAAGGTCAGACGCAATAATGACCCATGCATTCATTTTGCGTAGTTGAATGCCAAATTTCTTTCTATTGTCCTAGTTAAACAAACACTTCTTACAGGACAACTACAGCATGAAAAGGAATATGATCAGAGATGCTGTATTTTATATACTAAATTTCCTGTACCAGCCCAGAGGTTTAGCAACCCTATAACAGTAATGATCCAGGTCTTCAAAGTTGCCCCAGCAGCTCCCCATCTTGGATCTTGTTAGGGCTTCTTTTTGTGTGTCAGCGGCACTACACATACTCAGTGGGCTCTAGGCTGCTGCTGAGGGGACTTCAGAAACAATAAGGTTTTATTACATTATTATTATTATTATGACGGGCTGATTATTAAATTCTGATGCAAAATGCACTGGTTTCTGAGCTGCCATGTAATGTTAATTCAGGGTTGTACTGGGCCGGCGGGACACCCGGTGGGCCAAGACCCTCATTTGTCCCTTCCGCCCGATCTGCTCCCCCTGCCTGAAACTCTGCGCTCTGATGTGGCAGCCCCAGTGTGCCCGCACCCACCAAAAATAAAAAAAGTATTTTGCAAAAATACCTTATGCAATGCAAAGCATTCTGGATAATAGATCCACATTTGTACTGGGCCAAGCTGTTAGAAGGAATCTGTATCGTGAACCCCACACTTTCTTAACCAATTGATGGGTGCACATTTTTCCTTTTTTCAAAAATAACTTTCTAGCCTATTTTCAAACCCCCTCCAGGGTAACTTTTCAACACTATAGCTTGGTGGGGGCAGAGGAGGGGGGTAGGTAGGGTTGCCACTCGGCCGGTATTTTATTGGCCTAGCCGGGAAAACACCTGTTAAGGCCAAGACCGGTATTACAAATTTACCGGCAATGTTTTGCGGCATGATACGCGTCTCTGCCCCTTTTTGCATCATAGAACGTCCCTTTTGTTACAGCCTCCCCCACCAGCCTGAAAAAATTGGAGAAAAGGTGGCAACCCTAGGGGTGGGCTAGGGTTTAGCTCTCATTTAACAATAGTTCACTTGGAAGGCAAAGTTGGTACAGCCCAATTATTGGGAAATTCAGAGTCTATCAATGAATTCAGTGGCTTTATTGCAATTTTAGTCCAACTGGCCTGTACAAGGTTGATGAAACCTTGACGGCTGCAGGCTGCAGGGCCCCCCCCCCCGATTTTTGCCACCCTGGGCCCAGGCCTGCCTACAAATCCAAGCCTGAATGGCTGTTTCTGTTATTATGTTAATAGGCTGGGGCACAATAATAGCAAATGCAGCCAGATACTGTATAAGTAGTTGTGCCAAGTACAACAAAGGGGACGCTGAGCATTACAATCGAAGTGGAAATCTTCAGCGTATGGTATTTTTTGCTGACACTGGGAAGCTTGATAAATAAGCCCCATTGCTTCTCTGCATCCCGTAAGTTGCCTACAACTTGTACTAGTCCTTTTGCAAGCATTTACTTTCTTTCAAATTCATAGCAGATTAAATATTTTTCACCTATGACAGGCCCATGGCACACATGGCACTTTTCACCTCGTTGTTAATCAAAATTTACGGAGAAAATGTCAACTTCCCCCGCTGCACAATGCGGCAAGCACATAACAATTTTAGGTCAAATATTGCTGCTCTTTCTTTATGTTCAGCCAACTGCGTCGCCTATTCCATACTGATAAATATGGAGAATAAAGCATAGCAATCCTAAAGCAGTTCTCAGAAATCTCATGAAAGCGAATGTGCAGTGTTGCCAGTAAGGGATCCTGCAAATATTTAAAGCTGTGCTTAAAGGGCCAGTCATCTTCATTTAGTTTGATCTCTCCTTAATGGGAACATTATGAAACATCATTACATATCTCTATCATACTGCATGTTAAATATTATTCAAGTTTAATACAAGTCAAGATTACCCAGATCCTTCATGGGGCAAATTCACTATGCGCCTAAAATGCACTAACGACGGCTTTGCCGCTCTACGCCACACTTTGCCAGGCGTAGGTTCGCAGGGCTGCGCGAATTCACGAAGATCTGGAGCTGCACACAGGTTACCGAACACTTGCGCTAGCGATAATACGATAAGCAGTCCGAAGTTACACTAGCGATGCCTAATTAGCATACGGCGTGCAGTTAAACGGACGTGTATGCTGCAGCAACTACATTAAATTACACAAGCCTGGGAAACTTAATAAAATTTAATAGAGGTCTTATATTGCCCTACACATGTTCCCACTGTATAGTTTAGGTGACAAATGTAAGGGGGAAGGAGGGAACCCCCCAAAAAAATGTACGATCTATCACCCAGTAAAAAGTAAAAAACGCCAGCATTTTTTTGGACTTAGAAAAATTTTCAACTTTTTTTGGACAAACTCATATCTACTCTATTGCACTTCGCCTGCTCTGAGCTGGCGAAGTAAAGTCTGGCGCAAGAGGTAATGTTCAGTAAAATCCGGAAACTAGTGAATTAGCGTAGTTACGTCCCTTCGCCAGAACACAACTTCGTCTGGCGTAAGGGTGAGAAGTAGCAATAGAGTATGTCTACTTCGCTAGCGAATTTACGTCAGCACCCATTAGTAAATCGGCGAAGTGGCAAAATGACATCACGCTGGCGAATTTTCGCTAGCGTTAGTCACTTCGCCCTTTAGTAAATTTGCCCCATAATGTCTATTTGATCCAGAGAAGAAATCCCCAGGGAGGGGACTACAATATTGGCACCGCCCAGGGAATTGGGGTTTCCTTGTCCTTTAAGTGCCTATGTATACAGTTCCAAATTTGCAGGGCTAGAACTAGTTGTAAGCAGAAGAGGTACATGCCTAAGACCCAATGGCGTGTTGGGCACTAGGCACATACTTCTTCTCTTTGCCTACTCCTACTCCCGGTCCTCATCACCTGTCTGCCAGCTGATCTTCTGGCCTTCCCGCTCATTCCCAATCTCTCTGTTAGTGTTTGTGCACATGCAATCTCAAGTGCATGCTTCCCCGATGCCCCATTAATGCACTTGTTTGTGTGCATGACGGGTTAGTTTGAGCAGGCCGATAGGGTTGCCTAGGGTGCTCAGCTTTCTAGGCAACTTGGCCAGTGTATCTTCATCATCATTGAGATCTTCTATGTGCTATTTCAGCATTGTTGCTTTTAATTGGACTTGATTTCAATAATATTTCACTTTTGAATACCAAAGCAGCCCTGCCTTTTCTAGATAGGACCTTACTAGTGCTTTGCAAAAGGGAAGAATTACTATTTATCCTCTGATAGAGGACAACTTTCTTTAGCTTTTTTTAGCCACAGTTGCATTTGTGTTCATCAAGGGTTGACCTTCTTAGTCCCATTCCATTAAAAATATAATTAGCCTACATAATTTAAAATCCCATATGCTCAGTCTTATATTTATCAACCATGAAGTGCCTTATTAAGGAGCAAGGGGACTTATCTTGGCTTGTTTGAACTCTGAACCCCCATTCTGGCTTTGGTAGAGCTCAAGTTGACCGAAGGTGTTCACCTCCTGCAGTGTAGGCCTGTGCTGAAGAACAGGAGAGGAGATAAAAGAGATCGGTGAGCATTTTCTTTAGTGCTAAACAACCAATTAACAAGACATCTTTGCGTCAGGAGGTTTAGAACTATCTTTTATGCAGAAATCGATATCAATTTGAGAAGTGTTGAATTAACAACAGCTGTGGGAAAAGAAAAGTTCTCAGCCTGGACTGTTTAGCAAACAAACATTACGGGGCCAGAATGTTCTTAATTAGACTGGATACGGTTTCTAGCTCGTCTCCAAACGATGATGCATGGTTGATCTACATGAGGTGTCCTAGTCAGGATTAATGTTAATCTATGCTTCCCGTTCCCATTCAAGGAGGTCGACATTTCAAAGGCTTCTGGCTTCACAATCCCACAATCAACACCGGTGTTTTAACAAAATCAATACTTCCAAAGCTTCCCCAATGGACACTATTCTCTATTTGATATCACAGAAGGATTTCATTTTTCTAGTTTCTTTATTTCTGGGCTATTTATTTATTCTGCTCCTGGACAGAGCCACACACCAGTATTTGTGTGTTTAATGCAGAGAAATGCAATGCCCTTTTAGGAGCCACTCAAAGTGCAAGAAAGGCAATGCTATTTTAACAGCTTCTTACACGTGACAACTTTGTATTGGACAACCTCCACATTGGTACACACATATACTTCCCAATAATTTGGGGCCATTGGTTCTGAAAAGCAATAACTGGAATCTAATTGCTAATCAGAATCTTCAAAATGGCACTTCATTTTGTACAGTAAACCCCAGGACTAACTTATAGGTTAGTCTAACCTACAGGTGTCCAACCCAGTAGTACCACACTTCCTCCAAAGAAATATACACTGCCCGGAAGTCCATTCTCACTGTAGTCCAGATATTGCCTATGATTACTAAGCTCATGCTTATACTGTACTGTATCTCTCCCTATCCTACACCTGTCTCTCACTCCTAACATGCTATTTCAGGGGCTAGTCTCGCCAAACTAGTTCTTTGAATCTTAAAAATATACTCTACTTACCTCATAGCACTTTTTCTTTTCTAATGCCTTAGGCTTGAAAATATCTAGCCTAAAGCCAAATGAATCCTTAAGCAACCGATAGTTTATATCAAATAAGTAGCATATTAAAGAATCTTACCAAACTGGAATATATATTTAAGTAAATTTTGTCCTTTTACATCTCTTGCCTTGAACCACTATTTCATGATGGTCTCTGTGCTGCCTCAGAGATCACCTGACCAGAAATACTACAACTCTAACTGTAACAGGAAGAAGTGTGGAAGCAAAAGACACAACTCTGTCTGTTAATTGGCTCATGTGACCTAACATGTATGGTTTGTTTGGTTTGTTTGTGTGCACCGTGAATCCTAGGATCCCAGGGGGCGCCCCTAATTTTTGAAAATGGCAGTTTTCTATTTATGATTACCCAATGGCACATACTACTTAAAAGGTATATTATTATTAAAAGGGTTTATTCACATGAAGCAGGGTTTTACAAATGAGCTGCTTTAAGCAATATATTTTTATAGAGACCTACATTGTTCTGGGGGTATAGTTTTCCCATGTTACTTTAAAGGACAACTAAAGAGCTAAATTAAACTTTGTGAAGTGCTTTGGCCTTTGTTTTAGTCTTAATGTATATGCTGAAAAATAAATCTTTGTCTTTCCTGATGCATAGTCGAGAGTAGATAATCTCTGTGCACTTTCTTAGTTCCTGCAGTTGGTGTGTGTAAATGCCAGTCATTGCACCCCAAGCTTGCATCTATCGGTTAGGCGGCGCACTCAAGAGCCCTCTCGAAATAGAATCGCTCACTTTCAGTTCTGTGATAAAACATGTTTTATTTATTTAAACCTCTTGGTACACCAAAAACACAGCACCATGAGCTCTTTGCACCCCAAGATTGCACCAATGTACATGTGACCAGAAATGAAGTCCCATGATGTATATGTAAAAGTACAAGAGTGACGATCAAGGGAGAGGATATCTTTATTAAGGCTGCTGTACCTTATTCCGCAGCCAGATCACTTTCTGGTTGAGTGATTTTGCTGTATTTTATAAACTTTATTTATCCATTTTCAAGTGTATAAGGGAGGGGTGGGGATACAGAGGAAAAAAAGAAGGGGGGGGGGATAAGTATTCAAATGTTTACATATATATGACAGAAACGTAACTTAAGCAAGCTAGGACATCAAGTTATTGCTCTAAAACAATGAATGTACTATTCTGAACAGGGTTTAAATATTCACATAGCTAGTCTTACTGAAAAGAGCCCGGTAGCATTATTAAACATCTTGTAATATTCAGACAAATCCAGAACAAGCAAAGATCAGCTATATAAGATCCTGAAGGATGCAAGATATAACAAATCAAGTGTTCTAGGTTAGGCTTAACTACTACTTCATTTACCCATAAAGCGGATCCATGGTGTCCAGATCTTCCAGTATTTGGGGCTATTTGAATGGATAAGATGCGTTAGTTCTTCCATCTTCCGCATCTCCTCCACTCTCGCTATCCATTCCCTATAGGTGGGAGGGTGGGGATCTTTCCATTTCCCCGGTATTAAAGCTTTGGCAGCTTGGAGTAGGTGCCAGGCAAGAGGACCTAGGGCCTTTACATTAGATTCTTCAGGTAAATTAAAAAGGATCAATGTTTTGTTTTCCATACAGATAACATCTCCAGAGATTCTACGTATTGCTTTAAAAATTTCCTGCCAGTACGTCTTCAGTTTAGGACATAATAACCAAATGTGGGAATGATTTCCCACCTCCCTATTGCACCTCCAGCATAGCTTTGAGGAGTTGGGGTACATTTTATGCAGTCTCTCTGGTGTATAATGCCATCTTGTGGTCAGTTTGTAAATGGCTTCCGTTGTCATGGAGGCCTTTGAGGATGCATGTAAGTTCTTAAAAATACTACTCCACCTCTGTTCTGATATATTTGTTTTCAGCTCTTTTTCCCAGGCTGCACAGAAAGCTGGGTATGGGATCAGAATAGCATTTACCAGTAACTTATATGAGAAAGACAATAATTTCGTATTCCTTAGTGGAGAGGTCAGGGCTCCTTCCCAAGGAGTAAATTGTCTAGCCCAATTTTGTAATCTTCTGGACTTAAGAAAGCCATGTAATTGGGTATAATTCCAGATGTCTCTGGGGTGAGATCCCCATTTTTTCTGGATCACTGCTAAAGGGATTATTTTGTTGTCTTTTATAAAATCGCTCATTCTTGTTTCTCTCCCCTTCCAGATCCCCCATCTATTAAAAGTGCCCACTTCCCTCCCCGGGAGAAATTCGGGATTGTTTATCAGAGGCGAGAGTAAATATGGAGGTGAGGTAAGCTTAAACCCATCTTTGTTTTTTTGCCACATCTTTAGGGTTGCTTTAATTAGGGGGTGCAGAAGGGCTTCCCTAAGGCAGGAATAGTCAGATAACCATAGTGTGTTTGCTATTGGAAAGGGGACCAAAGATTGTTCTAATCGACTCCACATTTTCTCATTTTTTCCCACAAACCACGTGTGGATGCGTACCAGGTGCACTGCGTTATAATATAGAATGGGGTCTGGCAGACCCAGCCCCCCCCCCCTCTCTTTAGGTAGGACTAACTGCTTAAATTTCAGTCTGGGGTTTTTCCCTTTCCAGACAAACCGAGAAATCATGGTTTTCACAGAGGAGAAGAAGGATTGGGGAATACAAATAGGTAGTACCTGAAAAAGATACAGCAATTTAGGGAGGACGACCATTTTAATGGCTTGAACTCTCCCCAGCCAAGAAAGTTGAAGCTTTCCCCATTTCTCGAGGAGTTTTTGAAGCGCCCTCAAAAGAGGGAGATAGTTATCATCGTATGCCAATCCCAAATTAGTTTGAATCTTAACTCCTAGGTACTTAATATGGGGCTTCGCCCATTTAAATGAAAAGCTTTGTTTGAGTGTCTCTGCTTTCGCTGACGCTATATTAATGTTTAATATTTCTGATTTTGAGAGGTTTACTTTAAAATTAGAGTAATCACCAAAAATTTTCATCAGTTGAAGAACATTCGGAAGGGATATTGTGGGTTTAGTTATGAAGAGCAGAAGGTCATCTGCAAATGCTGCACATTTGTGTTCAGTCCCTGCAATTACAGGCCCAGAGATATTAGGATTGTTTCTAATGTGGGTTAAAAGAGTCTCCATCACCAGAACAAAAAGGATCGGGGAAAGAGGACACCCCTGACGAGTGCCATTAAGGATTTGCACTTTGGGGGATAGGGTACCATTGATTTTAATTCTAGCGGTCGGGTTATTATACAAAGCCATGATCCTATTTCTGACTTTCTCTCCTAGCCCAAAACCGGTAAGTGTCTTATCCAAAAAAGACCAGGATACCCTGTCAAATGCTTTTTCAGCATCTGTGGTGAGAATTAATGTGGGAATACCTTTATCCTTTACTAAATGTATTAATGAGATTACCTTAGCTGTATTTTCCTTCCCTTCCCTTTTAGGTACGAAGCCTGCTTGGTCTGGGTGAATCAAAAGAGGTAAGTAATATTTTATTCTGTTTCCTATTATTTTTGCGAAAATCTTCATGTCAATGTTGATTAGCGATATGGGCCTATAACTGGCACATTGTTGAGGGTCCTTATCTGGTTTCGGAATCAAGGTGATATGAGCTTCCTGAGCCTGGGGGTGAAACTGACTAGAGCCCGATATGTCGTTATAATAATCTAGCATTAATGGTATTAGATCTTCTCTAAATGTTTTGTAGAAGGAGGCCGTATACCCATCCGGGCCGGGACTTTTCCCATTCTTTAGTGACAAAATGCAGTCCTCTATTTCCTTATAAGTGAAATCAGCTTCTAAAAATTGGGTCTGTTCAGGGGTGAGAAAAGGGAGATGTGCTTGGGCAATAAAATGTTCTATCTCATTAAGAAGATCCTGCAAGGGGGGAGAAGATTTAAGCTTGTAAAGAGATTGGTAGTATTCCTGGAAAGCAATTGCAATGTTCTTCGTGCTGTGTTGTGTTACATTGTTTTTATCTTTAATTGACATAATATGTGATTGAGGTTGTATTTTCTTAAGGATCCTCGCAAAATGCTTTGTACATTTGTCATTGAGTTCATAGTATTTTTGTTTGCTATTTAGATATGCTCTTTGTATTTTTGAGTCCAGTATCGATTTTAGTTGTAAGCGTTTGTTCTCTAAGGTGTTAAGCAGCTCACTGGATAAATTTACTTTGTGATTTTGTTCCAAAACTGAGATATCTTTAATGAGGAGATTTATTTCTTTATTCTTTTCTTTTTTCAGGTTACTACCCAGAGCTATCAGTTTACCTCGAATTACACACTTCAATGTTTCCCAAAGGGTCGCAGAGGAAACCTCCGGGGATGTATTAATTTGTATTGTATGTTTGATCCACTCTTTAATGTCCCCCCTCCTATCTTCAGTATGTAAAAGGAAATCATTCATTCTCCAATTGAATTCCTGCCGTGAAGTCTGAGGAATACTGAATTTAATTGTGATCGGAGAATGGTCAGATATAAGTGAAGTTTTAATTTCAGCATTATGAAACCAATGTAACCAGTGTTGTGATCCAAAAATGTAGTCAATTCTCGAATAAACATTATGAGTTTTGGAAAAATGTGTGTAATCTCTTTGTGTAGGGTTTAACGTTTTCCAAATGTCAATTAGGTGATTCTCTCTAAGCATTCGTTTAATTTCTTTGAGACCTAAACCAGAGATATTGCTTTTATTGGAAGAGGAGTCCAATGCAGGGTTCATAGTGATATTAAAATCGCCTCCCAGAATTATCATCCCTTCACCGAATTCATCAAGGGCAGGCACGTTTCAGGGGCTGCTGCCGCCTGAGGCAGCAGCCCCAATGCCGCCCCTCCTCCTGCTCCGCTCTTCTAACTACCAGCGTCGGAGCGGGTGGAGGAGGGGCCGCATCGCTAGTGCAGTGAGCGCTATTGCGCTCGCTGCGCTAGAAGAGCCGAATTTCCGTTTTAAAAAACGGAAATTCGGCTCTTAAAGTTACTAGAGGCGGCTTTTTGCCGCCCCTGGTAACTGGCCGCTCCGTGCCGCCTGAGGCAAGATTCTCACCTTGCCTCATGGCCGGAGCGGCCCTGATCAAGGGTTTTCATGAAGTTTCTTAAATAAGACACCTGGCCAGAGTTGGGAACATAAATATTTGCCAAAGTACACACTTGTTTGGCGATTATACACTTCACTAAAACATATCTCCCCTCTCCATCCATCTTTGAGTCGAGAAGTTGAAATGGGAGGTCTTTATGGACCAGGGTCATCACACCAAGGGATTTTTTTAAGGGGTTGTTACTCATGAAAATGTGGGAATGAATTTAGAGTCAATTTAGGAAGATGGTTTTCTTTAAAATGTGATTCCTGGATCATTACTATCTTGGCTTTATGCCTTTTACAGTCCCCAAAGATCTGGGCCCTCTTAACCGGTTCGTTCATGCCGTTTACATTAAACGATAGTACCGTGCAATCAATGTTGTCCTGTTCCACCATATCTAAACATATTAAAGCGAGAAATAGCAAATGGTTCCTGCTGAGACTTGATGTCAGCTTGCCATGGATGAGTGGAAAAAGGGAAAGGTGAGGACGGGTGTAACAGGGATAACTGTGGGGAAAACAAGTATAGCCGCAACAGACTTAAAGGGGAAACTACCCCTTGTCTGGGAAGGATTGTAGCGGCGGGGGTGCCTTGCACCACTAGTTCAGGGGTGAGTGGTTGAAAGGAGCCCATTTCAGCCAGCTGATACTGTTAACAAACTCCCAATCAGCTTAATGAACTTGGTAGTGTTGTGGAGAAAATGGGAGACAAGAATGTCAAACAATTCTAAACATCAACATCCAAAAACCTTAAAAACTATTCAATACTCATCAAGTAAAGGTAATGTAGAAGCATAACACTTTTAACACAGATTAGAATGATTTCAGGCTTGAGTCCAGCCATCCTAGGGAGAAACGAACGCAAAACAAAAATTAGTGGAGATCTGATACTTATCTATCCTGACGTATGTTGCTGAGAACACAAAAGACCTTCATAAATGAGTTCACTTATAACAGTCACTGGTCCCTTCACTTCTTGTCAGGCCTAGTGGGCCAACGATCAAACCAAAGAAAAAAGGAAAAAAAGGGTCCAGCTAAGTTCAATGGTATTTGTAATCCAAATTGGAGTTGTTTCCAGAGGATCCTGTTCTCAGTCATTTGTGAATCTTCTTCTTTCTTTAGGGGTCCTCGGGGTCCTCGGAATTCTTTTAGGGGTGCCAACCTGTGACCATTCCCCTTGACGGTTGAGGTCCAATGCAGGGAATTTGTTCGGGTCAGGATTCCATCCCGGGATTTCCACATTGGGGAGAAGAAGTCTCTTAATGAAAAGATCAGTATCTCCCGGGTGTCGAATAACAGCCGTTGTTCCATCCTTGGTAGCTGTAAGGGCGAAGGGGAATCCCCATCTGTATGCAATATTTCTTTCCCTCAGGATGTCAGTGAGCGGTTTCAGCAGTTTCCGCTTGTATAAAGTGGTTCTTGCCAGGTCCTGGAATAGTTTAACACTTTTGTCTTCGTAGGTGATATTATTGGACTCTTTAGCTTTTAACAGTATCTCTTCTTTAATAGAAAAGCTGTGGAGACAACAGAGTATGTCCCTAGGGGCATTCAGAGGTGCCGCTTTTGGTTTTTGTACTCTATGTGCTCTTTCAATTTCAATTACTGTGCACACATCTCTGTTCAGCAGGGTATTAAAAATTTGATGGAGTGCAGTCCTAATGTCCTCATTTTGCACTTCCTCAGGCACCCCCCTCATTCTGATATTGTTCCTCCTACTCCTGTTCTCTTGATCCTCCAGCTGTCTTTGGAGTTCAAAGATCATGCCATCTTGTTTTTTAATATGTTCATGCATTACTAACTGGTTGGAGGAATGGCTACTCAAATTTGCCTCTATATCTTCTGTGCGTGAGGACAGTGCCGAGATATCTCTTTTAATATCTTGGAGTTCCTCCTTTATAGAGGATGTCACCTCCTTCAGCATTTCTTTGATATCAGATTTTGTGGGGAGTTGTGCCATATAAGCGTGGACGTCAGACTCACCCTCTGCATCGCTTTCCAGATCGGATGGATCTCTAATGGAGTCTGTTTCTTCCTCCATGCTTTCTAATGCGGGCGCCATTTTGGGAGACATGCGCTCCGGTTTGTTTCTCTTAAACAGCGGCGCGATGTAATTTTTACTCGCCTGAGGCTTTCTTGCCGGTGTCTTGTCCCTCTCCGACTTCAGTTTGCCTGACTTCCCCATCTCTCCAGTGTTGATTGGGTCCAGATTGGGAGTGTAAACAGCGGAGCGCTGGGATTAAGCTGCCATGCGCCTCCACGTCAGGCCACGCCCCCCGATTTTGCTGTATTTTAAGGAATGAAAGCAGGTCTGATCATCTTCCCCCATATGAAACAGCAATTCTACAAGAAGAAAAATTTTATTTAAAAAAAAAAAAGAGCAAATGATTTCCACTGAAGGACAAAATGAGAAGCTGTTTGGAAGTTATGAAACATTTACATGTGCTGGAAGGGTATAATGAAGGCATTAGCTGGGAATGCCGAAGGACTGACTCCGACTGCCAACAGCTGTTTCTCTAATAATTCATTATTAAACTTTCCTCTGGGTCTCCTACCCCTGTGTTTTTAGGCCTCGATAAAAGGTTTAGTGAAAGCTGGCCCCTCTGTCTCATGTTTCTATTTACTTATCTCCTTTCACATCAACAAGTTTTCCTGCAAGAATGAAAACCAGCCTGGTCTACTAAATAAGTTAAAACACTTACTTCACCTCTGTAGTATATTCAGTTGTAATTTGGGTGCTCCAAGCGCCCTCCAATCTGGTTATTCTGCCTTTGGTAGTTCTCTAGAAAGAAGGCAAGCATAGTGTTTTCAGGAATAGACCCTTTTAATACATTTTTTATTTACAATTTGCCCTCAATAGGACATGATATTTTTCACAATTACAGAAAAAATAGCATGGAATGATTTTCTGCATTTCCAACATGTCAGAACAAAACTTTTCTTATGCATGACATCAAGGTTTACATCTTATTGATACTGGCAAGTCACCATTATTTCGCTCCCTCACAATATATGCATGTTATATCAGAAATACTCCATAATCTCTTACCTATGTAACATCTTTGGTTTTGTTTGATATCCTCTTATCCTCTACCTCTCCATTACTCCACCATAATTTAGGTGTTTAACATGGCCTCTATAGCATCCCAGTTGCCCCAGATCTTGTAGACCCTTTTAAATCTTTATTGCAGAGGGGCAATAAAGATAATTTTTGGGGGCAGGAGAGGGGTGCACAGCTTCCCTTTCTCTATCTTTAATTAACAGAGCATAACATGAGGGTGACCCAAACTTCAGTCATGCTCCTGTGTTTTGAAGTGACATATAGACAAGATGGCAATTTATTCTTCTAGATGTTATTGCCATACCCCAGCACAGTGTCTCTTTCAACTTCTGAACTGGATTGCCAGATATCATGCTGGGCTTGGTAGGACATAAGAAGGACAGAATCTTCAGTGTTACTCTATAAAGAAAAATTATAGAAATATTACAGCACTGACAATTTGTATCATTGATTGCCTTTGGCAAATCGGCATCAGGGCCACCATCAGACATTATGAGACCCCATACTTCTTCTGAGTTATTAGCTGTGGGGAGCCTACAGGCTCCAAGTACAGAGAAGTCCGGACCAAGGAGGAAGCTCTAGGGTTAAATCCAAGTTCATGATAGCCAAAAGGGTCAGGAGTAAACTTAGTCAAGATTCAGGCAGAAGTTCCGTAGAGAGGCAGCAGGGATTGTAGTCAGGGTCAAAGTAGTGGTCAGAAATTCAGGAATCAATAATATAGGAATTTAGAAGCACCCAGGAACACTAGTGAGCATGACCTATAATCGGGCATTGACACTGTGACCTTGGCATCCTTTTATTTTTAATTTTGGCTCCGTTTTCGGCGCAGCGCTATGACGTCAGTGCGTGGCCATCTTGTATACAAAGCGGAATGCTCCGCAATGGAGTGCACCTAACATTAGCCCCCTGTCTCTCTGTGCCCATGTGGAGGAATGGGACATGGTTGTCTAAATAGGCAATGCCCTTTTACCAAATATGTCCTTTACCAAACTTGAACATGGAATGGTATGTGTGTTTCTTTATTCCCCACTGGAACTGAACCTTCTGATGGGGCTTGCAGGGCCGGATTTACATAGCGGGTGCCCCTAGGCCCATTTCTGTTCTTTTATTTGCGCAAATTTTCATCATCATGGAGAAATTAAAAAAATGATTGTATCTCCAGTACATCCCCAGTGTTTTTGAACCAATGTGGGTTTGGTTGGGCAGCATGCCGCCCCCTAAAATACTGCCGCTCTAGGCCAGGGCCTTTGTGGCCTCTCCACAAATCAGGGCCTGGAGGCCTGCACCTTTGATGGCAGTTTCCTTGTCTTAGTATTACTTTCCCTTTAACCTATTTGGGGGGGTCCTCAAGATCAATACCTTGGTGTGCAAGGGAGGTTAAGTCCTAAATTGCCCAATCTGCCCAACCCTAAGAGTACAGGTTATAGAACTATCTTATGAAAATAGCAGTTCCTTCACATACAGATATCCTTATAGACAGTTTATTGCACCTCTGAAGTCTGTCTAGTAAGTTCTCTCCGTAGTGAGCAAGATTTCTTTCATCTTCACTTAAAGGGGGGGGGGCAGGGGGCAAGGGACCAATTTTTGATTTATGAAATAATATCTTTCTGTAAATATCTAGTGCACGCTGGGTTTAATTTACACATTGCTCCAGGACAGGTCCTTCAATAGCATCATTATATTTGCTTTAAAAGAATCTATTTGTGTGAAGCAACGGGGGATTTCAATCAGGTGGAAAAAAATTATGAAAGTGCCGTTTATTCAGAATTCCAGTAAATTATTCCCTTGCTCAGTGCAGTCAGCAATAAATCCTGGTTCTCTGTATTTCGCATGGATAAAACCTGGCTCGCTTGGGAATATCCTAATAGACAAAGAAGGAAATCCATGTCATTGTTTCACTATTATAAAGGGCTTGTGGAGTTCTCACTGATGCTCACATTTTTCTAATGTTTATAATACAGGGCATCCTATTTAAAGCTTGAATAGACCTAGTTCTGGGTAGTTCTGGTTTATAGATCCCAAAAATGGCAGGAGTTACCCAAAAGTTGGTTAGGGTCCAACTAGATTGGGAATGTAGTTTAAGTTAGGTCAGTGATGGGGACTCAAATGACCCCAATTTTTAAAAAAACGTATTCTAAACGTTATTAGGATGTATCTGTGATTAAATGGGCTTAAATGAGTAATTTGGATATCTCTGCCCATAATTCATTAAGTGAGGGTTATAGTTTCTCTTTTCTGGTTTTAAACTATGTGTGTGGCATGAGGCAAGTAAACACCTTCTGCTTTAAGAAGGCCTTTTCTCAAATTCCGTGTTATTTTTCAAGCTTTAGGGTCGGACTGGGGGGGCTGGGACCCACCGGGGCTGCTGGCGGGATCCCACGACGAGTCATGCCCCACCCCCACCGGCACACAAGGGCATGTGGGTAGGAAGGAACAGGACTGGATTTTTTTCCGGTGCCCCGCCGGCCCAGTCTGAATCTATATATATATATATATACAGTATATATAATAGATATATTCATTTTAAGGCTGGGAAAATATAGTTTAAATAAACAAGCTTTCATTTAGCTATGGGGGCAGCTATTCAAAGCACAGGTTACATAGCAGATAACAGATGCGCTCTGTAGAATCCCACTGAATTCCATTACAGAGCTTAGCTGTTATCTGGTTTTCTACCTTTTTAGCTTGAATGGCTGCTGCCATGGCTACACACTAGCCTGTCTACATGAACGATAGTTGTCTTTCTAAAGCAAGCACATAACTTGCTATACCAATACATTGCAACAGTACATTATATTTTAGTTATTTTGAAAAGCTTTATTTTTGTGGTGTTACTGTTTCTTTAAATAAAGCAGACAAAAATGGGTTGGCTCAGAGAGACTAAATGGGTTAATTGTTCCCCCTGTACTGTCAATTATGAATGATGTCTTTAGAATCCAGCCACATGGTCCCCATTGTTCCCCTTGCTTTCCTTGTCTTAAATCTCAACCTGCCTCCTACACAGTTAAGGTGATGTGCTTTTATAGCTCTAATTATACTTATGCAAGGTTAATAGGTTGCCATAGAAATGGAACAAGTTGGGAACCAGGATGATAACTCACTTTTTGTATTTAATGTCCCAAGTATAAATTCTCAGCTGCAATATAACGTAACATGGAAGGGGCAGGGTTCTGCTTTAAAATATTGTTTTAATTTAAAACCCCCAAGGAACTAGGCTTTGTATTGAAAATCTGCTCTGTTATTTTAGCTTAAATGCATTGATACGTATGTTTAAAGAGTGGAGATGATGAAACTGTTGCTTTTATTAGGCCTCAGTCCCCCTAAATTCTGCAGTATAATTTATTTCCACTCTGTCTACCAGGGCAAGGACTTGTGATGGGTCTCAAAGGCAGTTAATTCATTTTAGCAGTCTGGGTGCAAGGAATATGAAATGCTATAGGGGCACAGGCATGGACAGGGGATCTGTAGGGGGTTATGCCACTGTTACCATGAAATAAATGCACTAGTAGGCTAAGCAACCCATAGAAAATCTAGTGAGTAGGGGTACTTAAGGTCTTCACAGGACAGACAGTGCACCAGGGAAGATAACCAGCAGTGAATTGCATATTTTATCCAATGTTTTGGGGCAGCACTCTAGAAGATAGATTAATATAATCCATTGTGACACTGTTTGGGCCAGGGGGCTTGATAATAACAGAACAAGGTTGTCCACTATTCTGAAGAGGCACCCCCTTAAGTACCTCCTTTGGATAGGAATTTAATGACATCCAACCAGAATATATGGACCTCTGGGTATTCCGAGAATAGGTAACGGAAGTTTACATTAAGGGTGGTGACACACGCTAAGATTCCGGGGAGATTAGTCGCCCAGTGACAAATGTCCTCTTCTTCGGTCAAATAACCCCCCCCCCCCAAAAAAAGTCTTCCCACCAACTAGAACGTAAATCCCCGGCTGGATGGCACTCGGAGCACTTAGGCAACTCGTGAGCTGGTGTGAAGACTTTTCGGGGAGATTAGTCGCCTGAAGAAGAGGAGATTTGTCGCTGGGCAAGTAATCTCCCGTGAATCTAAGAGTGTGTCACCACCCTTAACCCCCAGTATTTAGGACAATTTGCATTATGAGCTTGCCCAATTATGTGAACCCTTAAGGAGAAATGTATGTTTAAATATATGTATGTTTAAATGTATAAATTGGGCATCCCTAATAAGAAAGGTGAATATTTAAAATATGGCAATCTTCATCTAGGTGGGACATGCATGTATTAGGATTTTAGAAAGGACAATGACTATCTTAAATAGGAAGGGTCCCAGAGACAAATCTCATATGTCAACAAAGTTGTGGTGAAAGTTGAAGAACCAAATGGTGCCCAAAGGGAATTATGTAGTTAAAAGTATCTATACAGTTGAATAGTTTAATCAACTAGGATGCATCACAAGTGGTGCATTCTGATTAATGGCGAATCTCTTGGAAGACAATCCAGTAGGAATTTGCTGGAAGTAAGAGTTACATCCTAGAGACACAAAAGAAGGGTGGGGGTTGAGATGAAGTGTAAGACAATAGAAATTTTAACTATGGTCCTTTTGATTTGCAAGATTTAATCTGATAGTGACCCCAGATTAAACACATACTGTACATACTTTTTTCTAACTTTCTCTTCTTTGATACTGCCAGTCCTGTTATCTGCTCCTATTCTCGAATGCCTTGTGTTTGGCAATCAACAGTGTTCCTTCATACAAAGAAGCAATTGAAGCCCATAGGCTGAGGGCAAATATTATTCTGTCCACATCCAACCTGTGGCCTTCAAGGCTTACAGTTTTTCTTAAGGGAAAATGGTGCTGTCAAAAATAATCCAATAATCCAATAATCCAATAAACTGTATTTTAGTCTGAATAAATTTGATTCTTGTAAATTGTTTATTTGTTCCTCAACCTTACCCCACGTCTGTAAAATTCTCCTGCTGTGAATGACAGATTTCACCAGATCCAATTGGCTGATTCCAGCATGAGGCAACAATTTGTAATGCATTACTGATATAAAGCATGGTTCAGTTATTTGACTCAGGGAAAAAGGTTAGGCTGAAAAAAACAACTAATGTATGTCAAGAACTGTTGAAACCATTCTCCAAGGTTTACTCTTTATTTATAGCGATTATGTACACTGTCTCCATGCTAGGTCATTGCAGTAGCCCATCTTTGAATTGGGTGTATTTTATAATTTTCATCCTGTAGGTGACAAGAACTAGGTGAGGTCTCACGTGGCCATTGTATACTCTTACTGGTACATATCTCATTCTGTTTCTGATAGAAAAATGGTACAAAATGCAACGAGAAGCTTAGTTCCTTTTATAAATTGACAGTGGCTTGTATGCATTATCCTCCGCAAATGACCATCTGTGGGAATTGTCCCCGGCACATGGGGAATCTGAGAAACTTCAGATCTTGAAAACCCTTCATTATAAGAAACTATCATGAATTAGTAAACTGTTTTTAATGGCACGGGCTGTTCAACGGCGGTCATTTTTCACTGACCTTAAATTTTTATAATCTAGACAAAGATATTTTAAGACAGGCTTAATTTTGTGTGTGTGTGTTTTTAAAAAAAAATGTTTACATAGCCTTGCAATTTGGATTTTTTTTTGTTCCTGTGGCTTAATTATCCTATCAACCAAACAGCATATTTGGAAATCAGTATGTAAGATAATTAGAAAATGGGAAGATAAGTAATAAGAGTAACAATAAGATTGAAAAATTTGTAGTTAATCAGTTTTATTGTTGCTGGGGTCAGTGACCCCCAACCACCATTTAGTACTTTCAGTTATAGCCTTGAAATCTCAGAATTCGAAAGGCTAATAATGAAAAAAAACTAAATATATATATTTAGAATATTAAAATGTGGATGAATCATGCTGTTTCATTGATCACTGACCCCTTTGCAGTGTATTTGAGTCCAAGTTACATTTGGCTGAATGGATTGCAGACGCTCGATGGATCTCGGCAGCGCATTTGGTACGGTTTATTTAGCATATGTTACTCCTGACAGCTTAGAAAATTCCATCACAATCAAACCTGACAGTATAATTACAGATTCTGTGTGGTTTCCGGTACTCAGCTGATTGATTGTTTGATACACACAATTCTGAAGATAGATATTCTTATTTAGAAAGAAAAAAAAAAAAAAAAGTAAGCGTGCAGCTGGAGGACTCGTATGATGAACCTGCATGTGAGCAGCCAAGAGAAAATCCACAATATAATCTCTGATTTTGTTTGGAGGGAGACTTATATGAATTATTGATTGAAAATCATGCTCAATTGGGTTCAGATCAGGTGACTGACTTGGCCATTCAAGAATATTCCACTTCTTTGCTTTAATAAACTCCTGGGTTGCTTTGGCTGTATGTTTTGGGTCATTATGAAATGCCTCCCAATCTTTTTGACTGCATTTATCTGGATTTGAGCAGACAGTATGTCTCTGAACACTTCAGAATTCATTCGGCTGCTTCTGTCCTGTGTCACATCATGAATAAACTCTAGTGTCCCAGTGCCACTGGCAGCCATCCACTCCCAAGCCATCTCACTGCCTCCGCCATGTTTTACAGAGATGTGGTATGCTTTGGATCATGATCTGTTCCACGCATTCTTCATACTTTTTTTCTTGCCATCATTCTGGTAGAGGTTGATCTTGGTTTCATCTGTCCAAAGAATGTTTTTCCAGAATTGTGCTGGCTCTTTTAGAAGTTTTTTTTTTTTTTAGCAAAGTCCAATCTAGCCTTTCTATTCTTGATGCTTATAAATGGCTTGCACCTTGCAGTGCTCCCTCTGTATTTACTTTCATGCAGTCTTCTCTTTATGGTAGACTTGGATATCGATACGCCTACCTCCTGGAGAGTGGTCTTCACTCGTTTGGCTGTTGTGAAGGGTGTTCTCTTCACCATGAAAATGATTCTGGGATCATCTACCACTGTTGTCTTCCGTGGACGTCCAGGTCTTTTTGCGTTGCTGAGTTCACCAGTGCTTTCCTTCTTTCTCAGGCTGTACCAAACTGTAGATTTTGCTACTCCTAAAATTATAGCAATTTCTCGGATGGGTTTTTTCTGTTTTTGCAGCTAAAGGATGGCTTGTTTCACCTGCATGGAGAGCTCCTTTGACCACGTTGTTTGTTCACAGCAAAATCTTCCACATACAAGCACCCCCACTCTCAAATCAACTCCAGGGCATTTATCTGCTTAATTGATAATGACATAATGAAGGAATTGCCCACACCTGCCCATGAAATAGCCTTTGGGTCAATTCTCCAATTACTTTTGAGCCCCTGAAATTATTTATTTTTCAATCTCAATGGATTCATAGTGTTTCTGTCTCTCTCTCACATTGGTGGAAAAAAAATGATATACGCATGTCTGACATAGACCCACATACCTTATAATTATCCCTACCAAAACCCATTAGAGCAAGATGATATCCTCTATTCAATTTATTAAATGAGTACTAGATTCTCTCTAGCCTCATAATGCCCAATTTTAAGTACTGGCTACAACAGCTCTACTACAGAGACCATATGAAGCCTTACCATAGGGAGAGTATACTTCTCCTCTAGTCTTTCCTCTGTAATAAAAGTACCTGGTGGTCTAGCGGTGCTGCGGCGTGGACGGCCGCCACGCCGCCGCGCTCCTTCTTCTTCCTCCTCCCAGCGCCATTAGGGCACGCGCGGCTCGCCTGCGCGCCTCTTAAAGGCGCAGGCGCGCTGGCATGATTGCGCCAGCACGTTCTGGCGCGAAAACGCATGTTCTGGGGCGTGGAATTCTTGCCCTATAAAAGGCCCATTCAGACTGCTGACTGATGCCCGTGATAGAACTTGTTTCTAGTGGTTTCCTGAGCCTTGTGCATCTGATCTGTTCTGTATTCTGTCTGTTTGATTACCTGTGTTTGACCCAGCCTGTTCCTGACTATTCTGCATTCTGTATCCTGACCCCTGCCTGCCTACGACAACTCTTCCTGCTTAACCCCATGATTGACAACCTGGTTTGACCCTTGCCTGCCTGACGATTCTTGATATCTGCCTGCCTCAACCCAGCCTGTCTGACGATTCTCTTGCCTGCTCTATTTGTACCGTGACCAAAAGACTCTGCTAACAGCCGTGCCCCTTCGCCAGCCAGAACATCTTGCCTTGTACCCCTCGTTATGTCCAGGTGGCACCCAAGTAAGCTGAGGGCTCCTCCCGAAGCCCAACGGTGGTCACACTACTGGTGAAGCCGAGCCGAGACCAGGGTGCTTGGCATTTGTTCTGGTATCGGGTGCCGGCCGTGACACCCTCGTAATAAAGGTCAAAATCGCCAGAATTGTCCTGAGTGTTCATAATGGCAATTGCATCAAAATGCCACACTGTTCATTTCCATTGTTCATTTTAGCAGCATTAGTTATTTTGACACCAGGCAATGGGGCAACAGACCATGAATTGTTTATGACGCATCAGAATTTGTTAAAACTCCAAATGCCTAACCTTGCAGTTACTCTAATAATTGCTGATATTATAATCTTTACTTACTTTTTTCCTCTGGCAATTATTCCTTTAAATACCTCATCGAATTTACATATGTAGTTAATTACTTTATATTAATTAAAGTACTGAACTGTAAAAACTGACGATAGAGAAAATAAAATGAACAAGCTACACAAGTCTTTCATTTACAATTTAATTACAAGTTATGAAGAATTCATCCAGAGTGTTGCATGGTTCCTGATGGAGTTCATCATGTCTCGCTTTGTCATTGGATGCAGTTTTAATGTAGGCGTTACATATTGGTTAATGTCCTCACCGAGGTCCTCATCTTCAAAACCTAAAAAAAATATATTTTTTCTAATCTATATTGAGACTCAACTTTAGCCAGGACCCCTACTGAAAAGGACTACCATTGATCACCACTCAGCTTCATGCAGGACCTCCACTGACCACCACTCAACTTCAGTCAGGATAACCACTCCATACTCCTTGGCAGTTCAGAAAATACTGGCACAGTCACTTGGTATGGGATCATCATCAAATGAACCAGCCTAAAAACCTTCTCTCTCCAACAATGGTTAAATTGAACCTTCAAAAGCAATCAAGAATCTTCTCTTTAGTAAGATTGAGAGGCCAAAGTCTCCAAGAAGATGTGACACATTGAAAATGATCTCTCTGTTGAAAGTGTTTTGCTTTCACAGGCTCCATACTGCCCAGGCAGGACCAAAGACCTCTATTGATGAAGTGATTCCTCAGCTTACAAAGCTGTGAAAGGTAATTATTACATGTGAATGTGACGCAGTAACGTATAAGTCTATCGAGAGACTTCAGCTCTGCAATTGTTTAATTGTTCCCTTTGGACACATACACTTTCTATCTCACTCACAGCCTTGCAAACTGAAGTCTTTCTGCACATTTGTTCACTGTAATGGCCCAGTGTTTAATGTATGGAGGCCATTTACAGATTTTTGCTCAGTTTTTGCTCAGTTTGGAAAAAGAAATAACATTTACCATTAAACAACACAGCACATGACAACATACTTTTGAATGGCAAAAGGATATGACTGTTCTATATACATCAGGGCTGTCGTATAAGTCCATAGTTATAGAAGAGGTCTCTGATGAATTGCAGTGACATGAAACGCGTCAGACCTCATGGCGCTGTGTAAATTGGTGTACCAAGATGTTTAAATAAAGGAAATGTGTTTTAAACGCTGAATTGGAAATGAGAGATTCTGTTCTAAGAGGGCCCTGGAGTGCGCCGTCCAACCAATATACTGCAAGCCATAGTTATAGAAGATCTAGGGCAATACAGTTATGCTAACTCTTTCTGGTAGGATTGTGGCTTTATAAAACTACACAATTTAATCTTTGGAGTACGGATACCCTGCTTCACCCAGTGGGCTGGAGCCACAATACAGCTATATAGCTGTCGGAACTTAAGGTATTTTACATGGGCATGGGGAGGGTGAGGAACACAAATTTGAAAGGGGGGGGGTTGATACGTGCACACCCTAGGTCAATGCAAGACTGGCTCGATCAAATTCTTGACCTACTTTGTGGCAAATGTTTGTGGAAGTCCTTTCTTGTTTTTGGCCACCAATGTCCCCATGCAAAAAGTAGGGTCCATACAGAATAAGTTTACAGAGATGAGAGTGGTGGAAGTTGACTGGGTTGCACAGAACCCTGACCTCAACCCAACAGAACCCCCAGAGATGAATCTGAAACCTGTGAGCCAGGCCTTATGGCCAACATAAGTGCCAAACCTCACTAATGATCTTGTGGCTGAATGGCAGCAATTCCCAGCAACAATGTTCCAACATCTAATGAAACATCTTGGAATCTTCCAAGAAGAGTATGGGCTGTTATAGCAGCGTATTAAGGAGCAACTTTATATTAACTCCCTTGGTTTAGGAATAAGATGTTTGGTAGGCTGGGGGTGTCCCCATACTTTTGGCCAGGTAGTGTATGTTTAGAAATGAAAACAACTTCTATTTAGTTTTATGCTCTACCTCACCTGCCTACATTGTTCTAGCCAGAACCAAACAGTTGTGATAAATGAGCTGCAAGTTATCGAGCACAAACAGTGAATGTATTTTTTATTGCCTTTGATGTGAAGCCCTGATCTCTTTGTTGGAGAAAACGTTACTGTCT
Organism: Xenopus petersii; assembly: GCA_038501925.1. Lineage (NCBI taxonomy): Eukaryota > Metazoa > Chordata > Amphibia > Anura > Pipidae > Xenopus > Xenopus petersii. Next base: position 78,348,058 of record CM076689.1, read on the forward strand.
GTAATAAACAGACTCTGTACGGCAGAGCAAAGCACTCCTGACATATTGAATAAAGGCTACACATGCCATACTATAAAATATTAAACAATTACTGACATAGAGATTGCATTAAAATTGATATATTGATCCCTAAAAGACTTTCCAGACAACACAGCCCTACTGAAGAATTTGGCACAGGCTTGTTATGTGCCACCCTGTATAGAAAGGTTTTTTTTTTTTTGCTGTTTTTCGATAAAAACATTTTTATGAATTCAATCTATATATAGTTGAGCTTGGTTATTGAGAGAAGAGTTTATGTTGTCAACCGGCACCGGCACCGTACCGACTGCAGATTTATCAGAACGCCTGGAGCATTCTTCACGCAGTCTCATTAGAAAGACGCTGTTATTGTTTTAATCTGCTCTGAAAGTATTGCATCAATAAATCATCAGGAGCGGAGCCTCGTGTAACAGGAACATGAATATTAATGCTCTGTGAAGATATTTCTTCTTTTCACCAGTATCTGACATTGCCGGACTCCGTATCGGGTGGATAGAATGGATGCAACCAGTGGAATACCTGGTATAATGTTTGCTCATATCTACTCATTTTAGAGGGTGAAATCCTCTATAATACAAATTAGCAAACTAAGGACCCATTTGCTAATGTTTTGGGACAACTCAGGCCTTCTATGGAGGCCCTTGAGGACACTTACCTAACAATTTTGAGTGTCCTGGAATCTGCTTTGGAGTTGTATTTCTAACAATGTACTTGTGGTACACCAACCTCCTACCTCTCAGCACACTGGCCTCTGGTAGCCTCAAGGATTTCTTCCCCCTTGCATGTCATTATGCGGTAATATACGTCATGCTGCTGTGAGGGTTTTTGATTCTGTTGCATCTTTTATCAGCAACCTTGCATCATGAAAGAGTATCGTGTATAGTCATTTTATTTTTCATTATTGACACCACCAGTAGAAGTCAACCTCTTGGTATTATGAACAACCTCAGAGCATTATTTTGTTGCAACATGAACAGGGTGAATTGCACTGGTGCTTGTTGAAGTCAAATTGTGCAAACATCTGCCAATATTTATGAGGTCTCTGATAGTGGCGGAACTACCGGGGGAGCAAGGGGTGCGATTGGACCAGGGCCCGCACCCGCTCAGGGCCCCCGGGCAGCTTGTGCACTGCCGATTTCCAGTCACTGCGGCCGATTTTGCAGCAAATAATCTTGTGCGGTGGGGGGCGCGGGCCGGCTGCACGTCTCGCACCAGGGCTCGCCCCCCTCCAGTTACGTTAGTGGTCTCTGACAAGTAATAATTAATGGAAGTGGCAATCCTGCCTGGATCACAAGGTCCCCAGGGAAGAGTCTTCTGAAGGCTGTTCTCTATAAAATATAAACCTGTGGGCACATTCTGTCATCACATTCTGACATCACTCGCTGTCTCTGGGCTGGAAAATCTTAATAAATGGCTTCACCTTTTTTTAGAAAAGAACCTGTTGTTATATTCATTTACCTGGCTGTGGTAGATCAATCAACCTATGAGGACACTATCTGGATACCTACTGGTTACAAAACTCTGGTCTAGGTTAAGAACTGTTGGAATACAGGTTTGTATGTATTAGCAACAACCATATCAATGTAACATCTGTTATACTTTATTGTCAGTAGATGGCAGTGTTGTGAGGGATAGTCATGTGACATACAAGTTCCCTGTGTTTGCTGTGTTCTGTTATAATAAAGTTGTTGTTGATAGCTGTGTAAGAAAGCTACACCACAGAGACTGTCTGCCTGCCTTTTTGCTCTGCTTCCAGAGAGGTTTTTCTATCAGGTTATGGGCCCAGGATACGCCACAGAAGCCCAGGATACCTTACAGCAAGCTACAGCAACTGAGTGCAGTAGACAGCAACAGATACAGAAAGACATACAGCAGAAATGGCTGCCAGCATCCCCTCAGCAAAGATCTCCTTTGCAAATCTGACAAATCAGAATTACCAGTCCTGGAAATTCAAGATGAACATGCTGCTTATAAGAGAAGGTACGTGGAAATGTGTAAATGAACCCCGACCTCCTAAGGATGTTAAAAAGGGACAAGAGCATCTTGTATGCAAATTGCAAAAATCTCTTTACGGCCTTAAACAATCAGCCCGAGCATGGAACTTAAAGATAAACCAAGTTCTATTGAATGAGGGATTTACAAGAAGCAAAGCTGACCCATGTCTATACTCTAAACAAATAGATGCTGAATGGATGTATCTGCTAGTTTATGTAGATGACTTGATTATTGTTCACAAAAGCAACAATAACATTGCAAAGTTTTTTTTTTTTTTTTAAAAGATTTATTTATTAATCCAACACATAGCCATACAAAGTAGCATAATCAGTACGTTAAACAAATAATGCAGTTGGCAGCGCATCAGAAAATTTTTAGTTAAACCCCTGGAAAAACAGAGAGGATGCAAGAAGGCATCCGGGGAAAGGCGGAAGGTCCGAGAAAGAGCAGCATGAGAAGAAGATAAGAGAAGAGGTGAGTTAAGGAGAGAGGAGAAGAAGAAATGAAGAGAGAAGAAAAGAAGAAAAGAAAAGAAGAAATGAGGGAGGGAGACAGTGAGCGACATAGCATCTACAGGAGATTCCGAGACATAATTAGATGGTCAGTGTATTCTCCAGCGTGCAGTTATAAGTGCACATATAGACTAGGAGACAAACATTCTAAAGGACCCAAGACACGTGAGGCATACACCAAGGTCCGTTCAACCCAAAGAAGAAAGAGCAGCAGCCGATTATTAGGGATCTGGTGGAAGCCAATCAATATGGGGGAAGTGTGAGTCTCCAGGTCTATTGGAGTAGGAGTCGTTATGTAAAATCCACAGCGACCAGGTGTTGTTAAATTTAGCTGGGCAACCCCTAGCTGCATAAATTTGTTCCAGAATGGGCAGGGTTTGTTCCACCAGACTGATCCAAAAGTGTAGTGTGGGCGGCTGCTCCTCTTTCCACTTAATAGCAATGGCCTTTTTAGCCTGAAAAAGCAAAAAAATAAGGAGAGTCCTTTCTGATCGTGAGATCACAGTGTCCGCGAGATAGTTGAGAATGAGAACCGTTGGATGATGTTCTATAGGCAAGACCATGAGCTGTGTGAGATAAGTAACAATATCAGTCCAGAACCGGTGTATCTGTGGGCAAGACCAAACCATATGGAAAAAGTCAGCTTGTGAACCCTTACATCTGTTGCATTGATCAGGTATTGCAGGGTTAATTTTGTGGAGCAGGGAGGGCGTATAGTACGCTCTATGAAGATATTTAAACTGAATGAGTCTGTCACGAGACCTAATAAGAGGAGAGAGGGTATCCTGTAAGATTGCATTCCATTGTTCAATGGTGAGGTCAGGGATATTAACAATCCATTTCTCATATAGACCCTGGGCAGGGGAGAACTTGGCTCGACCAATCTGGCCATACAAAGTCGAGAGAGGTTTGCGGAGATGTTGTCTGCGAAGTAGATCTTCAATTGGGGAAGTTTTGATCTGTAAAGTTTTGGAGTGAAATTGCTGGGTGAGGGCATGCCTCAATTGCAGGAAACGGAAAAGCATGCTGTTGGGAAGATGAAATTTGTCCTTGAGCTGACCGAAAGTGAGTAACACATTATCTGCATAAACATCATTGACATATTTAACATTGAACTGTGCCCAAACAGCGGGGTCAGGTATAGTGAGCAGTTGGTCAAGATACGGATTACACCATAGCGGAGTGAACGGGGAAAGATTTACATCAGAGGTAGAACACCCCGGGTGTACCTGTTTCCAGGCCCTAACCACATTTCTCATCATAGATGTGCATTGAGTCAGAGGAAGCTTATCCCTGTAAATGAAGTTCCTAAGCCCTTCCAGAGAGCCAACTACTTGGGCCTCAAGGAGAGTAACCGGGTCCTCCGGGGTAGGCTCAAGCCACCTTTTTATGGGTAATAATTGGGAGGCTAAAAAATAACCCTGCATGTCAGGGGCCGCCAGTCCACCTTCAGTGAGAGGAGGGAGCAATGCAGCATATTTGACCCTTACCGGCCCAGGGGACCAGTAAAGTTTGAGAAGCAAGGAGCGCAGATGCTTAAAAAAAACAGGGGGCAGCCAAATAGGTGATTGTCGAAACAAATAAAGGAATTTAGGGAGAAACTTCATCTTAAAAAGGTTAATCCTGCCGATTATGGAAAGTGGAAGCCTAAGCCATCTATCTACTGCTTTTTGAAGGGAGGCCATAAGCGAGTCTATATTCAGTTCCTTGAATCTCCCTATTTGGGGGTGGATGTGGATACCTAAATATTTCAGTACAGGAACCTGTTGCAACGGGAGGTCAGGGTCAAGTAGGGCCGTCGCCTCCGGATCAAGAAGGAGAATGGTGGATTTAGCCCAGTTGATTTTGAGGCCCGAGAAGATGGTATGAGAATTTATTAGCTGAAGAGCTGTTCTAAGGGAGGGACCTGGGTCGTGTAGGTAAAGGAGGGTGTCATCAGCAAAGAGGGATATTTTCTCCCTGAGTTGGCCAAACTCAAATCCCCGAACCTCTGGGCAGGACCGGATCAAGCACGCCAGGGGCTCCATAGCCAGTGCAAAAAGACCAGGGGAGAGAGGACAACCCTGACGGGTCCCCCTAGCCAAGGATATGGGGGGGGAGATATCTAGATTCGACATGACTCTAGCCATGGGATTAGTATATATAGCCCGAAGCCAAATTAAAAAATTTTCCCTAAAGCCAAATTTTTTGAGGGTTTCCCAAAGGTAGGCCCACTCAACAGAATCAAAAGCCTTCTCGTTGTCAAGTGAGGCTATAATCCTGGAGCCCATATTGTCATGGGGAATAGTTAAGTTGGTATAAAGGCGTCTGATGTTAAGTTCCGCGGCTTTATGGGGTATGAATCCAACCTGATCTGGGGCCACTATGGAAGTAATAACATGGTTGAGTCTTCTGGCGAGAACCTTGGTTAAAATCTTATAGTCAGAGTTGATAAGAGAGATAGGTCTATACGAGGCACTTAAATGTGGGGGTTTCCCAGGCTTCAATATAAGTACTATGATGGCTTCCTTAAAGGAAGGCGGGAGCTGGGCCGTGGCAAGGGTGTGGTTGAAAACAGCAGTTAGGTGCGGGGCTAACAGGGGGGCATAGGTGGTATACCAGAGATTGGGGATACCGTCGGGGCCCGGGGTTTTCCCTGTAGGTAAAGTTGATATGGCCTCTAATACTTCCTGCTCCTGAATAGGGGTATCTAACAGAGCCCTGTAGTCCAGAGGGAGAGTAGGGAGATCAAGGTTCTCTAAGTATTCTGCAATCTCGATGGGTGATTTTTGAAGTTTGGAGGAGTATAACTCCGTGTAGAAATCAGCTAGACACTTATTAATTGCAAACGGGCAGGTGATGAGCTCCTTATCAGTGTTCTCTAGGGCATGAATGGCCGGCCTGGTGTATTCATCTCTAGCCAAGAGAGCTAGCATCCTACCATTTTTGTCACCTTTCTCATACAGTGCAAATTTGTGATAGAGTTGTCCCTTGTGGGCCACCTTCCATTGCGCCTGGGCAAATTTCTGCTGCGCTACTACATGGTCAAGTTTAGTTTGTTCATTGGGGCATTGGATGTACCGCGCCTCCGCCTCTCTCAAACCATCCTCCAGCTCAGACATCGATCGTCTCGCCTGTTTCTTGGCATAAGCTATTTTTGCAATATAAGACCCTCTAAGCACAGCCTTCATGGCGTCCCAGACAAAGGGGAGAGGGGCACTGTCTAAATTAACCTGAAAATATGATTCAATCGTCTGGTGAATCTCCTTCTGGATGTCGGGATGGGTAATCCAGTAAGGATTGAGTCTCCACAGTCTGTGGACAGGACTAGAGTGCATACGCCAAGATATTACTAAAGGGGCATGGTCAGATATGCCTCTGGAGAGGAACTCAGATTTAAGGATTTTGGGAGACAGATCGATCGAGGCAAAGGCGAGGTCAATCCTGGACATAGAACCCCTTGCATAGCAAGAAAACATACGTTTGCTAGGATTACAAGCCCTCCACACATCAACAAACCCCGAAGTGTCCGCCCATGATTTTAGTGCAGTGGGACTCGATCTCGATGTAGAAGACAGCGAGAGACGGTCCATCTCAGGGTCCATGACTGCATTAAAGTCACCCATAATCAGAACTGGGTCGGGATTCAGAGCTGCGAGAAGCTGTAACAGGTGATAGAGAATATCGTCTTGGAAGGGCGGAGGTATATATACATTTACTATAATATGAGGGGTTCCTGCAAGGGATGCATGTAGGATTGTAAACCTCCCTTCAGGGTCATTCTGGATACTAAGCAGTTGGAATGGAAGTGCCTTGCTGAGTAAAATGGAAGTGCCCCTGGCATAATTAGAATAAACAGCGTGATAGGCATGTGCTATCCAGGGCTTTTTAATTAGTTGTGGGCTAGAGGTTTTGGAAAGGTGGGTCTCCTGGAGACATATAACATGGGGGGAATATTTTCTCAAGAAATTAAATACCAGGGACCTCTTCATGGAGGAGTTCAATCCTCTAACATTCCACGTTATAGCTGTGATTTCCGACATAAAAACAAAGTGATACAATACCTGTCGAAGTCCCCCCCCCCCCATAGCAAGGGTAGGCAGAGAAAAGAGTGAAAAGAGAGAACAGAGGGAGAAGAGAGAGAAAAAAAAGAAGGAGAGAAGTAATCCCAAAATTTCCCACCCTACTTGCTCCCATAGTGGAGAAGCTTGGAGCCCGAAACATAACAATTGCTAGAGGGGTGTGCCGAAACAATGAGCACACGCAACAATAAGTACAAGGTAAATAACAACTGAACAAAAAAAAAAATAAAGGATATGTGCAATGATCACTGGGAGCAGATGATCAATAGAGTTCCGCCAAAAGAGTGAGAACAGATGCCAAAGCGTAATTCCCTGAAACCGCTATGGCGGAGTAGGTCCCCAGCAAACTTACAGTAACGAAACTGATACAGAAGGAGCAAGGTGGCTCAAAGATGGGGTACGTGCAAGAGGAGACATCTGGGAGGCACATAAACCAATGGATCCCCAAGCCATTAGTAACAAAGGCAAAACAGGCCATTCCTGCCCGGTGTAGAGTACCCTCCAGAACTCCCTCAAGGACGTCGATCTAGCCATTGAGATGCCTCATTAGGAGAGCTGAAGAAGAGGAATTTGCCATCCAGGGAAACCCGTAGCTTTGCAGGGTACATCATAGCATACTGTATGCCAGCATCTCGAAAGCGCCGCTTCACACCCATGAACTGTTGGCGTTGTTTCCGAAGATCATTCGAAAAGTCCGGGTAAAGGGAGATAACTGTATTTTCGTAGCGTAGCTCACCCTTTTTTCGTGCTGCAGCCAGAGCCGCATCTCTGTCTCTAAAGTTCAGGAGACGGGCTATCAAAGGCCTAGGAGGTGCGCACAGGGGCAGCGGCCTAGCAGGGATGCGATGCGCCCGCTCGATTCAGAGGAGAATGTAGCGTCCCCAAATTCCGCCTTCAACCAATTTTCCAGGAACTTAGCAGGGTCAGGTCCCTCCGATCGCTCAGGGAACCCGACAAACCGGACATTATTTCGCCTGAGGCGATTTTCTAGGTCGTCGGATTTGGCCTCAACCGATTCAAGCCTCCGGTGCAGTAAATCAATGCGTTCAGGCAGAGGATTACAGGTGTCCTCGAGATCACTCACCCGACGCTCCACCTCAGTGGTCCGATCCCGGACCCGCTGAAGGTCCTGTCGCAGGATCGCGAAGTCCACACGGAGCTCGTCCACTTTAGCCATCGTCGCCACGTGGCAGGATTGGATGGTGGAGCGGAGGGTCGCGACTACCTCCGCCAGGGTAAGATCTTCCTCACCAGTAAGGCCTGGAGGCTGTCCGCAATCTTGAGGTGGAGGAACGGGGGCACTCGCCGCCGAGGATTCAGCGTTGGTCTCTAACGCCTCAGAGTGTGGAGTCGAGGCAGAAGGTGAGTTCACAGGCCGCATACGCTGTTCCTTAGGAGACTCAGGGCGCGGCTCGTCCGCCATTTTGGAAGGCCGCACAGAGTTTCGCAAATGTCTCCGAATATCAGGTGATTGTGCCACTGGATGCTTCTTTTTCCCCATAGACGTAGAGGAAACAAGATAAAGTATCTGTTGAGCCACAGAGAGGCTGGGTAAGTCAGGATATAGACCGGAGAGAGCGGTAAATCAGCGGAGCTCCGACGGCGTGCGACTGCTCACATCAGTAGTTGGCCACGCCCCCCAACATTGCAAAGTTAACAGGAGTACTCATGAGCACTTTGAAACCAAAGATCTTGGAGAAGTGACATATTATCTCGGAATTGACATCCAGCGTGAGAAAGATGGAAGTTTCCTATTAAACCAGAGTGCAAAAATTGAATCAATTCTCCAGCAATTCAACATGACAGAAGCCAAAGGAGCAAGTACACCTATGGATACAGCCTACCCAAGGTCAGAAGGAGAAGATGATCTTCTCACATCCAATGAAGAGTACAGACAAGCAGTGGGGGCACTTCTCTACATTGCAACCACTACTCGTCCAGACATTGCAGCCGCTATGTCTCTTCTTTGCAGACGAGTTGATAAACCACGTCAAAGAGACTGGAATGCAATCAAAAGAGTTATGAGATACTTGAAACAGACAAAGGACTTAAGTTTGAAACTTTCAGCAAGTGATGACTTGAACCTCACAGGATATGTGGACTCCAATTGGGCCGGTGATCACAGTACACGCAAATCCACAAGTGGTTACTTATTCAAATTGAGAAACAGTCCTATATCCTGGTCAAGCAAGAGACAGATGTCAGTGGCACTGTCTTCTACAGAAGCTGAATACATATCAGCAGCTTTTGCTTTTGCTTGTCAAGAAGTTGTATGGTTACAGCAATTAATCAAGGATCTTGGAAAGCCGACATCAGAACCTACTGTGTTATTTGAGGACAATCAGGCATGCATTAAGCTTGCAACAAGTGAGAAGATGAATGCAAGAACCAAGCACATCGACGTCAGACATCATTACATTCATGACTTAGTTGATCAGAAAGTGATTGTATTGATATATTGTGAGCCTGAAAAAATGATTGCTGATGCCATGACAAAGCCACTCGCTAGAAATAGATTTGTGGATCTTAGATCAGATATGGGACTGACATAGATAGTAGTTGTTGAGTGGGGGTGTTGGAATACAGGTTTGTATGTATTAGCAACAACCATATCAATGTAACATCTGTTATACTTTATTGTCAGTAGATGGCAGTGTTGTGAGGGATAGTCATGTGACATACAAGTTCCCTGTGTTTGCTGTGTTCTGTTATAATAAAGTTGTTGTTGATAGCTGTGTAAGAAAGCTACACCACAGAGACTGTCTGTCTGCCTTTTTGCTCAGCTTCCAGAGAGGTTTTTCTATCAAGAACTCATTCACTCGTTAGGGGTGATGTCTTGCATGATAGAGATGTCACCACTAGTGATGGGGGAATCTGTCCCGTTTCACTTCAGTGAAAAATTCAGGAAACAGAGGAAAAATTTACGAAACAGAGAAAAATTTCCAAAACGCATTGAAGTCAATGGGCGTCAAAATAATTATGATGAGCAACAATTTTGACACGAGCGACAGTTTTTATATGCGTGAGTATCTTGTCCAAAGGCATTAAAGTCAATAGGCGTTCAAATAATTTTGACGGGCGTCAATTTTTTTATGTGCGCGACAATTTTTAATGTTCACCAATTTTTTTTGTCACAGTGGATTTTTCGCCTGCGAATTTTCAAAGCAGTTTCATGAATTTGTTCAAGGATTCGGCGAAATAAGGAAATTTGCCGCAAATCCATGCCTGGCCAATTTATTCAACTGTCACTAGTCACCACCATGATGAGACTGACTGTAACTCATCTCATTGCAGTTTTTGTTTCATAGTTAGTCTGTGTATACACATACACACACACATATATTTCATGTAATGTATGTGTATATATCTCAATCAGATGGTCAAGGAGTAGGGATGTAGCGAACTGCCGTTAATGTGTTCGCGAACGCCGTTCGCGAACACCGGCAAAAAAGCGAACAGTTCGCGAACAGTTCGCGAACTTCGAACGCTCGATAAAATCGTTCGATCGAACGATCGAAGGATTTTATTCGTACGATCGAAGGATTTTCGTTCGAATCAAACGATCGAAGCTATTCGATCGAATGATTTTAATTCAATCGAATGCTTATAATCGTTCGAACGAATGGAAATCGTTCGATTTTAGCGATCGAACGGTCGAATGGTCGAATGGTCGAACGAAATTTTACTTCGAATCGAACGCGAACACCAATTGGCGAACGTCGCGCGACGTTCGCGAACATTCGGCGGACGCGAACAGTCGAAGTTCGCGCGAACTAGTTCGCCGGCGAACAGTTCGCTACATCCCTATCAAGGAGTAACTGCTTTAGACTCATACTACTTTAAGAGATTTAGTAATGAGGTTCATGAAGATGCAATATTCAGAGATCTCAATGGGGTTTCAGCCAGTATATCAGTCATTTAGACAGATGATCTTATTTGAATTAAAGAAATGACTGTGTTTAAATGGTTACCTAACCCAAAGGCCAATGTTAACTCTCCCCCCAGCAATAAATGGCTTTCCCCAATACCTTTAATGAAAATACTGCAGTACTTTGTACTTAAATAAGGACTATTAATCTGCTTGCAAAGTTTAGCTTCTATACCAAGCTCTTCCCCCAGACACATAAGATGTCCTTCATTGAATGTGCTTTCCGGGCAGTCAATTTTAGCTCTTGTCCAAGTGAGAAATGTGTATATTGCTAATTGCAGGAGAAGATATTGCCAATTTAGTGTCTTATAGGCTTGTTTATGTAAGGTTTTGCATAATAAATTTTGGCTCCTTTGGAAGATAGCATTACATGGAGAAATTGCTTTATGTGCCCAAGATTTATTTTGTAACAGCAATAAAATGGTTCTTGGCCACCAATCCACTACGTGATTATTAAAGAGCAACTAAACATTTCTTTGCATATATCCCTATAGTAGCAACTTATTTTTTGGCCTTTCCTTTTCACATGACTGTGGATATCTGAACAGCCTTTGAAATTTTGAAAATTATATAAATTGGAAAGCTCCTTAGAATTACATCAGTTGGTATAAATGTTATTTTTGGGCTTTTGACCCTTTAAATGAATGGTGGTTCCTATGGACTGGTGTAGGTTTGTTCAACACTGAAATGGTACTCACCCCAGTCTAGTGCATTTTTCAGGGAATCACTCTCTGAAGCTGTGAGCTTCATATTTTATTTGCATTGAGATGGTGTATGATGAGATGCATTCATCATTTCTATGCAATATGTTTTATTAGGGGTTTACTTGTCCTTTAAAGTGATATTGGTGCTTACTGTATTCTCCAAAACCCATGGTGTGTTTGTTTTATAATGTTTTTATTTATTAGGGTATTGGGTGGTACCAATATACAGTGAGTATTACTGGCTAGGGATGTTGCGAACGTCGGAAAAAAAGTTTGCGAACATATTCGCGAACTTGCGTCAAAAATGCGAACGGTTCGCGAACGTCGCAAACCCCATAGACTTCAATGGGAAGGTGAATTTTAAAAGCTAGAAAAGACATTTCTGGCCAGAAAAATGATTTTAAAGTTGTTTAAAGGGTGCAACGACCTGGACAGTGGCATGCCAGAGGGGGATCAAGGGCAAAAATGTATCTGAAAAATACATTGTTGACACAGCGCTGCGTTTTGTGCTGTAAAGGGCAGAAATCACACTACGTCACTCAGGTGATGTTTCTGGACACGGAATGTGAAAAAGCTCACACAGCTAGGTGGCAGTTGTTTGAAGAACACACTGGGCAAACAACAATGCCTGCAAGGTCAACGTATACACTACAGCAGTGGATACGGAATATATTATTGCTGCTTGAACAACGTCACTCAGGTGGTGTTTCTGGAGACGGTATTATTATTGATATTTAGACAGAATGTGAACAAGCTCACACAGCTAGGTGGCAGTTGTTTGAAAATGAAGAACACACTGGGCAAACAAATTGAAACAATGCCTGCAAGGTCAACGTATACACTACAGCAGTGGATACGGAATATATTATTGCTGCTTGAAAAACGTCACTCGGGTGGTGTTTCTGGAGACGGTATTATTATTGATATTTAGACAGAATGTGAACAAGCTCACACAGCTAGGTGGCAGTTGTTTGAAGAACACACTGGGCAAATAATGCCTGCAAGTGCACTACTATTGGTGCACTACTATGAAGAACAGCAAACAGCACTGGACACGTTAAAGAACAGTAAGATAAGTAAAATAAAAAAAAATATATATGTATATTAAAAAAAAAAAAAAAAACTCTGGTTGGTGCTGAACTACTAGGAGCAGCACAGTAGCACACCAGTCCCACTCCCAACACAGCTAGACTAATAGCACTGGGCTTTTATAGTAGCAAAGTAAAAAAACAAAAAAGAAAATAAAAGCAGTCCTTACAAGGACTATTGGGTTATTACAGCAGTCAGCAGATGAGATCAGAAGAGATCAGTGCCCACAGCAGCTACATACAGAGCACTGCAGTAGAAGGTAGATTACTAGCCAGCAAAGCTACCTAACCTAAAATGTCCCTCAAATTCCTGCAGAGTTCTGTCCCTACAATACAGAGCAGTATCAAGTAGATTACTAGCCAGCAAACTTACTATCAACTGTCCCTCAAAGAAATCAGTGAAATCAGTAACAGCTCTCTCCCTACACTAGCTCTTCCAAGCACACACAGGCAGAATGAAAAAACGCTGCAGGGCTTCAGTTTATGTATGGAAGGGGAGTGGTCCAGGGGGTGTGGGGGTGGTCCAGGAGGGAGAGCTTCCTGATTGGCTGCCATGTATCTGCTGGTTTGGGGGAGAAATGGCAAAAAAAAGCGCCAGCTAAGGCGAACCCAAATTGGCGAACATCGCGCGGCGTTCGCGAACATTCGGCGAACGCGAACAGTCGATGTTCGCTGCGAACAAGTTCGCAGGCAAACAGTCCGCGACATCCCTATTACTGGCTTGTCTTACTGGTATAGCTATCTGACTTTGTAAAGCTTATGTATTATTGGCACTGGCCCCTGAGGTGGAAGAGGTTAATCTAAGCCATGCCTCTGTCTGCTACTAATAGAATCCAGTCATCTTATTTCTGAATACTCCCTGAAATCTTTTGTCCCTATTCACTGCCATACTATATAGCACATTTCCTTTCCATACAGGTTCTCACCTGCCGTGCGAGGAACGTGAGTCACGGGCCCTCTGGAGCGTGTGCTTTTTATGAGCCGAATGCAGAGGTGTGCACCCGCAGGTTATAATGCTTCGGTGAATCATATAAAAAATCTAGAAATCGCCACCCCCACACCATACTAAATGAAAATGACTACTATTCCTTTCCAGGGTAGAATAAAATTAAATTCTCTGATGAACATACAATCAATTTTTACCATGTAAAAGATAAAGGCAGAGTGCACTGTCTCATTACGCATGGCCCACCACTACATGAACTATAGAGAAACCCTGTAACTGCTGGATTTCCCTTGAGGTATAGGGAGCCATTGGATACTGATTAAAGCAGCTAATGAAAAATGTCTTATCAACAAAGTTTTTGGGGGCCCTAAAATGATTTTACTGTGGGGCCCAATATGCCACTACCCATCCACACCAACAGTGATATGTAGCTGGTCACTTCAGTAATTGTCTCTGAGCAGAGGGTATTCATATAAATTGTATAAAGTGTCATATTCAGTGTATTATATTGTTTATTGGACAGCTTTACTTCTATCTTTCACAATAACCAGATTCTGCACCATGGAGAAGGTCTGTAGCAAAGACCAGATTCAGCACCATGGAGAGGGTCTGTAGCAAAGATCAGATTCAGCACCACGAAGAGGGTCTTTAGCAATGATCAGATTCAGCACCATTGAAAGGGTCTGTAGCAAAGACCAGAGTCAGCACCACTGAGAGGGTCTGTAGCAAAGATCAGATTCAGCACCACGGAGAGGGTCTGTAGCAAAGATCAGATTCAGCACCATTGAAAGGGTCTGTAGCAAAGAACAGATTCAGCACCATGGAGAGGGTCTGTAGTAAAGACCAGAGTCAGCACTAAGGAGAGGGTCTGTAGCAAATACCAGATTCAGAACCAAGGAGAGGGTCTGTAGCAAAGACTAGAGTCAGCACCATTGAGAGGGTCTGTCGCAAAGACCAGATTCAGCACCATTGAAAAGGTCTGTAGCAAAGACCAGAATCAGCACCATGAAGAAGGTGATCAGAATTAGAACTATGGAGGGATCTGTAACAAAGATTAGATTCAGCAACATGCAGAGTCATGTTAAAAATGATGGGATTCAGCTCCATGAAAAGGCCCTGTAGCATTTCAAGGGTGTGGTATAAGTGAATATGTTCAGCAGTCAGATCAGTGAATGGGATATTTTTAGCTTATCAACACAAATTGTGTACATGTTATCTCTTTTGGATCAGTTAGCACAGTATTAGTCTTTATAGCAGTGGGGAAGCCTGTTTAGGCAAGAAGAGCAGTAGAGACTAATGCAGACTGCAGTGGAGAGAGGTGGAAGTTAGGGGGGTAGTAAGTAGCAGGTTGCAGTGGTTGAGGGCATAGATGAGTATCTTAGCTGATGCTTGAGTGTAGAATTTGACAATTTAGAGTAGGAAAAGTGGAGAACGAACTGCTCTTTCTGGAGGTGGGGCAGAGATTGCTGACCTGGAGCATTTGCAGTAAAAAAACAGGACCAAATTGGCTTCCTCTGTGCATATTCCTGGTTGGGAATTGCTGTCCTGCAGTCAGAAACTGGATGCCTGCAGACTGACTTGCTCTTCAAACACTAGAGAAATTAAAGAATAAAAAGGAAAGAGGGAAAGGTGTATCTGTTTTCTGAGGAGATTTATGAGCATATTATTGTATTCCCTTTTAATTTCTGTAGAAGAATTTATGTGATGTCTATTTTACAGCACTGTAGGAAATACAGCGTATGCCAGCAGGTAAAATAAGCAGAGTAACAATTGGGTCCAATTACTGTAATATGGGGGGCATTTGACTCTGGCCTTCAGGGTTTCTGAGCTGGGCTACCTGGACTGACTATAAAGAGATTTATTAAAGGCTATGGGGGAAGCTTGAACAAAACCAAAAGGAGAATTTAAAACAAGTCTCTAGCAGCTGTAGCCTGTAATTAGATGCAAATTTTCTTCCGTACCAAGCATAAATCTCAACCTACCAACTTAGGGCTTTGTTTAAAGATGATTAAAATTCTATCCACAGGATTCCTAGTATTCCTTTAAGACAGTTATTCCCTACACAAGCTGTGCAATTGAATATTTTTTTTCCTCTCTTTTCTAGACCATGCCTGGGAAATGCTTTCTTTAGCATTTTGAGGTGCTTTATATTTTTGGATGGCCTTTATATTTCAATGTAATGCTCCATTACCCTGCACTTGTAAAAAGGTATTTGCTTCAGAGCACCTAATATAAATATTAAGGCTAGGCTGAGATCTTGGGTTTCTCAACAGCCCTATATATTTCTCGATTAATGGTTGAACAATAACGGCAACCTTATTATGAGCCATGGGGGGTGCTGACTATGTAATGCTTTGGGGAGATTGAATTAGAGAAACCAAACAAGCTCTGCATTACAAGTTAAAACTTTTTACAAAGTTAAAGTTCACAAAAGGAGACGTCAATCTTTTATCTACACAAAATTGCGGCCTATTTCCTTCACAGTAAACTGCGTCACTGCTTATTAAATCCAGGCCTGCGTAAACATCCTGAACACCGAACTCACCATTAGACCGTGAGTGCCCTGAATTACTTTGTGCTGCTCTGTGAGCAAGTTTATTAAAGCAAATCACAGACAGACAGAGGTGCGTGTGCAAGGGGCACAAACAAGCTCTAATTTTTCCTCCATTTCAGCTCTGTTATTCTGGCGGATGACTTTCATTGAACTTCAGGCCGACCGAAGCATACTCCATAAGTAATAATAGGGCAAAGTCCCAGTAATTACGGTGTCTGAGCTGGAAACACAGAAAGCCCTGGATGGATGACCTGGTTATAGAGGAAGATTATCTGGATCAGAGAGAAGACAACCAGGGAAGAATGTGGATTATCAGAAAGTGGCTGCGTGTCCCATGCAGCCAAGACAGAAGGAAAAAGCTTTGCAGATTTATACAGGAACATCAGAACTTTGCCTGCGCCATCTACATCTCACATCAGGTAGGGCCCAGGGATAAACAGACTGTGGCTCATCAGCTGTCATTGAAGCCCAACATCTTCCCAAGGGTGGATTGAATCCAGTTCTGTGCGGCTCCCCATATGAGACCCCAGTGTGTATGTGATAATTAATAGGCTAAAAGAATGCTGCCTGTTTGTTTTTTTTTAGCTTTACTAATGGGTGCTGGCGTACATTTGCTAGCGAAGTAGACCTACTCTGGTGGCGCTTCGCACCCTTACGACAGGCGAAGTTGCGCTATGGTGAAGGGACGTAACTACGCTAATTCACTAACTTACGCATTTTCCTGAACGTTACCTTTTGCGCCAGACTTGCCTTCACCACCTCAGACCAGGCGAAGTGCAATAGATTAGATAGGGATTGCTTCAAAAAAAAGGCTATAGGCTGAAAAAGATCGTAAATTTTTTTGGGGGTACCCGCCTTCCCCCCTATATTTCCTAACTTATGGCTCCTAAACTATTCAGTGGGCACATGTATAGGGCAAAATAACAACTCTATTTTATTTTATGAAGCTTTCCCAGTCTTGTGTAGTGTAATGTATTTGCTGCTACATATACGTCCATTGTACTTTAACTTGGCACCTTATGCAAATTAGGCATCGCTAGCGTAACTCCGCTTTGCTTGGCAAATTAACGCTAGCGCAACTTCGCTACCTTTCGCCTCCCTGAGCGCAACTTTGGATTTTAGTGAATTAGCGGCGCCCTGGAGAAACTTCTCCTGGCAAAGTGCGGTGAAGCCAACGGTGGCGCAACTTCGAAGGTGAGTAGATTTGCCCCTTGGAATGAATTGTCTACTGAACAGAAATCCCCCTCTCCAGTGCCTTTTTAATGTTAATGTTTGCACAGCCATTGGAGATGCTTTGCATACCAGGCCCTTTCAAAGATTTTTGCCATTGGGTCTTATTTGTCTTAGCAGGCCAAAGATTATTGTTGTTAAAGAAATAATGGAAGTGTTGCTTTAGACATGATGTTTTGCTAATGAACGGAACATATATTTTTGGGTCTTCCATCCCTTTATTTAGTACTTCATGCTATACAAAGGGTAGAGAAATGAGTGGGCTGTCTATTATTACTTTCTATTTAGCAGCTCTGCTCTGCGTTCCATAATGCAGTGTAGGTACTCATAAAGAGTACATTAAGCTCCTGTGCAATTATATTGCAGGCAGAAGAGGTTATAGATATGGTTCACATGTTGGGGAATATTTCAGATAAAGACCCGTTAACTGCCACAGCAGGTTTATAATGTATGCATTTTGGCAATTTGTAATATACATACATTTTCTCTCAATGGTGGTGTTACAACAAAGTGTTATTGTCTGTTATACAGAGGGACTTACAACAGTATTATAAAGCTGGATGGAAATGTACCACTATGGTCATTTTCAACCAAGGCTTCATTCAGCGGCCAAGTCAGATAACTGCTCAAGTCTACACAATATAGCCAGAAGTATCTGAGCACTTGTCTGTCTAACATATCATACTCAAACCAATGGGATTAATATGAAGTTGCCCCTATCTTTGCTGCTATAACACTATACTGTATGTTGGAAGATATTTGCTGTGAGTTGCTTCCGTTCAGCCACAAGAGCATTAGAGAAGTTGGGCACTGATGTTGGGGATCAAGCCTGGCTCACAGTCAGGGTTCCAATTCATCCCACAGGGGTTTAGTTGGTTTGAGATAATGGCTCTGTGCAGTCTGGTTCTTCATCTAATCTAAGCAAACCCATTCTGTATATTCTCGCAACTCTTGAGCTTTCATCTTTGG
Source organism: Xenopus petersii (assembly GCA_038501925.1). Lineage (NCBI taxonomy): Eukaryota > Metazoa > Chordata > Amphibia > Anura > Pipidae > Xenopus > Xenopus petersii. The sequence continues at coordinate 78,366,084 of CM076689.1, forward strand.
TACAATATCAGGTCATTTGCCCTTCTGCTATTTCCAAGTTCTCTAACAATCAGCTCATTGGCCTGTGCACCACACCCTTAATCTCCAGTGCTACATATTTCTCTTAAGCTTAATGCCAACTTTTATTTATCCCCACAAACTATTTCTTTTTTGTTTATTTCCCACATTCAAACCCTTGCCAAATCTTGCCACTTTATCTGCACATCAATGTGGTAATGGGCCATTTTTCATCTTAGAAACAGCCAAAACTCATACCCAAAAGATTATTATTTCCTCATTAGAGTACAGCAGTCTATGTTTTCCAATTCCCATTCAATTTCAGTCTTTTCTCAACACTGCAGCTATCTCACCTTCCATATCGCTTTCTCTCTTGTGCATGCCTCTTGCTTGCTCTCTAGTTTCTCTTGCATTATATTCAAACACTTATAGGATCAGAGCCGTACTACAATGCAGGCACCCAAGGGCCCATGCCTATGGCAGTAGCTTTCAGAATGGTCGATGGGTGCCTATATAGACTATCCTGCGTGGATCCGCAAGTGGAGGGCAGACAGAGAACCCATGACTAGGGCAGCTCCAGAGTCCATATACTGTATTAACACCAAAAAAAAGGGGTTTCTGTATATTTAAACATATTGCTACAAGTCACTGATGGAAACTATTTCTTTTAGGCTCAAATATAATTTATAAAAATATGCTGCTGTCTGGCCATGGGGCACCGATTCAAGTTGAAATAGGACAGCAGGGCACAGGTTGACATAACAAATAGCTGATACCCCTCAATGTTTTTATCCATGGATCTTCTCAGCACTATAGAATAAAATGTTAATTTTTTGGCAAGAAATTGTATATTTGAAGGTGTTGGTTGTAAAAAACAAAACAAAAACCCACTATGGTGTTTTTGGTTTTTTAACAGTAACAAGCCCCTGTCAGCTTTTATTTATTCTCTTATACTATGCTCTGGAATTCCATGTAACACAGCATCACTCTCTCCACTTCTCCTCCAAGCCTTCAAAGGATTCCTGAAGACACACCTGTAGAGAATGTCTGTCTGAATCACTGGTTTTCTCCAATAAACTGATCTTTCAATTTTTTCTTAAGCCTTTTTGAGGCCCTACTAGTTCTCCTATTATATTCCGCAGCCTTTGTTTAACTTATTTTTTAATTGTTAGAATATTGTTTGCAATTAACTGTGTAACTCACTGGTATTAAATAAATAAGTGGAAAACATGACTCATGAATTCTGTGAACAAAAGTCTTCTTTTCCTGTTTACTGTATGTTTTAGCAGCCAAATGATTAAGCCATACATGTTATTCACACAAATCCTCCTATATACTGTACCATTAGGGATGTAGCGAACGTCAGGAAAAAAGTTCACGAACATATTCGCGAACTTGCGTCAAAAATGCGAACGGCTTCAGTTTATATATGGAAGGGGAGTGGTCCAGGGGGTGTGGGGGTGGTCCAGGAGGGAGAGCTTCCTGATTGGCTGCCATGTATCTGCTGGTCTGGGGGAGAAATGGCAAAAAAAAGCGCCAGCTAAGGCAACCCCAAATTGGCGAAAGTCGCGTGACGTTTGCGAACATTCGGCGAACGCGAACAGTCGATGTTCGCGCGAACAAGTTCGCAGACGAACAGTCCGCGACATCCCTATGTACCATACTCATACTATGAAGCATTTTGTACTTAGGTTCTTTTCCTGTTGGTGCCTGTTTTGCCTTTGAGGAAATCCTTCCCTTGGCAATTTAAGAAATTATATTTTGAGTATTTACTAAATAGGGTGAAATAAAATAAGTATACTGTACAATAATTAGTATTAGAAGGTAGAAACATGCAGGGGACATTAACCATTTACTCTCTCTTTCATTCATAATAATGAGCCAAATATCCATACTTCATCATGATGCCTACTTAGATTAGTCAATAGGATGATCTATGGGATTATTGGAATGCATGAGAATACCCTTATGCTTTTGGAATGGTGTGCAGGGAGTTGCAGCTGTCTGTATTGCACATTGCTTACACTTGCAACTGCCAGCATGGTATAAAAATAAGGAATTGCATATCACAAAATGTGACCGTCTCTTTTCATGCCCTTTCCTTTCATATTATCCATAACAAACACAAAATAAGGAGCATAACGGTGATTCAATGCCCAGGGTAGGAAGTAAGAACAGGGCTCTCCTTGGTGTGCTGAACTTGCACATACATTTTTTTCTGGCTATGGTAATAGGCACTAATGGGACATAATTTGGACTGGGGCATAATTTAGCATTTAGCATTTATCTTACATTAAAGAGATATAAAAAGGCGAAAAAGCAGGTGAAGAAGTATGTTTCGTTAGGGCTACAGCCTTGGAATTCCAAAACTCATTATCTATAAGATCTCATGTCCTAAATGTAGAGATCCTGAGGTTTAGGTATGTTTTACTCAGGCAGTTTCCCCTCTATCTGGACACCTAAGTGGTCATTTAATTCATCCAAGCAGCTAGGTCTCTCTTCCTGGGTCCATTTATGTTCAAGTTTTGCGTACTAGGTGGCAGAGTGTAAAAGTTTAAAAGGGAAAGCACACTTGCGGTGATCAAGCCGTCAGTACAGGGACATGCGTGAGTGAGCTCAGGACCAGGGGCAGTGCCAAGGAGCAAGATACACACTACTGAGAGGGATCTACTTACAATATCCTGAAGTGTGATGGTTTTCCACTTATTGCTATGAATGTACTGGAAGATACTCTAACTACGGAAAGCTATGATCAAGATCACTGCCTGTTTAATAAAAAAAGGTCTTGGTTTGAAGCAACCCATGGACTGCTGTTATTTCCAAGGTGAGTTATCTGTGCACTAGGAGACACCCAGGACCCACCTGAGGGTAAGTTGCTTATGCCAATAGCCCTAGGGATACATTAGCAGCAAGTCAAACACACACTTCTCAGGCTGACCCACGGGTGTGCTACATAAGTATTAGGGATAACTAGGCCCATACCTTCATATATTATTGTAATTGCACAGAACTTTTCAAATTAGTCCACTGCTGAATACAGAATCTCCCAAGAGTTTCTTGTTACCTACACTGCAGCCCATTGTATTGGGTATTTTGGTCTTGTGGCTTTTTATCATTTGCTTTTAAATCCTCCTTACACAACGGTGATAAGCAAAAGTTGAAAGATTCAGAGGGAGGCTCCATTTTTCAGCAAACTTCAAACAGATGAAGACATACAGACTGTTTGCATTTTTTTTTCTTTTTGCTTCCAATACAGTAAACTACAAACCACAGGTTTCTAGGTGCAAATTAATTTTTAATAACCCCCACTTAATTTTCATTTCACTAGGGAAAGATGTACAGTTACAAATAATTAAAGGAAAACTAAATCCTAAAAATGTATATTGCTACAGTATATACTACTGTACAAGTCCAGAGGCGCAGCAGCCCTGTAACAGTAATAATTCAGGCCTTCAAAGTTGTGCCACAGCAGCTCCCCATCTTTGATCTTGTTGGACATTAAGTGGTACTGCACATGCTCAGTGTGCTCTGGGCAGCTGGTAAGAAGCTCAGATTAGGTATTGATGAAAATCAAGTTGCAAATGAGATTTGTCTGCAATAGGTACTAATTTTACAAGGCTGATTATTACATTCTGATGCAGAATACCAGTTGCTATACAGACTAAAGGTGGCCATACATGGGCAGATAAAAGCTGACAATATTGGTCCTTTAGACCGATTTGGCAGCTTATCTGCCCGCATGTGGGGGCGTCCGATGGGTCTCCCCGATCGATATCTGACCAAAAATCTGCTCTTGCTGTGCATCTAGCAGTCTCTGCCATATTGAGCAATTGCGAAGCTGTCGATGTGCTGAACCGTGAAATGACTCTGGCTAATTCCTCCTGTATAAATCTGGGTGGCTGCCAGCTGATCTGAATGCCACTGTGAGAATCTGATCTGCTCTCATCTCTGCCTGTAGTAACCTTCACTGAATACAAATGGACAGTAAGCTCACTTAGGGTTTGCTTAAAGGGGAATTCTTCCTTCTCTATTAACACTGAGTGTACCAGGCAGATACAGAGAAGTTTTCTTGGTTGGGTTAGAGCAGTGATTCCCAATTAGTGTCTCAGAAGCAACATGTTGCTCACCAACCCCTTGGATGTTGCAGCCAGTGAACCCCAAGCAGGTGCTTATTTTTTAAATTCAAGGCTTGGAAGCAAGGTTTGGTTGCATAAAGAACAGTAGTGCTGCCAAAGAAAGCCTCTGTTAGGGTGCCAGCCCACAAAAGAGCTGCCAAATAGCCAATCACAGTCCTCATTTAACACCCCCTTGGAGCTATCTTAAAGCTTGTGTTGCTCCCAAACCCTTTTTAAATTTGAATGTGGCTCACAGTTCAAAAAGGTTGTGGATCCCCAGGTTAGAGCATCCACCCTTATTGCTCCTGGTGGAACATCTGAGTAGTTATATACTGTATCCTTGTAGCTACCATGAGTTTTATCTTCATTCATCATAGTGTTGACATGCTCTGTGAGTTGTTTGCTGTTGGTCGATCTTAACGTAGCAGATCAATTGAGACAAATCTCATTTTCCACTTGATTTTCATCAATACTTAATACCTAATCATCTTATTGGTTGCAATTGGTTACTGCTCCTGGGCAAACTTAGTGACTTTTATTACATATAGGGGATAAAGTTTAGTGATGTACAGATCAGGAAAAACTCAACCCACACCTGACCCTAACCCAAAAAACCTTACCCAGCCCCTGACCCTGCAGGGCCATTGTAGGACCCAAACACCCAACCTTCACCCAACATCTCACTATGTACACATAGTGACATAGGGCATTGGAAGTACTTGCCACTGTATGTTTAGGCCTTTGTAGCCTTACTAGAAACCCAGGCCTGGCAATAGACTAAATGGGGTGAAGTGGTAGTGCAGATGGTATTTTAGCAATAGGTTGCATTATTCTAGGTGGGACAGTATGAGGGAATGAATGCTTAAAAGAGCTATTAATGAAATTAGAGAATAATATAGGGTAGTGTAAAGGGTAACCCCACTGCTAGTGAGCAGGGCTAGTGAGCAGTAGTAATAGTAAAGGGGTCAGTAAAGACAGGTTTAAGTGGAAAGGTGATTAGATAGAAATGAGACAGATTGAACATACAGTACACTGTTTTTATGGAACCTGATGCTTATTGCATGCACGCAATGCTATAGAGCTGGGGGCACTCAGATAACGATAGTGGGAGTTGTCTCTAAATATTAGTCTTAATATTAGTCTTAACCAATTTGTCCCCCATCTGATTTCATTATTTAGACCTCTATGAGTTTATGGATGCCATTTGATAATCCCATGCTAAAGATCTGGCATAAATCTTTATTTCTGGATCTCCTGCAGGTATCTACAAATGGAATGAATCACCTGAGTTCATAAGTGGAAATAAATTGCCAGAATAAATTGGAACCACACAAGTTCTAATTTAAGGGCTTGATGAATCATAATAGGAATCTGTCTATGGGCTGGATTAAATTGTAAACACACAAGAAATGCAGAGCGATTCCATTACTTCTTTGAGAATTGGTGTGTGCCCTTACAAGTGACACACAAGGTCCCCAGCATGAAACCGAAGAATGGAGCACTGCTGGGGGTCAATAAAGTAGAAGTTTGGTAAATGGGTGTTTGATCTTCTGCATTGTTTTCATGAAGCCCAGCCTGAAGGCCAGTAAGGATTGGAATGAATGTTAGGGCTGTTGGGTTCTCATTGCAGCCACCCCATGAAATTAGTAGCATGACTTTTTCATGTAGGTGCAATATACATGATGTATAACTCTTTCATGTGATGCTTTATGTAACAGTTACAGCAGATAAACGTTTTGATGGTGGGACTTAGGAAATGCCCCCTTTGCCACTCATTAAAATAGATATATTTGTATTTCTCTAACTATGACTGTCTCTTTACAGATAAACAACATGTCTGGATGTGTTTCAGGACAGGTACAGTTCCCTACTCTAACAAACAAGGGAAAGTTGTGCTCACCACTATTTTTTAAAACCATTAGGCAGGGGTGCAATGAGGCTGTGACCACAGTTCCCTACTCCTTCTCCCCTTTGTGTAGGGTAAGATAGCAACCTTTTTCTTTTGAACACAATGATATATTGGTAACTGTTTTTATTTTGTAAGTCTTGTTCTATTCATAATTTTTTCTTTTTGAAATCTTTATTTGTCATTTTTTTATAAGAAAAAAGGAGGGATACAGAAAGGAAAAAGGGGGGAGGTTAGGGCAGGGTTATAAACAAAGGGAAAAAAGGGTAATACCAGCATATTACAACATACATTTGTATGAGCAGTCTTAAATTATATAATTCACGTAAAAAAAATTCACATTCCTTATATCTTCTCAGTTTGTATTGAGCTGGTGAAAGAGAGCAAAGAGAATACTACGGTCCCAACTTATTCTTCTTCAATTATACACTGTTATTTCACCACCTTCAACACACTTGAAGAACAAACATTATTTACCTCTTATTTAACTTTTATTTTACTCAATTGCATATATTTTAACCACGGGTTCCATATTTCCCAAGGTTTAGCACTTTTGTTATGGCTAAACGGAGTCAGTTCCTCCATTTTTCTCGTTTTAGCCACGAACTTAACCCATTCACGGAATGTCGGCGGATCTACTTTTTTCCGACTTTTAGGGATTAAGGCTTTCGCTCCTTGGATCATATGTAATAGCAACTTATTTTTAACCACCTTATTACTCCTTACATCATAATGCATAATAAGTTTGGGCAAAAAATCTGATGCTATATTTTCCTGTATGATATTTTCTATTGTTCCCTGAATCTCCTTCCAGTATTTTTCCAAAGATTTACATGTATACCAAATATGCGTCTAATTACCTTCCTCAGTCTGACACCTCCAACATTGGTTATCTGAATTTGGGTATATCTTATGTAGTCTCTCTGGTGTATAGAACCACCTAGATAGTAACTTGTAGTTCATTTCTTGTGTTTTGTAACTGATTGTAGCACATGAGTCCCTTAGATGGGTACCCCATCTTCTTTGTACCGTTGCCAGAGGTATTACTCTATTGTTCTTTATAAAGTCAGATACCAAAGTTGGCCTGTTATTATAAATTCCCCAATGACGAAAAGCTTGTTTGTCTAAACTAGGTGGGAAGTCCAAATTTTGATTTAATGTTTGTAAACTAGGTGGATAACATGACAGCTTGTGGATCTTAGCTGCCCTGTACCATACGTTCAAGGTTGGCCCTATTATAGGGTGTTGTTTCAAATTAACTGGGATGTTACATTCTTTAGCCCAAATTATATTTAGTAGCGGGATAGACGTTTCTGCCTGTTCTACTTCTAACCAAATTTTGTCTGTGTTTTTCATTTTCCATTTCAGGATTCTAGCCAGATGAATTGAGGTATAGTAAAGATGCACATCAGGTACTGATAATCCTCCTTTCAATGTGGCCATAGACTAAAAGATCCGCTCGTTTGGCGACATCGCCAAATGAGTCGATCTTTCCCCGATATGCCATTAACGGGCATGGCCCTATGGCCGAATGATCAGATGACGATGCGAGCGCAATGGGCTCCGGCGGGATCGGACGGGACAAAATCAAACCTGTCCAATCAACCAAATGACCAATCTCCACCGGACGAAAAATGTCGGGACTCTCCACACACGGTCCGAAAATCGTATGAATCCTCGATTCGTACGATAGGATCTTTGTGTCTATGGCCAGCTTTATTCTTGATGTTTTTTCACCCCACATAAAATTAAATATTATTGCTTTTATCTTTGTAAAAAATTATTTTGGAATAAATACTGGAATATTTTGTAGAAAGAACAGGATCTTTGGTATTGCTATCATTTTTATTGCTTGAATCCTTCCCATCCATGACAAACCTAATTTTTCCATTTACCCAGTAATAATGAAATTGATTCAAGAAGTGGAGCCACATTATCTTTATATAAAGCTAATAAGTCATTCCATATTTTAATCCCTAAATAGGTTATCGTTCTTTTTGTCCATTGGAATGGGAAGAAGTCAGCAAGATGGGTGACTGTTCTTTTAGGTAAATTAATATTCATTGCCTCAGATTTATGGAAATTGATCTTAAAGTTAGATAATTCTCCAAACCAACTAAAAAGGTTCATTAGATTCAGTAATGAAGTTATTGGCTTTGTAATAAATAGAAGCAAATGATCTGCAAAAGCAGCTGTTTTATGTTCTCTATTATTGATAACTAAACCTGATATATCTAGGTTATTCCTTATGGTGTTTAGTAATGTCTCCATAACCATCACAAAGAGATTTGGAGATAAAGGGCAGCCCTGTCGTGTACCATTATTTATTGTTCTATTCACAATTTAGTTCGAAAATTGGTTACAGCTCTTTTGGAGGCTTAGATAATATTATCATCCTTTCTGGGACTTCAAATGAACTTACACGTTTGGTGGACGTTTTTCAGCCCACAAGTGTGGGGCACATTGGACTAAGATTGGTCAAACTTTTCATAACTATTCATGTGTTGTAATTATTAATAATCTGGACTAGATTTTCATCATTTCATTTCATATGTTTTAGGCCCTGGTCCATAAAGGCTTCATTTGTTAACGCTAATTATGTTAATTTTGCGAATTAATGGGTGGTGTTAAAAGGTTACTGCACTCCCTCAAACCCTAGGCAACACTTTAATATTGCATGATCCAGTTGGTTGTTGACCCTGTACCAAGATATTGATTCAGTTTTTCTGGGCTGGGGCCACTGGGGCGTCTTTTCTTCTAAAAACACACTTTTCTGGGGTACTTTTATTCTCAATGCTGCACCACCATACTTTTCCAATGCCTCTGCTTCCGCTGCGCTCCCCTGTGTGAGCACGAGCATGGTGCATAAATTCTTTGCTGATTTCTGTAACGCACACATACAAGCACAGATGATTCTGGAACAATAGACGAGTATAATGGCACAGCACAGAGAAAAAAAGTACCCCAGAACTGTGCATTTTTGGGAAGAAGAGGAGCACCAGCCTGGGGGTTGACTATAATCACAGAGAGTGTCTAATAACTTGACACCCCCACAGTGATTCTACCTTTTCTTGTCCCTTAAGGCTTCCTGTAAGTATTTTTTACAATAACAGACTCTCTGTACAGAGGAAGAAATGTCATCTTTTATCCAACATATTATTTTTCTCTGCATCTTCCCATCCACTCTCCTAAAATTGTGTTCCGTCGTTAATTCCAGTGCACAAAACGCCTTGCTGACCTCCGAGTCAAGTTCTTACATTAACTGGGTTTGTTCAAAACTGAGTAGCTTTATTAGTTCTCTATAAATGTGTGGACTTCCTTGAGCTGGATATAAAATGAACAATAGCCCCATGAAGAGGAGGTAGAACAGTCAGTCTGAGTTTGTAACAGCCATGATAGTTAAAGCCAGCTGTGGTGGATCACCCTAGTTTAGTGGCACTGAAAAGTGCAGTCCTTTTTGTAACAGTCTATTGTTTTTTTTCCAGATTCAGTACCTAGTTTCCAGTCTGTGTCCTCAGATAGTATGTCCGTGGCCAAGATTTTTAAAACCTAACAGCGCAGCAGAACTATAATCCTGTTACAGCCAGAAATCAGTTTTCAGTGTCTGCTTTACGACCACAAATCCGGTTTTGGACATAACTTGCCATGTTTCTTTATCCAGAATGCAGCATTTACCCCAAAATTCCAGTGGGGAAGTTACATTTGATGCAATTGTTAGTCATCCTCAATCCCCATCCCTGATATAATCTCCTCTGCACTGGCAGCACCCCGTGATCAAAAATGATGACTATGGCTCATCTTCTTCTAGGAGATAGATAGGATAGGTCTAGGAGACCAATCATCTTACCTGGGCTACTTTAAGCATTGTAACTTCTTTCTAGCCCTCCTGTTAGGTAAGTTCCCTTTTGTTTGTACCTCTCCAGGGGCCCATATATTGAACACACGCATGTAGTCTACACACATAATTAGCACATTTTGGATTTCTTAATATTAAGAAATTTGATGGGGATAAAAAATTAGAGAGAGAATTTCCATGTTTTGAATTATACATTGTAGAATGGCATAGGCTATATATAATTAATTAGCCTCTGCAGAACATTATTTTCCCTTTACCATATGAGAAGCTGTCATGCAACTTCCCATAGTGCCATTCCCTCAGACTGCCCACCTCTGCTTGTCACAACAACAGGGCCGGAACTAGGGGTAGGCAGAGTAGGCGCCCGCCTAGGGCGCAGTCATAGGGGGGCGCAATTTTGAAAAGTAAATTTATATTAAAAAAAAATATATATTTTTTATTTTTCTTTAAATATTAAACTTCTTGCGGCTGCCCCAGGCCCCCAGCAGAGTTCCGCTCTGCTTTCGAGACCCAGCCAGTCTCTACTTATCCTGCTGACTGGATTCGTCTTTTAGAGGCAGCAGGCCAGCAGTGGGCCAGCAACACACATAATGCTCAATTGCGCATCCATCCAATGATGTGCCTGCATAAAGAGAGGCGCGCCAGCATGCGCAGTGATGTCAGGAGGGACCGAGGCAGCTGTGCGCCTGTGTAGTGTGGCCTGGCGCGTCGTATGGGTGCGGCCGGCATTCTTGTTTGCATAGTCTCCTTCCTTCTGACTGAAACTGGGTGGCTGCCTGTGCCTGGCGAGTGGCGACTCATCTGCTGCTACTAGTATTGGAATTTTGAGCTGGCACACAACAACAGGTACAGACTTGGGGGGGCTGGGGGGGAATGCATTTTTTTTGGCACAACAGGTACAGATTTGGGGGGGGCTGGGGGCTGGGGGGGCAATGCATTTTTTTGGCACAACAGGTACAGATTTGGGGGGGCTGGGGGCAATGAATTTTTTTGGCACAACAGGTACAGATTTGGGGGGGGCAATGATGTTTTTTTGCACAACAGGTACAGATTTGGGGGGGGCTGGGGGGGCAATGAATTTTTTGGCACAACAGGTACAGATTTGGGGGGGCTGGGGGGAAATGAATTTTTTTGCACAACAGGTACAGATTGGGGGTCTGGGGGGCAATGAAATTTTTTTGGCACAACAAGTACAGACTTTGGGGGCAATATTTTGGGTGCTGCTGGCTGGCACATGTACATATTGGGGGCAATATTTTGGGTGCTGCTGGCTGGCACAGGTACATATTGGGGGCAATATTTTGGGTGCTGCTAGCTGGCACATGTACATATTGGGGGCAATATTTTGGGTGCTGCTGGCTGGCACATGTACATACCTGTATTGGGGGCAATATTTTGGGTGCTGCTGGCTGGCACAGGTACTTATTGGGGGCAATATTTTGGGTGCTGCTGGCTGGCACAGGTACATATTGGGGGCAATATTTTGGGTGCTGCTAGCTGGCACATGTACATATTGGGGGCAATATTTTGGGTGCTGCTGGCTGGCACATGTACATATTGGGGGCAATATTTTGGGTGCTGCTGGCTGGCACAGGTACATATTGGGGGCAATATTTTGGGTGCTGCTGGCTGGCACAGGTACTTATTGGGGGCAATATCTTGGGTGCTGCTGGCTGGCACAGGTACATATTGGGGGCAATATTTTGGGTGCTGCTGGCTGGCACAGGTACTTATTGGGGGCAATATTTTGGGTGCTGCTAGCTGGCACATGTACATATTGGGGGCAATATTTTGGGTGCTGCTGGCTGGCACATGTACATATTGGGGGCAATATTTTGGGTGCTGCTGGCTGGCACATGTACATATTGGGGGCAATATTTTGGGTGCTGCTGGCTGGCACATGTACATATTGGGGGCAATATTTTGGGTGCTGCTGGCTGGCACATGTACATATTGGGGGCAATATTTTGGGTGCTGCTGGCTGGCACAGGTACATATTGGGGGCAATATTTTGGGTGCTGCTGGCTGGCACAGGTACTTATTGGGGGCAATATCTTGGGTGCTGCTGGCTGGCACAGGTACATATTGGGGGCAATATTTTGGGTGCTGCTAGCTGGCACAGGTACTTATTGGGGGCAATATTTTGGGTGCTGCTGGCTGGCACAGGTACATATTGGGGGCAATATTTTGGGTGCTGCTGGCTGATTAGGTGGTAAATGGTCCTACAGAATGGGGGGGGAGGCGCTGATTGAAGTCCTTGCCTAGGGTGCCAAACTACCTTGGCCCGGCTCTGCACAACAAGGCTTTGTGCATGTGAATATATTCCCATAAATGTCTCCCTAATCAGTAAAATTACTTTTTGTTACGGGACATGGGAAAAGCTACACAGTGCACTCTTGAAAACCTTTAAAGTGGCAAAGGGACTTATTTACACTGAGTATACCAGATACCATCTCTAGCACTCATTCACCAGTGCAAAGTACTAAACCAAGAGCAAATCGACCACGTTTTCACCAGAATTCCAGCATCGTCGTAGGCCCCCTCCTAAATAGCTTCTGCTATGTTTCAGAAAAGATTAGTGTCTGTTATGTAGATATTCTGTTTACCCAATGCCAGAATGTTTCAAACTTTGGGGCTGTATTCTATAGGGGGGAGATTGTTGCGGCTACATTTTGAGCTACTGTACATCCTGCGCCAATGTTCCAAAACCCATGCTAGCTACTTTGCACATTGCCATGAAAACTGGTGCAAGTTTCAGCTAGTATTTAGTGGGGATGGCATCACTTCTAGTGATGGGTGAATTTATTCGGCAGGCGCAAATTCACAGCGAATTTGCGCGATTCGCCGCCAGCGAATAAATTTGCAAAACGCCCGCGAAAATTTGACAAATTAAAAATACAGTATGTAATGCAGAGTGAAGTACTGCAGGAGCAGGGAACCATGTTCTTTCTGTGCCTTGCTGCCCCAACACTCCCCGGTCTGCACATCTAACAAGGGCTTTATTACTATATAGACACCCAATATGCCTATGGCAGAAAGGGGGCACCTATATATAACTGCCATCAGTGTATGAGCAGGCTATACTGTACATCTGTACAACTAGACCGGTGAAGGGGAGAGCAGATGGAGGTCCGGTGTCTTAGGCAGCAACAGACTAAAATATATCCCTGTATCTGAATGACACTTCAGAGGACTCCAACGTGCAGCCTCATTAAAGCCCATAATGGCAGCCATCAATGTGGCTCTTTGCATTCAGTTTTACACTTTTCACGCTGCTGTTGCACAAAAAATAAGCCTTTGTATATGAGTCCCTAAATATAAAAACGGCACCTCCTCTGCAATCACTGTTAAATGCAAAATCATTATTTAGAGCTTAGCATAAAATATCTCATTGGGAGTTATTATAGTGAGACATGCTCCATTTTGCCAATTACTTTAAAATGCTTAAATGCTGTGCCGGCAGTAGAACCCCCTGCGAACCAAAAATGATCGTTAGAGGAGGACAAAAAAAATAAAGGTTTGAAAAAGCCCCATCATATTAAATTGCACTCTTTCTCATCTCTTTAGGAGTCCTGACCTTCCTGCTCTGTTGCTTGAAAAGCAAATATGCTTTAAACCCACACCCACTCACTCACGTCCCAAGCCGCCTGCTTGCAAAAATGGAGAGAAAGTGAGAGAGCAGGAGAAGCCAATGTTCTCTAAAGGCTTTCATCAGTGATTGACAGAGGTAACATTTATTCCTGGGCCACTGCGCTTGACCCAATCGGTACCGGAGAGCAAACAAATTAATCTGTTGAGAGGCAACCTTTAATTAACAAAAAAAGCCTTTCTGCATTTTAAAGTTAGAAGGAAGATTTTCTTTAAATGAAATTCAGTCCTGTAGATGAAATAAACAAATCTGCAGGGCTTTATCACTTCACTGGAGCTAATATTTGTTTTAATAAATGTACAAGAAAGACAATGGGGGTATAGAAATGAGTCTGTATGGGTATCCAGGGCACAAATAAGCACTCACCCCAAATCTCCCCCTAACTGGCCTTCAGACTGGGCCCTTTAGCTCATAACAAGGTTACAGATATATAGAAACATTGGGGTAACAGTTACCTTGCTATAGTTCCAAGAGTATCAAAGGCACAAATAAGCATTCACCCCAAATCTCAATCTAACTGGCCTTCACTTTGGGCTCCGTTAGCTCATAACAAGGCAGGGTCGGACTGGCCAAGCGGTAGACCGGGAAAAAACACGGTGGGCCCCGGCCCTAATGGGCCCCCGCCGTGCCAGACCCCTCTGCAAATCTCCTGGGGCTTCCTAAAAAAAATCAATATGTATCGCCGCACAGCGCACTTCGCGAACTTCGCGCACTTCGCGCACTTCGCGCACTTCGTGCATTCTCGCTGTGCAGCTCCAGCCGCACATGCACGCTGGCACGGCTTTGGCTGCACATGCGCGCCAGCGCAGCTCCGACTGCGAATGAGCGCCGTTCCATTGGAACAACCGCGCCACCATTATAATGGGGCCAGGGGGACCGGAGGGGGGCCCTGGATAGCAGTCCCGGTGGGCCCAGGGCCCTCCTGTCCAACCCTGTAACAAGGTTACAGATATATAGAAACACTGGGGTAACAGTCATCCTGCTATAGTTCCAGGGGTACCGAGGGCACAAATAAACACTCACCCCAAATCTCACCCTAACTGGCCTTCAGACTGGGCCCCCCTTGCTCATAAGAATGTTACAGGTATATATAGAAAAATTGGGGTAACTCCAATAGCGAAGTAATAGCAAAGCTTTAACTGCGGGCGATAAATCTCCCTACGTGCCACCACTCTAAGAGGATGTTAGGTAACTTGCTCAGTTCAGGGGTGTGTGATTTTTTTTAACTTCAGTTTGTGTTTAGTCCATGCAAGATGGAATTTAATTAAACAGTAAATGACCCCATCAGCGGCAGTGAGCAGAGGAAAATGGAGGTCAATGGACGGGACTGAAGAAAAGGAATTATTAAAAGCAAAGTAGACAATTTATTTTTAAGTTTATTTTTAAAAAAGTGATTTAATTTAAAAAGCCATGATGAGAATGAGTGCATCACAAAGGACATATCAGAGTGAGACACATAGAAGAGACACCAGAGGTCAGTAACATTGGATAAGATCTAGTTATAAGAATAACAGAAAAAGTAAAGCTCAATTCCCTTCTGTGTAATAAAATTTAAAGGCACGTTCACGTGAAAGTTAAGTATAGTTTGCCTTTCTGCAAAGTGTATTGTGGACAGCAGTGATCCAAGCAACTTTGCAATTAGTCTTCATTTTCTTGAAGTATTAAATTTATTTAGTTCATTGTACCATATTCTTTTCTTTTCTACTTTTCCCTGTGGTGTCAGTTAAAGGACAACTAGACACACGGATGTATAAATCCTTGTGTCGACGTGCAATTTTAATCTGTCTGGATGTTTGAGAGCACTGGGACATACATTTAGAATAAGTAATAGCTGCATGTTCTGCATGCCTTTGGATGAAATAAAAGGGTAAGTTGAGATTTTCAGTATGCTCTCCTAAGACTGTTATGAAAGTTCACTGAATAATAAGTCATAAATATAATGAGGAACCTATTGGTAGGTTTCCATCTTTCCTTTGGGTCCATCTTAGACCTAAGTGTGCATGTATGCACTATAGGCTAGGGAAGACAGCTGTATGTATGGTTGTTACTTCGTCTGCACCAATTTTCTTGGTCAAAGCTTAAAAGAACCCAAGAGCGGTATTGGTCTGGGGACAGTGCTAACTATTTTACATCCACTGGAACTGACTTGTCCCAGCCAGAGGTATAGAAACTGAATAGACACCAGATGGTGAATGCTTGACAGATCCTTCAGGGCCCAACTCATAAGCTGTTCCCTGTAGTCAGAAATATGACTCTATCCATTAACAAGAACCTTCCCACTGGCAATCTTGGCTACTGTAGCTTGTGCTGTCAGCGTGCCATGGCAATATCCAGTATACGCAGCTGATGGAGAGGCAGAAGCAATGAATCCTATCCTATATAATAAAGTTGAAGTGTCTCTGCGTCCAGTCCCTGTGTCTGTGGGATTGCGCTACTGCGCATGTGCCTAGGGTTGCCACCCAGCAGGCCCGGACTGGCAATACCTGGGGTCGGGCAATGCCCGAAGGGCCACTTCATACTCCGTTCAAGTGGGCCACTCGCTCCTGATTCGAATTAGAAACTGTGCCACAGACTAAAGTTTTTGCGCATACATAGTAGAAGCCAGGGCAGGAACGCTGGTGCTCAAAGGCAGGAAGCCCCACGGCGCAGCGTGACGCTGTGACGCACGCTATACCTGGCTGTCAGTGGGGCAGCACATTCTTAGGCCCAAGTCTAGCAGATGAACTGGGGATGACACCTGTTAGTTTTTCATACATTCCATGGCCCATATTCCTGCTTGCCTACCATCTATCTTCTGCCTATAGGTAAGATTCACCTTCTGGGAGAATCGATTGTAAATGGGATGTAATCTAGCATTATGTCCCTTTTTAATTATGAAAAAACAATTTGATTTCTATGGATTATTTTTATTGATAAAGAAATATTCCAATTAAAAAGACTGCAAGCATCTGGCTGGCCTATTGAAAATCCTTTGCCCTTTCGAAAAATCCTATATAATAAAGTTGAAGTGTCTCTGCGTCCAGTCCCTGTGTCCGTGGGATTGCGTTACTGCGCATGTGCCCCACGGACCGTCTCTGGCGAATGTTTGACTACATATGTTCTAGCGCCCGTTAATTTAACGGGCTTAATGTCTAGTATACTACAAATTACATCCTTAAAAATGGTTATTAGTGATGTCATCAGTTATAAATGGAGCTTAGTGATGTCATTTTTGTCACATGACTCACTAAAACTTGTGCATAATAGTAAATAAAGTACCCCTTGTTGGAAAATATGAGGATATTAGAAGTATCCTAGGAGTTCCATGACCTTTCAGCATTGTGCTTTAATATGGTCATAGAACTCCTTGGTGACTTATAATATCTTTATATTTTACAATAGGTGGTACCAAATTCACTATTTACTGTAATATATATATATATATATATATATATATATATATATATATATATATATATATATATATATATATATATATATATATATATATATATAGTGATATTAGAGACCAGTCAGCAATATTTTGGTATGCCAAACATCATGCAAAATGAGACATTTTATATTTGCAAATATGTACCAATATTGTATTTTTAATATTTGGAATACCTGGGACATTCATTGTGGAATGGGGTCATTTGTTGTGCAAAGTGCATGATAGATTGCCAGCTGTGCACCCAGTTGGAAACTTTTTCTGTTTATTACTTCATCCACAATATTGCAGAAGATTTTTAGCAATTAGTTTAGCAAGTGACAAATTAATCTGATGGGTCCATGTAGCATCCCTGGAGCAGACTTTATTGCAGCAAATGGAGAAAGATAGCAGAAGGAGGAATTGGTGTATGATCCCTGACAAAAGCCTTAGGATGGGTGCGGTAACTGGTGTAACTACCATACAGCAGACCACGCGAGGGGAGGGACCCAGCCCACGGGGTCTTTTGTATGGAATTTCCTTTACCTGACCCCTTTTTCCTTCTAATTTTCACCACCTGCCACTGCAAGAGTACAAGCAGGTGGGAGGGGGGAGGTGCGGGAATTTAAGGGCAGGCCCGGACCCGCTGGAATTTTTTCTTGTGGGGGGCCCAGTCCATGGTAGTTATGCCACTCGGTGGGTTCGCAAGTTGCCCATAGGTGTCATTGGTTGATTGGGACTTGCAGTGCTGCATCCTGGGGTGGTGTGCTGTGGACCCATCGGTAAGCTATAGTAATAAAGGCTACAAGCCATTTTACTCTATTTACCCACTGTCTCACTTAGTTTCCTGTACCGCCTGCTTTCCCATCCCATGGTGTCTGTGCTCTGTTTTAGATCCCAGGGACCTGCGGCCTCCCCATTAATAGAATGCTGTTTGCATTTAGCAGTGCTAGATTCATGATGGGTGGGAGAGCAGAGAAGACATGTAGATCTCCCTCCCGCACATTACTCATCCCTGAATTTGGCAGAGGAAGCAGGCCACAATGGGGTCCTGTACTTACCAGTAGTAAGAACAAAAATGGACCCTGGCATAAAAAATGAGACGCCGGCGCCATTTTGCGAATTTCACTGGAAATTTGCAGATTTTTTGGCAAAGCGAAACGCCCCAAATTCGCCCATCACTAATGGCTGTGCTTAGAAGTGCTGCACATGGTCAGCGGAAGGGAGGTTCAGTATGAAACCCCTGCAGTGGCTTAGGTTAAGATAGAAGAGCAGTTGTGCTTGCTGGGAGTTTAGGCTAATTCCTTATATAAACTGTGCCCATTTAAACTTGGTTCCACCAAGAGAGGTCCTGCATCCTACCAGACCAGTTTGATGCTGGGGTTGATTCGAAATGAGGACATTTTGTAGTTCTATCTTCCGAGGGTCACTGGACTGAAATCGACTCAATGTTTTTTTACACAACAGCTAAAGTACCAGTGCGCCATTATCATTGTAGACTTGCACAAACATCTTTCTCAGAGTAGTTTTGGCTCATTGATCCCTGACCTGCACTGTGCAGTGGAAATAACCTTCTGTCAGGCTCTGTTATTTTCAAAACATTTATTTGACCAGAACTATAAATTATGTCTGACCATTGTCTTGCTCAGGCCGAGCCCAAAGCTATTCATGCCTGATAGTGTATGAAACCATTAAGCATTTTATGAAGCTTGGTGTCACATTATCGCTGACCCATATGTGCCATGGTTAAGGCATCACAAATTGTTTGATGAGCTTCAATTACATTGCTATAAAAAGAAGTTGTCTATGCCCTGTAATTTTTTTGTTTAGAGATTTATTCATTTCCCTGTGTTTATATGTTTTGTAACGGTGCAAATGGCATGGAGGGAATTCTAAAGTAAGAGCTAATAAGTTCCAGCCTAACAGATCCTAATGAGTTTTATTTTTATGTGTAGGTAGATTGGAGAATAATGAGCAGGCTTCTATTACGAGCAGGAGCCAATATGTAATGCCCAGGTGTCTGTTATCCACCTCTTCTTATGATTAGAAGGGCAGGGGGTTCCCTACAGTGAGGCTGAAATGTGCGCCATGAGATAAGTATGTTACCCATAACAGCAGATTTTAGACGCCTTGATAATGCAGTTCTTTATACTCAGAGGTGATTTCTCTGCACCCCGCTGAGATGGTCGGACTTTATCCACGCTGTATCTGCTGCGGCATGTTGCTTTTTAATTGGGTTGTATAGGGGCTGGATGCCCAAAGCTCCTGGAAACTGATGCTTTTGATATATTCTTTAGTCGCCAGTTGTATTTATGGCATGTAACACAGATTTGCTGAAATTTTGTGTTAATCCAAATGAAAATATTCACAGCCATGAAAATACATGAGATTCCCCTGCCCCTTAGTCTTCACTAACTCATTGTTTATATGCTTAGGCCCAAATCTCTAAAAAATATATGGCAACAGTCCTCAATGTTGGGGGAAACATTGGGGTAACAGTCACCCTGCTATAGTTCCAGGGGTACCAAGGGCACAAATAAGCACTCACCCCAAACTCACCCCAAATCTCACTGGCCTTCAGGCTGGGCCCCCTTAGCTCATAACAAGGTTACAGATATATAGAAACATTGGGGTAACAGTCACCCTGCTATAGTTCCGGGGATACCCAGGGTACAAATAAGCACTCACCCCAAATCTCACCTTAACTGGTCTTCAGGCTGGGCTCCCTTAATATACCCGTTTCCGGAAATAGAAAGGTGGCAACCCTAATGCACTGTTATATTGTGGTTTTGGTACTTTCATACAGTTTAAATGTGAGTCTGCATGGTAATGTAATTTAGGTTTAATTGTCACAGCAGTAGTAGGACCTTGCCAGAGTACTGCACAGGTAAGTTTAGAAGAGGGAGAAAGGAGGTTCTCTCCTGTGACTGCTCAGTGGGTTGATTGATACAGACGTTACTACTGCTTGTGCTAGGTGACAGCCTGCTTGGTTTTCCTATCATCAACACACTGCAGATTCAGGGCCGCCCAGAGTTTGGGGGCAATCCTCTCTGCAGTAAGAGGCAGCCTAATACTCAATAGTGGTTATAATGACTTTTAATGCTGATCTAGGGTTACCTCCTTTTCAGTTAAGGGGAAAACGGGGGGCAGGGTGGTCTAAGTCATGGGTGGAATGGATAATGTAGTGGACAGGCTGGTGATGTCAGAGGGGCAGACCGGTGATGTCAGGGGTGTGGACGGTGACATTGGGGGAGTGATTGATGACATGTCGATCAGCAATTGGCTGATCGCAATGGCATTAACTTCAATGTCCTCTCTGAATTTCCTATTTGGCCCTTCCAAAAACCGGGCTGTCTGGGTGAAATCTGAACAGGTAGCAAACCTATGCTGATCTCAAGTCTTCAATGAGGAATGGCAAAGCATAGTAGCAATCTCTTATAGAGTTCTGCCTTTGAATATTGCCTTGGGTGAAGCTGACAAGGTCCTATATATTTGATAAGATGTGACTAAATGCTTTGGACATTTTACCCCATTTCTGGCTGCTTGTCTTTCATTAAAGTGTGTAACAATAGGGTTCAGTGGGATGGCTGAGAGCAACGGGTCAGTTTAAGAGCCCCCTTGTCAGGAAGTATAGAAACATTCTACTACTTTTTTATTGGTATAATCCAACCTCTGGGGGGCACTCTTTCATGAAAAAGACTTCTTGTTACTTTAGCAGAGGAGCAAGTTTTGCTGCTGTGATGTCTATGAATATACCCACATTCTTTGGTTATTCGAGTAGAATAAGCTGCTCATGTTTTGTTTCTACCAAGCCTATTTATAAACAGGATATATTTTCCATTCTAACAAAAGATGAGTAGAATGATAATAAATCCAGAAGGAAAAGCTAATTTTATCAGTCGTGTGCAGATAAGATGCTGACAAATGCCGAAATATGAAGCACAAAGGGAAAACGAGGAGGCGCCGCTCCTTTGTTTCATGGAAAATGTTCCAAAACAGGGGTGAAAAGTACAATTTGCAAACCTTTTAGTCAACAGAAAAGTGCTGTAAACGCAGTTGTGCATGTAGAACAACAGCAATCGCAGCAAGACAAAGACACACAATGGAAGCTTTGTTTATGCAACCTAAATAGCTGTGCAGATTTCTTAACCAAGAGGGAAGTTTTCTGTACATTCCGCTATTTATTCCATTAATTAAACATGTTGCTTTCCCTTTTTCGTTTATCAATAGAGCAGCGTGAAATTTCTCATCTGGAATGCGCTGTGACCTTCATGCCAAGCAATCAAATGCTGAGACTGCCGGGCTTTGGCCAGCACCTTAGAAATAAATGTAGCAGAGCCGGAGTTACTTTAAAGGGTAAGGAAAGGCGAAAGGCCAGTGCTTCTAGATCCTGCTCCAAAGGCTTGTATATGTCTATTTTATGGACACCACATGGGTAGCACATACATTGGACAGCACCCTGGAATGGAGGCTGGATGATCCTTCAGAGTGGGTAAAAATGAAGTTGTACCAGACCTTTAATAATATTATGAGTATAAACCCTAGTGTTTGGTTAGGGGTGGGGGTATCTTATATAGAGGCAATGGTGTCTGCAACCATTCGATTTCTCCTTTTAACTGCAGCATTTAAGAAGTACATTTAAATACCAGCATCACCCACTAGGGCAGCTAGGAGGTTTCTGGGTGTTTTTGTTCATCAATAGCTGAAGGATTGCAATTTCTAGCCATAAATATTAAACATTTTAGTTTTACAAAGGACATGCTCTAGCCACTGGGCAGTGTGATACCGGGGCAAAAGTATTTTCCTTACAACTGTTCTGGCTAATAATCCACCCAAAATAGATGCGCTACTCAGATCAATGTTCGGTTGCTATCATGTGATTATCTTCATCGAATACAAAATGTCCTTGTGATAACTTTATATAAGCCTGCTAGAGATGGAAAATGAAGATGAAATATTAAAGAAATGAACAAATCTTATTACTTCCACTGAGCTGGGGGGCTTGTATAAAACATTCAGCAAGAAGACTGCGCTAATAGAATGGAACCAGCAGCTCTCTGGTCTCGTTAAACAACTGCTCTTTTATCCCACAATGTCCCCTGAAGCCGTAAAGAAGGGCAGGACTGCTGCTTACAATGGATATCAGATAGGATATATGGATAGGATATCTCTAGGATAGCTAGAATATGAGCCATAAAGCAGGGCAGGGCTGCTACTTATTTACTGCACCACAGTGTATATTCTGGATGATTATTATCCACAATGCACAGTTGGTTCCCCTGATTCCAGCGCAACTGCAGTTGAGAGGAGGAGATGCGTCTGACCTAATTATGACTTCTGTGATAATACTGACATGTTTGCACTTCAACATACTGTAAATCAGACATAATTGTGCTGGAAAAAGTTCATTTGGCATCACGTCCAGTGTTTGGTATCAGAGTGATGTGTGTGCCTGATCCTTGTGGTGCAATTCATGCAGGTTGTTGTGAGAACCCTAGAGCTAGTCCCTGGTTCAGAGATGGTGGTAGTAGCTCCATGATTTCCAAAGCAGTGTCTTTCTATAAGTGCAACTACAATCATTTCATAACAGGGGGCAGGAGGAAGCGCCGAACACAAATATACAGAAGTGGAAGGACCGCATGTTATTACAAATAAGATTTGTAGTGCAGATGACGTTTACAGCCCCACAACTGCAGAGTGCTAAATAAATGTCCTCTAATGTGTATCATTTCCATTATCTGCATCACCCTTACATTCTCATTTTCTAGTAGTGTTTTTATCTGCACTAGAAGCCCAACCAGCAATTGTGCCATTACAGGGACTGGCCCCATATTGTCCTACCCATTACAGCTTGTGACATGTTACTGGTTTTAATGTAATGACTCTGTCTACGTACATACGGGCATATACATACAAATATGCAATCAAACAAGCACCAAGCAGCCCAGGATATTATCTGGTAATTATATGCTTTTATCTGCAATTAGCCCACTGAAACAGGCTATAATCAGACTAGTGTTAGTATATTGGATCCGTAAGGACCTGTCTCTTATGTCATAATAGATGGAAAAGGGTCATGCTCTAATATTGCTAGTGTCAACGTGCTGTCACAAGCAGAAATGACACCCTGAGTCCCTAATAGCCAAACCTGAAGGATTCGCACAGAAGGATTCATATCTCAGTAACATAAGATGTTGTACCTGGAAAAATACAACTTGTGGTTACATTTAGATGCATTTCCTCTAAAAGTAAACTAATATTAAACCACTGATGACATCAAATCTGGATGTTGGGCCCTATTTATAAACTCAAATGGCACATTAAATGACTTGCAAGGCCTTGTTGCAGTTGCCTACATGATGAACTTTATGAAACACAATGGTGCATCCTGCAGGGTGGAGACCATAATAATGCATTTGGCTACACCACTTGATCTGGGTGCAAATACTGCCTCATTTATTGACCCTGTAATGCCTTCATCAGAATGCTTTCCATTGGCAGACTGACATAAGTATGGATGGGGCATCAACAGGCCATCAGTAGATAGTGGTGACTGACCTAAGTATGGATGGGGCATCAACAGTTAGCAACGTTGAATAAATTTGGGATCACCCCGTTTGCTGCAAGTACAGGTATTGGCATTCTTCTTTACTTGGGGCATCAACAGGCCATCAGTAGATAGTGGTGACAGGTTGCTTTCCTTGCCAGTTCGTTTTTGCAATCCTGGTGCTCCTGGCACTTATACTTATTTAGCCCTTGCTGACATGACAAAACAGCCTCTGCTCTATCCATTGAAGCACCATCAAGGTGTTTACCAGCTCCAGTGCTCCAGTAAGTCCTTTGCATTCTTAAATTACTAAATTGCCCAAGCCACTAGTTGGGATGTCAGATGTACACAACATTGATATCACATTTGGTTATTTTACTAATTTGCATAGTCAAGGGATTTTTCTTGAAGGTATATGATTGGGCAGACCAAGGGTTCTCTCTCTTCACCTTCCTTAGTGGAGCTTCATATTAATTAACCCTTTTTATGTTAGAGCCACTTTAGGTTACTGCTTATCCCTTCATTTATACACACTGGGGGGAAACTCCAAACAATCGTGTACAAACAGGACTTTGTTATCCTCTTCTCCTAAGGAATGCTAGAATTCTGCTTGGAAACCACATTCTTAAGGGGTGCTAACCGGCTACTCCATTCCACAATATATACTATATATTCCACAATAGCTGACCCGGGAATTGAAGTGAAGCCTCTTTTAGTAATGATGGGCGAATCTGTCTCGTTTCACCAAAAAATTTGCAAAATGCTGAAAAAATTTGCGACAAGGTGAAAAATTTGCAAAACGCATTGAAGTCAATGGGCGTCAAAATTATTTTGAAGCGCAGCAATTTTTACACAAGTGACAATTTTTCGATGCGCGACTATTTTGTCCAAAAGTATTAAAGTCAATGGGCGTCCAAATAATTTTGATGCACAACAATTTGTTTGCAAAAACATTCACGGACGGCAAAACGTGAAAGTTTGCCGTGAATCCATGCCTGGCAAATACATTCGCTGACCCATAACTGCTTGGAGCTTTTATAGGCTGACACTGATTTATTTGGAGCCTGACTGTTCTGTCTTCCACCATTGGATGAGTGCAGTTTACCAACCAATTTTCATGTGAAACTGAACTTCCGAGTTCTTTTATCCACACTTCTCTTGAAGAACTGTGATAACGTGACTGCAAAACAAAGTTCCCCTAAATAAACACAGCCATGAATGACCACAATGGACATTCAACATAATAAGATTTTATTATGAGGAAACTTTTTGATTTGATATTCTGCCTTCCCAGAGTTTGTCCTGAACTTTATGTTCTTTTTTTGCTGCGCTCGTAAAAATGTAAACTTGTATTAATTTTATAGCCCACTGTGTTGCCAAATCGACTTCAGGATGATATAAGGTTATATAATCGGAGGCATGAATATTGCACCAGGGATGCCCGCGGGGATTCTGGATCCTCGTTTGTACATCACTACCTTTTCAGACGTGAAATATCCTCACGAGGGAACAGATACCCGTTGGCCAATAACCTTGACACGTGTTCTACGAACTAAAAGAAACCACAACCAAGTGCACTGGGTAAACTTCTTACTGCTATGAAATATATATCCAGGGAAAGGGCCACCCTTTGTTGTTAAAGAGCTGCACCACAATTAAAATCAATTCAAGAAGGTAAAAATTGTCAGGCGATTCCTGCATATTATAGACACCTTAAAGGGGAACTAGTGTGCAAATGTAAATGTAACACAGCCATGGAAATAAGGAGCTTTCAAAATATCAAACATTCTGTACTTTTTTGAAATAATCAAGTTGTTCTTCAGTACCCTTCAATCAGAAATCCAAATTTCTTCAGGCAAGAGTCAGAGTCAGGTTTTGATTTGCAATGTTTTAAATCCAACACAAAATACGGCTTGAATATTGCATACACCTGTCTGTCTGTATAAGGGAAGTGAGACGTAACTGGAGCAGTGGAGCACTACCAAAAGCAGCTATAAGGAACAACTGTCAGTTAAAGCTGCCATACTGATTTTTCATTTAATATATCATTAATTGGCTGCAGAGGAAGTGGCCCTATTGCATATGTTGCGTAAATGTGATATGGAAATTAGACGGAAAACTCCACTGGGGCAGGGAGCCAAGCTGCTTGGTAAGCTCTATATCAAGCTTCTAATTCCCCAGGGGCAGGCCGCCTATAATTCCCCCCATCCACATGCCTCACTAACCCACCTCTATCTGCAGCCATCAAGCATCTAAACACAGATAAAAAGTCCTTTAGAACATAGCAGATATTTATTTTGTTCCCTCTGAAGATGCCGCAACAGATTCCGTAATGTTTCCCTTGAAAGATCAAATCAGGCGGGTGCCATATGGTGGGAACACCTTTTGAAGTGATGCAGTAATTAGCTGGCAGTAACATTCAGAAAATCATTTCTTTTAATCCTAAAAAAAATCAATTTAGTTGCTTCATCCTCTGCTGATCTTAGCAGTTTTTTTTTACCAAATAGCACAGAACGAGAGAGGGGGGACTTTTGGTAAGAAAAGTTTGGGAGCAGCTTGTTGCAATGGAATTCTACAGTATATCCAATTACATTACTTGAGCTGCCATATTGTTTATTGTATACAGTACATGTGCAGAACATTCCTTCATTGTGTATCTGTATTTTTACATATGGGATGGAGGCACCATATTGATTCCCTTATTACTAGGGATGCACCGAATCCACTTTTTTGGATTCGGCTGAACCCCCGAATCCTTCACGAAGGATTCGGCCGAATACCGAACCGAATCCGAACCCTAATTTGCATATGCAAATTAGGGGTGGGAAGGGGAAAACATTTTTTACTTCCTTGTTTTCTGACAAAAAGTCACGCAATTTCCCTCCCTGCCCCTAATTTGCATATGCAAATTAGGATTCGGATTCGGTTCGGCCGGGCAGAAAGATTCGGCCGAATCCGAATCCTGCTGAAAAAGGCCGAATCCTGGCCGAATCCCGAACCGAATCCTGGATTCGGTGCATCCCTACTTATTACAGTATTAATGTGCGGGCCGGCATATTACCTGCAGGTTAGTTAGGCTCAGGCCGACCCCGCTGCCCCATTTGCGGGTCGCTCACACTACCGGTTTTATAGGCACATGCCTGTGGGGTCTATAAAAGGCGTGGAGTGGGTCTATAAAAGGAAGCTGGAAGTCAGGTGTGGGTGGCTGCGGATCAGGGGTGTGTGGGTCCAGGCCGGGTGTGGGTCGAGTTTTTCTCGACCCCCACAACACTACAGTACTGTATGAGGGTATAGCTTATTGTGTGCCCAGAACATTCCTTCTCTGTGTATTTCTATTTATACACATGGGTAGGAGGTGCCATATTGTTTCCCTTAGACAAGACAGTATGAAGGTATAGCTTATTGTGTGCCCAGAACATTCCTTCACTGTATATTTGTATTTATACATATGATTGGGAGGTACCATATTGTTTCCCTTAGACAGTACAGTATGAGTGAATAGCTTATTGTGTGCCCAGAACATTCTTTCTCTGTATATTTGTATTCATACATATGGGTAGGAGCTGCCATTGCTCTCTTATGCTGTTTGAGGGTATAGCTTGCCACCTCAAAAATAGCTTCATATCAGTACCTGCCCCAAATGTTCCGATTGCGGTGAGGGAGCCCTGAATTGGAAAGTGGGCAAGGTCTCAGATGGGACAGGGTTTTATCTGTTATGGGTTAAAATGCTCTGTTTTCCCTCCAATGCTGGAAGGCATATATCAAAGCTGAGCGAGTTATTCGCTGATCCTTCCCATTGTGCTGTGTGGAAGTGTAAAGAATGGATAAGCAAAGGGAAGCAATATGGCAACTCCTCACTCACAGCTGCATGTCATCAGGGAATGATCTGTGCCGAACAGAAATGTCTTCATACTGCACTTTCTGTTTAACAATAAGTGTCAGAGTGCACTGATGGACAGACCCACAGGATTCTGGGAAGCAGTTATGAACAGATTAGAATACACGACCTTTAAGATGTCAGTGATTATCTGACAAAAGGATTCTGGGAAGTAGGAGCCCCATGCAGTTTATATACATGATGCAGCTCAGGATTAAATGACATTGAGCTTTATTATCATCACAATAACAATCTGTCCCTTCTGCAGCAATAAATCTTAACCTCTTAACTTTTTCCCATGCTGCATTATGGGGAAAAAATATGTTACTTTAGGTTAGAAAAATGCACGCGTTTGTAACCAGTGTTCCCAAATGCCCACAGTGTAAATCTTTATATGCACAAACTGGATGAAAGGAGCATTAATACATTGCCATGATATCATGTTGATTGCCTGGAACTGATAATATGCTTGAAGTCATTTGCTTGCAGAAGACCAGTTGTGCTTTCTGCTTGAATCCCCAGGTACAATGCATAACAAAACAGCTAGGTACATAGGTCTACTACTAAATTGTCTTACTCTTTGACATCCTAAGCAACTATGTCCCAGTTCTCTATCTAGTAAGTATGGCTTTGGTTGTTGTTGACTTTTGGGGGTTGCTCCTCAACAGATATTAGTGTTAATGTCACCATCTTACTGTCTCCACCTTGCCCTACTGTCTGCATCTTGTCATACTGTCTCCACCTTGCCCTACTGTCATCATCTTGTCCTACTGTCTCCATTTTGCCCTACTGTCTCCATTTTGCCCTATTGTCTCAATTTTGTCCTACTGTCTGTATCTTGTTTTACTGTCTCCATATTGTCCTGCTGTCTCCATCTTGCCCTGCTGTCTCCATCTTGCCCTACCGTCTCAATTTTGCTCTACTGTCTCCATCTTGTTCCACTGTTTCTGTTGTGTTCTATTGTTTCCATCTTTTATGTTTTGTTCGATTGTCTTAATCTTGCCCTACTGTAGCCACCATGTCCTTTAGTTACCATCTTGCCCTATTCTCTGCATCTTGTCCTACTGCCTCAATTTTGCCCTACTGTTTCCATCTTGTCCTACTGTCTCCATCTTGCCTAATTGTCTTAATTTTGCCCTACTGTCTCCATCTTGTCCTACTATGTATATCTTGTTTTACTGTCTCCATCTTGTCCTACTGTCTCCATCTTGTGCTACTGCAGGGATCTGCAACCTTAGCTCTCCAGCTGTTAAGGAACTACAAGTCCCACAATGCAATGAAGGAGTCTAAAGGCAAATGCATTGTGGGACTTGTAGTTCCTTAACAGCTGGAGAGCCAAGGTTGCAGATCCCTGTGCTACTGTCTCCATCTTGCCCTATTGTCTCAATTGTGTCCTACTATCTCCATCTTGTCCTACTGTCTGTATCTTGTTTTACTGTCTCCACATTGTCCTGCTGTCTCAATTTTGCCCTACTGTCTCCATCTTGTTCCGCTGTTTCTGTTGTGTTCTAGTGTCTCCATCTTTTATGTTTTGTTCGATTGTCTTAATCTTGCCCTACTGTAGCCACCATGTCCTTTAGTTACCATTTTGTCCAACTGTTGCTATTTTTACCTATTTTCCTGCAGACAGTAGGACAAGACGTAGTTTGCAGTCTTGCCCAACTCTCTCCCATTTTTAGTCAACGTATAAAATATTGCTTTCCCTGTTCCATACCAGGCAGGAACAAGTTTGAGCTACAAACAGCTATTAACCTTCATGGTTTATGTTTCTTGAAAACTTATTGCAGAGACATAGCATGGCAGAGATACGGTTATTGCTGTGTGCACATGCCAGTTTTGCTTTCAGGGCACCCTAGGCAACGGCATCAAATACAACTCCTGTTTATGCGCTTGAGGTCTCAGCCTGTCACTAACAATAAGAAAAGTGACTCCATAGAAACCTTTCTGTGTAATACAAAATGATTTGTTATTCAGTTTTATACCCTAACAAAAAAAGCTTTATACAAGTAACAGTGCCTTCACTCTGAGGCTCTCCATGTGTTGCTACTAACCCAGCATCCATCAACAGCCAAAATCCTTCAATTAATGTTCAACAATGGCTTGGGGTCTTCAGGTTGAACACGGCTGATCTCAAGTTGGACACTGCTGATTGGCTACACACAATGGAATAGCCAGCATTTGCTTACGCCCTAAAACTCCACTTTGGGGGTCTGACACTTTAAAAATTACTGTTAACTGGCTAATGGATCAACTTAAATTAGAGATCACAAGAATATGGACTAATTTTGATTCCTGTTGGACTTGTCCAATTCTGTAAACCTTTGATTGACTCCCAGTTAATGCTATAACAGTTTCATTGGCTGCAGGTCGGTCTAGTCCTTAAATTATTATTGTGTTGACTACTGGCTGTTCTTGCCACATATATGATTAACAGTTCTGATTGGGTACAAGTTGGTCTAGTTTGATGAGTAGTAAATTGGTTTGACTGACTACAGGTTGTTTGTGTATTGCACTGCTATTATTGGCTATTGGATGGTCTAAACACAGCCATGCATGCACAGGAATTATTGTATAACTGATGACCATTGTGTATATAGCATGAGAAATCATTATTATGTGGACTGCTATCTTGGAAAGCATATTTGGTAAGATGGCCAAACAATTCATAGCTAATGTTAACACCTGTATCATTCCCCTGATTCATCTATATGGCTTTGCTGGACTGGTTGGAATTGCAGTAGGTTCTGCCAGTTGTACTTTGCATTTTGGGCACCTTCCATACCTATGCTTTATTCTCAGTTGGCTGGGGACTTTATAGGAAGACATATATCCCGCACATTGGGGATAATAAAGAGCTTACGTAACCCTTCCAGTATCCCACCATGTACCAACCACCATGATATTCAGGACTGCCTTATTTTTTTCTGAATTAAACACAAACTCCTTCCTGCTGTATTCATAAGAATGAGAAGGAACAGACATATGCAGGGCATGCCACCCTGTTATCCATCCAGAAACATGACAGGGACAGACGACAACGATGCTGACTTGGCTACTCACCTATCAACAGCTAAACTCCTCAAATACAAACAAATTCAGATTTCCAGCTGGAGGGGGTTAGTGGTTACCAACCCCCTGTTTGATTAATGGACCCATTCCTTGCAATGCAATTTTACATTTGTTTGCAGCCCAACAATATTAAAATTGATGAATGTCTTTCTGCCGAGAGGAGGTATCTATCAGCATTACAGGCGGCAGAATGAGAATCGCTGATAAGGAACA
The DNA here is from genome assembly GCA_038501925.1 of Xenopus petersii. Taxonomy (NCBI): domain Eukaryota; kingdom Metazoa; phylum Chordata; class Amphibia; order Anura; family Pipidae; genus Xenopus; species Xenopus petersii. Next base: position 78,396,722 of record CM076689.1, read on the forward strand.
CAAAAGAGTGGAAACTAATTTAAAAGCTTGGAAAATAACTTTAAAAAATGTCCCTGCGGGACTGCGGGGTTAGAGGAGTGGGATGGAATGCTGTTTACAGAGAATTACTCCCAACTATCCTCTATCATTCTGTCTGTAACAAATAAAACCAATTAATTAATCTTGGTTTTCTTCGGATCATTCCTAATTTATTTCCACTTCTGCCTCTAGTGAAACAGCTCAAATCTGCGTGATATATTGTATATTGTACCATAGCGTTAACAAAGGGGAGTTTGTAATCATATCACAATGCCAGGTGCCAGTAAACCTTAGTAAACCTTATAAACGAGTAGTAATGTGGAGTCGTAAACCAATTAAAGGAGTAGTAAAAAAGAGCAGTAAACCTATTAAAGGTGTAGTAAAGGGGAGTAGTAAACTGATTACATTACAGTATTACACTAATTAAAGGAGCAGTAAACTTATTAAAGGATTAGTAGAGGGGAGTAGTAAACTGATTAAAGAAGTGTTACACTAATTAAAGGCGCAGTAAACTTATTAAAGTGTTATTAAAGGGGAGTAGTAAACTGATTAAAGAAGTAGTACACTAATTAAAGGTGTAGTAAACGTATTAAAGGTATAGTAAAGTAAAGTAATAAACTGATGAATGTTATAGTAAAAAGGAGTAGCAAACAGATTAAAGGGCTAGTAAACTAATTAAAGGACCAGCAAATTAATTAATAAAGCAATAAAGAGGAGAAGCAAACCTATTAAAGGAGAAGTAATTTGGAGAAATAAACTGAATATTATCGAGGAGAAGAAACCAGTACTGAACATTTCTACAATTCTCTAATAGATCCAGTGTCTTGCTGGTCCAGTCCAACCCTAATTTAATCTAAAAAACACAGGGATTTCCTACAAAACTTTAGTAAAAGACCTGTAAAATAGGAAAAAATCCAGGTAGGCAAATATCCTGAGTGTCATTTGCTATACAGCCTTCTTTAACCTAAAAATATCTTTCAGTCTAGTTTTGTTGGGATAATCCCATAGGAACACGCAGAGGAGAGTTGTGTAAAATGAGGTTAGGCAAATAGAATTGTATATGCAGCAATCTCATGTAACTCCCCACCATCAATCTGCCTTAATAAAGCACTTCTTGATCGTGCACCTCTCAGCATTTTATTTCAGGATTTGGCATTTTGTCATTGATAATAGGGATGAGCCGCGTTCAGAGGCAATGTGTAATGGGAAGTGATGCCTTCAGAGATAATTTAATAGCGACAGTTACAAATTAAGGAGATGAGTGATTCTCTCTGACTAGTTTACATAACTTGAAGAAGCCATCTAAATAGAGAAATATTTCCCACTCGTGAAGTTTCCTGTTGTTTTGTTTTAGAACTTGGCAGTGACTGTGTCTCTAGACACAACTTGTCACCTGCTGAGATTTATCCAAGAAGTGGTGTTTATGCTACATAGATTATATACTGTCTGCTGTAATCTTACTATAAAATGGTCGGATATTGTGCATTTACCTGTATATGATCTGTATCTTACTATTATAGATTATTAGAAATACAAAGCAGCTGGGAGCAGGTAATGAGTCCGTGTTCTCTGTCTTTTTGATATATTCTTTGGGACTAAAAATCTAAAAACGTAAAAAAAAATAAACACATCTTACTGCATATTGCACAGTACGGAAACCATGTCATCATTATAGTGCACTTAACATAAGACAATTACATGTCTCTATTTTCTGGGTACATGGTATTATTTTCTACCAGATTTGACTGCTGTCTGTTAGAACATGTGCCTCACTTAATGCATTATTCATTCCTATTGTCTTGTACAGTATATGACTCTACTGACTCCATTATTCCTGTTTGATTGGAGCAAAAAGACTATTACCAACTTTAAATTTGTTCAAGTGTGTAATTTCTGGGGTCAATGTCCTGTTTTCCAATTGCAGATCGGTCAGCACTGTCTTAAGGTCTGTTCATTTGGTGAGGTGCAAAATGAGAGCATCTTTCCCCGATACGCCCACCCAGAGCCAGGCCAGGACGGCCAGGCGCCCTAGGCAACCTGGCCGGTCACTGTGCCTGCTGGATGCACGCATGCATGAATTGCAGCTCATGTGCATGTGAAAAACGATGCAAGCGCACATGCGCAAATCAACGCAAGCTCGAATGGACGAGGACTAGGGGTAGGCAGCAGAGAAGGTACGTGCCTGATGCCCGCCAACTTTGCACCCTAGGCATGTGCCTACTCTGCCTATCCCTAGTTCCGGCTCTGTGCCCACCTATGGTGGACAATATTGGCCTTTAATCTTATGGTTGGCCTGCCTGATTGATATCTGATCTAAACAGATTTTTGGCCTGATATCAAATGTCAGGTGGGCCCATTGGAGGTACCCATACACAGGCAGATAAACTGCCAAATTTAATCTGAAACATGGTGGAGGTAAACAGTGTGAAATTAATATATTAAACATGTTTCACCCTAACTTTTATCTGCCAGGCAATGGACCCCAGAAAGCTTTTGCCCAAGATTCACATTATCAATTGTATTAGCTAATCTCCATCTGTTCCAATGATATGTATACATATATATATATATATATATATATATATATATATATATATATATATATATATATATATATATATATATATATATAATGAAACATGCTGATCTGGGAGACAATATTTAGGAAGCAAGAGGGAGTTGCATCATGGTGGCCCATCAAGTTCTTTGATTATACTACTAAAATATCACTGCAGCCTCTTTTGTTGGTAATAATGCTTAACCTCAAACAGAGGGTAAAGTTTTAGATCCATCTGATGAGTTCTTGCTGTCATTGGGGGGATGCCTATGTGCTACACCCATCTACCCTTCATTCAGTAACTACAACACTGCTAAACATAGTAGTTGTATTCTAGTGGCATACACAGGTCTGAGCTCCAGATTCAGAGATGCAGGGTCTTGCGACAATGGGCATGGAGCAAAGTGCAAAAAAAAATGGCCTGATTGTGTCCATTTAATGTACTTTGCACCCTATCCTGCAGGTAGTTGGCAGTGCTAGGATTTTTCATGTTATGGATTAACCCAGGAACATATGGTCATCTAAAGTTCCTAGTTGTTGTTTATCAACAATGTCAGTCTGCTGCCATATAGTCATTCAGAATGGATCCATCACCCTTTACACCATCCTTCAAAAGTTGGAGATTTTTTTTCTTTCTTGATGACACACTTTCCAGGAAATCCAGTTTTCAACAGCGTCACATGGGAGAGCAGGGCACCTTTCAGAACAGTTCTCCTTCTATCTGCTGAATGCTTTCCTTCAGTGCCTGGGTTTTTCTGCCTAGAATGTGTTGAAAGACTTATCCGCTGAAACAGGAAAAAATGTCTTAATTACTTGCTGTTTCTGTTGTGTCATAAAACAACACTTGTACAGTAGCCTTATTTATCGTCCGTCGGTTGTTTGTGGCTCTTGTTGTTTATGGAACACTTGGCAATCATGCCGCAGTTAATAATAACATTAGGATGCTTCTGGAAATGGGTCACTGCAATTGGTCTCTTGGGGAAGTGCTATCAGTGCAATGAATCCCTTGTGTTCTATTAAGATGATGCACAGAGTTTACAGAAAAAAAGTTACCGGTATAAGTCTTTCCCCATCTCCACTTATGGTCAATATAAGTCTCTTATAATGAAAACACAAACCCATCTTTTTAAGCCTTTTAAAATTAAAACTAGAGCATCTGTAGAATTTGGGCAATACTTTTTGTCACACTGTCATGACTGTGGCCTTCAAGGGGCCCTGGTCCCTTTAAAGGGTATAGTTAGGTTCAGCAATACACAGTCAGGCAGGAGTTTAACAAAATAAAGTAGCTTTCAGCAGAACAAATGGAAATGTGTAGGGTTAACAGGAAGCTGCTAGGAACCAGAAGCAAGGTCCAGAGTCCAGGTAACACTTTAGGGCAGGCAGGTCAGACAGACATAAGCAGCATCAGAATAACAGGATAGGAAGAGGACATTCACAGGCCAGGCTAGGATGACCTACAAGAAGGTATAGTCAAAGCACTGCGTATCTTGACAGCGCTATATAAATAAATGATGATGATGATGATTAGTGTGGCCCTTTAATGCTTACGTTTCACACCAAACTGTGTGTTCTCGCATTCTACCTGGAAGCCTTGGTGTCAAGTGATGCCATCAAAGGTCCAGCACTTGCATGACATCACTCCTTAAATGTGACATCACAAGGTCAATTGGAGCACCTGGACTGGAGACTCCTCTTAGAGCCACATACATATTTGACTCCAAAAATGACAAATCAGCCATTTGATGCTCAGAAGATCAGACCGTACATCTTCAGATTTTACCTTGGGTATGTCTTGTGCAAAAGGGAGAAAAACTAGACTAAATTAGCTTGGACCAATTGCAAAGCATCTACGTATTCTTTTTGTGTTCATTTAGCCTTCATTAGGGTCTCATGTGATTTCCAGGGTTGGTGCAGCCCCCTTGTGTTGTTAAGCAGAACCTCAAACAATTTCTGTTGAGCAAAGTTGTTTTGGCATCAAGTTACAATAAGCGAACATTGGTGTTCAGCCAATTTCTACAGTCTATAGACTATAGTGACAAAGCCTAACCCTTACCTGGTACTGCCTTAATTATGTGGCTTCTGTTTCTTCCAGGATTGATACATTATTTTTTATAGTACTTGTATAGAGTCCAAGTACAAAACCTTGGCCTGTTCTACAACACAAATGTGCTGCTGAAACAATGTTGATAGAAGACAGAAGGATACCGAAATTTCTGTGTCGTGGCCAGGAAAGCATTTTACTGAGCTCTGCCAAATATTTTAGAGGAGGGTAGTTACTGTAATTATGGGATGGAGATCGCCCTGTCCTCACTGCACAGTACAGATTTGGTATGAAGCATTTACATGATAATCCTTTTGCAGCCATTTATTGTCCACAATTTATAATGTGGACCATGGCAGTGAGTGGCCATTTTTTGGTGCGAACCTGCCATGTTATAGATAGCAGATCGAGAAGGTGCATAAAGTCTTCAAAAAGGAAAGGGTCCTTGTATAACTCTTTTAAAGGATAGGACATATGCTTAATGAGTATCTTAGGTTAAACTTAAAATGTATGTAATTGTGCCTCTCCATGTGTCTCCATTGTGCTATGTGATATATAGGCCCAACAATATAGTATGAGATCGTTCACACTGTACTGTGACTTGAATTCAGTGTTTGGGGGTTGTCTGACAAACTGTCTGTGGTCCAAAAAGAGCAATCTTTCTCTTTAGGCCAGTCTCTTAGGCCAGTCTGTTTAAGCCGATGGCTTGGCTTCACATAGGCGTCTTCTAATTTTAACTGTACTCACGGGTAACTTTACACCTTCTTTGATCTTCCTGGAGCTGACTGAGTCTTTGCCATTTTGGCTATTCTTCTATCCATTTAAATGGTAGTTTTCCGTTTCTTTCCACATCTTTCAGGTTTTGGTTGCCATTTTAAAGCACTTGAGATCATTTTAGCTGAGCAGCCTATAATTTTTGCACTTTTTATATGTTTTCCCCTCTCCAATCAACTTTTTAATCAAAGTATTTTATTATTATTTTAAACAAGCCTCAATTCATGACTCAATTACACAGAATCAGCAGCATGCATGTCATGATTGTTGGGTCTGTTGGTTTTCTATTACTCTACTACACCTATTAGTAAATTAGTTTACCAAAAACAGTGATTGATCAGGTTATTATTATTGCTATTATTCTGAACACAACTGTATATGTGAAGATCTGCTCATTTAACAATGTCCCAGAGCGAGCAGGGATTGATCCAATGGATTAGAAAGTTGGGATCATAATGGACACCATTCTGAGAGGACCGCTACCGCTGCCTGTTAGATATCTGGATGGCTTTCTGATAGATATTGACCCGGAGGATGCTGGATTGGTCCATGCATGTGCCAATAAGCTGTTGACTCAGCGCTTGATATCAGCCCCAGTAATGGCCAGTATAGGCAAGTAGACAAATACAAGAGTCCTCTGCACGCAACCCATTATCAATATATTTAAGACACAATATAGGCAAGAAACAGGCACTCAACCCAAAATGAAAAACTGACTGGGCTTAAAACCACCACCAGCTACTGCTTTGAGCCCCCTAATTGATGTCAGCCTCAGCACCATGGAGACAGCAGTTTAAATGCCAAAATTTAGAGCCGTCAAATCAAAAAAATAAAGCCATCTTCCCGTTAAATATTTGTGAATTTAATTTTTGCTGTATAGGGGATGAGGTTAGAGACACAGCTTTATCTCTTGCCCTTAACGTCCAAAACTAAGAGTATTGTGGGAGTAAGTATTTAAAAAGCAGAACAAAATGCGGAACTTGAGTTAATTGGACTGAATTGGAATAGAAATCATTTGACAGCCTTACTAAGGCAGCAGGGTCACAGACCTGAAAGATATATTAATTGGATTTTTTCACTCAGAAATCTCGGGACGCGGCTGGAGATATATCTATCAGTGGGTTTTTTTGTGCTTTGGGCATAAGGAGTTCAATTCCATGATTATCTATGGAAAAATTCTGCTTCCCTGCAATGTGAGCAGTGAAATTCTGTTCAGCAAGGAGATGGTTGTGTTCCGTAGCTTGAGTACAGGTAAGATAGCAGCTCATGGTCCCCCATGGGAAAACTCTGTAATACAAAACCTTCTCCCTTTTTACCTTTTCGAACGTCTGACAGCTCTCCATAAATTACTCTAAACTGCGCGTATCCCTGTGTTTCTATCCAAACTGCTGTATTCAATGTCAGGAGAAAGCTAATTGTCAGGTAGATGTCTTTATTCAATATCATGTAATGAATTATTAGCAAAGATGATTGTTGAATATATGTCGCTGTGTTTGTATGTAGGTAATGCCGCTGTCACAATTATAAGTGCAGCATGATGGAAAAATATGTTATATTGGCCAATAGTAAATGGTGCCTATTACAGTATATTTTCCTATTTGGCCTAAAAGCTCAATGACTCAACCTTTCATCCTAACTGTCCTTCATGGGTGGAAGTGGGTGGAGTCTAGATTGTTAATGACTTGTTATAAATGGGTGTGGCTAAACACACACATATATATATATATATATATATATATATATATATATTTATATATTTATTTATTTATATATATATATATAGTAGAACTTACATTTTACATCCCCTGAATTTAAGTTTTCCCTCATTTTACATTGTTGTTTTGTGGTCCCATCTATATATTATGCATTATACATTTCCCTGATTTTACATTTTCCTGGATTTTACACCATTTTATTCTGGTCCCCTGAAAAACGTAAAATGGGGGTTCTACTGTATATATATATATATATATATATATATATATATATATTATTTACATGTATTTATATAGCGCCAACATATTGCGTAGCACTGTAAAGTAAATGTGATTATACAACTAAATCACATGAATTATATACATAGAATATATGGAGTAACAAACATCACAATCAATACCGGTACAAAAAGGTGAGGAAGGCCCTATGCATAGGCATACACTCTAAAGGAAAGGGAGTAATACACAAGGTGTGGGAGTGGGCAAGATCAAATTAAGTGGGTGAGAGATGTGGTATTGTATGTGGTGTTGCGTTTGGAAGTTAAGCAGAGAGAGGGTAGGCTTCTCGAAAGAGATTTTTTGAAAGCAGAAAGGTTGGGAGAAAGTCGGACAGACCGTGGGAGAGAGTTCCAGAGGAGGGGTGCAGCCCTTGCAAAGTCTTGAATGCAAGCATGTGAGGAGGAGTTGAGTAGCAGGTCAGTAGAGGAGCGTAGTAAGCGATTGGGTGAGTATATAGAGATGAGTTCAGAGATGTAGGGTGGGGCAGAGTTATGAAGTGCTTTGAAAGTCAGTGTCATTAATTTGAATTTGATTCTGAAAGGTAACGTAAGCCAGTGCAGTGATTGCAGTGAATGGTGTGGCAGAGTAGGAGCAGTTGCGGAGGTGTATGAGCCTCGCAGCAGTGTTCATTATGGACTTGAGAGGTGACAGTGTCTGGAGGGGAAGGCCAATTAAAAGAGAGTTACAGTAGTCTAGACATGATGAGAGAGTGAATAAGAATTTTGGCAGCATCTTGGGTGATAAATGATCGTATTTTGGATATGTTCCTTAGGTGGAAGTTACATGATTTAATAAGTGACTGGATATGAGGAGTGAATGACAAGGCAGAATCTAGGATAACCCCAAGGCACCGGGCCTGGGGAGAGTTGGTGATAGTTGGTGAATGTGATAGTGGAATTGTTAACTATGATGGATACTTCCGGGATGTTACTGGTGTTAGTTGGAGGAAAGAGAACCATTTCAGTTTTAGAGAGGTTTAATTTAAGGTAGCGTTGCGACATCCAGGTAGAGATAGCGGACAGGCAGGAGGAGACGCGAGTTAGGATTTCTGGGTTTAGATCAGGAGATAAGAGATAGATCTGAGTATCGTCAGCATAGAGGTGGAAACCACACATAGATATATATATATATATATATATATATTTATATATATTTATAAAATTATATATAACCCCTAAATATGAAAAACACACACTTCCCCCCCGCCTCAACATCTTTCATACAAATATTATCCAGAGAAAATTATTTGCTTTGAATCTTGAACATATTTGGTTGGAAAAAGATTCCTAATCCCTGGGGAACAAGCAACAGAAAAAAAGCAGGGACCACCTGTATGGCGTTCCACAGATCCTGCTGCAGCTTCATATTCATTATCTCAGTGTTATGATTGAAGCACTAGTAATTATATCGTCATCTGGTTTCATAGCACTTAGTATGGTAATTACACAGAGATATATCCCTCCTAATCCAACAGCCTTATGTGCAGTAATGGGTGTCCACTCAGCTGTCCACATATGTTCTGTTTCTGGGGGTAAGTTCTATTTCTTTACAAACCACACAGTTTAACAACACAATCTACCAACTGTGTGAGATTTGGGGTGAGTGTTTATAGCAACCTTGTTTTGCCTCAAGGCCACTTAGACCCCTCTCTCTCTCTCTCTCTACCCCTGGAACTATAGCAGGGTGACTGTTACCCCAATGTTTCTATATAGCTGTAACCTTGTTATGAGCTAAGGGGACTCAGTCTGAAGGCCAGTTAGGGTGAGATTTGGGGTGAGTGCTATAGCAGGGTGACCATTGTCACAATGTTTCTATATATATGTAACCTTGTTATGAGTTAAAGTGGCTCCAGTACAAACATCCAGGCCGCTCTTAACTCAAGCTTTTGAAATGGTAGATTTAAATGGAAAATGTGCACAATCAATAAAGCTTTAGAGGGAATGGATATCACTTTGCAAGCACTGGAACGGACCACACACTCCGTGTAGGGATTATTTGTTCTTTACAACTTTTCTGTTGTCTGCCTGAAAAAAAAAAAAAATAACCCCAAAAAAGTCAAAGTGCAATCAGCATCAATTTCAGCAGACGTAGCAGGCTCTACTGGACTGACAGTGATACACGTTCCTTGTCATTCACGTCAAGGATTCTCGATGAAGAAAAAAAAAGACATAACCAACCATAACATCCATCAATCTTTTTTAGTTATTGCTTGGGCATTCTTTTCTGATGATGCCGCCTCAGTGGGTCTGACAGCCGGTATCTGCCGAGGTTTGGGATCTGTACATATTAGCTATACAGAAAGCTGATCTGTCTTTTTTCCTTTGGTCATGTTTCTTTGTTAAATGATCCCATCTGGAACAAACCTTTCTCACCGGCTGAATATCAATCAAAGAAATTCCAAATTAAATGTCTTTTGGCTCTGGCAGCAATGCGCCTATTTTCCCAGCTTTGCCCTCTATCAGAGTGACATTTCCCAGTTACCTAAAGATTTGGAGGCATTGGGGTAACAATAATATCTCTCCCACATGAATCCAAACATGAGGCTTGGAACTATCCCTGCTGCACAGAAATACCCCTTTACAGAACTGTTTAAGGGGAAGTAAATGGTAAACAAGAGCCATAATCAGGCTTTACCTTTCAGTAGAGATATCTCATTTCTCCATCGCTTTCAATTGAGAATCCAGTCAAACACTGGTGGTAATGGAGTCAATAATGAACGTTCCAATATTTGTTAGGATTAAATGTAAAGAATGCCTGTGAAATTGAGGTTCTGATCATTTGTACCGTTACTATAGGCATTCTGCCGGAGCTGCGGAGCTGCAAAACAAGGTGACGTTCATTATGCATGTGAACTTCCTAACACTCTAACTTTTAATTGATTGGAATCCGATGGCTCAGCAACTCTGGATCACTAATTGTTCATTTATCCTTGCACTGGGCTCTGGGATATATTTACGTGTTATAAAAGGAAAACTCCCTCTATGATCTTCTAATCCTGGCTCTTTTAACTGGACAGAGACAAAAACTGAGGGCTTTTTTTCAAGCACAATTATCCGGTTTCCCTTATTCTATATCAGAGCAATAGGCCAATAAAGAATTAATGGTCACTCTGTTATCTGTTACCATTTTCTAATTATTTGAGACAAAGGGCTGTTAGTTCTATCACCCTTATGCAACTGAGCTGTTTTTAACTATAACATTTTAAATATTTCCTGATTTTTCTCTGCTGCAATCAGAGCATCAGGTAGCTGCCTGCTGTCGCTCATCATCCCATCCCCTCCCTTTTATTCAATCAAATTTCAAGGGGACCAGAGCAATGGGGATTGGCATACAGGAAATTTTAAAAACTATCGTATCTCCTTCCCAGTGTTTTTGAACCAATGTGGGCGTGGTTGGGCAGCATACCGCCCCCTAAAATTCTGCCGCCCTAGGCCCAGGCCTTGGTGACCTCTCCACAAATCCAGGCCTGGCATCAGGTCAAGCTCCACCCATTGCTTGATTTACAAAGAACCAGCCCCCTTCCATCAGAGTAGTCTAATCCTGCCATCAGCTTAAAGGAGAACTAAATCCTAAAAATGCCATATATTATATGCTAAATTTATTGCAGTAGTCTACAGTTTCAGCTTCTTAACAGCAGGATAGCAATCCAGGACTTGAAACTTGTCATAGGGGGTTAACATCTTGGAAAGTGCCCATCTTGGAGTGTGACACTCACATGCTCAGTGGGCTCTGAGCAGCTGTTGAGAAGCTAAGCTTAGGGGCTGTTGCAAAATGATCAAGCAGAAAATGAGGTTTGTCTGTAATATAAGCTGATGCTACAGGGCTGATTATTAAATTCTGATGCTAATTGCACTGGTTTCTGTGCTGCCATGTAGTAATTATTTGTATTAATTACTAATCAGCCTTATATTGTGACATTTCTATTCTATGCGTACTGTATATTGTTAGCGGGTCCCTAAGCTCAGTAAGTGACAGCAGCACAGAGCATGTGCAGTGAATCAGCAGAAAAGAAGATGGGGAGCTACTGGGGCATCTTTGGAGACACAGATCTTTACTGCTAAAGGGCTGTGGTTGCCTTGGGCTGGTACAGAAGCTCAAAACATAAGGTATATCATTTCTAGCCTACTTCTTTAGTTTAGCTTTAGTTCTTCTTTAATTTGTTGAATTCCAACCATGTAAGCTACCATACTGCTTGAGTAACAGCCTCCCTTCCCCTCCCCATCTCTGCTGCCATCAGAATATCAATGTCTAGCCCACTGCTTGACTTCAATATTCTTTGACTCGGTTCTATCCCATTTAAGCAGACATCAGTGTTTTTGTCTGACTGTCCCTTCCCAGAAGATGTCATTAGAGCATTCTAGTTCCACCCACTGCCTGAGTTAGACTCACTGCTCTCCCCCTGTAAGCATTAGAGTGTCCAGTTTAGTACAGAGAGTTCTAGCCAGAGTCAGTTCATACAACCTATTAAAATCTTTTATTATTTATTTATTTTTTAATCACTGTTATCTTTTAGTAAGTTAAAGAATTATCAGTTCTAAGAAATGTTTCAGTTAGTCTTTATTGTTTATTTTTTTTTATAATTGTTTGCCATCTTCTTTCGACTCTTTCCAGCTTTCAAATAGGGGTCATTGATCCCATCTAAAAACAAATCCTCTGTAAAGCTGTACATTTATTGTACGTGTTTTAAGATTCAGGCACTCTTCTATTTATATCCCAGTCTTTAATTGAAATCAATGCGTGGTTGCTTGTGTTTTTTGGACCCTAGCAACCAGATTTTCCAGTTCTGTGCTGCTTGTTGCAGGAATGTCACCATGGCTTATTTATTGTTAAGACTCAATTACCCATGAAATGAAGAGTTATACTTCTACTCTCTGTGCCTGCAATGAGAAAGTTATATCTCCCAAAGTCATAAGGCAGCTTTACTTTGTGATGTCCTTTAAGGACTAGTTTTCAGCTGACTTTTTTTCTGATGCCTTGACTTTAGATTTCAGCGCTGAATGGCATTGGAAAGTTCTTCTTCATGTGCCAACCCTCTAGTTGTAATCCTACACTATTTAATTTACACTGGGGGGTTGTGATGGGCGAATTTGTCCAGTTTCGCCGTAAAATTTGTGAATTTCATGCGAAATTTGTGAAATGTCCAAAAATTCACAAAACACTAATGTTGACGCTTGCGTCGATTTAGACGCTGGCGTTAAAGTCAATGGGTGTCCGAATAGTTTCCGAATAGTGTTGACGCACAATGGTTTTGATACGAGCAACTTTTCCAACACGCGTCCACAATTTTTTTCCACCGCCGAATTCTCGCAGCAGTTTTGCAAATTTATTCGCCGGAAGGGAAACACAGAAATTTGCTGTGAATTTGCGCCTGCTGAATTTATTCGCTGGGGAGGGGATGAATTGGATTAAATATTTGCCTAGATCAGGAGAGATAATATCATATAATCCTGTCATTATGCACCAGTAGTTTGGACACAACCCTTCTGGACATCAAGCACCACAGTTCAGAGTGCTCAGGATGTAATGACCCAGGCAAAAAGTTAAGGTAGGACAGGCAGCAAATTTCATAGTCCAGAAAGTCAGTGCAGGCAGAAAACTTAATAGTCCATGGTCAGAGTCTAAACTAGAAGATCAAGGCAGGCAACACATTCACAGTCCTCATGCCAAGCTAGAAGGCCCTTCTAGACGTCATCAAGCACCACAGTTCAGAGTGCTCAGGATGTTGTGATCCAGGCAAAATGTAGGACAGGTAGCAAACTTCATAGTCCATATCCCAAACTAGAAGGTCAGTACATGCAGCTTTAAGGTCAGGACAGACAGCAAACTTAATTAACTTCATAGTCGAGAGTCTGAGGCTAATAAGATAGAAGATTTGGGCAGGCAGCAAAGGATAAACCCAAATCCAAGTAAAGGTCAAAACACCAGGGACAACTGTTTCAGCAGGATCTGCACAATAGCATATGACAGCTAGGTCACAGACTTATTGCTGGCGAGACTCATGTACTTAGAAAGCAAAGTGATGTAGGTGGGCAGAAACATGACTACAGAAAGACTGTTGGGCACGTCAGGAAGGATGAGGACTGAATCCTTTACAAGTATTGTCCATTTAATCCAGCCAATATCTCACCAAGAACTGGCCAGATGATGACTGTGGAGCTGATACATTTGGCCTCATCTACAATCCAATTGGCTACCGGCTTCTTCATTTATAGCTGAGTTGGAATCCAAGATCTTCCCATGTGGGTACCTCAATCCTGTGGCTGCCGTTAGCGGCCCTCATCATTTGCCTTTAATAGGGCTGAAAATAATTTGTGACTGGAAGAACAGTGTACAAAGTGCAATTTAAGATGCTACGGTAACATGCAGGGGCTCAAGGGGGCAGGTCTGTCTGTACCAACATGGGAAAATCTGCGGGTCCCTTGGGTTTTCTGATACACACACATTGCTGTTGTACCTGTTGTTGCAAGAGATGCAGCTGAGGTCTCTCACTCCCAACAAATAGCTCTTTGGAACTACAGCATATTGTTTTATTTCATTTGATATTCATAACAGTTCCCGTATTTCAAGAAACCTATTTTTTTTTTTACTAAAATATAACATTTTCTGGCTTTGTTTAGACATTTAGTTTTTCCCTGGGATTAGCTGTAAATGGCAGACAGGGTGGGTGAGAGCGATGCGCCCTCCTGGTTTGTTATTTGCTTTCTTCTCCTGTTCGGCACTTGGGGCCATTATGCAAATACACAACATTTAAAAGGTTGCCTTTGCATACAGGGAAATCTTGAAAGAAAATAATAATATTCCGAGTTTCTCCTTCCTGCCCAAGTCTTTCTTCTCAGATTACAGCAATCAAATTGTTTTCTTTCAATAATTTCGGATGCGTTAGTCATTAAAGACAAGTGCTCAGTGACTGTAATATGTTCCAGGAATTGTGAGTCACATTCGGTGCAGGACTGCAGGCATTTGCCGAGATAATTAAACCAGCTACCGTACCTGGAACTGCCATTGGCTTGATCTGGTCCTGAGTACAAAGTGTGACTGGCGCTCATTAGCTGAACTGAGGTGGGTTGGGACTGTGGCTTTTTAAGTAGGTGAAGCTGGAGTACTATTCTTCTTCTGGGGTCCCTAGACCCCATATAAATAATAAATAAACCTGCACCTGGCATGGGTTTAGTAACCAGTAAAAATTTGTAGTGTAGGCTTTTTAACAAAGCCTAAAGTAATGAGCAGTTTAATAGCGCATGACATGCTCCATTGTTCAACCTTCAACAATTCCTTAATTTCTGGTGACCGACTTTTTTTACCACTATGGCGTTGATCGCCAACCAGTAGCTTGTGAGCAACATGTTGCTCCCCAACCCCTTGGATGTTGCTCCCACTGACCTCAAAGCAGGAGCTTATTTTTGAATTCCAGGCTTGGAGGCAAGTGTTGGTTGCATAAAAACCATGTGTACTGTCAAACAGAGACTCCTGTAGGCTGCCAGTCCACATAGGGGCTACTAATAGCCAATCACAACCTTTTCTTGGCACCACCCAGGAACATTTTTCATGCTTGTGTTGCTCTCCAACTCTTTTTACATCTGAATGTTGCTTGCGTGTGTAAAGGGTTGGGGACCCCTGCACTATGGTATAAGCAAGTAATGGGTTTGTAGCTGAAGCCAGAGAATAAAAGTGTTGGGGCAATGATGGAGACACACCACTGGGGCAAATGTTAAGCCCTGGGTGGATGGCCTCTTATTCTTAAGTCGCAGATCATTATGCTCAACACCCAGGACTGCCATTAGGGGGTTACAAAGGAGACTGCAGTCAGGGGCCCCATGGCAGAGGGGAGACATTGAGACGTACAAGTAATTCATGGGTGGTGAAGGGAAGTGTATGTTATGATATATTGGGCAGGGTTTGGGTGGATCATGGGTAAGGTTTTGGCATAATGGCGCATGAGTGGGCTGACTCAGGGGCATGGCTGTGCCATTATTTTAATTGGGGCTCCAGTGTTTTTGTTGTCAGAGCCCTCTATTCATGGGCCCAGATTATCAATGGGTTAATAACGGGGGTCCCCTGGGGTAAGGATTGTGTTCATTTAGTAAAATGGTACTTCATAATTCCTAATGGAGGCCCTGGTAGCACTTACAAAAATACATAACCACCTTTCATTTGCAGCCTTTATAATTACATGCCAATTAATCAGGCCTAAATAATAAAATCATTTGCCCCTAAAAGCCCATAGACAGAGCAATTGTACATGTTCCATTGGCATATACAGAAGGTAAATGCAGGGCTTCTTTGCTGCTGGTTTTCTCTGGCACACCTACCCTGCATTTTGGGGACCCTATATGTTCTGAAGCAATGCCAGTGGGCTATCAGTGCATCACACATAATCAGGTACAAGAGTTTGCCCTCTATTTCCCAATTTGCATTTATTGTGCCTTTGTAGGAGAACCCTACAGGTATAGATTATTGTGATTCCTGGGCTTTTTGCTAATGCAGTGACCAGACTGGGTATAGGTATCTTAACTGAGCTGCAGAAATTAAATGGAATGTGAATGTGCTCCATTTGTTTTACACCCCATATCTTATTGGTGCTGAACCCCCAAGGCTCGCTTCTCACCAGATGTTGGTTTAGTTAATATCAGCCTACTACTAAAGGGATGGAGGTACCCAGAATCCTCCTCCATCTCCAAAATGATGCACATAATTCCCTCTGTAATGGCAGGGGAAAGTGAATGGGAAACTTTGACTGTTTGGCCAAACTTTGACCAACGTGGAATGTACAGGGCTAAAAAAAATTTACTTTTCTCATCAGGCATATTTTAACATCAAGCATGCTATCGTTGGGAGATTACAGTGCTTGGGTTCCCACTTTGAATGATGTGGTTGTTCAGATCAACGCACCACATGGGTGACCAAGGCTAGAAGAAACCTCCGTTTATTTGCTGTACCTCTACAGATACAGCAAGATTAAGTGAATGAAGGGAACAGGGGAATGCCCTACACACCATCTATGGATTCACGTTAATGAGCAGGAGATGAATAATCTCAGCAACTAAAGACTCCTTTATTTCTCCGCACACACATTCAAGCTTATCTGAGATCATTAACACCGAGCTCCATCATTTGAGCTTAAATTGCAATCAAACAGTAATTGTGCGAGGTACAATTTACTTGGATCAATGCTTCTCACAAATGATCTGATTGTAACGAATCAGGTGACTGCATTCAATGGAGAATCAGTAGGATTAAAACCCATGAGAGACTCCTTGTATTATTCTCCAGATATCCCAGCTCAATATCTCCGTCCTGTTCTATTGTCCAAACCAGGCTGCTGAACAAAGGGTAGACAATCTTTCTACCCACCTCCATGATGTATGTTTTATTAAATCAGTCATTCCATTCCTTACTTTAATTACTAGTACAAACACAAGACACCTCCAAATTAACATCTGCCGTTGAGTAGCACAATGACCCTCCGCTTCAATTTCTCAACCAGATTTAAATCTGATCCAACAATGTGTGGGGGGTTAGGGGTAACCTTGTATTTAATTCATCAGCTGAGTTTTATTTAGCAATCCTTATTGCCTCAGTGTAACATATTCTGCTGCTATGAAAGTTTGATGAAACAGAGTGATTCATCGGGCCGGGGGTTATCAGGGGAGACGTCTATCTATGAGTTTGCAGATTCCGTTGCTCCACTTTTTAAGCATTTATTTTAAGATACACGTGTTGCTTATTCCTTCATTAATGTTTAAACATCTCTCTGTTTATAAGAACGCATTCGTTCTTTTTTTTTAATGTCACACAAACAATTAACGGGTGTGAGGTATATAGCGCCATATTTTACTATTTCTGCTCCGTTTGGGATCATTTGGGAGTAACGGTTCCTTTGTAGTAAAAGAGGTAATATTGCATAATTAACCAATTTCTCTGTATTCTTCTAGTGCATTTTGCGTAGGCTGAAAGACAAAATTGCTCATTTATGAACACAATCACAATTAAAATTGATAAATGAATCACCCAGCCAGAGGTTGAGAAGAGATTTAAAGGGCCAAACCTGCTGATGTCATAGTTGATGTCCAGGAGTTCCAAGAACACAATTCTTCCAACAGCAATCAGGAGTAATGAAGGGCGATTTTCGCATTGAAAGTTCACAGGTGAAAAATCCACAGCGACAAAAAAAAAATTGTTGCTCGTCAAAATTGGCGCACGCATAAAAATTGTCAAGCGTCAAAATATTCGGACGCCCATTGATTTTAATGCATTTTGACAAAATAGTTGCGCGTATAAAAATTACTTTGACGCCCATTCACTTCAATGAGTTTCACACATTTTTGCTGTTTCGCAAATAATTTGGTGAAGCGAAACGGGCCAGATTCACACATCACTAAGCCCACACTAAGGGGCACATTTACCTAGGGTCGAATATCGAGGGTTAATTAACCCTCGATATTCGACCGTCGAAGTAAAATCCTTCAACTTCGAATATCAAAGGATTTACTGTTATTCCTATGATCAAACGATCGAAGGAATAATCGTTCGAACGATTTGAAGGATTTTAATCCATCGATCTATCGATCTAAGGATATTCCTTCGATCAGAAAATTGTTAGGAAGCCTATGGGGACCTTCCCCATAGGCTAACATTGGCCTCGGTAGGTTTTAGGTGGCGAACTAGGGGGTCGAAGAATTTTTTAAAGAGACTTTGACTATCGAATGGATCGAATAGTCTAACGATTATTAGTTCGAACCATTTGATTCGAAGTTGAAGGTAGTAGTCGAAGGTCGAAGTAGCCCATTCGATGGTCGAAGCAGCCATAATCGACCATACGAAATTCGAACTATTTTTCCTCTATTCCTTCACTCGAACTAAGTAAATGGGCCCCTTAAAGTGGTGGCCTAATTTTCAGCCTGAAACTACATGAGGGGCTAGTCATTGTGTCGGTAGTGGTGGTCGTCCTATGGTTAGGATTGCACCAATAGCTTCCAATGCTGAAAATGTCAGGCACAACCTGAACACGACTCATGAAAATGAGCACTGATAGTGGTGCATTCTGTTCACTTGTGAGCGCCCATTTTTACTTTGGAATTATTGGAGAAAACTCTGTATTATGGGAGAATCTGTACTTTGCACTGTGTTCCAAGAGGACCCTTAAAAACTGAACCCTAAAAGCAAATGTCCTTATTCCGAGCTGGCCAAGAAGTTTTGGTACCCAGAACAATATTATCTCACCCAGGACCCTGACTTAATGCCCCCATTCTCACCCCATCCCCAGTGCTGGGTTTGCAAGCCTGGAAAGAATATGAGCATATGATATGATGCTTACACAGTAACAGTGTTTGGGGCTGGGTGAATATCTGTGCCTATATTTAAATTATGTGCATATACAAATATATATATGGGGGTTACATTGTGATAGTTGTGGCTGTGGGAAAGATGGGGTTATATATGTGCCTATATATATTATAAAGTTACATTATGTGCATATATGATTTGGGGTTACACTATTACAATGATGGATGCTGGGACTGACGGAAAAATAGAGGCTGCAGAAAATTTGCCAGCGTCCACTCCGCACCCAGCGAAAAAATTCGCTTAGACTACGCTAATTCACTAAAATGCAGAGTTTAGTCATGGGCGCCGATAGCTGGCGACTAACGCTGCTAACGCTAGCGTTACTTCAGCAAGAGAGCATTTGATAGTGAAGATGCGCCAGCGTTCATTTCTACCTATCGCTAGGGATCTTGCGCTTAGGTTAATTTGCATAGGGTGGGAAATTTAAAGTTGTATGGACGTCTTTATGTTAAATGTTGGCGCATATACTTACAAATTACACTTTTTAAAACATGTCCAGGGAACATTAATAAAGACAATACAGTAATTCCAATGCCCTACACATGTGCCCACTGTATAATTAATGTTCCCTATGTTTGCAAATGTATGGGGGAAAACCGGTTACCCAAAAAAAGTTTGTTAGGTCTTTTGCAGGCAATCACGCTGAAAAAAGGAAAATAAGCCATAGTTTTTTTGGACTTTGATGTACTTTAACATCATGATGTACTTTAATGCACTTCGCCTGGTCTGAGGTGGCGAAGGCAACTCTGGCGAAAGAGGTAACGTTCAGTAAAATCCGCACTTTGCGGAGTAACGTCCGTTCGGCAGAGCAAATTTTTGTTTGGCGATAGAGTGCAAATGACCACTAGCACCTGTCTCTTTCGCTAGCAAATTGGCACCTGCGCCCTTTAAGAAATTAGCGATGTCCCTGCGAATTGACGCTAGCGTTTGCCACTTCGCCCTTTGGTATATCTGCACCGTAGCCTTCAGAAAAGCAGTTACTGCTCTGCCGGGCTCCTTTATATACTTTTGTCTGTCTTATTATCCTGCTAACAGAGAGCAACAGTGGGGCAGCCGATACAGACATTGCTGCTTTTATCCGAGCCGTGGCAATAAAAAAGCAGATGTTGCAGGGAAGGAGCTTAGCTAAGGGGCTCCTAATGAGGGTGTTTACTGTGGCTGGGCTTGTTTAATTACACGGCTGCGCATTGCCTGCGTCTGTACATACGCTCTGTGATCTGTGTTTATCAGCTGGAAGTTCTTGTAGGGAGGAAGCACAGTAATTGGGAACATCAAGGCACCGGTCTATGAAATGAGAGGGTTAAACAGATATGGGTGCATGATGTTTTGCATGCTTTATGTATTGAAATAAATTTAATACGTTTTATTATAAGTTTACTATTATTTTTAGGCTATAAATACATAACCCCAGTCAGGACCGCCATCAGAAATCGCAGGGCCCCATATGACAAAATTTCCTGGGCCCCCTGGGCTGCACCCACCGCAAGCCCCACCTACAGGTCCGCCCTCCCCACCCCACAGGTCCGCCCCCCACCACACAGTAAAAAAACAAAAAAAATAGTGGTTGCTAGGGTTCCCATATGGTAAAAAATAAAAAGATATTGGTGGTCAGAGACCCCCATAAAAAAACTTTTGAGGCCAGGCCCCCCCCCATTAAAAAATATTGGTGGCTAGGACCCCACATGAGAAAAGAAAAATTGGTGGCCAGGCCCCCCCCCCACATTATGAGAAAATTGGTGGCCAGGGCCCCTTAAAAGTCCATGCCTTCCCGAAGTCAGCAGCTCTCAGAAAGATGGGGGGCCCGGCTAATCAAGTAAGTGTGCGTGGCAGGGCCCCCCTTACCCTCTGGGCCCCCTACAACTCTCCACCCTGTCCCCCCCTGATGGCTGCCCTGACCCCAGTTCAAACCTTTTTGGTTGATTTTGTTGACAGTTCAGTAAGACAAAGTCAGACCCGTAATATATATTTCCCAGCGCACATAACGGGCACAAAATCCAACATTCATTAATTTTAATTAAAGTGAAATCCGTTTCCAGCTCTTAAATGCTAATCTGCATTCTGCTAATCACTGTCTGTTCTGCTACACAAATAAAAGGGAGAAAAAAAAAGAGTTTTAATTCAAGCAGGGACCCCTTCTGTTTCATTAATTCTGGTTTCCTATTCCTGGACTGAAGTGACGGCAAAGGGGATTTGGATTTGTGTGTTTTTGGCAAGGGGTAAAGGATGTACTGCTGTCTCCCCCTCTCTCTATGTTCCCATCTGTACCCTGTATAGATCTTACTTCTCCCAAATGTAAAGGGAGGGCTACAGAGCTAACTGGGAGATAGAGGAAGAGAAAGGTTTAGGGCAGGCCACCGGCAGAACAACTGGGGACTACATACTTACTAGCACTAGTGCTGACTCTGCATGTCTGGGCTACTACAAAACACAACAAGCAAAATACCTGAAACATAGATCCCGAACGGTCCCATGGGACAGTCCCGATTTTGACAGCTCAACCCACAGTCCCGGATTGTTACCGAAATGTCCCGACGTTCTCTTTGATCTCCTGCACCGAACAGCCAGAAAAATATGTTTCTAAAACATAATTGGCATTTGGCAGAAAGCACAAAATAGTGGCAGGTGCACTTGTAACAATTTAAGATAAGCAAAGAAACAATTGTAACAATTTAATATAAGCAGTTCTCTTGGGGAAACTGTGACTTGCAGCTTAAAGGGCAATTCACCTTCATTAGCAAAACTGTAACAACACATAAAAACCACAGAAATGTGTTCATAATTTCATAACCTGCCAAATTTTGTGAACATGGTAATTATGGTGTGTTGCCGCAAAATCTTTTTGTCCCACTTTCTATTTCCAAAATGTTGGGAGGTATGCCTGAAATCAACCAGTATTTAGTTTTTATGAAAACGCTCAGGCCAAATTTTCCTTTTTTTCATGTAGATGAAAGCTTTATTAAACATATTAAATAGCAAACAACATGATCTGTCAGTTCAGTGTAGCAGTGTAGCCTCTCAGGTGCAGACAGAACTAATCTGGGGTAGGTTGGATCCTCCGAAACAGCAGCAGATTTTAACCCTTTCCAGTTGGAATTACAGTTGAAAATATCTGATAATTGTGCTTAATTGAGAAACAAACCCTTAATAAAAAAACCCTACCCCCTACACTACATAGACCCCCCAGCCTAGCTGCCCCCGCCCCCCCACCGGGGCAAATGCCCCTAAAGGTGGCCATAGACACACAGAACCTATCGTACGAATCCTCGATTCGTACGATTTTTGGATCGTGTGTGGGGAGTGCCGACAGCTTTCGTCCGGCAGTGATCTGTTGTTTGGTCGATCGGTCAGGTTTGATTTTGACCCGACCAATCCTGTTGGAGCCCATGGCACATCGCAATCGGATCGTTCCGCCATACGGCCGAACAATCAAATTACCCCCGATATAGCCATGTATGTTAATGGCATATTGGGGAAAGATCCGCTCATTTGGCGATGCCACCAAATGAGCGGATCTTTGCGTCTATGGCCACCTTTACTCTTTTCTTACCCCTCTGTACACATTCTGTCCAAAGGAGTTCACAGGTGACATCTTTTTCTTTTTGGTAATCTTCAGAATGAGACTGGCGAAGCGCGAATGCGCAGTTGGAGCAATTTTTCCTGCTTCGCGACAACTGCGCCGAAACTCATGAAAATTGGCAAAGCACCGGTCTCATTACCAAAGCGGCTGAAGATGGCGCCCGACAACTCCGCTGAACAGAACCTGCACTGAGGGGTAAGTAAAGAGTTAGGGCCATTTGCCCGGGGGAGGGGGGGTCTATGTAGGGTAGGGGGTAGGGATTTTTTTATTAAGGGTTTGTTTCTCCTATAAGATCAGGCATTGCTCCATATTTGACTATTAATTAAATGCCCCCACCTCACCTGCTTGGAAGTGTGAGCTTTATTGGCTCCTTCCCCAGTTCCACTATACAGAGAGTTATCTGCTGCTGTCATAGACCTCTCTATGCGAGTAAAATGATTATTTTAATAGTTAAGCCTCATAACACAATAATGAATAAATGATGAACCAGGTTCCCTGGAACAATCAGTCTGTTATAACAGCCTGTACTGTATATAGTGCCATAGAGAATGAGGCTTGGATATTCAGTCTTCTGTTCAATGTGATTCCCGTGCCTCTTCATACTCAGTAGCTGCTTCTTTAGGAATACACAAGCTTCTTGCTAATCCTTGTGCCCAGAATCACTCCTTCTTCATGCGTTCAGTCAGTGTCAGGGAGCATATGAATCAGCTTTGCCAGGAAACTGAAGGGAGATTTATGGAAAAGAAAAATTCTTTTCATAACAGGAAGGAAGATTATTCTCTAAGTGTGATATGGAATGATCGCTATTAATTATGGTTTCAACAGTTTATGAGTAGTTATGAGTGAATCTGTCCCTTTTAGCAAAACTCTGAAAAAGATTACGAAAAATTCATGAAACACATTGAATTCAATAGACTTTTTTCATATAGCGACTTTTTTGTCTCAGCAACAATTTTGTCGCTGTGAAATTTTATGCAGCAAATCTTTTTGCCTGCCGAATAAATTCACTCATCACTATTGCTGGTGCCACTGCAACTTTAGCAAAAAACCTTCAACAGTATGGCAGAGCCCACACATTTAGATGTAGATAGGGATACAATTCCCGTGCCTCTAGCATTGATTTTACATTCAGTTCTTCAAATATTTTTTTTTTTTCCTTGCAGCAGCAACTTTTTAGCACAGTGATTCCCTGCAATGTCATGTTTGAGCATAATGTAAATTTGGTTAATCTTTTGCTCTTTTCTTTGGGGCACTTATTTTTGGGGTACTACTCATTGCCACAACAGCAGCTTCCAACTCCTCAGTCAGATCCCAGTATGGTGGAGCACACAAAGAATTAATATTTTGACTGCTTTGACTTTAAAAACATAAGCTTTCTGTGTTGCAGGAGGCAAGCGACACCAGGAATTACACATTTTGCTTTTGATGGGAATTACAGGGTTTAAATCCTTGTCGGAACTACAGCAGAACAGATCTCACAGGGTGGGGGTAGGGGGGCAAGAATTGCTGTCATTCCTTAACAAAGACTTTCCAAAATGTGAGCAAAATGACAGGATTTTAACAAAGACTTTGTAAGCAGCCTTTTCTCTCAGTATAATTCAGCTTTCGTATCTTTCATATGTTCTAGAAATGAGTAAAAACTAGGAGAATTCTAGGTTATTCTCAGTCCCAAAGGCAGTACTGAGGCATCACATGGTCATTAAGAATGTCAAACCTTCACTTAACTGTCGTTAAACTAGAATTCCCCTGTAGGATCTTGTAGATCAACAGCAAGAGGCCACAGGTTGGACATTCTGCTTATAAAGCTGTACTGTACCAAGTAGATGTGTTGTCTTCTGCTGCCATCGATCGCTCTGTAAATAAAGACTTTATTTTCATAGTTAAGCCTCATAACATAGTCATGAATTAGTGATGAATCAGGCGTCCTGCAAGGATCAGTCAGGATATATTATTTAGCTAAGGAACAAGGAATCTCAGTGGGTTATACATATCTACAAAATATATATATTTTTCACATTACTGGTTATAATCAGTTTCATAAATATTCCCAGAGGTAACTGTGAGCCTTGTTATAATCAGTATTAGTCACCCTCTAACTGTAGGTGGGTTCTGGGAGTACTCCAGCATGGACTTAAAATGAAAGATATTAAGGGGGCCCATTTACTTAGTTCGAGTGAAGGAATAGAATTTCAAATGTTTTTTTTGGCTACTTCGACCATCAAATTGGCTACTTTGACCTTCGACTACGACTTCGACTTCGAATCGAACGATTCAAACTAAAAATCGTTCGACTATTCGACCATTTGATAGTCGAACTACTGTCTCTTTAAAAAAAACTTCGACCCCCTACTTCACCACCTAAAACCAACCGAGGTGCCATGTTAGCCTATGGGGAAGGTCCCCCACAATTTTTTGGTCGAAGAAAAAACGTTTGATCGATGGATTAAAATCCTTCGAATCGAACGATTCAAAGGATTTAATCGTTCGATCTAACGATTTTTCAATCGATCGTTTGATCGAACTATTTGCGGTAAATCCTTCGACTTCGATATTCGAATTAATTAACCCTTGATTTTTTTTGATGCCCTGCTTCTGCCAACCTTGCCCTGCTATCATCATATTGTTGTGTTACTCCTGTTATTTCTCCATTCTTCTAATCTTCAGCTGTTGCATTGCAGGACCCAGGACAGTCAACCCTTATTTTCACCCCGTCCATACTTGTACATGCTGTAATGTATTCGAGACATTTAGGGTTAGTCTTTCATGAAGCACAAATTGGTGCCCTCAATCTCTCTATTAAATATTGCATGTCTTGGGTGGCAAATAAGATAAAGGCATGAGAGTTGTTATCTAGAATCCTTGGGGCTTTAGGTCCCCCAGGTTAGGTATATTTATGTAATGTGGCTTACCATTCCTTATCTAACGACAGACAGAAATTAGAATGTTCCTGGAAGACAGTTTGAGAGGAAGATCTGGCCATATGCCTTTAGAATAAGGGGAAGGGCAAATGAATGTGGTGTTTGTTATTTCCACAATGCTACAGGAGTGCTACGAGTCAATGTCTATTCATATAAGGGGTCAAGAATGTTTAGATGCTTTCAGAACTGAACACCAATAACAGCTGGTGCCATAGACTGGCATGCTAGCATTCACAAGAGCACAAACTCGAACAGAAGCAGTGTAATTATTATTTTGAGAGCCCTCTAGCCTGGAGAAGTAAGATGTGATTCAAGCAACTGAGAAGAAGTCAACAGTGATTCATGGAGAACACGGGAGGTTCATAGCTTCGGTTCATTACCACTTGATGTGAAACTTATTAACACTTGATGTGATACTGTATACCACGTTGGGATTGTAACAACCTCACCTATCTGTTATTAGAAGGCATAGACTTTGGAGGAAAAAGCCCAAAATGTTCGGATTAGCATACAAAAACACAGCACAGACCATAATATCTTCAAATTGCAAATAGGACCTTTGCCATTGACAGGTTGAAGATGGAGTATTTCCAGATTCTGAATTTTTGCATCCTCGTGGTATAATAAATCTCGAAAAATTTGAGTTTTTTTTCTCACCAAAACCTCGGATTTTATAGTAAAAAATACAAATTTTTAGCATTGGGACTTTAATAAAAGAGTTGTGCACCGGCTCTATGAGCCATTCTGCACTAAATAAATGTTACTGACATCAAATCCTCTCCTTGAAGGAGAACTATTTTTTTTTCCAAGGAAAGGTGCTTTTCCCACATCTGCTCTGCAATGTAAATTGCATGACAGTGATTAGAACTTGAATTCCTAATCTCCCCATCCACCGCTGCTTTTATCTGTATTGTTAAAATGGAACACTTTCATGGCAACACCTGCGCTGGGGATATTGAAGTGTTTACTAAATGACATGTTGATGTGGAAATTATATAGCTATTCCTGCTGAGTTTTCATTCCATTCTTCTGAATGACAACATCCCAGGATTCTTTTTAACTCCATCAATACATAATGAACTATATAGGGAACATGTAGGGGGTTATTTATCAAAATCCAAATTAGTCTCATTATTTTCTGAATTATAGTCGGTCCAAATCCTCGCGGGTTATTTCCCCTTATTTATCAATACATTTTCCCGAAAAATTCCAGTTAGGGAAAAAAACTCCAAAAAATTGTGGGAAATTCAGATTGTACGATTTTTTTTGATTTTTGCCTGAAAACCACAAAATCTTCGGATTATTGCACGAAATAATCTTCTGTTGACTTATATATAACCTCGGCAGGTCTGAGATGCCCAGATTTTCCGATTCTGACTGATGCCATCCCCGGGGTATAATAAATCACAAAAAAATCAGCTTTAATAGTAAAGAATTTCTCAAGTTTTTGGCATTCAGACTTTAATAAATAACCCCTGTAACGTTTCATTTAATGTGTTAAACATTTTGATCCAAGAGGCTACAATCCATTTGTTTGTTTAATTCCCAGTTCCCATTTTAGGCAATGCACGTCTACAGCATTACTGAACATAACATCTTTTGTAGTCAGTTCCAGATTTTGGCTTTAAAACTAAACCCATTGGGTAACAATGAAGCTGGCATTCCCTAAGTTACAAGTCAATTTAGGGTACAAGCAGGGGCACTAGGGTTAATACAGGCAGCACTGTATTTATTCTTGAATGAAGGTCTCTACTTTCCATAAAGCAAGATCATATACCTGTGGAAATTTATATACAGTGGAATGTAGGGTGCAAAAGCATAGCAGTATATCACCACCTTTTGTACTTGCACATGGTAAATAGCTATTGACAGTCAAATATTAATGTAATGTAAATGCTGTGAATTAAAATTACTGTTTCTGGGTAGACTAGCTTTGACTGCTGCCTTTTTAACATTGGGCTAAACTGGACCGCTCTGATGGTAAATTGGGGTTGTAATGCTGGAAACTCAGATTATATTAATTGACTGTTTTATGAAAATGCAAGCAAGGCCATCATATAGAACTGTGATTTTCATATATTCAAAACTTTCTTATGAGCTAAAAGGTCCAGCCCACAGGCCAGTTACTGTAGGGTGAGTATTGGGGTGAGTGCTTATTTGTGCCCTGGGTACCCCTGGAACTATAGAAGGGTGACTGTTACCCCAATGTTTCTATATATCTGTAACCTTGTTATGAGCTAACGGGACCCAGCCTGAAGGCCAGTTAGGGTGAGATTTGGGGTTAGAGCTTATTTGTGCCCTGGGTACCCCTGGAACAGGGTGACTTTTTCCCAAATGTTTCTATATATCTGTAACCTTGTTATGAGCTAAGGGGGCCCAGTCTGGAGGCCAGTTAGGGTGAGAGAGTTTGGGTGAGGGCTTATTTGTGCCCTGGGTACCCCTGAATGTTGCCCCAATGTTTCTATATATCTGTAACCTTGTTATAAGTGTAGCGCTATAGTAAACTGACTTGTGCTAGGGCAGTTTTAGCTACTTTCCTTGGTGGGCTGAGACCACCGATGAGCTCTCTTTCTCAGGGGTAAGCCCTCGCAATGGTGTGGAGGCAAGGGTGTAGTGTAACTGTAACCTGGTGCGATAGCACAATGATGGGCGCCAGTAGTTCTTTAACGGTTGAACAAAGAACAGTATTTATTGAACAATAGCACAGAGATCATTTAGCACATTGATCCACAATGGAGTATAGAACATACGCAGCAGCATAAAGGAAGCATATACTCACAGCGCGTATAGGTTGAATCCCCACAGGCTAGGGAATATACAGCAGAGAGTAAGAAGACAGCATGTGATGGGTATTGCCCAGTTTTCAGGATATCTTCCACTGGCAGACTAGGGGAACTTCTGACATCCCTATCTCAACACTTGGTTCCTTACTCTGGGTCAGTAATACCCTGGGATCTTAATCCCTCTAATCTCCTCGGTGGAGCCTTGAGCTGCTCAACTAAATAACCTCTCTATCACTCCTAGAGCGATCTATAAACGAGTATAGCTGTCTAATTACTAGGGCCAAGGCACCTAGGGTCAGCACTACCCATTCCCTTCCAGCCTGCTTGGTTGGGCTAAAGCAATGGACCCAGAGCACATGGTTCCTAAACCTTTTATACATCTGGTGTACACTGTGTGAACTGCAGGGGTTACATAAGCACAAGGTCCCCATAAAGACCCACTAAGGTGTCCATATTACTAGGGATGTGCCTGTCTCTAAAGTGTAAGGGTGTCACATCCCTACATAAGCTAATGGGAGACCTGAACAAATGCATGATCTCAAACTATAAAATTAAAACTAAAAAGCGTAAGAACCTTTAAAGTGAAAGAAAAAGCATGTACTCCTCCCAGCTGCTATAATAAACATGAAGACTGTATTCTATTAGGGAAATGAATGAGTGGAATGAGATGGTTTATTTCCTTATGTCAGGACAAAGGTAGCAAATAGTGTAGGTCATGCCAGTGATGTCTTGCTCTCTCTACAGTGTTTGTGGAATTGCATGTGTCATTGTATACATGTTGGCATCATGGGGAGATTTAATGCTGAACAGATGGCACTTGCAGCGTAATGAAAACCATCTCTAAAAACCCATAATTGCTGGCATCTCTGCCCTAGGGCCAATATCCAAGTAACTTGTAAGTAGGAAACAAGCCATCTTAACAGATGGGCATGAGTGTACATGGCAAGAATCGTGTAGTAAAGAGTCCATCCGTGCTCTGTAATGGGATGAATTATGTGGACGCAGAGTTATCCTATCCATAAAGCCACAGTAATACTATCCCAATCTGGAAGCCTTGAAATAGAAGATTATATAATGTCATGGACAGGTCATACAACTAACAACTAAAAGAAGATTGAACACTCAAGTTTTTAATTTACCAAATAATTTAACAAATGTTTTGAAAAAATGTGAAAAGTGAAAGGTGAAGTGAAATTCATTCTTTTTCAAAACATTTGTTGAGTGAAGGCAGGGGGCAATTAATAAAAAATACTTGAGGTTTCATTCTTGTTTTAGTTGTTAGTTGAATAAAAGTATAACCTGACCATGCCATTATATAATCGTCCATTTCAAGACTTTGCGATTGGGCTAGTATATATATTGCGGTAGAGTAACCAAAGGAATTTGCCAAAAGGTGAACTTTGTCATTAATTCATCCCCAATAGAAAAATGAAAGCTGCAAACGACATGTTACTAAACAGGGACTGGTTTCTCTGTTTAAAGGATATTGTCTGGCTCTGGATGCTATTGTGTTCTGGAAGGAACAGGCAAGCCAGACAACCTATTCCAGTGGTCCAGTTCTCACACTAGAGCTTTCTTTCCACAGGAAGGCTAGGAATTAAATTGTAGTGGAAAGCTCTAGGAAGGTCTCTCTGAGCAGGGCACAGAACAGGAAGGTCACCTGTCTGAGTTAGGAACTCCCAGAGGGACTGGGGTGCTGCCTGCCCCTGCAAGGAGGATTGGGAGTCAGGACCAGATGACTGAGAATCTAAAGTTATTGAGGTGCTGCCAGAAGGTGAGACAGGACGGTGGCTGGTGAGCTGGTGCCCCTGGAGGGGAGAGTCAGCAGGGCTAAGTGAGAAGCCAAGAATATTTTAGAATGTGGAAGCCACCCTGTACAGTGAGAGCCCCATTGTGGGGAAAAGTCTTGAATGTGCTGTTGAAACGTTATTGAAATGTGTTCCTGTTACTTTATGTTGGCAGGAATTTGCCTGAATAAAGTTTTTGGCTGAAGATGTGGTGTCCCTGTCTTTAGCCTCGGACTGCCGCAAAGTCCCCTCTGTGCCTCCCTCCCAGCCACAAACCGGGCCCCCCTTGCGCTTGTGCATGTGCGCAAACTTTTCCTACACGTCGCAACAGGGGTCGGAAAGGTAAAAGGCAGTACAGGGAGCGAATCTGGGCCAGCAGGGGTCCCAAAAGACCTGGGAGCCCACCAGGTTTTTTCCCGATGTCCCGACAGCCCAATCCAACCCTACCTGTCTTTATGCTTTTAATCATACTTTTACCTGCCTACCATAGCTTATTTTCAACAACCAAAATGATCCCTATTTCTCACTGGTAGAAGATGAGGTTTAAAAAAATAGGGGGTTCCTGTTTGATCCTATTACCCACCAGTTTAGAAGGTTCTCAATATGGATCCCTTTTGTTGCTCACCATTGATATTAACCACCACCCTCAACTATTCATCATAGAAGGCAGATTCTGCCCATTGCAGTGCTTGGACTATTCAACTGGGTGAACCAATAAAAAATCTAACATTTTGTTTTTGCTAACCAAATCTTGAATTAAGGTGCACAGGCATTAGATCCATCCTGAAAGCGGAAATGACTGTGGGCACCAGTGTCAGTCAGTTGGTTACGCTCCAGAAACTCTTGCATTGTTTCTCATGTATATGAGTTGGCTTTAAACTCCCCCCCCTCCCAAAAAAAATAATTGAAGATGCTAATTAAACTTGAAATCAGTGGTAAACTTGGTGTGACGTCATTCACGCTAATAACTTTACCTGAGAGTTATTCAATTTCACGCTGCAAAAGCCAATTTGTTCTCTCTGGAAAATGATTGTAGATTCACACTGATCATATTTGAAAGAAATTACAAAACCAAATGATAAAAGAGGAGAGATACTTTGGAACCAATCCCAGTGTTTCCTAGCCTAACTGCTTTGGATCTGGGCAGCAGGAATTAGGAGACAAAGATTAAACTGTTGGTTGGGGATGCGCCACGGTCACTTTGCCAAATCGGAGGCATCTAGATACGTCAACAGCTATAATGTATGTTTGCAATGATCATTAAAGGTATACTACAGCTAAGATTTATATCGACCAGGAATGACCTGGGGCAAAATAGAAACCCTGGGGCCCTTTAATCCTTTATGTTGTTTTATTATTGGAAAGTGTTCTTGGAGCAACATAAGTAAATGATAGTTACATTGTTAAAAAAAGACCAAAGTCTATCAAGTTCAACCCTTCCAAATGAAACCCAACATCCAGACATATACACTCATTCTGGCCCCTCTATACACTCACATAAACTATATATACCCATATCTATACTAACTATAGATTTCAGTATCACAATAGCCTTGGATTTTATGCTTGTCCATGAAATCATCCAAGCCATTCTTAAAGGCATTAACTGAATCAGCCATCACAACATCACCCGGCAGTGCATTCCACAACCTCACTGTCCTGACTGTGAAGAACCCCCTACGTTGCTTCAAATGAAAGTTCTTTTCCTCTAGTCTAAAGGGGTGACCTCTGGTGCTGCTATTTGTCTATAATGTCCTCTAATGTACTTGTAAAGTGTAATCATGTCCCCTCACAAGCGTCTTTTTTTCCAGAGAAAACAACCTCAACCTTGACAGTCCGCCCTCATAATTTAAATACTCCATTGGACAGATTCACTAAAGGGCGAAGTGGCTAACGTTAGCGACTTTTCACCAGCGTTGCCACCCGCAGGAACATCTGCAATTCACTAACAGGTACCAATTTGCTAGCAAACAGGACAGTCACTAGCATTCATTCACACTCTATTGCCAGCGGACTTACCGCTCTGGTGAATGATCGTTACTCCGCAAATTCACTATTTGTGCGGATTTTACTGAACGTTACCTCTGCGCCAGATTTGACTTTGCCACCTCAGACCCGGCTAAATGCTAAAAAAAAAAGCTAGATCTTCCTCAATCTTCTATCACTTACATCATACCCTAAAATGCAGAACTTTATTCGCTTCAGTAGCCACAGAATGACACTGCCCAGAATTAGACAACTTGTTATCTATAAAAACCCCTAGATCCTTCTCATTTAAGGAAATTCCCAACACACTGCCATTTAGTGTATAACTTGCATTTATATTATTTTTGCCAAAGTGCATAACCTGCATTTATGATGACGATGATGATGTTTGCAGCCCAGTCAGTTGCCACTCTCTGTCTCACCAGACATGGTAAACCATCTTCCCAGTTTTGCTTTGCTCAGTGTACAGGTTGTCTCAAGTCTGGAGGGCACATTTAATGATTTAAGCAGTGAAGGGTGCGAAATGGCAACAATTGGTGCAAGCTGAACCTGCACCTGTCATTTTTATATGGCTACCATGAACTCATATCTTACTATTTACATTAGAAAATTCCAGGGGAATATTGTACAGAAACACAAAATGAATGGTGCCAGTGGCTAAGCAGACACATCACACCCCTTGCTGTGTTAAAACTAGTGGTCTGTTTTTCATTTTTTTAAATGATTCTCCTAATTAGCCTTTGTAACTTGGATTCTGAATTTACAGATTAAACAAGGCGTTTGCCGGTTCCTTCTTATGTCAACATGTTCTTTGAAGACAGACACTTCCTACTGGCTGCTGTGCTGCTTGAGAGTTCTGTTGGCTTGTTTTCCTCCATAGCTCACCATTACATATGACTATAGATCTCCTTTAAGAGAGCAAACCAGTAGTGAAACAGGTCAGTATGTGCACATGGAGAGATTAAATTATGATTGGTGCTATGTACGATGCTCTCTCGCATTTAAGGTATTAACAGCTCAGAAGATAATCTCCCGTTTAAAGTCATTTCTGATTCAGGGCACTTATCTCACAAACACATCCTCAGAATTTCATCTCACCCTGACCATGAGTCATATGAAACCGTGTGTTATATGTGCTAAGGATTATTTCTACAGGGATAATGAAAAAGTATCAATTATTTTCGTAATCATGGACCCTCTTCTGTAGATTTCAAAAAAAAGAAACTAGTTGGAGTATCTTAAACAAGGTTAGAAAAGCGTGTTAGTTCAGAGAGCATTAAAGTCAGGAGCTTAGTTTCTTTTCCTGGCATGTTACACCAACCTCTTACTCCATTAAAAAAAACCTTTGCTTAAAGCCCTGGGCTATGGAAGGCCAAAGTTGCCTTGATTTAAGTCATTTTTTGTCCATTAAAGGCTTTTTAACTGGTAGACTCAGACAGGATGCGACGCGTGCAACTGTATATCAGCTGTCGCAATGCTTATAATAAATTGTGCGCACAGAAAGATACCGCAAAGGTAAGGAATAGTTGTGCGCATGTATGAATGCGCTGCTTTAATTAATTGCATTACATATCGCGCATATTGCTTTAACTGTGCCGTATCTGGGTTTGTGTCTGTGCTAATATTTGTTTTTTTGCAAAGGTGTTTAGCCTACCTGGTACTCTTAAAGGAACCTTAGTTAATATAAACATGTTGGGGGAAGGCGTGGTTAATCTGCACTTTACAGGGGTTGTTCACCTTTCAGTTAACAAATATCCCCACCAACAGCAGCCCCATTTAGTGTACCCAGTTTAGCACTATGGCCCTGCACACATATATAAAATTCTCTTTCAAGCAACATGAAACACAAAAATGCAAATATACTAGCGCAGATGGGCAGGAATCTGCATTTTGAAAAGTGTTACTATTACGACATGAAGAGGCAATCGTAAAAATTGTGGTGCTTTTGCCCGGGTGCATTTTTGCGCATATACAGATGCAAAACTGCGGCGGCCGTAGTGCAAGCACATTGTAGCCATGTCCTCAGCCACGCCCCTCACAAACACGCCATAGTCTGCGACATAAATGCCCAATCTTTTGCACAAAGCGCAGAAACAAAACCAACTTAAAAGCTCTGTGTTATGAGCAATATCACGCAAATATATTAGCGATCTCGCTCATGATGGTGCTCTTGATGACACTCTTTTGCGTCCACTTATGCGCTGCATTAATAAATGAGCCCCTCTGAGATCTCAGTAGTGGACTATGCAGGAGTCATAGGGGCAAATTCACTAAGCGCCGAAGCACCAAACGCTAGCGTTAATTCGCTAGCGTTTGGCATTTTTGTTACTGCGCAAATTCACTAACGAACGCTGGCGTAGTTTCGCTAGTGTTACTTCGCATCCTTACACCAGGCGAATTTTCGCTAGCGACGTAACTATGCAAATTCACTAACTTGGGCAGTGTACTGAACGCTACCTTTTACACTAGACTTCCTTCGCCACCTCAGACCTGGCGAAGCGCAATAGAGTAGATAGGGATTGTTTCAAAAAAAGTCCATTTTTTTTCTAAGTCCCAAAAAACGCTGGCAAGTTTTCTACATGATGGGTGATAGGCTGAAAAAGATTGAAAAATTTTTTGGGGCTCCCCTTCCTCCCCCCTACATTTCCTGACTCATGGCAACTTACCTAGACAGTGGGCACATGTGTAGGGCAAAATAAAAATTTTATTTGCTGATTTGAAGGTTTTCTAGGCATTTGTAGTGCTGATACGTGTTCCTCCATTGAAATTTGAATTTCGCTCCGTATGCAAATTAGCCTTCGCTAGCGTAACTTCGCTTTACATAGCGAATCAACGCTAGCACAACTTCGCAACCTTACGCTACCCCTGTGCGCAACTTCGGATTTTAGTGAATTTGCGGAGCGCTGGTGAAACTACGCCTGGCGAAGTGCGGCGAAGTGCAGCGAAGTTGCACCTGGCGCAACTTCGCATCTTAGTGAATTTGCCCCATAGTGTCTGAAGGATGTCAGACAGAAGAGTCTCCATTCATCTCGGATTTCATACCACTGGTAAAAACTTGAAAGACTTTGCACACCTGAAGGACATCAATTCAAGAGGGAGCTGTTTACATTAAGATCGCATACAGTAAGAACAAGACAGGAGAGAATGGCCACCCAAAAGGCTAAACCCTTAGGGTCAGGCCACACAGGGCGTTTTGGTGATTTGGTCGCCTGGCGACTAATCGCCTTGTTTTTGCGGCGACCATTCTCCCCAAACGTCTTCCCTGAATATGCGCTGGCTAAAATGAAAAAACGCAGGCGCTAATCACACTTCGCGATCCGTTTTCCGAAGTTTCCTCGTGAGGCAACTTCGGAAAATGAACCGCCAGGTGTGATTAGCGCCGGCGTTTTTTTCATTTTAGCCGGCGCAGGAAGATTAGTCGCCTAGTTAGACCAAATCTCTCCAAAACACGCTGTGTGGACTTACCCTAAATCACAACCACCACTTACCAATGTCCCCATTTCACCAGCCACTTTAAAACTCACCAGCAGACAAGCACTACTGGCTGGTTGAACTGATCAGTTACAGCAGCATTTTCCACACTTTTCAGGCACTTTCGCCTTTTTTTCAGGCCTCCCCCTTATTTTTGCAATGCTATTGATATATTTAAGAATATATATGGTACAGCAAACAATTCTTATCCTCATTAACCTTTAGTGTTGGTTTCAGTATTCTTCACCCAATTTAGACTTAAGAGTGGCATTTCCCTATCCCCTGCCTAAGAGGGCACTGTAATAGTACAGTGTAATAGAACACAACCTTTTGGAGAACATAAGTCTGACTTTATATACTGTTACACATTAAAGAACTTTGTGCAACCCTTATAGCAGTGAAGCAATGTTCACTACATACAGTAGGTCAACCTGCAGCCCTCCAGCTTTGGTTTGAACTACAGTTCCCAAACCTTCTGAACTACTTCAGCTGGCAATGGATGCAGAAAGATGTATTTTGCAAGAGCTGGCAATCCACCAATGAGACATGCTTGATTTAGTACTTGAGACACCATGTTATTGGCTGTAGAGCTGCTATTTCTTGTTTGTTGCTTGATGCAGAAATGCTGCTTTTAAAATCCCTTTGAAATGTCAGTCTCGCTGACCAGAGTATAGTAGAACAATCACCCTGCTTAGCCCATCTGTCACTCCCTTTTTAAATCGGTCACTCTTGCCAGGAATTCTGTTTGTGCGCTCATAATGACATCTTTTATAGCCAAGCGGAATGGAAGAACAAGCCCAGAACACTCTGTGCTCCTACATTGTGCCTATCTGCTTGTTATTTCATCAGATGATTGTAAGCAGAACTTTAATAGGTGTCGGCCCATCAGAAGCATTTAGGAACTGAGGGGGGACTTCAAATGCTTAAAGAAATAAGCTATTCACTTTATGTAGTCAGTTTTCCAAAACCACCCAGAAAGAAATGACACCAAAAAACAATTGATAAAGTTTAGCTGATTAGTAATTCTTTTGGCCCAAGTCTGCTGCGCCTGTTGATGCAACTCTGTTCAAGGTTAGTTTCAGAGTTTGGCAGCTGTAGTAGGCACGCTTGTGCAAGATTCATCATACGTGGAAGGATGGATGCCAGCATATTGTGGTTTCTGTATTAGAGATCTTTACCATACATTGATTAGACCATACCGTAAGTCTTCTAAAACACATTTCAATAAAGATCCAATAGGATGGTTCTGCCTTCAGTATGTGTTTCTGCAGGTTTGTTGCCATCAAGTAAAGGTAAATCATTACAGAGAGAGAAAAAAAAAACAAGCATTTGGACACAGTGGGAGATGGCTTTCCCATATTTAAATTTTTTTGGATATCAGGTTTCCATACCCATAGTAAATACATTCCTGTGAATTTTTATGAGACTTTCATGAATTTATTTGCCGGTGGAGAAATGTGGAAATTCACCGTGAATTTGCACCTGACGAATTTATTGGCCCATCACTACATATAATGAATAAATGAGGGAATTTACAAGCATTTTATTATCCTGCATGGACATGTTACATAGAATACTGTATATGTCAGGAAACAAGGAGCATGAGGGGTAACTTCTGTAGAAAGCACAAAAAGCACCCATTAGTACAGTTGCTTTAAAATGGACCCAGTGGAATGCACATACGGAATCCAGTTCTCATATCCAAAGGCAATGGTTGCCAAATAAATTTTGTGCAACTGTGCCTGCTGATCCCAGAGTTCTCTAGAGCTACTACCACCAAGACCTAGTAGTATCTTCCCGTAGTGAGTTTCGGCACCAGACCAGTAAATCAGATGCAAACAACATTCTGCAAGTGATACAACCCCCACTTTGGAAATGCTAGACCCTACCTCCACAATGTCCATGTATAGGGCAACAGCATTAGGTGGCAATAGGTAGCTGTATATTTGAGAATGTTTCTGACAATTTTTCCCAGCCTGAGGCCAGACACTTTTGGCCAGTGGAAATTCAGCTTTCATCGCATGCAGATTGTACTGTTGCTCCAGTTGGCAAAGTGGAACAGCTGATGGGAAGAAAGTGCCGCATTATGAGTAAAAACTCTGCTGGTTTGAGTCTAAAATTGCACTTTGAATGTTTGTAAATAACTCCTAATGAGTCGGTACATTTATATCTCTTTTAAAGTCAAATTTCCATTCCTTCTTATCAAAGCTGAGAGTTGTGCCAAGTCAAACTGTGCCCTAGGCTACCAGGCCACCCCCACGTGCATGTGTGTGAATAAGCAAGTATGTGTGTGCTTGCTGTAGAGAGGATGGGAACTTAACCAACTTGTGGGCAGTATAGGGACTAGAACCCGGACTAGGTAGGCTACATATGAGATACATACCTGGCGCTCCCCATGCTTTGCACCCTAGGCACATGGCTCTTCTAGCTACCCCTAGTTCCAGCCCAGCTCCAAAGCTCTTTGCACCCTGTCTTGTAAAAATGTATTTGAAATTCTGAAATGTAACTGGAAATTAGAAGAGAACAGAGAGGAGGAAATAAAGCCTAATGTGATATTTAAAATTTTGTCTTCCAAAACAAAGAAATTGGTTTTATGGTGCGCTAAGAAAAAAAAAGAGACAAGATTGATATTGATCTCTCTCATTATCATGATGGGATCTGCAGTTTCATTCAGCCTTGACAAAATATGTAAATGTGAAATGAATCAGCCCGCGTTCTTGTCGGGGAAATGGAATGCACTCTGGAGCTGCTGGAACAGCGTTTAAATAATCCATAAAATACTTATTCTGAATTGAAACATTAAACAGGGTTGCAACACATAATGTGTACCAACGCCTGACCTTTCTCAGACAGAGCGGCAGATACTGTATCAGGGTTGGACTGGATGGGGCTTCAGTCTCAGGGCTCTGCTGCCCGCATTGCGCGTGTGCAAAAGTGTGCGCGTACGCATTCTGTTCTTCAGGCCATTCGCTGCAAGAAGAGGAACCACAGGGTGTGGATCTGGGCCGGCAGGGCCCACTGGGTTTTTTCCCGGTGACCCGCAGGTCCAGTCCGACCCTGGCAGATACTCATGTATAGCGATGGGCAAATCTGTCCAGTTCCGCTTCAAATTTATTTGAACGAGCGACAATTTTTATACGTGTGACTCTTTTGTCCAAATGCATTAAAGTCAATGGGTGTCTGAATAATTTTGACGCTCGACAATTTTTATTATAGAATAAATTCACCCATCACTACTCGTCATGTACTTTCCCTTAGAATGCTAATCAAATGCTGATTGCGTCTCCTGCTTATTGTCATGTGCTTTGAGTTTTTGGGGTATCCTGGCTGATTTCTATTACAGGGGGCACAGCAAGCATGTCTACTGTACTTTTTTGTTAAATATACACACTCTATGAGCAAATTTGTAACCAAAAGTATCTAGACACTCTGCCTTAAATGCCATGTCCTCAGTGGGGAACACTCACTGTTGAGTTCCAAACTTTCTCTCAAAGCAATGTTGGCAGAAGAAGCATTTTTAGGAAGCATGGTTTTTTTTTTTTATGGAGATTTTTATGGGCGAACAGAGGCAAACAATACTAACATCACAATGGCCTATGCAAAGTGTCGGCTGGAGTGGTGTAAAAGGCAACACCACTGGACTCCGGAGCAGTGGAGATGCCTTCTCTGCAGTTATTGGTGGAATTTGCACCCTCAATGGAAAAGATGCCAGGAAAATACTACCAGCATAATGCAAACTCTAAAGTTTGGTGATGGTTATAAAATTGTCTAGGGCTGTTTTAGAGTCCTGGTTCCATTGAAAGAAAACCTTAATGGACTGTTTCCATGGTTTGGGCTCCTTTGTTACAGTGAAAGCATTAAGGTTACAGGGTACAATGACATTTTAAACCATCTTA
Source organism: Xenopus petersii (assembly GCA_038501925.1). Lineage (NCBI taxonomy): Eukaryota > Metazoa > Chordata > Amphibia > Anura > Pipidae > Xenopus > Xenopus petersii. The sequence goes on from CM076689.1 coordinate 78,435,867, forward strand.
GTTTCATCACAATAATGCTCACATGCACAAAGCCAGGTCTGTACAGAACGGGTTTGTTGAGGATGGGACGAACCAGACTGTACAAATCCCTGACCTCAACCCAACTGAACCCTTGTGGGGTGAATAAGAAACCTGACCTTGAGCCAGGAATGATCTCCAACATCAGTGACCAACCTTACTAATGTTCTTGTGGCGGAACGGAAGCAACTCCCTGAAACAATGTTCCAACATTTAGTGGAAACCTTCCCAGAATAATAGGGGTTGCTAAAGCAGCAAAAGGATGAGCAACTTCATATAACTTAACTTGGTTTAGGAATAATATGGTGTGCCCACACTTTTGCCTGTATAGTGCAAGGCAAAGTCTCTGTTGCCTTTTAAAGTCACAGCCCATGCTTTTTGCATTGGGAAAATCAATACTAACAGTCAAGGCTACTGGTATTAGCAAAAAATGCTGAAAAAAATGAAATAAATGGCTGTGTTTGGCCTACTCAATTTAAGGGTCATTCAGTACCATTTATTTTATTAAAATATGACTTTATTTTTAAGCTGTTCACCAATTTTGACTTTATTATTGACTTGCCTTACAGGCCCGGACTGGCAATCTGTGGGTTCTGGCAAATGCCAGAGGGGCTGCTGTATGGTTCCATAGAAAGTTACCATATAGTGGGCTGGTAGGAGGCTGTTTGGGCTGGTAGGGGGCTGTTTGGGCCTCTGTGTACTTGGAATGGCAGGGCCTATTTTGACTCCCAGTCCAGGCCTGTTGCCTTATTAAGTAATCAAGCCACTTTTTGTTTCTTTTAGTCAATATATTATCCGTTAGATTTTCCCTTGTGCCCTTATTAATGACATGCTGGGGAATGTGCAAGTGCAGGCTGGTTAATCTTCATTACTTAAAATCTTGCTTATGATAATAAATGGCCTCACAAATCCAAGATGGCAGCTACCGGAGTTTTGAGAACAAAATAAATTAGTCATAATCGGACCCAACTTTATTTCTTCTATCAGTTCCATTCTGTGAGCCTGGGGCCTGCTTCTCAGAAATCTTTAGACTCTGAAATTAAAAGATAAATCAGGCCGCAAGAAACTCATTTTAACAACGGCACAGTGTTAACAGTGTGAAATCTTCAACAAGGAACAGACTCCTTATGTTCGAAGGGAACACAGAGCAAAGTCCTTGCTTGTCACAATGAAGAGTTTCATTAAAGGCGCCATGTAAATAGGACATTGGGAAGAGCGGGATTGGCTGAACAAGATGGCTGACAATTCCAATTTGTCACAGACTGTCTCAAATGTCAAGAGGTCTTTCTTTATGAATTCAGTAAAGCGTCTACTGAGTAGAATGAAAGAGATAAAAACTTACAAGTGAAGAGCTGGGTTTCTATAGTCATGGCGCTAATTGCGGTTACGAACGTCATAATGAAGTGCTTACACCAGAGGAGTGTTAATTTCAGCATTCTTTAAGAAAAATGGGTATGGGATCCGTTAGACTCCATTTTATCCAAATAATCCACATTTTTAATAAGGATTTCCTTTTTCTTTGTAATAATAAAGCAGTACCCTGTACTTGATCTCAACTATGATATAATAAATCCTTATTGGAAGCAAACCCTGCCTATTGGGTTTATTTAATGTTTACATGATTTTCTAGTGGACTTAAGGCTTGAAGATCCAAATTACAGAAAGATCCATTATCTGGAAAACCCCAGTTTCCAAGCATTCTGGACAACAGATCCCATAACTGCATTTTTCTTATTTTAACAGTGTCTATAGTGTACTCTATTTCAGCTGATTTAAACCAGAGGAAGGCTATTTTTTGCAAGATTCATGTTGGATTATTATGATTCAAATAACTCAGTCTGCATAAGGTATGGAATCCGTTATCTGGAATGTTGAGCCTGAAGGAGAGTGAGTGCTTATTTGTGCCCTGGGTACCCCTGGAACTACAGCAGGGTGACTGTTACCCCCAATGTTTCTATATATCTGTAACCTTGTTATGAGCTAAGGGGACCCAGCCTGAAGGCCAGTTAGGGAGAGATTTGGGGTGAGTGTTTATTTGTGCCCTGGGTACCCCTGGAACTATAGCAGGGTGACTGTTACCCCAATGTTTCTATATATCTGTAACCTTGTTATGAGCTAAGGGGACCCAGCCTTAAGGCCAGTTAGGGTGAGATTTGGGGTGAATGCTTATTTGTGCCCTGGGTACCCCTGGAACTATAGAAGGGTGACTGTTACCCCAATGTTTCTATAGATCTGTAACCTTGTTATGAGCTAAGGAGACCCAGTCTGAAGGCCAGTTAGGGTGAGATTTGGGGTGAGTGCTTATTTGTGCTATGGGTAGCCCTGGAACTATAGCAGGGTGACCACAATATGTCTATATATCTGTAACCTTGTTATGAGCTAAGGGGACCCAGCCTAAAGGCCAGTTAGTGGGAGATTTGGGGTGAGTGCTTATTTGTGCCCTGGGTATCCCTGGAATTATAGCAGTGTTTCTATATAACTGTTACCATCTCATTGCTGACCAAACTTTCCTTGATTTAACATATTTTTGGCCTATTTGCTGCCAATGAAATTACTTATGGTATGGAAATAACGTAACCGTTATTGATTCACTTGCCGGTCCCTAGAGAACAGGCTACACCATGAAGGAAGTGTTTTTCTGAGCAGGAAAATAAGGGTCAATCTTGTGCAATGATTAGGTTAATATAATAAGACAGTGAAATATCGTGCATGTACACAAGCAGACTTAGATCGTTTATCAAGAGCCAATAAAACGCATGATTATGTGACACTTCATTATAAGACTCACAACTCCATCCAGGAATCACTTACATTGGCCTTCCACTGATCACAATGCCCAGCAATTATCTGAAGCAATTATATCTCATTTTGATTAAGTTGCCCTTATGATCCCCTGCCCTTAAATTGAAAGTGTTAAATCATAAATCTCCAGATGAGAGCAATGGCTTGGGCTTCAGATTCCCAAACTCAATTTCCTACTGTTTTGAAACTGAAAGTGGACTTGTCTTTGCAGCAATGTGACTTTAAATTAAAATACTGCCTTAACTTTAAAAACCTTTTAAAGTGTTCTATATTTGCATTATATGGGAACTGTAAATTGTTCCATGAGATGTCAGTGCTGATAAGTCTTTTCAACTGGTTTAAATGTGGTGTTAAAAAAGCCAAAAATTGCACTCATCTAAATATATTATTTCTTCAATTCAGTGTATAAGCCCCCCCTTAGCTAATATTCACACAACTAATTTCATTGGGGATTCCAAGGTATTGAAGTTAGATAAGTCTTATTAGATTGCAAAATATGTCACCAGAGTAGCAAAAGGAAAATAACTAAAATTGCTTATTCTGTAGTCAGGCCCAGATTTGTGGCAAGGCCCAGGCCTAGGGCGGCAAATTTTTAGGGGCGGCATGTCGCCCAGCTGAATTCTTAGCTACCCAGTGAGTAGCAGCATGCTTGTGCTAGGATCAGGGCGCGCTTAAAAGAAGCGGGCGCTAGCAACTGGCGGCCTAGGGGCACCAGGCACAGAAATATGGCCCTGTCTGTAGTCTTGGGTATGGGAGTTTCAGTAGACAGTACTGTTGAAAAAAAGACATTCATTGAGACTGGAGCAAAGGAGGTTTACTTTAAGATCAGCCAGGTAATGGTATGCCCTACTAAGAGAGGTGGAATGAGTGACTTATTGGTGGCAAGGAACAGCAGAGAAGGGTTTCTTTACCATAAAGGCAGACAGGTTGTGGGATTCCCTACCAAGACAGGGGAAATTAATGATTCATTGGTGGGTTTCAGGGCCTTGTGGCACTTGAAGGTTGGAGTTGGAACTAAGGAGGAAGCAGCCGTGCGGATTAGCAGACAAAGTCCAGTTCCCGGTACACAAAGGGTTAAACAAGCTCAAAGTCAAAACCCAGGCAAAGAGTCAAGGGCAGGCAGCAATCAGCATAGTCAGAAACAAGGCAAGAGGTCAGAATCCAAGAATCAGTCAGTAGCAGAATTATAGAGCACAGAGGAACACTCAGGCTTAGAACCTTTATTGGAGCATTGAACCAGGGTTCCTGGCGTCTCTTCAAATTTGCACCGAAACAGCACACTGCTGACACCCCCGACATAATGCAGAAGTTGAGCGCTCCTGACAGAGGGGAGGAAAGAGATTTTACCATAAGCATAGGAAGGGTTTCTTTTCTGTAAGGGTGACTGCCCTTACCAAGAGAGGGTGGTTGTCACGAATTGGCACCCTAAATCCAGAACCCAAGCTAAGCTCCCTGGTCTCGGCTCTCACTTCCACCTATAACCGTTGCCTTTCACCTCGGGAGGAGCCCTCGGCTAATTGGATGCCGCCAGGTCTTATTTGAGAGAGGAGCAAAGCTAACGGATCTGGACGAGCAAAGGGGCACGATAGTCCCACCAGGATACTGGAATGAAAGAACACCTGAGGAGGGCCGGCCAGACAGCACAACGTGGAGCAGACAGGCCGGGCCAACACAAACAGAATAGAATAGTCAGGCAGGTCGGAATCAGGATTGGAGAGGAGTCAAGAAGGCAAGCAAGGTCAAACATAGAAAATCAATCAGGATTCACAAGGAATAAACACCCAGGAACTTTGCTAATAGAACCTAACAACGGGCATTCCCCTTTTATACTTTTTATACTGGACATCCCCGCATGCCCAGAAGGAAGCCACTGGACCACCAGGGTCAGAGGAGTGGTTCATTACAGTGGTTATGGGATTCCCTAACGTGAGGTGGAATGAGTGATTCATTAGTGATTTCACGATCAGCATAGGAAGGGTTTCTGGAACTGTAAGGATAGTTAGGCTATGGGCTCCCCTACTGAGAGAGAATGCATAAGCAAAGAAAGCTCAATCAGAAAATCATAGCATGAGCATGGTGCAGGTGCAGAGGGGCCTATATATACTGTAAGTGCAAGCACGTAAGTGAATTGGATGACACCGCTGAGGTCACCATGTTTGACAAAGCATTAGGTCACAGCTTCCTATTTTCATCATTGTTCCTATTTTAAAGTTGAAAGAGAAATTGCTCATTCTCCTTCCCCCCTCCCAGTAAAGACATTCCCTGTATGAAGGTGCGGGCGCTCGCTGCAGCCCTTTCTCCGTGCGACACGCTGGTATGACTCGCTTGTTCTGCACAGTCCTTGTATTGTGATTGCTGAAATATTTGGACAGGCGATGACTGCTTGGCAGCTGAGCCATTTCTGTGCTTCATTTCATTCTGAAAGGAGAAGAAAGGTTTCTCATTAGCTAATGTGAAGATGTGAAAATGAATTGTAAGGTTTATTCAGGAATAAATCAGAGAGAGAGAGAGAAGAAAGGCAGGTCACTAGCCCCCAGACTTCCTTATTATTCATTGTCGTACAAGTGTTCCACTTGTATGAATATCGACTTCTTGTTAAAGACTTGGTTCGCTTTTATGTTAACTATTAGTATGTTATAGAGAAATAAATCTAAGACACTTTTCAGTTGGTCTTCATTATTTATTTTTTATAGTTTTTGAAATATTTGCCTTCATCTTGTGACTCTTTTCCAATTTTCAAAAGTAGGTCACTGACCCCATCTAAAAACAAATGCTCTGGAAGTCTACACATTTTATTACTAATCTATTCAGCCCCCCATCCATATCCCAGTCTCTTAAGTCAATGCATGGTTGCTATGGTAATTTGGACCGTAGGAACCATACTGCTGAAATTGCAGGGCTGAAGAGCTGCTGAATAAAAAGCTAAATAGCTCAAAAATCACAAATTCTAAAAAATGAACACTAATTTACGCCTGGCGAAGTGTTGAATGTGTGCGAAGCCAGCGATGGCGGATTTTCGCAGGTAAGTAAATTTGCCCCCTAGAGCCCGTTCTTCTTAGAAGTATCCAGGTACCTGCTTGTCCAAATCATCTCATTTCCAACCCATGGGGATTAATATAAAGATGCCCCTCCCTTTACTGCTATAACAGCCCCTACTTTTCTGGGAAGATTCCCACTAGATGTTGGTTATCTCAGATTTTCTTCCATTCATATGTAAGAGGTTGGGCACCGATGTTGGGGATTAGGCCTAGCTCACAATCAGGATTCCAATTAATTCCACAGTGGTTCAGTTGGGTTGTGGTCAGGGCTCTTCGCAGGCCAATAATTTTCTCACCATTTTAGCAAACCCATAAAGAAGTAGGAAAGTTACTGAGGCAGTTTATTGGCAATAGGTTAGCAACAATAGTGCAAGCTAGAATGCTATATTTATTCTGCAGAATGCTTTACCATACCAGTGTATACAGCACTAGAAGCTCTCTGTTTGTTTAGGATAGCAGCTGCCATATTAGCTTGGTGTGACAACTTCCTGCCTGAGTCTCTCCCTTCTCACTCATAGCTCTGGGCTCAGATTACATCAGGGAGGAGAGGAGGGAGGGGAGGAGGGAGGGGAAGAGGCGCAAACTGAGCATGCTCAAGCCCTAGCCCTGGAGGTTTAAGTTGAAAACAGGAAGTCTGATACAGAAGCCCATGTGTACACAATAGAAGGAAATAAATGTGGTGTTTCTTTTGACAGAGGCCTCAGAGCTGCATTACTTTGAGGGTTTACTGGTGTATTTATATAGACCTTTCCGATAAAGCTTACTTAGTTTCCTTCTCCTATAAGGGGCCATTATTGTGCTGAAACAGTAAAGGGCCTTCCCCAAACTCTTCCTCAGGGTCTGAAGCAGGGAATTGTCAGGAATGCCATTTTAACCTGTAGCCATAAGGTTTTTCTTGAACCAGGGGCCCAACTCATGGCAAAAGCCCCAGGACATTACTCTTCCCCCACCAAATATTACTGTTGCCATACAATTAGGTAGGTAGTGTTCTGTTGGCATCTGCTGAACCCAGACTTTTTTTTCAGACTTCCAGATGGTGAAATTAAATCTATCACTTTAGAGGCCATATTTATACATAGGCACCTGAGGGCCTGTGCCTAGGGTGGCAGTTTTAAAGGGACAGTTATGCATGTGAGATCACTTTCACAATGGGGAGCGTGCTGAGATTTGGTGCCTAGGGTGGCACCAGATCTAAATACAGCACTGAGGACACTTTTGTAAAAGGCCACTTGGCATTGCATATGGTGAGGTTAGGCTTGTTTGCCATGATGCCCTAGAAATCTTACACTTTTTACCCACAACAAGACAGTTTGGAAGCAGTGGGTGCGTCCTGCTGAGAACACGATGGAGTGTCTGGATACGTTTGGTCATAAGACATATATTAATATTACAAAGAAGGAACCATCAAGAGATACTTGTTACCCATGGATCATTGTTGTGTAAAACATTGAGTGTTCCTACGGAGAGCATTGCATGTTAGACAACACATCTGCATACTTTTTCTGGCTACATTTTGTAACACCCATGCATACCCCCATACACGACCAAGTTTGTAGATGTCTTTTGTGTGGTTTCTCTTCTGTCTATATTAATATGCTTATTGTGTTCTAGCCATTATCCATTCTGTTACCTCCTGGCTTCACTTTCAGTCAAGCAAATATAGAAAAATATCACCTCTTTGCTGAAATACCTATTTTTTGTACCTTTTGAAGGACGATCGATTGTTTGCCATTTATGAAATATTGTATCCCTTTCAGCTACTGTATATGCCACAAAAAAAATATTGCATCAACCTCATTATACCAGAATCAGATGCCTCAATGCCAGAGATCCAAAGGGCCCCCGAAATGTGAATAATAATAATGCTACACTGTTTTTGCAGGAGGCCGGCACAGAGAGGAATGATGTACTAAAAAGAAATACAAATTGCCGCTCACAGCCAGACATCTGTTGGGAGAATATGGCTCTCCGAAAAACAACAGGTCAATAAGAGCTGATATAAAGGAAGACTAATGATTAATGTATATAGACGTGCAACTGCCCTTGGAGGAGAGTAACTGAATTAAATCGAGAAGGGGAAATTGCTGTGATGGTTGCTAAACTCATGTTACAGCTGGTGACTATGGCTAAAGAGACCGATTTAGAATTGAACTCATCTGACATCTGGGCTCAGTCACATCAATATATATTTTTAGCCTTCCAGGGTGGCACTTAAAACAGAATGGACCCTGGTTTGTATGCTTCTCATGTAGCACATGGCCATGGCTCCACATGCTTCTTGTAATTGTAACCCTTCTGTAGGGCCCACTAGCAATTCCTCCTTCTTTCTCTCTTCTGCTTCCTCTTCCTGCCGGCCACTTCCTCTGACCTGAAATGACTTATGCTGAAAAAGCTCAGTGGTTGTCCAATGTGTTAATAACCCACTCCTACCCTGGAGAGACCCTGCTTATTATCTCCAATACTGTGGAATCCCAAGGACAAGTGTTGATATTACTTTTGTATTAAGGCTCAAGGAAGGGAATGGAGATTCAGGGGGGAGATTTAGTCTCACAGTGACTAATCGCCTCTTCTTTGGGGCTACTAATCTCCCCAAACTGCTTCCCCCTGTCTTCCACCTGCTAGAATGAAAAAAGGCAGGTGTTTTTTCATTCTAGCAGGTGGAAGACAGGGGGAAGCAGTTCTGGGAGATTAGTCGCCCCAAAGAAGAGGCGATTAATTGCCGGACGACTAAATCTCCCTGAATCTCACAGTGTGACATTACCCTTAGACCTAAGAAAGAGTGAGATGTTTTTGGCCTTTAAACATCAGGCAATGAAGAGAATATAATTCAGGCACTGCACAACTGTCTTAAGCGGGTGCACAATACTGAAAGTTTAAAGGGGTGCTTCACTTTTTAGGTAACTTTTATTATTGTATAGAACGGCCAATTGTAAGCAAGTGGGAAGTGGGAAGCAAGTGGGAAGCACTTTTTTTTACTAGATTTAGATATGGGTCAAAGTGATGTTACAATTATATTCGGAGCAGCCAACAGATAATGTGAGTCAAAGAAAAGTGCCCCTTTTAAAGATGGGTGAATCTGACCCTTTTTGCTTCTCCAAATGTTCACAAAATGGTGACGATTTGCCAAAATGCATTAAAGTCTATGGACGTCAATTTTTTTGTCCCATTGAAGTCTATGGCGGTAATTTTTGAGGCGAAACGCGGAAAAAATTCACTCAGCACTAGCCCCTTTCAACAACAGACAAATATGTGATTTCTTCTGATATGCCTCTGGTGTTTAAAGGGGACTCCCATTATCTGTTGGCTGCTCCGGTTATAATTGTGACATCAGTTTTATTCATGACATGTTTTGGTCGCAATCTTTGATCCTAATGAAGTTCTAATTGTTGGATTATACCATTTAGCATACTTAATTGAACAGTATATAATTTTAAGTGGCAACAGAAAAACCCTGATGAGGCTGATACAGAAATGATCTTGGCTGTGAAATCTCCTGGCTTGAACACGAGAGGAGCATTAATAGGATATTCCCTAGTTAGGCACATCACTAATGATCTCCCAAGAGGGAACCATCAAACATAATATGTCAGTGGGACATCCAGTAGAACTGTGGCCAACGACTTATTTGCAACCTACTGCGCTGAAAGTATTGATACCCATTTTGCCTTGATGCCTGAAGTGTTTGTACATTAGAGCACCTGTTTTGTGCAAAGGAATCTCTCAGTGTATGTATATTGTGCAGCTATATTGCATCTGCAAATCAGAAGCTCATGGGTTGGCAGGGATTACTAAGTACAATTCAGGAGAAACAGTCCTTTTACATTTGCTCTTAAGAGATACTATTAAACTATTCAGGAGCAGCCCTTAGGTTTGGTGATAGCTTGTATAGAGAGATACCATACTTTGCCTGTAAAGCACCATGTCGGAGGAATATATAAATGTTCCTTGACTATCGAGTTCTAGTTTAGCTGAAAAATATCAACAAAGCTTTTACATTCCCTCTTCTCTTCATTGTTTTTGTTCCTAACAGATCAGTTCTATATTCTCCTAGAGGTAATAAGCAAGTTACATTTACTGTGCAATATCTATGAAGCTTTCCAGTGTAAATGAGAGACCATGTATTCTCCTGCGCAGCCACTCAAATGCTTCAAGGGATGGACAACATGGGCAGAAATGCTGCTGCTGCCCGGGTTTCCAAAGTGCTGAATAGCGACTCGCTATTCTCTGAAACATTTTATCCATTTCCTTTCTCAGCTCCTTCGCATAAGTACTTTGCCTCGGGCTCCTAAAATTAACACTCAATGTACCTTCTCTAAGTGGAACAGGGAAATAGAAATTCTTAGAATGCTGCGTGTGACATTTCTGCAATGATTTTCCCTTGCTGTGCCACTGAAGCCATGCCTTGTGGCTGCATTTATAACTTCATTCTTCTGTCGTCCTTTTGTTCCGCCACAGACGACATACGGGAGGGTCCAGACAATGTACGAAGTCTACCTACAACAGCCCGAGTCTAAACGTTACAGTATGGACACCAGTGTAGTATAATATTTACTTATGTATAATGTAACAAATCAAATATAATAACAGTAATTCCTCATAAATCTCATATTAGCTCTGACCACAGATGAGCATGCCCTCCGGGAACTGTGGTTTTCAAGACAGATGGAGCACTAAGGGCTCCATTATATCCAGTGTCGGACTGGCCCACTGGGATATCAGGAAAACTCCCAGTCGGCCCAGGTGTCTGTGGGCCCTTGTGCTGCTAAACATTTGGCCCATTTCATGGCCATTCCCTATTTCTATGAGAACAAAGAGGCTAAATAGATGGAATAATAGATTATAGCATTATAGTGTGTAAATTATAGAGACTAGGTGAATAGAGGTTGAATGAGGAGAAGAAGGATAATAGTACTGAAAATGGCCCCCTGGTCTATGGTTCTTTGGTGGGTTCCTGGTCTAAGGTTTTTGGGTGGGCCCCCGGTGTCCCAGTCCGACACTGAATATATCTGTTACCACAGTTGCATTTGTGTAGATTTTCCCACAATTACTTGATCACAAAAAAGGTACTTGAATCAAAGAGTTGCACCTACACTTCCCTACCCTAAAGCTACTGCCACCTCTAGACCAGGCAGTAGCTTTAGGGTTCCCTCAGCACAGTGCGTCAATATGTGCAGCTAAAGAATCAGACACACAAATCACTCTTGCGCCAAACACTGGGATTTAGTCAATTGGACTTGGGACACTTAAATACAATTTATATTAAAAGTGGGAGTGTTATTGTGTTAATATTGACACATTAGCCACAATTGCACAATTGCATTTTTGGGGAAAAAAATCCATGGTATTGTACTCGAAATTGCACTTGACTCTCTGCACTTGCAGACGTAAATGAGCTCTCTAGAGACTTTATTTCCTACCCTTAACAAATTGGCATTTGATCATGACAGCTGAGCCGTGTAAAGAGGTCAGGAAAGCAAGAGATCTTGGTGCTTCTCCTACAGTGAGAACTTGCTCTAGGCAAGAACTAGCCCCTCAGGGCACATACAAACTGCTCCATTTCAGCTTCTATCATCAGCTATTTCACATAGGGACTTCCCACCCCTCATACTATGCACTCTGTAAAATTGAGGCAGACAGTGGGCAATGGACAAAACAAGCGGTGAATGGGAGTCTTGAGTCTTTAAGATGAATAGATCAGTTGACATGGAGGAAGTTGCTCTTTGCTCAGGTCCTACTTCCCCTTTGCTGTCAATGTCGTATGTACCCCCTAATAATTTTATTTAAATTTGAGGTTTTCCTAAGAATTACATTTTTATATTTGTAGGGATGCACAGAATCCACTATTTTGGATTCGGACGAACCCCCGAATCCTTTGCGAAAGATTTGGCCGAATACCGAACTGAATCCGAATACTAATTTGCATATGCAAATTAAGGGTGGGAAGGGGAAAACATTTTTTACTTGTTTTGTGACACAAAGTCATGCAATTTCCCGCCCCTAATTTGCATATGCAAATTCGGATTTGGTTCGGCCTGGCAGAAGGATTCGGCCATATCTGAATCCTACTGAAAAAGGCCGAATCCCGAACCGAATCCTTGATTCCGTGCATCCCTATATATTTGTCTATGGCAACAGTTATCTAATTTATCTAGATTACTAAGCTTTGTCTCCATTTAGCCTCTCTGACTCACTTAAATCTACAAGTTAGTCCCAGAGCCAAGAAGCAGTTTTGGGTGACTGCATGTCCAGCTAACGTACAATCCATTGGATATTTTGCAAACTGTATGAAAGATTGGCATATGAGTGGAAAGCTATACATTAACTCCAATATAAGTCTATAGTATTGAATATAGAAAGTACATTAATCTAATCCTACGCACAACCCCACAGACACGGCGGATCAAGCTATGTCTCCTGCTTGTCATGGAGTTAAGGATCTTCCTAATGCTAGGAAAAAAAATTGTATCTGTTCTTAATAAATTGGAAAACCACAGGACTAAATAAATGCCCCCCTCCATGTTCTGTTTCATTGAGTTGATTTTCTATCCTTTAACATTTCATGTCTAAGCTTCTCCCCCAGATAAACACTCCATTATACCTTTCACTGCTGTGTATTACGCCTTCTAATAGAAACAAAATGAAAGGACGTATGAATCAGGAACTGTTTGGGCAGCACAAAAAATAAAATGTTCAGGTCATGATGACCTTAATTTTCCTAAAATAAACCATGAAACTGTGTGTAGCAAATGGTCAGAGATGGTATTAAAGATTATATTTCCAGAACTCCTTGGGATATTTCTATATAAAACACAAGAGGCATTGATATCTTGCAAATTACATTGTTATGAGCAGTGCTTAGTGATGTTATTTGTGTCACTCAAGGAAAAAATGTATTGTGAAAAATAATACATTTTCTATAACTTAGCCTGCAGTCTTGTGCCTTTATATGGTCACAGAACCCCACATGACTCTTAATATTATACAAATTAACAGTAGGGGGTACATTTTTCCTAATAATACATGATTGATACTCAGAGTTCCCTATATAACTCAGCCTGCAGCCTTGTGTCTTTATATGGTCACAGAACCCCTCAGTGACTTCTAATATCCTTATAATTTACAGTAGGGGGTACATTATCCCTTATAATACATGAGTGATACTCAGAGTTCCCTGTATAACTCAGCCTGCAGCCTTCTGCCTTTATATGGTCACAGAACCCCTCAATGACTTCTAATATCCTTATAATTTACAGTAGGGGGTACATTATCCCTTATAATACATGAGTGATACTCAGAGTTCCCTGTATAACTCAGCCTGCAGCCTTGTGTCTTTATATGGTCACAGAACCCCTCAGTGACTTCTAATGACCTTATAATTTACAGTAGGGGGTACATTATCCCTTATAATACATGAGTGATACTCAGAGTTCCTGTATAACTAAGCTTGCAGCTTTGTGCCTTTATATGGTCACAGAACCCCTCAGTGACTTCTAATATCCTTATAATTTACTTCTAATATCCTTATAATTTACAGTATGGGGTACATTATCCCTAAGAGTAAGGCCACACGAGGAGATTCGGGGAGATTTTATCGCCTGGCGACTAATCGCCTCATCTTTTGCGTGACTATCTCCCCGAACTGCCTCTGCGTTTTCCCCCATAGGCTAGAATGAAAAGTCGTCTGCGCTAATGCACACGCGGCGATGCGCCGGCAACTTTGCATTGTAGCCTATGGGGAAAAACGCCAAGACAGTTCAGGGAGATAATCGCGCAAAAGACGAGGCGATTAGTCGCCAGGCGACAAAATCTCCCCGAATATCCTCGTGTGGTCTTACCTTTATAATACATTAGTGATACTCAGAGTACCCTTATTATTGTTGGACCTCTGCCTGCCATCTGTCATGACTTATTCTTCGCAACAATTCTCCCCATAAGAGATTATCATTGATGTTTCTGATTGGAGCTTATCATAAACTGGAACCAATGTGATGTCAGACATTCAAAAGGGGTTGAACCTGCTAACTGGTATTTATGGGTAAAGCTCAGATCCTTGCAGACTTTTGGGGGAAAATTGATTGTGTAACGAAAAAGGTTGTAAATAATAAATACAGAGAAAAGAATTATAGGCTGGCCCGTCTGAACCACTTCCTTGGAGATTGATCGTATGATCGAGGGTCAGTTGAGTGTATGAAATTGATGGCAAATATTATTACTTAAGAGTCACATCAATCAGTTGCTTAAAATAATGTATTGATCCCTCATGCACCTTTGTGTTCGCATGAAATTTAACCAGTCATTGATTTACGGAACATGTCAGGGACATTACCATTCATGTTGCTTTATAGCTAACATATAAACAAGGGGAACAAAGCACCTAAACTAAAAATAATCAAGCGGAGTGGCGTTTTTTTCAGTAGTGACAACCAAGGTGTGATGTTTCAACCAAAATAAAATTCAGCAGCCAACAGAACAACAACATTGACCAAATGCACTGTTAAATGTTTTATATACTGTATAGATATGGAACCTGTCATTTAAAATGCTTGGGACCTGGGGTTTTCCGGATAATGGAAATCAAAAAGGAAAAGAGGGCTCCGAGCTCACCTTTAGTGGAAAGCAACTCCCAAAGCCAGGTGCTCAGTCCTCAGCATCCCTGCTAGAAAATCATGTAAACATTAAATAAACCCAATAGGCTGGTTTTGCTTCCAATAAGGATTAATTATATCTTAACAGGTGTAGAAGGTACTGTTGTATTATTACAGAGAAAAAAGAAATCATTTTTAAATATTTGGATTATTTGGATAATATGAAATCTACGGGAGATGGCCTTTCTGTAATTTGGAGTTTTCTGGATAATGGGTTTCTAGATAATGGATCCCATACCTATATATACAATATACAGTATACACACACTGTATATATAAATATAAATATATATATATATATATATATATATATATATATATATATATATACAGTATATATCACTATCACTCCTTACTAGCTTCCTGCTAACTCTAGGGAAGTTCAACTGAAAATTAATTTTCAGTATGATGAAGGGAGAGATATTCTGAGATGATTTGCAGTTGGTCTTTATGTTTGTATTTTTCAGTTATTTAGCTTATTATTCAGCAGCTCTTTAGTTTGCAATTACAGCAATCTGGTTTCTAGGGTCCAAATTGCCCTAGCAACCAGGCAGTGACTTGAAAATAATAATAATAAAAAAAAACAATAACAATAAAATTGTAGCCTTAAAAAGCAATACTTTTATGGCTACTGAGGTCAGTGGTCCCCATTTAAAAACTGTAAAGAGTCTCACAAAAAGCAGGCAAATAATTTAAAAACTATAAAAATAAAAAAAAACACTGAAGACCAGGGTATTTGGTTATTCTATAACATACTAAATGTTAACTTAAAGCTTGCAGGACACTGCAAGCTAAAATTACTATGGGGTACCAGTTTTTCATTCTGCATTTTTCTGCAGGGGTCTACATAGCGATTCCATCAAGCAGTGAAAGCGGTATGACAGCTTCTGCTCGTAAATTGTAGACTTGAATAAGGGAATATGTTTTCCTTTTATACATCATATTACTTGTTGCAGGAAAGAGACCCAAAATACAAGGTGTCCGTCAGAGTACTGGGCTACAGCAGAGAAGTGCACAGCAGCCCATGTCATGTCATGAATGTCATTTAAGTAATAAACTTGTCATGGGCTTTTGTTGCCGTTTAAAGGTTGTTGAATATCACTAGTGCCTCTGAGCAATAACTAATAATATCTATTCTTAGTTTCTGCCATTAAGTGCTACACTTCTAACAATATATTTTAATGCTGGGGGGGGGGTTTGAATTCCCTCTCCCAGTTTCCCACCCCCGTCTCATTCTTTTCACGTCCTTATGACAGCTCTGAAGTACCAAATAATGCACTTGCTGTTATCTATAGGAATGTCATAATTAAAGGCTTTCATGGTGGAAACCCAACAACTCAAGTGCACTGTCAACATGTTAAGCATAATAATATTTTATTTCCTCCTAGGGGGAGTTGTATGGAATCATTGGGACATTCCACACACGGCACAATGCGGGATAATTAAGCTATAAATTGGCAACCTATAATTTTTTTTTTTTTGTGCCGTTCACATAACAGGATTTGCTTAATTACGTTATAGTTTTAACAGGTCTAAATCATTGTGTCGAATGAGGTCCGGGAGAATGAATAGCCACTGCAACGTTTCACAAGGCACCAAAAACCATGATAAAATATATATTCCCTTGCGCAGAGGGGTTATTTAAGGACAGTACAATCGCTTGGCTGCTCATTCATTTCAGTTCTCTAGGCAGAAGTCGTTTTTATGGGAAGTTATACGTCTTAAAAGATGGCAGTTTAGGTGGGTGGGTGCCAATTTTAAATGGGAGAATTAGAGGATAGTCTAGGGGAAACAATGATTTCTTACAAGCAGATGTTTCAGGACCACACAGCTCGTTACAATGGTGGGGAAAGTCAGCATACATTCTCTAAGCCTCTGTAGAAAAGCAGGTGCAGATATGTTACCAATTCCTGGGCCACTCCTCAAATGTAGTAAAGGAAGGAACATACTCACAAGCAGTGCAGGAATTGGGGAAGGTTGCACAGGGATGCTTCACTTCTTTATTAGTGATGGGCGAATTTGTCTTGTTTCGATTTGCCAAAAATTCGCGAAATTCAGGAAACGACAAAATTTCCTGCGAAATTTGTGACGCCCTCGTAAATTTTGAAGCTCCCGTCAATTTTGCCGCCTGTGCTAAAATCAATTGGTGTCCGAATAATGTTGATGAGTGACGGTTTTGACGCAATCCACTTTTCCGATGCGTGTCCAAAAATTTTTGATCGCTGCCGAATTTTCACGGCAGTTTAGTAAATTTATTCGCCAGCAGCAAAACACAGAAATTCACAGCGAATTCCTGCCTGGTGAATTTATTAGCCCATCACTATTCTTTATTTCTGTGGGGATGCAAGAGTTTTGAATCTCGGAACTGGCTTTTGCTCCTCTCTACTTCTACATGCAAATACAATGCAGAGGTAAAATAAAATATAATTAAATATGTAGGATTAAAGGAGAGAAAAGATTGCCGGGAGAGAAGTAGAAAAGATTGAGAAGTGTTCAACAGATAAAGATGGTGGAGGCATCAGAGAGGGTTATAGAGAAAAGGAGAGAAGAAGAAAACAGGGTGAACAAAAAAGAGAAAATGAAGGTATTAAACAGCAGCAGATTAAGGAATCGTGAGAGAAGGCTATATTTATGAAATAATCTTGGGTGATAGAATAGATAGGGTTGTGCTATGGCTGCTATGACATACAGTACAATACACAGAAAATGTTCTGTGTTTGCAGTAGATGAATTGGTAGTCAAGAAAATTCATATGTATAATTTTCATTTTGGGGTGTCCCTACAGGTCACATGCGTCAAATCTATGCATACTGGGCATTAGAAAGAAATACCAAAAAGGAAATAAAATGGCTTTGCTTTAAAGTGGGTGAAATCAGAAAGTACTGGTGCGTGAGGCTTTTTATAACAATGAGTGTGGCATCCCTCCACTTTTTTCACTCCAATTCAAGCACTGCTCACAAGGCAGACTTATTTCCCTAGCCGTACTCCATGTCATCACGTTATGGGATAGCCCCTCCTCCCTGCTCCCATTAGAAGGAACCTCCCCAAGCCTTTAAAAGGCCAACCACACCCACCTACCGGCGTCTTTTTTTTCCTTCTCTTATGCTCTTGGCTTTGTTCTCTGAACAAATGCCTCAATCATTAGAAGCAAATTTTTCTCTTTTTAAGCCTAGGAAAGCATTAGGCCTGCCCAAAAGGCGTCCTAGGGACAGGGGTTTTGGTCCATGGGACCTTTTTTCCCCCCAGCACACTACCTCAGACCTGGAGCCTTCTGAACTTCAGCTCCTGAATCCGGTAAGGCACTGAGGTGCAATGTTTGCTACTCCTTGTCTGCCTGTATTTCAGTTGCCTTCCTGTATTGCTATCAAGAGCATTGGGTGGCAGGTGCTTGTCCCCCCATCCGTGTGCCCTCCCGGCCTGCCCCAAGGGCGTCCGACGGCAGTGGTGTATGTGGCCCCTACACCCCATTTTTACGGCTGGGCGAGGGAGGTGGCAGTTAGTTTAGGCTAATTAGTTTAGGGGCCTGAACCTTACTGCCCCCTGTTACCTTTGTTTTATTTTTGTTTTTATGGGGGCAGGTCATGGCCAACTGCCTTCCTCAACAGACTTTCCTAAGGCGGAGATAGTTAAAATAACAATAAAAAATATAAAAAAGTTTCGCTATAGGCCTCATATTATAGCAAACTTGGGCCTGTGCAGGAAGCACCAACACTAATTATCCAATTTGCCTCAGTATAACCTACGCAGTTGCTTTGGGTTCCTGCCTATACAGACACCAGCTGAGTATAATCAACCCCCCACTGAGTGCAGACACCAGCTGAGTATAATCAGGTCCAGCTAAAGCAAGTGGAGATGGCCCCGCCCACTCTCTAACTCGGCAAGCAAGGAAGCTGCAGCCTCAGGTAAGTCCTGCTGTTGTCAGTAAACTTTTGAGGCCTGTTTTCCTGTTAACAATAGTGTCCTGGAATTTGTGGCATTAAGGGGTCAGCTTCCAGCCTTGCATAATGAGCAGCAGGTAAGGAGTGTGTCCATATGCTGTTCTGCAGTGTACTAAAGTCTAACTAACTGTTTGCATGCTATATATTCATATGCTTATCTGCACTGTGCCTGGTTATGATTGTTTCCTGACTGAAAGCAGTAGCCCTTATACAAATAGATAATTGGGCTAACACTCTCTTATGCTGACAAGTATTGTATACTGTCAGGCTGGGTGCCGAATTCAGGCCATTTACAAATAGGACACCAGTAGCCCTATTGAATATGGATCCCTGGGCTGGGGGGGCTGCTAGGCTCTGATACTTGCTATACTTGCTATAAACATCAGATAATCCATAATATGTATTGCGCTATTTTTGTTCGGCATTCTATGTTTTGGCTATTACTCACATAGAACAGGTAAAGCGTGGCCCTACAGGATGTAGAGCACAGGTCTGGCTGGCTGCTAGGCCCTGAGACATGCTTGCTCGAAGCAACAGGTAATCTAACTATGTATTTCATGTTGCTGTGATTGTACCTGTGCTACTATTTTGTTATACAGCTTATGTTCTGGCTATTGCTCACAAAGAACATGTAGCCCTGCGAGATGTAGAGCACAGATCTGTCTTGCTGCTAGGCTCTGACACATGCTTGCTATAAGCAGCAGCTAACCTAACTATGTATTACATGTTTTCTGCAGTTTACGATTTGGCTATTTCTCTCATGGAACAAGTAGCCCTAATGGATCAGGCCTTTTGAGTTCCTAGGCCCTGAGATATGCTTGCCCTAAGCAGCAGCTAATATAAACCATGTATTCATGTTACTGTGATTGAATCTGTGCTTATATTTTCTTCCGCAGTATATACCCTGGCTATGGCTCACCTAGAATAGGTAGCCCTAAGGTATGTAAAGCACAGGCCCGGGAACGGCTAGGACCAGATTTACGCTTGCCCTAAGCAGTAGCTAATATTTTATGTATTACATGTTGCCGTGATCATATCTGTAGGCTCCTATTCTCTGCAGTATGATATGCTCTAAGTATTGCTCACCTTGAACCAGTAGCTCTAATAAATGTAGATCACTGGACTGGGTAGCTATGTAGGTCTGATATAGGTTTGCTCTGACTGCAGCTAACCTAAACTATGCATTACATGGGGTTGTAATTGTTTCTGGGGTACATTCAGGTTTAATCCAGATGAGTACCTTCATATGAAGGTCTTTTCATTCCATGGCATTGCTCCTGGGATAAAATAGGGCTTAATAAATTAAGCACTAGGCAATATTTTTTCCCGATGGCAGGTAAGCTTAACTTTGTCTTGATAAACACTACAGGAGTTCTGAAACCTGTCTGTCATAAGGATTGCTGGGTTAACAATAACCACAGGTATGTACTACTTTTGGGACCATTTAAGGTAAATTTTTCCAGATTCAGCAGCCTTGTATCACCGATCACTGCCTGAACGAATGGAGGACCAGATATCCACGCAGCTCGAGTTCTGGGGTCGGGTACTGTGCTCTACCAGGAGCTTAGGACACTAACCGAGGTACATATTATTATCACATATTTTAATATATGTTTGCACCATGGCCCACATCCGGCAGACTGCCTTCAGAACAAATGCTCAATTAATGGATAAGCTCCATAATACAACTGGTCGACCAAGCAACATATATGTTTGCATCTATAAGAGGGCCATAGGCAGGTGCATATATTTTAATACTAAGGCATGTATATGAGTGTGTATATATGTTTGCACAGATATCTATATATGATTTGTGTCCTTGGGATGGGTTCTTTTTTGGAACCAGAAACGTTGGCTCAATAAACCTATATTTTTATGCAACAGATTCCTGGAACAATCAGTACTTGAACTCCTCATCCATATATTTCACTATAGCAGCCAGGACATCTGGCTAGTTTCTAGGGGTGCAACCTGTGGAAATTCCATATTCATAGGTTTAAGGAAGAACAAGGTATACAGTTCTTTATGCTTGGCTGAAGGATTCCCAGATGTATCTCTACCGTTTTCTAGGGTGAATCCCTGGTGCCTCCTACAAATTAGAGAGGGGAGCCACTACCCAGTGTTATTCCTATACTATTTCTACTGATATTCTTAATGTCAGGATAGATGGGACATTTTATCTGCCAATACAGGGGGTCTATAGAGACAGGGTACACATACGTATCAGGCCACTGGGTGTATATTTCAAACCAAGGGTTTTCAGGCTATAGGAGTCCTCAAAGTCTCTTGTTAGTCCTTAGGGATGACCTCTGTTCAAGTCTGGCCCAGGATAGTGATATTCTGCTTATACTACCTTATACTATCAACAAAACAAGACGGCTTTGTGACTTAAGGCTCTGTGTCCAGAAGGCCCTTATTTTGGGTCCATTTATTTTATTTATTTATTTATTTATTTATTTTTTTATTTTTTTATTTTTTTTTCTTCAATTTCTCAATCCCCTAGTTAGTGGGTTTTTCTTTTTTAGAATACAGGGCCAGCTGTTCTTCCACACCAGATAGGTATCTGATTGGACAGCAGATGGAGGCATCCTAGGAGCGTTAATTTATTTTTCGTCTCTAGGTCTGTGCCCTCTAGGAACACCAGCAGTTTTGGATCTTTCCTCCTCACAGTTACATACTACAGTTGCTACCTGTCCTATTGCTTCGGCCGAGAATGTACTTGGCTCTTCTGAGCAGGATCAGAGTCTTCCCTTAAGTGGGACGGTTGCAGTCATTACAGTAGAGTCTAATCTCTTACCACTTCCAGTCATTAATTTCATTGAGAATGAATTAAGGATATTTTATGTATCTGTCCTACAGGTTTGTCTAGCGTCAAAGGGGAGGTTTGGAAGTATTGTTTTTATCTGTTTTGACCATGTCTGTCACATTGTTCCCTATATTAGAGGTATTACATTTACACCTGCTGAAAATTGTGTCTGAAACATTTGCACAGAGCTCAATGTCCCCTCCAGATACAACACTCCTATTATCCTAGTTTATTCTCGGATTCACATTCCTGTGCCACTCCTGATACATATGATCCAGAATGACTCTAGGAGATCAGAGGCCCTTCTGACACTTACTGGAACATCCATAGGGTTCCTCCAGTTCCAAGGTCAGCCTCAACGATTAAATATGTAGTATAGTTGATTCCACATAGAAATGGGTCCCTTATGGGTAGAAAGAACACAGGTTTGTGGGTGACTGTAAACATTTATCCAGGGCATATAATCTGCCTCCATAGATCTTGGAATTAGTCCTTTAGTTGCACGGTGGTTACTGGATCTGTAACCTTAGGGGTATTCAGTTATACCTCTTAGAGTACTAGGTTGGGTCAACCAACAGGGGTTCTTTCTTAGGTACTGTAGTTGCTCAACTCTTTACAGTTAATTGAGTCTGCCTCATCATAGGACCTTACACAGTGTAAGGAATTCTAATCCCAACTGTTTTCTCAGGTGCCCTTGTCCGATCTTTAGGATCTGTTTTCTGTTAGAACAGTCCTGACTAACACGCATTCTGATATGAAGATATTTAGGTACTGGACTTGGGTACCTCAGGGTACATTGGATATCCTACATATAGGGATATATCCTAAGCAGATCATTCCTATTTTGTGTCCGTTTTGGGTTCTTACTCCTAACAAGTGTTTCTTACAGGTACCTTACAATGTGCACTGAAATTAGGCATACATGTGATGAATGCTTTTGGTGAGTAGGAGAGTAAGTATTTCAGCTTGCTGAATTCACCTTTTTACAGGACTGTCTTCCTCTCTCTCTCTCTTCTGGAGGGTGAAGTGGTGGTTAGTGAGCTAACTTGTTCCTCACTCTCAGTGGGCTAACATCTCTCCCTCTCTCTCGCGCTCTCTTTTTCTCTTTAGTATAGGCTATATTATAGCCCTATTCTTAGCCTGGTGAACTTATTCTGGGGTTTTCACCTGGACTCTCTATATTAAAGTAAGGAGTTTGCATGATGGTGGACTATCTAGTCAGAGATACTCCTTTCCTTATTACAGTTTCTTCTTAAAGCATATTCCCTCCCATGGGATAACGTTAACTTGCTATGTCCCATAACGTGATGACATGGAGTACGGCTAGGGAAAAAGGAAGATTATTTCATACTTACCGAAATCTTCCTTTCCTAGACGTACTCCATGTCATCACACCCGCCCATTCTTTTCCGGTAATTTAAGAGCTTGTTACAAAGACGCCGGTAGGTGGGTGTGGTTGGCCTTTTAAAGGCTTGGGGAGGTTCCTTCTAATGGGAGCAGGGAGGAGGGGCTATCCCATAACGTGATGACATGGAGTACGTCTAGGAAAGGAAGATTTCGGTAAGTATGAAATAATCTTCCTTTATTGCAATTGGACATCACACCAAAGGTTATGGATAGTGATGAGCGAATCTGACCCGTTTTCAAAAAAAAATTTCAGACTATGGGTGTCAAATCTTTTTTGTTGAGCGACAATTCTTTTCACTCATTGGAGTCTATGGGCATCATTTTTTGGTGAAAAATGTAGCCCATCACTAGTTATGGGGTTTTCACCCCTCTGGTGGGAAATATTCAGTACAGTCATGTCAGGTATTCACCCTCAACGCACCAGTTTGAAGGAGGACATAGACTAAATCAGATTTCTACTAGGGCCTACCCATGGCCATTGTAGATGAAGACACGACTCCCCTTGAGTGTTCAGATAAGGGTATATATTTGTTTAAGTTGTCACTGCTTTATGCTAGCACCTAGCATTGTGTGTGCAACTCTTTGCACCACCAATATGATGTCATATGAGGGTTGTGTACATGGGAGGCCCATTCATGCAAGTAGGAGAACTTGCAGAGCAATATGGAGTGTATAAAAAGCATTATAGGGAATTCTTTTGGACAATACCAATGCAGCATAGCAGGTGATTAGTGTAGGATTTGTAGAGTAATAGAATCTTGGAGACTGCTTATTGTAGAATGGGTTTAGCGAAAAGGGAAAAGTTTGAATCTGTAGAATACATCAGAAAATAATTATTGGGGGATTATGGTGGACATTTAGACTTCAATGATCTCTACTGCCAGGCAAATACACATATTCAGTATAAAACAACAGTTTTATGTATATAACATGTTGGAAGGTCAGGCATATACTGTAAATACCATGGAACTATGACTCTTTGCATACCTGCACTTGCCAACCCTATCTGGTTTCAGTGGATTTTTAATGCCCTTGTATTATCCTCTTCCTCTGACATTTATTAAATACAGATGGGACACTTTTCCTTCTGCTGTGAGCAATGTTGGACAAAGGCTCTCAATGTTTTGCTGACATTCTCCCTTATGTGTTCTTCTTCATGTGCTCCATAAAAGTCTCCTTTATTCACATCTCTCTAGTCTAGCCCCGATAGTAAGTCTAGCACTCACACACAATATCATGTTCCTCAACAGAACAGACTCATTTTCCCTGAATGCCAGTGTGTTCCCTTGTAATAGCTTCTCATTCCGTAAAGCATTGATTTAATAACATTAGATTATTACACTGGGTCTATGGCAAGTGTGTTGCATGTCATAAACCTGATGGATAAGTCCAATATCAACAGCAGCACACCCGCAAGAGGTCAGCTGTAATCGAATCCCCCCGAAATAAAAACCTGTAATATGAGAAAGAGAGAGCACAGGGTTCTTGTTCTTTGTTGTCGAAAAGGGAATTTGATTCTTAAATGTTTCCTCGCATTTTTATTGTTTTGGCTATAAATGGTATAAGTGATGCAGTTAATAAACAAAGACCTGTTACTTGCCTGGAGTTATAATAATTTGGAAAATATGCTGCCTACATTAATAGAACCTCCCCCCTACATCATCATTGTATAGGTCTCATTAAACTGATGAGGTGACTTCTTGTCCTGTGCTCCAAACAGGGTACATCTGTGGTTACTCATTCTCTATGTACCACTCACAGTCCCCTCGGTCTGGGCAGGGTCCATCTGTTGTACTTCATTCTGTACATGCCACTCACAATCCATTGGTCTGTTCAGGGTACATCTGTAGTTCCTCATTCTGTATGTACCATAAACCTCCCTTCCCTCTGGGAAGGGCACAACTGTGGTTCCTCAATCTGTAGGCATTACCCATCTGGACTTTTGTCTAGTATGGCCTCATCTGTAGCTTCTCATACTTTATATACAACTTCACTTAACTCTCTATCTAAGCAGGGTACATCCCTAGTACCATGTTACCATACCCTTTGTATATGAGTAACATATTCAGATTGATAATATGTATATGTTACTCATCTTGCCTTCTGTGAACCAGGTACATCAATGACTACTTGTTTTGCATATACCATATTCCTTGTATCTCCTGAGTAACTGAAATCCTATGATGACTATGGGCAGCTGAGAGTAGTGCTCTCCAATTGCTTATTTTCCGACCATGGAAGGCAATTTAATTGCCTGTAACAGCAACAAAAAGTAGCTTTATGTGCAGCTAAATGTGCTATCCTCTTAACGTGGTTACTTCAGAAGCACTTATATGTTGTACATTATAGAATGCAGTTTTTGTAGCCATACAAGCAGCGACACTGTAAAACGTCTAATAGATAGAAAAGCTATTTAGTATGAATTATTTTTTAAGTACTTAGCACTTAACTGCTTATAAGGCTAGTGGCACAGGGGCATTTTGCCTGTCGCTGCTCTCCAACAAAAAAACACAGAGGTCAAAACACCTCTGTCTAGATGTAATACCATTTAGCAAATGCCATTAGCATTTAATGTAAAGTGCTGTATGGAAAAAGTGTTATTATACATAGACACAGGTATATCCTTTATACCATACCTCTAAGAAACCAAGACTATTGCTGACAATAAATATTTTATTTGCAGTTGATGGAGAGACCCATTTCTTGTTTACACTGTTATTGTTCCTTTTAAACTAATGATTCCACCCAGACTTCAGGCAGTGGGAAGCCACAAGGAATGTGACCAATGTATCCAATAAGGTTTTATTGCTGTTCAATAAACAAGTGAGCCTTGTTTGACTAATGCATAAAGCTTACAACAGAAAGGTAGAATGTAATCACATACAAACACATCAGACTCTA
Organism: Xenopus petersii; assembly: GCA_038501925.1. Lineage (NCBI taxonomy): Eukaryota > Metazoa > Chordata > Amphibia > Anura > Pipidae > Xenopus > Xenopus petersii. Next base: position 78,461,422 of record CM076689.1, read on the forward strand.
GGCTGGCGATCTTCTTCGTCTTGAAAAAATGCTCTGCCATATTTTTTGAGTTGCTGTAGCATGCTTTATGCTTGAATGTGCTCAGTACAGTCATCTACTCTCCCCCAGGGAGAGTAGATGGAATCCATGGAATCCATGGCTCCCAGGACTGGTGGAAGAAGGGTTCCACCTGTCCGGACTTCACCCGGAAAGCCCGGTTTTTGGAAGGGCTGAAAATTTTCAAATTAGGAAAGCCGGACAAGACATTGAATGACATTGCGATCAGCCAATCGCTGCTTGCCACATCATCAGTCCTGCCCCCTACATCATCCACACCGCCCCCTACATTATCCGGCCCACCCACCTAATTCACTGGCTGGTCCCCTGCTCGTTTTTCTCAGATAAAAAAAGTGGCAACCCTAGGTGGAAGAATTACTGGGGGTAAACAACATGGCAATAACAGTGACTACACCTTTCCTTAGGAGAAGATATAGTATCCCTTGAATGGCCTGATTCCAATATATATATGTATGTATGTATGTACTGTATGTATATATATATATATATATATATATATATATATATATATATATATATATATATATACACAAAAGCCATGAAAATCCTGTAAATGATATCCTTATAAACGGCTCTAAGTTATGTCATCACGGAACTTAGTGATGTCATTTTTTGTAAGAAACCCTTGCAGGGGGTACAAGCTTTTATATGCACATGGAACTCATCAATGACTTTATAATACCCTTATATTTTACAACAGGGGGTACTTTATTCACTATACAAATGCCTTTCTATACATCTGTTGATAACAGAAATCTCATCTTGCTTGTGGATGAGAACAATAGCGCTGCATTTCCTCTGCCGGGAGCCAGTCAGTGACTCATAAAGTTCTGTTCAAATAAACACAGTTGACCTTCTTAAAAATAAGAAGACAAGCTCCATTTTTAAAGGGGAAGGAATGGGATGTAAACTGACAGCTGGGTTCTGACTCTGAGGCCTATATTTTTTTTCGAAGTTGTTATAGTTGGTTTGTTCTGTTTTGAAGAAATTGCTTCCAGCTTTCAAAAAGCAAAAACCTCATAAATCCGCCATCACAACAAAGCAGAACTGAATTGACATTGCAGTGGACAAAAGGATTATAGAGTCCCATTATTGCGCTATTATCACTCTGCGCTTTGATACGTTGTAGAACAATGGAGTTTCAAGCACAGACCACAGATTGCTAATTGGTACAAAGAAAGCTTTGCTCTATTATATTTCCGAATCAACAATTAAGATTGGGCGCTTTCCGTTCATTTGCATACAGTAATTACAGGCATAGCCACAAAGCCCATTGTTTCCAGTATTCCTCCGTTCTTATCCCGTTTGACGCAGACCGTGCGAGGGACAGAGGTAGAAATAATTGATACTGCAGAAAATAATGGAAATTAATTAGTGGTATTTGGATAAACTCTAATTCCTTTTTGCAAAGGTTTCCGTTTAACAACATGTTTTCCATAAGACCTAAATAAATGTGGGAGATTAATAAACGGCTATTTGGGTTTGGGGAAAGAAATGTGAAAGGCGCAAAATGTTAGTTTAATTTGTACTGATCCTTCAACATGCACAATTATTCCATCTCTGATATTGTGATATACAAGGAGATTTTTGTAGTCACAGACCAATAAGTGAGTAATGGCTAGTAAAGTGACCAGTTGCAGAGCCTCCAAGCTCTAACTGCATGATACAAATTGTTCTAGCTATGTAATACATGTTATCGTAAGGCACAAGTTGTATTTCTTACCCAGTACCAACTACCTAGGCTTGTGTTGAGTAGAGGGATGCTTTGCATTCTCAGCCTGGCTACAGATGTGCCAACATAGGCAGAAACTAAATGGATATTTATGTTGGCTACTAGATTTCCTAAGGGATTAAATAATGAATATGGTGTGTTCTTTTATTTCTAATCTGTTTGAATTCATGCACATTCGTTTCTGTTATAAGGCTATGTGAATAAAGTTGGTTTTGTTTTGATCAGACTTCAGGATTGAGGTGTACCAAGATGGCATCCACTACCTCATAATGGGGAGTGTGGTTCTAGACCTAATACAAATTAATATTCTTAATTGATATGGTGTACTGATGTTTAAATACTGTGTTTTGAACTGTTTGCAGTTAGCCTATGACTAAGTGTAACACGAAGTGCGTAAGGCTATACATTTGACATAATAAATCATTTTACCTACATCTACTGCCGCAGCTTGGTGGAAGATGGCCTTTATTCGAGTGCCTGCTCTACAAAATTCTGTTTTTTATAGGCAGAAGTGATGCAAGGTACAGTGCAAGGAGTAGGCACAAGTGCTAAGTTTATGATGCTGCAATAGGTCAATGACATGTTATCCATGTTACTCCTGTCCTAGTAAGGAGCGACTATTGACAAAAGGCATATCCCTTGTCCTGTACCTACCAACTTGCTTAAGGCCTGGAAGTATATATATATATATATATATATATATATATATATATATATATATATATATATACTGTATATGTAGAATGGAGCGACTGTACTGTAGGTTTACATAACCCCCTGCCTGTACGATGCCTTTTGTGCGCGGAATAGCAGGACAAAGTAAAAAGATCTCCGACAATATTGCAGCTGCATCTCCTGCCAGAATCATTCGCCAGTTATTGCTCACATAAATTTACTCTTAATGTTCAGAGAGGGAGCCGTAAAGCAAGGCCCGAACTGCAGGTTATTATAAAACTTTGTATCAGACCTTCCTTGGAGCCAACATAAAATACCAGTCCCTAATGGGGCATGGAAGGGAACATTCATCATGCACAGAGCCGTGCCTGGAACCATGCAGTCTTATAGAGTCATGCCTCAAGGAGTGGGTACAATGGCTGCTGTAGAAGTGCTGCTAGAAAAGGAGGGTGCCTGCCATGTTGTTCAAATCTTTAGCCCTTCAGCCAGGATCCTAGATAGAAATGTGGGGCCCCAAAGCACCAAACATGTCAGACAGGGATGTCTAAACTGCTTTTTAATTTTTAACCAAGTATGTTTTTGTGTTTTTGGCCAGGGGACTATGGTTGTGATGCTGTGCCCAGAGTAAATGCCTTCGGGCAAATAGTAAAAAACCCTCCCTGAAAATTGCACTGTTTGCACACTGCCTTCCCTTACCTCCCCTATTTTCTTTAATTTATTGACGACAGGTTCTCCCCTTTCTGAGAAATCAATGGCAGCTGCTTTTCTTAGGGGATCACCAAAATAAACCAACCCTATGAGTGACTTAGTGGACACAATATTTTTATATTATAAAGCTTGTACTTCATTCAGCAAGTATCAAAATTACAGCCAATCCTTTAACATATCTTCTAATTTGTAGTTAATTCATGATGAAAAGGGCAAGTTTTGTCTGTTGGTTACATTTCTACATAACTTTCCAATACAGGAATTTTACTAATGGAGCAAGATTGGTGCTTTCAGCTCTCAACACAAACTGTCTCTCAAGGGCCTGGACACAGAGACATTTAATGGTATATTATTTTATCTTCTCTATGGATGCCTTAAATGGAAGGGACAATTAAAAGCCTAGACATTCACTCTGTATGAAGCATCACTTAATTGAATGGCTGCATTTGTCCTGGGCAGGATTTACTTAATGAGAAGCCTTTTTGGTTATCTGAAACATACTGTAAATAAACTAAAGAGAAATCCATTACTGGGCACCGTGCAATGCTGATAAGAGGAGCCTGTGCATTGGGGGATGTAGGAAAGTATATTGGGAAAGTATATTGGGTCCAGTCGTTATACAGTGCCAGTGGTACACATAAGATAAGTTGGGAAAATAATAAGGATGCACCAAATACACCGTTTTAGGATTCGGCTGAATCCTTCATGAAAAATTTGAACTGAATATGAACCTTAATTTGCATATGCTAATCAGGAAAAAGGAAGAGCCAAAAAGAAATGTTACATGCATGTTAAACATTTTCAAAATCCTTGTGTGTGTGGAAGTCATGTGATTTTAAGGATTTGGTTCCACCAGGCACGTTGATTGGGCCAATTCCAACTCAGGTTTAAATCCCTAGAAAAGAGTGAAATCATCAGAATGAACCCAAGTGAGTCATAGTTAAGGGAAAACACTGTTTATAACTAAAAATTCCAACTCAAGAACCTGGAAGGGCTAGGAAATTGAAAGTGGATTTTCCTAAAATAAGTGGAAAGTGGAAATTTCTAAAATAAACATAATTATGCAGAAACAAATGCCTATTGTGGCAAGACGTAGGCTGATCCCCTACAGCAGTGACTGGCAGAAATGTTGAGTTCCACCTTAGAGGTCCAACCCTTTGGATCTTAGTTCATAACATGGTTACAGGTATTGGAGATATTATTCCAAGAATATCTCAATGAGCAAATAAAGTGCATTTTCACCTTCATGTGCATTTAGCAGAGAGCATTCTCATAAAAATCTCTCCCTAACTAGTCTTCAGGCTGAGCCCTCACACCACTGCTCCATATTTCCCTAGGGGGTCAACTCCATAGTTTGGGAACCACTGCTTTACAGTATCCAACTGGTTTGCCTGTAGATGGCAGATACCATACTGTATCATCTCTGAATCTATGCACCGGCACCAACATCACCGATCACAATCAATAAGAAGAATGGACAGGGTTGGTCAGGGTATAACTGGGCACTGTTGGCAAGCATCAAGTGTGACCTACATCATTATGAGATTTCATTTTGGAACGTTAGTCATTACATACACACCTACCGATATTTAAATATAGTATATTAGGACATTTAAGGCATGCCACAATCCACTCAAAACCTCAGCAACTTCTGGTAAGACTTTGGAATGCTTTGGAGGATATACACCTATAGGCTCATGTTAGATTGTAAGTGCTGCTGACCTAGAGACTACTGTGAGTGGTGTATAATCTATATAAAGCTCTGTGGTATATTATTGAGGATCAATACCAGCCACCGTACTGTCGGGGAAGAATAAACTTATTATTTGCAAACAGGGGTTGATCCATGTTGCCAAATAAGCAGCACAGACGCCGGATTTGTCTCTGTGTACCAACCAAATCCATTTATTTGCAATGGATTTATATTTTTACAAGACAATTAACATGCAGCTTTTAATCTCCATCCTCTTTGGGGTTAAACGCAAATACATTGAAAAAGCTGCCAGAGAAATGATCCGTTTATGGTTGGAAACATCTGTTTCTGCAGAAACCCCTTTGAAAATATTATTTTTCTGGCAAACCGATAGCCTTAAAGATATAAATGTAATGAAAGTGAGTCCTGGATTCTCCTGATTGGATCTCATTTACATAACAGAAAGTTATTAAATTCGCTCGTCTCTGATTTCCTCCTTGTCCCGCTCTCGCTGTGTTTGTGTGTATCAAAGCCGGCTGCCTCTCCAAGGAGAAGGTCAGATGTGCTGGAGTGGGCAGAGAAATGTGTTTAATCACTAACAGAGTGGGAAATGTATCCGCGGAGAATGCAATTCCAGCTAATGGGATGGGAACGGATCTCTCACTGTAATTAGGGACCAGAAGGAAAATGGCAAAAGGAAAGTTTGGTGCTTCCATTCAATAGAAACCGTAAACAATCTCCGTTATGGTTCAGTGCGTCAACCAGTCAAAATGTTCTGAAACTACAGGAGCTTAAAGGGTAACTGTTTCTTCTTAAGTACACTAGTATGAGGGTGTGAGGTTGGAGCTTCTATAATACCGGAACTACCGGGGTTTGATTGCACCTGGGAGTGCACCCCCCTCGGGACCTGCCGGAGTGAAAATTACATCTGGAGGGGGTGGGCGATTGTTACATTACTGACATACTGTTTGCCATAGACATTACAGTATGAGGGAATAGCTAATTGTGGGCTCAGAACATTCCTTCTCTGTATATTTGTATATATATATATATATATATATATATATATATATATATATATATATATATATATATATATTTGGGATGGAGGTGTCATATTGCTCCCCACAAACAGTACAGTATGATGCTACAGCAAATAATCATAACCATTTTCTTTCCCTGGATACACTACAAACAAAAGGCTACTGTAGTCCAGCTGCTGTACAGGTAAAACACTGTCTAATGCGACTCTCTCAGCTGATCCCTTGCAGAACAATGAAGATAAAGGGTCTCAAAGCTGAATGATAACCCTCTCATGCACTTTAAACATAATACATGGGCACCACCAGTGGTTCTAAATAGGAACAGTGGATTTACTGTAGGAATAAAATAATTACAGCCACTTCACTATTGGTGCAGATGATCCCAGTATCACATGGGTATTACTTAGGGATGCACCGAATCTGCTATTTTGGATTTGGTCGAACCCTTGAATCCTTCGTGAAAGATTCGGGCGAATACCGAACCGAATCCGAACCTAATTTGCATATGCAAATTTGGGGTGAGAAGGGGAAAACATTTTTTACTTACTTGTTTCCCCTCCCTGCCCCTAATTTACATATGCAAATTAGGGTTGGGTTTCGGTTCGCTGGGCAGAAGGATTCGGCCGAATCCGAATCCTGCTGAAAGGTGCATCCCTAGTATTACTCATGCCAGCAGATATCTGCCTCCAGTTTACCAGGATCTCTAAGTGTTGTTTCACACTCTATCCCACTATAGTCTGACAGTTGTACCCTGGAGAACTTCCCACACTACAGACTTCACGTTGGAGCACAGAACTGCTCTTACTGTCCATAAGTCTACCTGTCCCTTTCCCAGACTTCCACTAAGGTGTCCTCCATACCTTGGGGCTCATCCTTAATGTTTTGAGTATTATATTGTGAAGGTACAACTAGAAGAAAGCAATTGGAAAGACTAAGCTAAGAATCCTAGTTGTAGACCTTCTCAGAAACAGTGGGTTGTAGTGATAGCCAGTACCACAACATGGCTTATATGTGACCACAAGTATAATTGCACTTTCAAAACCAAGGTCACCACGTTCTTCCCATACCTCCCCACATTTTAGAAATAGAAAGAGGGACAAAAAAAGTTGCTGAGTGGAGCGCGGAGAAAATGTTTTGACCACGTCCATTTTGTGGCCACACCCCTTCATTACCATGTTCATTTTACAAAATTTGGCAGGTTATGAAACTTTGAACACATTTGAGTGTGTTATTACAGTTTTGCTAATGAAGGTGAATTATCCCTTAAACTGCAAGTGAGACCTGCTAATCTTAAATGGTTACAATTGTATCTTTGCTTATCTTTAATTGTTACAAATGTATCGTATTATAGGCTCTCTGCCAAAAGCCAATTAAGTTTTAGAAACTTTGTATCTTTTTCTGGCTGTTCAGTGCAGGAGATCAAAGAGACATTTAAGTAACAATCCTGGACTGCAGGTTGAGCTGTCAAAATGCGAAAAACGTTGGAAGGTATGAATTGGGTGAAATTGTGCAGAATATTTTCAAAGTCTTCTGCCATCTTTTCTTGTTGTAGGTCACAGTGGAAACCCTGGAGCTACCCCTTAGTCAAGAGGTAGCAATAGCTTCAGGGTTCCCTGCGTCAATAGGCGCAAAGGCACCTGATTTGGAATGGAAGGCAGGAAGACTAAGCACCGTTGATTGAAACTATATGGAAGTGTGAAGAGCTCAATTTGATGCAAGTACCTTGATGAAAAGCATAGATATTCTCCTGTATTAGGTATATTTCTACAGAAGCAGCCCCCCCCCCCCAACCTATACAAATAGTTTATCCTTGAGATTCCATTTATATATATTTCTATGGATTTAATCAGACTGAGCAATAACTGTGTCTTTTTGGTGCTGGTAGCTTTATGGTCCTCACAGTAATGTCACGCTGTGATGTACACCTGCCTGAACGTGAAGGGCATTCCAAGGTATTGACTTGAATGTTAGACTGAAGGATGAATAAGAGACGAGCTGAATACAAAGATCCTTCTTGTAACAGCAGAGACCTTAGCTCAGCTTTCTAGTTGCCAGGGAAACTTACCCTAGCAACCAGATATTAAAAATGTCCCTTTAGAGACTGAATATAAAAGTAAATAGGAAATAAAGGCCCATTATTGAGATGACTTCCCTTGGCAGCATATTAAATATTAATTCTGTTTTACACTGAATGGCACATTTTATGCTGAACCTTGTGACTGTTGTACAGTGTATAATGTATGGAGGGTTTCTGTGAGTGTCTCTCCTGGCCTAAACAAGCTTAGGGGGCTCTCAGTCTTTGTGTAACTTGACACAGAATTCAGATCTGCAAATGTTTATTTTTAATGATAACTTCAAGAGCCAAATGTATGTGAAATGGCATGGAGCCTGGGGACCGGGGCCCAGCTGTTAAATCAGTACTGCCTTATTGGAATCTAATGGAGCAGAGGAGGACAGGGCTTCCCAAATTGTCCCCTCCAAGGGCAGAATGATAAAAGAAACTCAGCTTGGTGACATGTTTAAAGAGATACAGGCTGATGTTTGAGTTTCTATTGCATCTAGGTCATTCAGAGAACCTGAAGTATTTCTTTTATCTGAAAACAATACAGTATAAAACAGTGGGTGCTCAAATCAAGCAGAGATCCTCTGTTATAGTTTCAGGGGTACTTAGAGTACAAATAAGCACTCACCCCAAATCTCACCCTAAATGGTCTTCAGGCTGGATCCCTTAGCTCATAACAAGGTTACAGATATATAGAAACATTGGGGTAACAGTCACCCTGCTATACTTCCAGGGGTACCCCGGGCACAAATAAGCACTCACCCCAAATCTCATACTAACTGGCCTTCAGACTGAGCCCCCTTAGCTCAAAACAAGGTTACAGATATATAGAAACATTGGGGTAACTGTCACCCTGCTATAGTTCCAGGGGTACCCAGGGCACAAATAAGCACTCACTCCAAATCTCACTCTAACTGGCCTTCAGACTGGGCCCCCTTAGCTCATAACAAGGTTACAGATATATAGAAACATTGGGGTAACAGTCACCCTGCTATAGTTCCAGGGGTACCCAGGGCACAAATAAGCACTCACCCCAAATCTCATCCTAACTGGCCTTCAGACTGAGCCCCCTTAGCTCATAACAAGGTTACAGATATATAGAAACATTGGGGTAACTGTCACCCTGCTATAGTTCCAGGGGTACCCAGGGCACAAATAAGCACTCACCCCAAATCTCCCCCTAACTGGCCTTCAGGCTAGACCCCCTTAGCTCATAACAAGGTTACAGATATATAGAGACATTGGGGTAACAGTCACCCTATAATTCCAGGGGTACCAAGGGAGAAAAAAGTAGTAGCCCTCAGGTTTTACAAAGGCTTTACAAAGTACTGTATTATTTTCCTGGAGAAATAAATATTTAAGTTTTTCTGCCCCTTTAAGTGTGCAGCAATCTCTATAGTTACTTGGCCTTTGTGCATTCAGCCCGGTTACTAAGGATGATGGATGAATCTTTCGGCATTACAGAACCGCTACAACAGAGGAAAAACAGCAGAAAATCAGTGGGAAACTTATCAGAGGCAGAACACAGTAAATTTAATATATGAAAAAGAAAATCGAGGTCACTTGGCGGGTTTATTATTATCAGAAATAGCAGCCGTTCTACTTGACCTTGAAATTCATACTCTTCCCTTCCAGCCATCAGCTGTTATTTAGAAATATGGGACAGGCAAGTCGTGAGCCCCAGGGCCAAATCACAATGATACTTCTGCTTGCCAAGTGGCCAGTTTGATGGAAGATATGCATGCTGAATCATTTTGAATATTTCTGACCATTTGACTAGATACCCTTCAACTTTCTTCACTGAACATCTTAGTGCCAGCTCTGAAGTTGCAGTAGTTGGGCATAGAGGGATTTGCATTTAGGGTCTTGAATGTCCAACAAGGCCCCCTGTGAAGAACCCCCAGAAATGGCTCTGAGTTTTCTCTTGTCTCCCACTCTCTGGCCCTGTTGTTATCGATGGGGTAACTTAGTCTTCTATTTATTGGTGATTTATCCGGAGAGTAATTCATGGTAGTCCTACTTCACCAACACCCCAAGGCACCCTCTCTTCTACTGTTGGATTTATACCTTCGCCCAATAATGCCCTAGGCACGTGCCTCTTCTTCCTACCCTTAGTTCATGCCTTGATCCTCTCCTGGATCTAATGTATTTTAGCTCTGCTTTCACTATGTCATTCCCTTCTACCCCTGCCATCTCTCTCTGTACCAACTGCCACCCACCAATAGCATGAGGGCTGTATGTACATGCAAAAGATTAATCAATACCTGTAGGGCCACCATAAGGAAGGTTCAGTGGGTGCTGCCATCAGTGTCCATGTGGCAGGGGGTTCCCAAGGATGGAAAAGCTCAGGATATGAAAATTTAGGATGGAGCTGTACATTCAAGGGGTATCGTAAAACTTGAATAAGAATCGGGCCAATAACCACCTCCATACCTCCCAATATTTTTGAAATAGAAAGAGGGACAAAAATATTTGCAGTGCATAGCGTGTGACCAAGCCCATTTTTGTGGCCACACCCCCTAATTACCATGTTCATTTTACAAAATTTGGCAGGTTATGAAAGTTTGAACACATTTCTGTGTTTTTTTATGTATTATTACAGTTTTGTTAATGAAGGTGAACGACCCTTTAAGCTGCAAGACAGTTTCCCCAATAGACTTGCGTATTTTGAATTGTTACAAAAGTCTCCAGGTGCATCTGGTGGCTGTTCTGCCAAAAGCCAATTAAGTTAGCAACGATGTATCTATTTATGGCTGTTCAGTGCAGGAGATCAAAGAGAAATCAGGTAACAATCCGGGACTGCGGGTTGAGCTGTCAAAATTGGGACTGTCCCGCTGAAAACAGGATAGTTGGGAGTGATGCACCTCTGAAGTCACAACCTCGCACAAGGCACAAACATGCCCTTAGCTGTCATAACTCCACCCCTGCACATCACTGCTCCACCCACAATGCCTCTTGTTCGGTTTTTGCAGAAATAGGGGGATTACTGGCCACACCCTTTTGCTCCCAGACTGCACCCAGTGCCACTGAGGTCTCATCCTGCTCTGCCTAAAGCTTAACTAAAGAAGCTTAACTAAAGAAGTAGATAGAAATGTTGTATATTATGATTTGTGCTTCTGTACCAGCCCAAACCAACCACAGCCCTTTAGTAGGAAAGATCTCTAAAGATGCCACAGTAGCTCCCCATCTTCTTTTCTGCTGATTCACTGCACATGCTCTGTGCTGCTGTCACTTACTGAACTTAGTGACCCACTCACAATATACAGTACACATAGAATATAAATGACACAATATAAGGCTGATTAGTAATTAATACAGATAATTACTACATGGCAGCACAGAAACCAGTGTAATTAACTTCAGAATGTAATAATCAGCCCTGTAGCATCAGCTTATATTACAGACAAACTTAATTTCTGCTTGATAATTTGTGACGACCCCTAAGCTTAGCTTCTCAACAGCTGCTCAGAGCCCACTGAGCATGTGAGTGTCACAGACACTTTCCAAGATGGCGACCCCCTGTGACAAGTTTGAAGTCCTGGATCATTGCTGCTATTGACAAGCTGAAACTTTAGGCTGGTGCAATAAGGTAATTATATAAAATATGGTGTTTTTAGCCTTATTAATTATTAAGTTTAAGTTCTCCTTTAAACCACAACCCCTGTTTCACCCCCTCCTGTAGGTTTAAGTTGATTGAAAAATATCAGAGGGGGCTGGAAAGTTTATTAACTGGATGCTATGGAGCAAGATATTTAGCTCATGATCTAATAATAATAGGCAATTAATTAAGCAGCCATATCTGATGTAGAGTAAACATCGCTCTGAAGATCCATTCATTTTCACCAGCGACAAGCTGGCTATATTAGCCAATCACAGGTTCCGTGTTATCCAGAGTTCACTGCCTCATGCCTTAAAGGAACAGTAACACCAAAAAATGAAAATATCATGTAGTGTTGTCCTGCTCTGATAAAACGGATCTGTTTGCTTCAGAAACACTACTATAGTTCATATAAACAAGCTGCTGTGTAGCAATGGCGGAAACTGAAAAAAAAGGCTATATGTCACAGGTTAAATAATGGATAACAGATAACATTATATTCTCCAGAGCTTATCTGTTTTCTGCTTATTTATATAAACAATAGTTGTGTTTCTGAAGCAAACACAGCAATGTCAATTTGCAGCAATGTCATCTTTCAAGGATGTTTAGCAGGTTTGTTCATTTTTTGCTGCATGTGCCACCTAGTGGTATGACTGAGAATGGATTAATCAATGTTACTATTAGCTCTAACAGTATAAAACTTAAAAATTACAATGGATTTTCAGGACAACTTCTCCATTATCTTTTATGTATTTTGGGGCCTGCACTGGTTATTCTGCAGCCATGCACACGATCTGTTATATTGGATGTAGCTCACATTGCTTGGCTATTGTCTGTCACACACCAGTGGTTAGGCTTGCCTGTCTTTTGCCGCCACTCTGGGTGCTTTATAATTAAATGATAATATTAATGCCCTGTTTGTCCTCTGCATCGATCCTGTGTGCAAGGAATGGAGATATTCCTGCAATATAGCAGGCAGATTAATCAGTGTCTTGGCCATCATGACAGCCCACCCAATCTAATGATAGCCATTTAGAGTTATTCTTAGAAATTCCAGTGGCTGCAGGAGGTCTCCAAATCAGTCTTAAGAACCCAGCAGCAGCAAATCTTTGTTTCATCTTCCTGCGACTAGCCAAGAACAGCTTCCTCCAAAGTGGCGGGATTGGCACATCCATACAAGTACATTAACGACTCAGTAATTGACTGGGGTTTAAGTTACATATTATTCTTGGTGCTGCCCTCTAACAGATCTAGGGTTATTAATAATGAAGTGTTCATTGTATATTTTTTTATAGACTTGTATTCATAGGAGGTTTTATTCTGCCCCAATTCCATGCATTTATGTACATTACCTCTACATATCTTTGAAAATGGGGCAAGCTCTAGTTTTGGAGTTAATAGAAAACAGTTATGAATAAAGTATCCATGCGCCTGCAACTTGCCAGGAATAACAAAGACTTAGAGGAAGCTGTAGCAGTCGTAGACACAATGGCATCCCTTCTCACTGGGGCCACCATCAGAAATCACAGGGCCCATGTGACAAAAATGTCTGGGCCCCACCCACCGCCACAGACCTCCCTTAAACCCTCCCCCACACAAAAGTAAAAATGCCACACAGACATGACAGCTAAAAAACACATTGGTGGCCAGGGTCCCCCATACAAGTTAAAAAACAACAACAATTGGTGGCCAGGGTCCCCTGTAAAACTTAAAAAAACATCAATGGTGGCCAGGCCACCTCTAGAAAGCTGGTCAGCGGCCCCCCCATGAAAGTCAAAAAAGTCAGTGGTGGCCAGCCTCCCCCCTACAAGTTAAAAAACCCATTGGTGGCAAGCCCCTCCTTGCAAGTTATAGAAAATAAAAAAAAGCATTGGTGGTCAGGAGCCCCATAGAAAATGAACAAAATAAATGGTGGCCAGGCCCCGCCTTACAAGTTAAAAATACAATGTGTGGTCAGGGGCCTCATAGAAAATGTAAAAAAAAACATTGGTGGCGAGGCCCCCCCCCCTCACCAGTTAAAATAACATTGGTGGTCAGGTCCTATAGAGTATTAAAATAATACATTGGTGGCAAGGGGTTTAATAAAATAATCAAAAAAAATTGATGTTCAATGGAACTTACCTCAGGTTCATCTTCCTCGATTTCCTTCGGCTCCTTTCGTGGCTTTGTGTCATTTCGTGGCTTTGGCTCTGTTCGTGGCTTCAGGTTTTTAGGACTTTGGGTCTTTGGGACTTTGCAAAATACTGGCTGGCAGCAACCCTGCTTGCCCCCCAAACCCACATTGTATGCTGCTGCCACACCAATCTCCTGACAACAATACAGCCCTACTGTGTGCAGCATCACTCACTGATGTGTTCTAGGCTATGGGTCCCAACGGACATGGGGCCCAATCCATTTTTTTTCCAGTGACCCAGTAGGCCAGTCCAACCTTGTTCTCTATACGTGCAAGGCAGCATGCAGAGTGCAAAAAAAGGATGCAAAGTGCACAGAGACCTGGGCCAGGTCTGTTATTGCAGAAATGCTTCAAACCTGTACCCGCTTACATCAAGGTCAACCCACGTCCACTTATCCACATTCTATCTTATCCCTTACCCTGCCCACTTCCACCCAGCCTGCCCCCTGAAGTGAGTGTCACATACTTCACGCAGCAGGTTGTTTTCCCACAAAGTAAAGTAAATATCCCTTGAATGGCCTCCTATAGCTCTCTCGACTGCAACTAAAGGGTGCCCACAGACCACTTTGCAGGCACCGACCCACTGCAGGAATCTACCACTATCTTTTTGCACTTTGCACCCTTTCTTCCGTGGCAGATGAGTTTATATTAGTTGGCCCCACAAATACAGCACTATACTTTGTGGTTAGTGTTTGGATGAAAAAGGGCAACATTGGGGGGAGGGGCAAATTGCAATGATATTTTTCATGTAATGCTTCAGAAAGAATAGGGATAGGGCTAAAAGGTGGGTGATCCATTGCAAGTTTAATATGAGGCCGGCTTGGCAGACGTTACTGTCAGTGTGTGACTATGAGTTTAATGTATCAGCCATCTCCAGCAGGAGCCTTCATTCCCCCCGGAGCTGTGCATTGTCCCTTAAGACAAGAACATGGCACTTGCATGTCAAGATATCACTGTATGAATGAATCGGAGGGATGTTTCGGACGTGGAAACTGGAACTCACAGCTCGACAGAGTCTTTCTAATCCATTGCACTCTGACAGTTAAACAAATACAAGAGTCCTCTGGACTCAACCCATTATCAATATATTTAAGACAGAGACATTTTGTGTTACTGAAAAATGCCTTACCCTTTAAACAAAACAGGGATTGTTTGTCCATATATTGCAATATATTTAAGCTGGCCAACTACGTCAAAGTCATCCCATATCTGGCCAGTCCTATGCTCAATTTTATCTGATTCATTAAGTATTCTATTGTTTCATCATACATTTTATACAGTCCCTTTTTTAAATTATATAATGAAGCAATAGAATTCTTAATAAATCAGATGAAAATTGAGCATAGGACTGGCCAGATATGAGATGACTTTGATGTAGTTGGCCAGCTTAAATATATTGCAATATATGGACAAACAATCCCTGTTTTGTTTAAAGGGTAAGGCATTTTTCAGTAGCAGTATGCACAAAATGGCTCTGTCTTAAATATATTGATAATGGGTTGAGTGCAGAGGACTCTTGTATTTGTCTATATGTATTTTGTGGTCACAGCCTCATTGCACCCCCGCCTAATGGTTTTAAAAATTAGTGGTGAGCACAACTTTCCCTTGTTTGTTATACTCTGACAGATAAGACATAGAGGATCTCAGGGAAGCCTTGGTGGACTGTGATTTTTTTTGTATCTATAATTACATTAATTAGAATTGTTCTATTTCCTATTAGATGGTTCCTGCAGATAAACTAAAATTTCCAGAATCCTTCATAACCTGAAATCTTGGAGGGGTAGAGTTGCATATATTGCCCACTGTCACCAAGTTACCTTCAATATCAGCCCGGTCTTCTGATCCCTTTCATTTGCATCTGAATAAGTTTCACTTGCTGACATTGAAAGAGTAATTGGATGCATAAGGCGAATGGTCAAGGCGCACCTAAAATACAGAACACAGAATACAGAACCGCTAGTTTGGTCTCTTCCTATGGCATCTGGTTTGATACTATACAGTTGGGATTTGCCCCAAATGCTTGTAACTATGAACCAGATCCGGTGTTAACTCTAGAGAGAGCCCTTTCAACTCTAGAGGGATTAATTCTAGATGGTAAATTCTAGAGGGAACCCCCACGACTCGTAAAACTGCCTTGATCCTCAAAGGTAACAGTGGCTGCAGATGGCCAGAAATTGGGGAAACATGGCATTTCAGATTCTTAGTTAGTTGGAAAATAGGTTTATGTCCCAATATTTCCTACAAAACGTATTGCTTATGCAATCCTTGTCCCACTAGACAGGTAGTTGGCCAGATAAGCCAGGCAGGGAATTTGAAAGGCCTCATGCATGCAAGGATGGAATTTGGAGACAGCAGATGAGGCATCTGCCTAGGGCAACCAGAGGGTTTATGGCACAGACCTTTTCTTCCTATGCCAGTTTGGCTTTCTGCCCACTCCTAGTTTGGCAATGTGGTTAACAATGGATACAAACTCCTTACCAATGCTAATAACTAATAATAATATAATAACTAATAACTGTATGGTCTCCCACTATAGCAACCCACCATCCACTAATTCACTTAAAGGGAAACTGTGACAATGAAAATTTAATATAAGCTTCCTCATACATCACACTAAAATAAGAAACTTTCTAAATACAATTAATTGAAAATTCTGCATCATTTCTGAAATAATCAAGTTTATGCTCACTATTCTTCTCTCAGCATCTGTTTCTCTTTCTTCTGTAATCTTGCAGGAGTTGGGTGTCAGATATTCATTGACAGATACAATATATATCATTCTGGGGATCCTTTAGCCTAGAAGATATATTAGAGCTCACTCTATTAGAATCACCAGAAATCCTGTCTCTCTACATGCAGAATTTGTGCAAAATGCAGTTATTTTTTTAGATTTTGTATATACTGGAATCAGTTATTTGAGTGAGCTCTAATACACCTGCTAGGAAAGGAAGCCCCCCTATAAGATATTGGATAGTTCCCCTTTAAGCTTGGTGCTGTATACATGAGCCAAAATAGAAACCAGTGACTACATAGATCTGGTGATGTACAGATAGGTGATATAATTATGTAATTACAGTATAAGGCTTAACTGAGCATTTCTACTATATAATAAATCTCAATATCTGTGTTGCAGTCATATTCTAAAATATAGCCAAATATGACACCATTAATTGTCCAGTCCAATTTTCGGAGGTCCGAGCACCAAATTCTCCTACTACCCTGCTCAGCAGTGCCTCCAGCTACCTTCCCTCTCAGTGTTAGACTTGGTGGGGGCTGAGCTGACAGCAGCACGCTGTGATATCACAGGATAGGTAAGAGCATTGGCAGGAGTCCCAGAGCTCTATCATTCAGCTAATAATAAGCTTCTCTAGGGTGGCACGCTCTTATTCTGGTTGAAACCATTACTTAAAGCAATCAGTGTATCATCTGTCAATGCACGTTTTTTTTTTTTAAAGAAGTGGCTTTCAGTTGAAGCCCTCCTTGGAGACTTAATATTTGCTCATAGTTCCCCATTATCAAATAACACGGTTAAAGATATATAAAAGCACTTCTTATTTCAAAGTTTCAGGCCGGGCTATCTGGGAGAGTGATCAAGCTTTCCACCCCAATGTCACCCTGATAAGTCTACAGGCTGAGCCCCCCAGACACTTCTATTGGCCTTTTCTTGCAGTTTGGGAATTATTAGCGATCATTTATCAACACTGGGCAAGCCATAGCAATCAGAGAATGGCTTTTATTCAGCCAGCTATATGTAGAAAAACGAATGCAGCGATTTGATTGGTTGCCATGGGTTGCTGCTCACAGGCAAATTTGCCCAGTGTTGATAAATGAGCCCTAGTCTACACCGCAAACAGATTTCTAAACCAATATATTTTGGGAGCTAAGCAGTAAGTCTTGGTTCAAAGAGCTTGCTTTCAGATATTCATTCAGATACACACACACGAGAAGATCTTTTTCTTTTCCATCATCAAAAGGGAAATATCGCAGGAATCAAACCTTGCCTTCATCACAGCATAATCCCGTTAGATCACTATTATATTCTGGTGCTTTACCCAAGGGATGATACATAGATGCAGCTTTTATATCCATGCATGCAGCATTCTGGCCAAACTATGAAAAATGTATCCTATTTACTGGTGCAAAATATTAAAGTGAAAAGCAACATTTCTGGGTGACACAAGTACAATAACCTGCCTTAACTGTGTGCTCTATTCTGAGAGTAGGGCAAGACGGAGACAGTAGGGCAAGGTGGAGACAATAAGGAAGAATAAACTGAATAAATCACCAAAACTGTGCCTGGGTACCGATCCAAGCTCAACTATAACTTCTATATGGCCCTAGATGGATTCTGTTTGGCTCAGTGCTAAGGATTTGGCCAATCGAATTCCTGGATTCAAAGTAATGATACTAAAAACGATTTCCTAATCCATCTTCTTGTTTACCTGGCCAGAGCTCCTGCTTCCAAAGATAAAGTCCCCTGTCAGTAACTTAATTATTAAAAATAAAACATAATGTTTGTTGCATCCCATTGGTCTGTCTGATGCATTCCACTAACATTTATTTATTTTTAAAACACCTTAAAAACTTCATCACAACTTTCAAACTGAACTTCCCCTTATTGGGAAAATAGCACTGCCGCCCTTATGGCTTATTAGCTGCAGGAAAGGAAGAGCTCTCACACACCCGCACTTACAAATAAGTCTAAAGTTGCTTGTGCTACCTCTTACCACTTTACAGAAATGGACAGTTTCCCCCATAAGACTGCAAGAGAACAGGACCACAACCTGATGTGTTATTCACATTAGACATTTGACTTGAAATAACATCACAATGCAGCATCTGCCAGGGTTGGTTGAGGAATATTCTAATCATTCTCAGAAACTGTTCTGTTCTGACTCCAAGAATGAGCCCTTCTCTGCTTTATGGCTGAGATTCTAGCTGTCTAAAAGGGGACCCATCACCCAAAATTATTCCAACCCCTATTTTATTATGTTAGTCAAGCAAAATTAACTATAACTGTTCTGTTCTGACTCCAAGAATGAGCCCTTCTCTGCTTTATGGCTGAGATTCTAGCTGTCTAAAAGGGGACCCATCACCCAAAATTATTCCAACCCCTATTTTATTATGTTAGTCAAGCAAAATTAACTATAATTGCTCTATATAAATTATTTAAATCTTTTTTCCTTCAGTCTGGAAATTCATAGTTATAGCAAGGCAGGAGCCGTTTTGTGGACACTGTTATTAAGGCAAACCTTGCATCATCTCAAAATCTTGTTTGGGCTCTAGAATTGGGGACCTGATGTCCATCCCCATGTACTGGTTACACAATTAAATGGTCAAGAGAGCAGGGGAAATTGGGGGGGGGGGGGGGGCAGTAACATCTAGTAAGTGCTGAATTGAAAGTGAAAGTAATTGCCAGCCCAGCCTCTATGCCTAAAGCTGGCCATAGATGCAAAGATTTGATCGTAGAATCTCCACTCCATGTGTGGAGTGTCCCATAATTTTTTGTGCCACGGCGATCGGTCATTCAGACGATCGGACAGGTTTGAAAAATTGTGTCAGCTACCGATAATATCTCTGCATGTATTGCCGATCTGACGATATGAGAGACCAGCTTTGTTGGACATAACTTTCGTACGATTGCTGTCAGGGGCAGAACATTGGCTGATCTGTTCTTTTACTACTTTATTTGATTGGAATGGTTAGTGGCAGGTCGGGAGATGGCACCAAATGATCGTTCGTCCAATGTGAAGGTAAATCTGCACGTCTATGGCCAGCTTAAGGCATAGGTACACGTGTCTTTTGTTCTGTAATTTTAGCTGGGGACATTAATCAGACATTGAATCCAGTTGACAGAACAGTAAGATTGAATAAGTATGAAGGTACTTATTTATCAGGGATGATCAAGCAGGCAGCATTCATTGATGCGGCTACATGGGGAGGGAGGTAAAGTATTCATACTTGTTGATGTTTGAACCGTAGAAGTTGCATCAACTGGATCTTTGTTAACGACAGTGAGTCCTTTTCTGATGTTAAAGGGCATGTAAAGTCTAAAATAGAATACGGCTAGAAATGCTGTATTTCTAAATATAAACATGAACTTACTGCACCACAAGCCTAATCAAACAAATAATTTATGCTTTCAAAGTTGGCTACAGGGGGTCACCATTTGTAACTTTGTTAAACATCTTTTCAAGACTAAGACTGTGCACATGCTCAGTGTGGTCTGGGCTGCTTAGGGATCGTCATAAACAAAGCTGCTTGAGTTCTGCATGGCTGGGAAGTAAGGCGGGGGCTCCCCCTACTGTTCATAATTATGAATGTTTCCCTGCTCAGCAGTTAGGGACCGTCTGACAATTCCTATCCACAGCAGTAAATGAAGGGAGAACTTCACTGCATACAGTCAGGTTTCTTATAAAAACGGTAGACATTTTTTAATTAAAGTATATTGGAGATATGTTTCTTTTTCATTAAAGAAAGTAAAAATTGGATTTTATTTTTTTGCCTTTACATGCCCTTTAAGGAAACTGAGGTAGATTTCTCTGACCATTTAATGGTTTCTCTCAAATTAAGAGGATCA
Organism: Xenopus petersii; assembly: GCA_038501925.1. Lineage (NCBI taxonomy): Eukaryota > Metazoa > Chordata > Amphibia > Anura > Pipidae > Xenopus > Xenopus petersii. The sequence continues at coordinate 78,481,743 of CM076689.1, forward strand.
GATCTTCCTAAGAGAGGAAAGGGTTTATGAACATTAGGGTTGCCACCTTTCGAAAAAAAATATATCCGATTTTTTTTTTCCCCTATTAATAACATCGAAATCAACCATAATTTTTATCAGGCAGGCATGTAAAATACCGGCCAGGTGGCAACCTTAATGGATATTAGGTTTTGGGTTTCTAAAGGATGCGGCAGAGAGTTGGTCTTTTAAGAAGTTTTTTGAAGCTCTGTGTCAAAGTTGTTGTTCTTTTATTCAGCTGTGAACTGGTGGTCAAGAACAAAAAACGAAATCTAAACCTTCTTCACAAATCTATCTGTGAGGCAGGAAGAAATGTAATCTAGACCATACCGGTCTCTGAAGAAGGAATTTGGGGCAAAAAACTCTCCAGACCCTTTTCAGAATCCTAGAGAAACCTTTAAGAAAAAGCAAGTGACTGGCCTTATTGACTCTGAGGGATGTTTGCAGAAATCCAGGGAGGGTATCCTCAGTGTTGTAAGGTCATACTATGCTGGCTTATTCAGATTTAAGGCTGTGGAGAGGGAAAGGAATGAAAGCTTCTTAAAGGCGACCTCAGGACATAATACAACAGATGTGGACTTTTCCCCTTTGACAGCAGACATCGAGGAGGAGGTGGAGGGTGCAATTGATAGAATGTACAAGAAAGCTCCGGGGGCCTGATGGAATAACAGCAGAATTACTTAAGACCTTTAAAGAGCTATTACTCCTGGTGTTAACAAAGGTGTTAAATGAGTGTCTGGGGAGTGAGTTGTGTGAGTCAATGAGAGTCAAAGGGAAAGGATGATGAGAGGATTGAGAATTGGAGGCCAATTGTCCTTCTCAATTCAGATAGGAAGTTTCTGGTGCGGATTATTTTTTCACAGTTAAGTTTATTTTCTGGCACTTTATTATCTTCTTGTCAGTTCTGCATAGTGAAGGGTGTGAGCATCTTTAAGGGGAAGCTTTTGAAATTATGTGAAGCTCATGGCTGGAGTAAATATCTGATATCTGTGGATCAATCAAAAACTTTTGGTAAGGTTAACCATGAGTATCTATGGACTGTTTTGTCTAAATACGGCAGATTCATTAGTTGGATAAAAAATTTGTATGATGGGGCAAAAAGCTTTGAACTAATTAATGGTTGGCAAGGTGAAAGTTTTGAGGGCAGGGCCGGGGTATGACAGGGCTGTCCTCTGAGTCCTCTTCTCTATGTATTTGCTCTGGATCCCTTCTTGAGGATGTTGGTGAGGAAAGGCTTGGAGGGGGTCTGTGTGGGCAGCCACTCAGGTTTGTAGCCTACACGGAAGATGTTTCAGTGATCATTTCTAATCAGGCAGAGGTTGAGGTGGTCACTAATTGCATCAGAAGTTACTCGGGGGCCTCTGGCTCCACTGTTAACCAAGAAAAGTTGGAAGATTTTTGGACTTTAGAAGGGGAACCAGCTTTTCAGGTTGGTGTTTTCCCAGTAGCCCCAGAGAAGGTAAAAAATTGATAATAAAATTTGGGTGGAATGATCATTTAGCAAAAGTTCAGCATTGGAGATCTTGGAAGCTGACTTTTAGAGAAAGTGTTAATCTGATCAACACCTTTTTGATCCAATTGTTTCTTTTTGTTGCTTATGTGTTTCGCGTGCCAGAATTTCTCTACTCTCGGGTAGGGATGCACCAAATCCACTACTTTGGATTCGGCCAAACCCCTGAATCCTTTGTGAAGGATTCGGCCGAATACCAAACCGAATCCGAAACCTATTTTGAATATGCAAATTAGGGGTGGGAAGGGGAAAACATTTTTTACTTCCTTGTTTTGTGACAAAAAGTCACACGATTTCCCTCTCCGTCCCTAATTTGCATATGCAAATTATGATTCAGATTCAGTTCGGCCAAGCAGAAGGATTCGGCCGAATCCTAATCCTGCTGAAAAAGGCCGAATCCTGGCCGAATCCTGAACCGAATCCTTGATTTGGTGCATCTTTACTCTCGGGTCTACAGTCTGTTCTTCGCGCACTCTGGGGAAATTGACTGAACCCAGTAAAAAAAAGGGGGACATTCCTGCAGAGGAAAGATCGAGGGTTAGGATGGTTAGTTCAATTGCCTTCTTTTGAACCATTTTCCTAAAATTTAATTTTGGGAATCTGAGTCAATGGATGTATTCTCTGTGGGAAAACTGTGTCAGGTCTTGGGTTTCACCTTTTATAAGAGACTAGGTAGAGTGAAGGGGGTCAGGGAGGGGGTGGGTTTCCACTGCAGGGCTAAAGTTACTGAAGAAATGGAATCTGGGTCTGGGGGAGATGAAGGGTTTCTCCAGGAAACAGTTGATGAATCAGTGCTCAGTTACTTTTTGTCTCTGAGAGATTGTCCCATCTCTCTCTCTCTCTCTCTCTCTCTCTCTCTCTCTCTCTCTCTCTCTCTCTCTCTCTCACTCTCTCTCTCTCTCTCTCTCTCTCTCTCTCTCTCTCTCTCTCTGCAAGGGTGGATTCATGTGATATTTTTTAATGTGCAATCAACTGATTGTCGCCAGGCGACCGAATCTCCCCGAATCGCCCAGTGTGCCTTTACCCTTAAGCTGTGAGTCTAACTTTTCCCAAGGGACCTGTTATCTTATATTGTTACAATAACTTATTTGCTTATCTTGAAATTGTTACTAAAGTATCTTATAAGCAGCTGTGGCTGTTCTGGGCTCTCTAAAAGCCAATTAAGTTAGAAACATTGTTTCTTTTTCTGGCTGTTCAGTGCAGAGAAAAACTGGACTTTCCAGTACAAATGAGGGACTGCAAGTTGAGCCGTCAAAAGAGGGACTGTCCCTCTAAAAAAAACGGGACAGTTGGGAGGTATGCTTCAATATTAAAAAAAAATGTCATAAATAGAAAATAGAAAGTGATTGGAAAAAAGTCTTTAATTCTGGTGAACTATCTGAAACCAACTGAACTCAAAAAAGAGTTTGAAGGTGAACAACCGCTTTAAATGCTGATTTTCTGGATTTTTAATGATTTTGAAGATTAATTTATGTAAGAGGACAGTATCTTTCAATATACAAAGCTGTTGCAATTCCCTGTTGGCTTTTATAGGTATTCCATATGGAAATGTAATTTGCCTGTTTCTTGCTTTTATAGGAGCCTGAGTGTTGTTAATGTAACTAGAATTGCCTGACGATTCTTCTCATAAAATCCCAGGCTGCAGTCATATGCAAGTAGGGGGGCTGATTTTGCCATGCGCTTTTCCCCGATGATTCAAATCTGACTAGCCCATATTTTTTTACGGGTCATTAACCTTCACAATGAAGAGCCCCAATGCAAACTGATGGAGACATAAGGGCAGCACAGCGGGGAGGAAATGTACACAGAGCTGGGGGTGGGGGGGAGAGGTTTAGAGCGCTGGGAATTGAGAACAAACTACCACTGGCTATAACACTTATTGGATATGAGCAAGTGGCCAGTGACTCACTGCCACAGGAATTGAACCCTATTCTGTGCATAAATACACAGAAATAATGATTGCATGTCTATGAATTTAGCAGGGATAAACCTATTTAACCTGCAGCTCCCAGCTGTTGTACAACCACAACTCCCTACTGGGATGCTGGGAATTACAGTAAAAACAGCTAAAGGGGGTGCGATAAACACAATATATATGTATAAATACAAAGATACAGAGAAGAAATGTTCTGGGCACACAATAAGATATACTCTCATACTGTACTGTCTAAGGGAAAAATATGACACTTCTCTCTGATATGTATAAATACAAATATACAGAAAAGGAATGTTCTGGGCACACTAAGATATACTCGCATACTGTACTGTCTAAGGAAAACAATATGGCACCTTCTATCCATATGTAGAAATAAAATACACAGAGAAGGAATGTTGTGGGCACACAATAAGCTATACTCCCATACTGTACTGTCTAAGGGAAAAATATGGCACGTCTCTCCCATATGTATAAATACAAATATACAGAGAAGGAATGTTCTGGGCACACAATAAGATATACCCAGATACTGTACTGTCTAAGGGAAAAATATGGAATGTCTCTCCCATATGTATAAATACAAATATACAGAAAAAAAATATTGTGAGCACACAAGTAGCTATACCCTCATACTGTAAAATATGGTAGTTCCCAGCCATATGTTTGTTGCACAATAAGCTATACCTTTGGACACTATGAAGCATCATGTGGCACCCACATGTGTACAAGTAAGATTCTGTGGATCTAATAAACTTTGACCTCTTATGTTACCCTAAGCATTAAAGCAATAGACATGCAGCTGTTAAGGCTTCTCCTGGATACATTTTACCTTTAATGGATGGATGAGTTGGGCAGTGTTTCAAGCCTCTAGTTGCAAATATAGATCCTATAGATCTCCTATAGACCAGGGACAGACACGCTGTGTTGGAAATACACTACAAGCCCCAGCATCTCCTGTGTTTTTAGGATATCACTATAGAAACATGCTGAAATTCCACAGCTTTCTTAAGCTGCCTGGGTAGGATTAGATTGCCTGGGCTTGCACTGCATCTGCATCCCTTTCTGATTTAGGATCACTTGTATCCTTATTACTGAGGTCATGCTATACTCTAGCATTGTCTGTGTCGGTGCCCACTCCTCTAAAAGCCCTTGCACATCCAGTGTGTCTGGATTGGCTGCAGTGGAAGATCCGGGCTCCTGTAGAGTAGAGGCACCAAAACAGCAAGACCCAGAGCTCCCCATCATCACTAATTGTCCTAGAGTTAGCCTGTTCTTTAACTGGTGACGCCTGAATGAATTGATGCTTGGGAGCAGGGCTCGCTCTCTCTCTGTCGGCTGTGGGCGGACTTGCATTCAGATCATCTCCTCCTTAGAAGTGCAGGCAGAAGGGTTTTCTGTTCATTCAGGAGAAGCCTTAACATCTGCAGTGCCAAGCAGCAATGGTGAGTACATCACGATGGGCTTCCCAATATTTTAGATAACCGGTCTAAGCCCAGCTAGAGATGCATGCTCCATGGGCAGATGTGACAAGTCAATCCCATCAGGATGCAGAAGGCTTAGGCATGTAAGTCTGTGATGATGTTGCAGTAGGAGATGGGAAAAGATTTAGGATGGTTGCCTGGAGCAATATTCCAATATTCCACAACGGCTTGTCGGAATAGATTGAAAACAAGTAAGCTTTGAGTGTAATCTGCAAAGCAGATAGACAATATGCAGACCCCTTCATCACTGAAAATGGGGCTTACTGCTTGATTACTGAAACCCCCTAAGGGAATGCTGCAACCTCTCTGGCGACCAGGGTTTAAGAATGATCTTTCTTGAACATTTTTACTCAGTCCTTTTCCCTGTTTTCTACCTTGGATAAAAGAGATCTGAAATCTATAACATTTCTCCTGCTTCCCACCCCCCCCCCCCCCTTTTTTTTCTTCAAGTTAATTGACACAGAGAAGATGTCAAAGCACTTTGAAATTCTGTCTCCTGGTGTGGGGGAAATATTGGCTTCCATCCATTCAGAAACACACTAACGGTATTTTTTCACCCTCTTTTCTTCGCAGTGGCGCTTGGTAAATACATGATCTGCAGGAGTCAACATGATCACCAGTCACAGGGCTTTGTACCCAACGCACTTCTTTTTGTGCTCTATGGTGAAATGCATCTCCAAGAGGAAGGCTAAGGTACAACCTGAAAGGCAGTATGTGTGACAGTCTGGCATTCCAATATGTCATCTCTGTCTGAGGAAGGCAAGCTGGATTAATGGCTCTCATCTGGCTGGAAGGGCCAATGGATGTAAGATTGTATTGATCATCAACTTTTAGTTGGTTTAGCCATAAAAGATCTAAAAGAAGATCCTTTAGTAAAAGTTTAGCCACAATCCTGGATATCATTTGACCATGAGGTGGCATCTCTTGCTACTTCTTGTGATCTGCCTATATCTTGTAGGCTTCCTGGACCATTGTGAAGCTGTGGCAAAGACTAAAGGTAACAAAAATGCAGGACCTGCCAAAAAAACTGCCAACCCCCCTAAAGGGAAGGACGTCAACAATACAGCCGTGCCTCCGGTTGTCACCACCAGAAGGGTGAAACCTCCTGTTGTGGTAGCCTATGACAAATGCATGGGCTACTACGATGTCAGCGGTCAGTGGGACAAAGAGTTTGACTGCAACCACACTGCTTACCGGTACTGCTGTGGAACATGCTCATTCCGATTCTGCTGTGACACAAAAACCAAGAGACTGGATCAAGTTTCTTGCAAGAAGCCAGTGTGGACTGCAACCACCAGCACTGATGTCATTGAGTCCATGGAGGAAGAGGCCTACGACCCTCGCAATGACAAGACCAACACAACTGTATACATCACAGGTGGCGTGATCGCATTCATTTTTATTGTGGGGGTCTGTGCCAAAATAGCTTATGACAAAGCAAGAAATCCTCCCCGGGAAATGAACATACACAGGTAACATTGTTGCTAAAATTAAAGAGATAAATTGGTTTTGGTCAACTGCCATAATCTTGTCCACTTAGATGTTATCAGTTCAGTGGTTCAGTTATGGGGAAGGTTAACTGTGTTGCAGCAGGTAATCATGGGGTGCGTATCACCCATAGGGAAATATAATTTGTGTAACTAGGCTCTGCGTTCTACTTGGCAGCAAATCTCTGCATCAAATCTCTGCATCACTATAATGGGGACCACTATAACTTCCAGTAAAACTCTCTGCTGATCTCCCTTCCAAAGGCCTCATTGGCAAAACGGACCCCTGGCCCCCAAAACTAATGTCAGGGTAATGATACAAGTTGATTTGAGACATTTTTCATTGTGGTGTTTTGTTTTTCTGTGAGAAGGGTTCAAAAGCGCTCCAGATCCCTCCTTTACATTAAAAGCAATTGAAAGCACCTTAAAAACCCTTATTGCCTTGTTTCAGACTGATAATGACCTGCACAGATCTGCACCACGTGCTTTCAGTTTAAAGTTTGAGTGGCAGTAGTTTTTGTCCCCCATAAACAGCACTACAAAATGCTGAGGCAAAAAAAAAATGCTCCAAATTGCCCAATGTTTAGTGGACCCCTTGATGTATACCGTATTAGAATTGCAGCTTATTGTCCAGTATAGCAAGTGCCATGTCCCCATACTCTCCAAAATCAGGGTTAGATATAAGTTAGGGCAGAAATGGCAGGTGCACTTGGACCCAGTACCAGGGAGCAAGATGAGCATGGAAAATGTTTCTGGGGGGCTAAATAAGGCCTGTGATTGGCTACTTGGTTGTCTCTGTGTGGGCTGGCAGGGTACAGGAGGAGTTGCTTTGAGGCCAATAGAAGCGACATTCAAGGAGTTAGTGAACAACATGTTACTCCTGAGCCACTGGTTGGGGCACATTGATGTAGAAATACAAAGGGCATTATATATGGTTGAACAATTGTTGGGTGGCTTTAATACTTTCAAGCAGGTAGGTTTTCAACTTGCTGCCTTCCAATTGCTACTATGCGACAGCTAAATCATATCCTTTCTTATTATATAACCTGCTTTCAGTGCACTTGGCATTGAGGCTGATTTTACCCTGTTATAACAGTCTAAGTGGCAGAGGTCTGGCCCACACATTGATATTCCATTGACACTGAAAGAGTTAAATACTTCAATGTATGATTTTCCCTCCCACACATACAATAAGGGATTTAGGGCTGGTGATGCTATTAACTGTCACAGCATGTCGATAGAGTCCTGCTGCCATGGGACTTATTGGCTTCACTTATTCTATCGCAATAACTTTGGGGGCTTTTGTTTTATTCTTCTGACTATTAACCAGTCGCTTACTAAAGTCTGACTTGGTGGGGAACCGCTCTCCTTCCTTTAGATTTCAGACACCTAAGCTCTTCAAATGCACAGTTCCATTTGTTCAGAATGGAGTGCTCTCAAAGAGCACGATGGACTACAGCTGTTGTGGTGCTAAGAGATTCTGCAGCAGCTCTGTTATATTTTTTTTGCTTTTTATGCAGCTAATGTGTTTCCATAACGTATGCATGGGGGACTTTTGTACTGGCATTTCTTTGATGCTGTGGGTTTTTGTTGGGGGTTCAGTTCTAGACACATCCAATATTGCCTTTTAAAATGGAATGCTTTTTTAACCTTTTAAACTGCATATATTGTGGTATCTTAATTCTCTATACGGGAACAACAGTGTAGCAGCACCATAGTGTTTGCCTGAGGTGTGCTTAAAGCTCTGCAGCCCAGCATCAGGTGTACTGATCAAACTACTTAACTCTGGTTCCTCATATTTTAATCCAAGGGATGTCCAAACAGTGGCCCTCCTGCTGCCAACACTCACCAGCAATCTATTGGTTTGTCACATTCAGGGAGCTGTAGTTTAACACCTTTATAGCATTTCTGATGTAAAACTATTGTGCTTTGATTCATGCAGTCTACTTTGTGTGTAATATGCTGTGTATGTTTGTGCAGGTGCTTACTGAAGTCTTTCTACATGTATGATATTGAGGTTGTACCACCTCTTGCTTGGCTCCTTGGTGGTGGGGACTAGAGAAACTGGCAGAATGGAATTAACACCTGGGGGCTGTAGGTTGAAGGGTGTGACTTGCTGTACCTGAGGAATAATCAGGTATTCTGCCTGCTATTTAAGAAAATGAAAAGTAATAATGAGGGCTTGCACTTTTATAGTAAGCACTATTTGGCTTTAGTATTGAACTACAAAACCCAGCAGCTGTTGGAGGATGCTAGGAGTTGTAATTCAAGTAGGTATTAAAGAATTGTAGGTTAGAATCTTACCCCTACAGCTGGGCATATACACTACATGTATCCTGATATAATAATTGCAAAGGTTTTAATGAAACTTAATAAAGGAGATTGCAATGAATCACACTGAAAATAGATTTTATCCTTTCATTTGCATTTTTGCAACAACAATAAGACAGTCTTGGATCCATAGTCAGTTGCAACAATTTCAATACAGTTCATATACAATAGGATTTCCTGTACAGTAATATATAGGTGATTGAACAGGTACCCCATTATTCTACAACCATACTAACCTAGTATCCCTGAGACTGAGGACCCTTCTGTAGCCTCTAGTCTCGCCATACCAAGTCATATTTCTGAAGGCACCCTCTTGCAGAATAGGTAAGTTGTATCAAGGGGGGTGTTGTTTTTATCAAGCTTAGTCATTAGTTGTTGGGCGCTGGGGGGGACATACATGTAAATACATTTCTGGCATAGAACAGTAGGGTATGGAAAAGAATTCTCATGGCTGCTCTTGGGGTAACCTTGTCTACTATGCCTAGACTTACCTTGGGGGATAACAGATGTTAATAACAATAACGTTGCTTTCAGCAGCTCTTTACATGCTACATGAACACATATGTTTAGAGGGGGTGCTGTCTTCCTTACACCGGATCCGTCGTAAGATGTTATGGGAGAGCTTGACCTTGACGGATAGATGTCACTTTTATCATGTATGTCACAATTTTCCCCAAAGGAATCCAACTCATGATATGCGGAGCCTGTAGCTTAGCAAAGGTTATATAGATAGCTATCCAGGGAAGTCTGAGTTATGACTTTGTCATCGTTCTGGTGACATCTGTAGTTCTTGAGCATTTAAAAGTAATCCATTATTCTGACGTGGCAACCACCTTTACAAAAGCATTTCATGACATCTTGAATCAGCTCGTTGTCATAAGGATATTGCTTAACAAATGGCCGCAGCGGTATCTACTGGTCATACCCTCATATATCACCTTGGGGACAACTCTGGCAACTCTTGCAGATCTCAAACCTCTGAACTTTGTACATTATTTTGATCTAACAAGCATTTTTCAAAACTATTTCATGTTATCATAAATCATCTCTACTCTTATCGCACCTTAAGATGTAGCATAGCGAATGGCTGCAAGTACTTGATATAATTTGATATACATCTGATATAAGAAGCAGATTTCCCAAACTAATTCTGTGTTATCTGGAATCATCTCACTCTTATTGCACCAGGTGGCCATAGACGTAACCATTCCAAGATAGATTGTTTGTTTCAATACACACGTGTAGAGCTGAATATACAGGTAGAAGCAATAGAATTCTACGTGTATCTGACGATTCAGCACTAATAATGGCAGATGTTTGGGTGCCTTCAAAGGCACCCGATCAAAATTTTCTGTCCAGCCTGATCGACGAGCCGGCATCCAAGTCTTCTACTAATATTGCTCTTTTCCCACCATACATGCACCGAATAGCGTACGAAAATGCATATATCTGTGCGTCTATGGCCACCTTAAGATGATGTAGGCCTAGCATATGGCTACAATGATAATTATTTGGAATCAGTGCCAGTCCAGGCCAACCTGGCGCCCTAGGCAACCCAGCCGGTCGTGTCAAGTCCCTCCCCCTGACACATGTATGAATGAGCGCACACGAGAAAGAACACGCATAAATAGATGCGGACGGTCTCTCTCTCTCTCTATCTCTGAGCTCTATGAGTGAAGGGAGTGGAGACAGGGGATCGGACTAGGGGTAGACAGCAGAGAAGGTGCCTACCCCTAGTTCTGTTTGGAATAACTCTGGCAACATATGTTATTAACTGTCTCATATACTATTTATATTTTGACTGCTTATTATGGTGTAGTCATCATTTTTTCATAGGGAATTTATATTGCCTTCAATCATTTAGCTCTGCTTACACCTAAGAATGTAGGTTAGCATATGGCTGTAGAAAGCTATCAGGGAGAGCTTGGGTTATCACATTGGAATAACTCTGGCAACCTCTGCTATTTGCTTAACATAAACCTGACATACCAATTGGACCTAACAAGCCTTTTCCCAAATTTGTTTCTTGTTATCTTGAAATTATTTCTCATTTTATCTTAAAGGAACAGTAACACCAAAAAATGAAAGTGCTTTAAAGTAACAATAAAATATACAGTTTCCCCGCACTGATAAAACTGGCGTGTTTGCCACAGAATCACTGCTATAGTTTTTATATAAACAAGTTGCTGTGTAGCCATGGGGGCAGCCATTCAAGTCTCAGGTTACATAGCAGATAACAGATGCACTCTGTAGAATACCATTGTATTCTGTTACAGATCTGTTATCTGCCAAGTAACCTGTGTCATTTCTCCTTTTTTCAGAATAAATGGCTGCCCCTTGTTTATATAAACTGTATTACTTTATAAAGTAAACACATAACTTTTACCAATGCAGGGCAAAAGGACATTATATTTAAATTATTTTTAAATGCTTTTATTTTTTGGTGTTACTGTTCCTGTAAGATGTGGCCTAGCAAATGGTAGCATCATGGGATATCACTTTGGAATAACTTTGCTAGCATCTATTATTCATTTCTCACAGATTTAAATGCCCTCTATCATTGTGATGTAGCCTCCATTTTTAATAAGGAATTCATTTTCTCTTGAATCTTCGCACTCCGCTTACACTTTAGAAAGTAGCTTAGTATATGACTGTTGAAAGATGTCTGGGGGAGTCCAAGTTATAACTTTGGAATAACCCTGGCAAGATCTGTTATCATATATCTCCTTCCTGGGTATGGGCTGGAGGGACACCGGGAAAAAACCTGGGGGGGGGCCCTGGCCTTCATAGGCCCTGCTGACCCAGTTCTGCTCCTTTGCCTGCAGCAGCCCCTCTCGCCAAGGAGCAGATGTATGTGGCATCGCTGAACAGACATGTTAGTAGCAGTGCGAGGCAGGGTGCTGAAAAGAGGGTCCTTCTGTTCCTATGAAGGGTCCTTGCAGTCCCGGTGGGCCCTAACATGCCAGTCCGACCCTGTCTCTTATTATTGTCATAGTTACAGTACATAGTTAAATCAGAAAAAAAAAGACCATAAAATGCAACCCCTCCAAATGAAACCCAGCATCCATACACACACTCACACTGGCCCCTCTATACACTCACATAAACTATATATACCCATATCTATACTAACTATAGATTTCAGTATCACAATAGCCTTGGATTTTATGCTTGTCCATGAAATCATCAAAGACCCTCTTAAAGGCATTAACTGAATCAGCCATCACAACATCACCCGGCAGTGCATTCCACAACCTCACTGTCCTGACTGTGAAGAACCCCCTACGTTGCTTCAAATGAAAGTTCTTTTCTTCTAGTCTAAAGGGGTGGCCTCTGGTACGGTGATCCTCTTTATGGGTAAAAATTAAGTTATGTTTCTATATTGAATTTTCACTATTTTGTAATTCTTTGCTGCAGTGAACTAATAAATGTTTGAAGTGTTACAATTTTTGTGGATGATTTGCTTAAAACGGTTGGACACTTGCATAGTGCTCACCTATAGATGGCAAGTATCCATGATATAAAGTTTTAGAACAACACTGGTCCAATTAGAAAATGTTCCATTTACCACCACTTTTTATAATCTATTTTTTTAACCAGTTCTCTATCCAGGTACAAATACTATGTTCCAGGCCAACATTCCTTAATTTAACCAGTAATCTTCCATGTGGCACTGTATCATATACTTTAGCAAGAAAAGTGTTGGGGTGGATTAATGCATAGGCTATAGTCTTGGAGCCTATCTATAGTGATGGGTGAATACATTTGCCAGGCGCAAATTCGCAGCGAATTTCCGCGTATCTACACCGGCAAATAAATTTGCGTAACTGCAGCGAAAATTCGTCAGTGTAAAAAAATTTTCTTTGAGTGCCAGAAGAGCTGCTTGCATTAAAAACGTTGCGCATCAACATTACGGACACCCCATTGAGTTCAATGTCAGCATAAAAATGTTTTGAACATTTTTCGCAGTTTCTCGCATTTTGCAGGAAATTCACAACTTTTTTTGTCGAAGCGTAACGGGACAAATTCGCCCATTACTACCCATCTAGCTTTATCTAGCTTATTCAATTATTATTATTCTCTTTAGAACATGTATTTATTTATTTTTAACTGCACTGATGGGCCTGGGTTCCAGGTCCAGTAGTGCAGAGAAATATAAAAGCAAATACAAATAATAATTGAAGATTATCACTTTCTATGTAAAAGTGAATCATAAAGAAAATTTGATGTAAAGATTAAAGTTCATTGAGGTTCTTTCCATGTCCTATAATGCAAAATCTTCTAACCTTATTGGTATGAATTGACACTTTGTTCATGTTCTGTGCAATTTACATTTTATGAAGTATTTAAAAATAAGAGAGGTTAAGCAATCTGTTACTACGTCTCGGCCACTTCTGCTGCTTTGTAAAGACACCAGGTTCTTCAGCATGGGATTCTTCTCACTCTAGGTTAATGTAGCAAATCGGCCCGGGGGATAAATAATCCTATTCATTTTGCTTACATTCAGTGCTGTGGTTTGCCAGCAGAACATTATTCAACCAAAGACGTGTGTGTGTCGCTGATTTTCTCCCGCTGTTCTGGAGTTGAACTTCCTGGGGCTAGAATATGCCCAACAGTAAATACATTTGTATTGGTGGTGAAGATTGCGATGGACAGGGGTTGAGGAAATGGTCGAGTGCCCTGAGATGGGGAATTGAAAGCAGGTGAATTGATTGCGTGGAGCTGATGTTGCATGTTGCAACGGTGTCCTCTAGAGCTTGCTTTGTTAAAGGTCAGGATGACAGGAGAATTTGTTAATTTTCTCATTCTCGTGTACACTTGTGGATGAGACATAAAGTCTGCATGTAGCAAAGACGTTATGCTCATCTACAATATAATATTTAACTATGCGTCTGTACCATTAAGCATTTGTTCATGATTGGAAACAAATTATAAGAAAAGACATCAGGAACCTCAACAGTTTATGTTATGGTCCCCCAACAACTTCCTGTACTTCACTTTTTTCCTTATTGTCATAGTCAAGTGAAATTGAGTCCTAACTCTTGCTTGGAATCCCTGGTACCTACTGAGATCTAGTCATCATCCAGTGAGTCCCCACTGGGTCTCCTCTTGTGCCCAATGAGCTCACATTCAACACTCAAGGAAGTTCAACCATGGCTCCTCTTGAATTAAGATTGGCATGTAGTCCATTCCCTTTTCTACAATCTGGGGGGGTGGGAACCCTTATTGTGTGGAAGTGTGAATAAAATTAGTATGTGAAGCAAGTGTGAATTCAGTAATTGTGTTTTGGCAACAGCAGGGACATTTTTTATGAGTATTTCCCAACTGCATGGTGTATATCCCCCCTCCCCTTATCTACTAGCTATGGTACATTCCTCTGTCCTTATTGCTAAGGACAGAGGAGAAAGTCAGAAGCGGCACATGTTGGAATAGTGCATCCATGTGTCACTCCCACGTACACAAACAGAAGTGAATGGACATAATGATATATATTGAAATAATGAGTACTAGCTAAAGACCTGCAGGCCAGTTCTCTAGGTAACAGCACACAGCTATTATTGACGTCACAATTGTAGATTCCCTGGAATCTGTCAGTGGTTGTTGTGTGCAGTCAGATGGGCTCCTGGTAAAACACAACAGCCACTACAGCAAAGAGACAAATCAAGTTATATTTCCTTGCCATCAGGGCCCTATGCAATGTGTTTTAGGGGGGATATTTTTCATGGGGGTTGCCATCAGGGCCCTATGCAATGTGTTTTAGGGGGGATATTTTTCATGGGGGTCCCATATTATTCATACTTGACTTGGACACCCCAGCCCTGAGGCTCAGGTGATTGGTGTGCTGGTAATTTGAGTCCTGTGGAGGAAGGGCCTTGCTAACATTGTAGTATGGAAGTTTATAGAAATTCCACCAGTAACTTTAGAAGCAGCTGTGCATAGAGTGCTGAGGGGGAATATGACGTGACAGGAACAGGGGTGTAGCTGGAGGTAAAGTGGGCATGGTTTAGATGCACCTGGATTTGAAGTGATCCAGGTTGACATCTCTTGACCATGTTCTCTAGCACCATTTTGCCTTGATCTAGCACTATACCATAGTTGCAATTCACTTGCAAAAAATGTCTTTCCTTATACCTGTGAAAACATTTTCTGTTCTGTGGAATCATTTAAAAATGCAGAAACCCTCTACAATATGCATATATATAGGAACAGACAAGCAGGATTGAAAAGCATTTTGTGGTCCATATACCTCAGTACTCGGAATAAGTGTTTTACTACAGATGCCCCCTAAATTTGCTTCTCTACCCCACCCCTAGGGGTATTATCCCTACTCCCATCCACATCTACAATGTCAGGTCTTTTGCAGAGATCCTCAAATTGATAGAGTTCCAGAAAGCAGCTCTGTCATAGATTTTGCATGATTTTATTTCCCTTATACAGTATATCCAACAGACTTCATTACTTCAGAGTAAAATAAATAGAAAAGCCTGCTGGGAATTCATTAGGAACAAGGGACTTCCAGTGTCAGGTTTTCCTTTAAATCTAGCTGGGGAGAATGACTTCAAAGTCCCAGTAAAGGGAGCCGGATGAATACACGAGAGATAGAGAGTGACAGATAGATAGATAGATAGATAGATAGATAGATAGATAGATAGATAGATAGATGGATGGATGGATGGATGGATGGATGGATAGATAGATAGATAGATAGATAGATAGATAGATAGATGATAGATAGATAGATAGATAGATAGATAGATAGATAGATAGATAGATAGATGGATAGAAAGCTGGCAGAGGACGTTTATATAGGAATTCCATTGGAACACCTTTCTCTCTGTTGGGGAATGGGGAGCATACTACAGTGCATCTCTGGAGACCCATGGAAACAAAATAAAAGATTGGTGGGTGCAAGAGAATGGAGAGATTCTGATTCATTCAAACTGCTGAACTTGTAAAATTCAATATAATAGTAATAGCAATATAATACTACCAAGAAGCCTTACAAGCAGTAACTAGGGCCATGCAGCATCCCTTGTGTTCATGCCTGCTGTGGGATAGCAGTGGGATCCACTACAGGGTTTAGCTCAGCCAGCAGAGGAATTCGATTTTATTGACCTCCCATACCTAGAGTTGCCACCTGGCCGTTATTTTACCTGCCTGGCCGGTAAAAATGTTGCTTGATGCCAATGTTATTTATAGGGAAGAACCATAAATATATAGGAAGGCCGGTATTTTTTTCCAGAAATGTGGCAACCCTTCCCACACCTGATAGGATGTTATACCTATTATTTACATTTTTCCCACATTCTGTCTGATTTATAATTAGGGATGCACTGAATCCAGGATTTGCTTCGGGATTCGGCCTTTTTCAGCAGGATTCGGATTCGGCTGAATCCTTCTGCCTGGCTAAACCAAATCTGAATCCGAATTTGTATATGCAAATTAGGGTCTGGGAGGTAAATCATTTGACTTTTTGTCACAAAAAAGGAAGTAAAAAACATTTTCCCCTTGCCACCCATAATTTTCATATGCAAATTAGGATTCGGATTTGGTTCGGTAGTCAGCTGAATCTTTCGCGAAGGATTCGGGGGTTCGCCCGAATCCAAAATAGTGGATTCGGTGCATCCCTAATTATTATGAAAAGGATGTGTAATTAATTATTCCTATGCTCTATGCTCTGTGGATAGTGTTACTGACTTAGTATGCTGCTTTATCCAGTGTTTTGGGTTACTAGATGCAGCATGGTTTGTGGTTATGGCGGTGAAACCAAACTTCCAGGCCCATTCTACATTGCCCCAGGCAATTAGTTTGCTCATAGCCTGTACAAATGGATACCATGAAACAATACTAGCATAGGTATTCCCCTGTACTAAGAATAATTTAGCAGGAACAGCCCCCTGATCATAGCCTGTATAGAGAGATACCATAAAACCATGACAGCACAAGTATTCCTGTAGGAACATCCTTCTCGACGAAGAGAAAATCGTCAGATGAAAGTGTACAATTGATATAGTTTTTGTTAGCACTTCACTATGGTGACAAAACCCTATTGTATTGAGTAGTGATGGGCGAATGTGCAGGAAATGCATTGTCATTGGGTGTTTTTTGATGTGATCTTCTGTTGTGTCTGTTCTGTGCTCTCTGCCAAAAGCCAATTAAGTTAGAAACTTTATTTATTTTTCTGGCTGTTCAGTGCAGAGGACTTTCCAGTACAAATGAGGGACTGCAGGTTGAGCTGTCAAAAGAGGGACTGTCCCTCTAAAAACGGGACAGTTTTGAGGTATGCAAGATATATTGGCATCAATTGCAACATTTTCCAGTGAAATGCAGAATTCTGCAGTGAATCTGTATGACAAATGTTGTTTATTGGCTGTTGTTTGGACACATGACCCCCCTGGTTAAAGTTTTCTTCCTGCTAGCAGATAATTGGCTGTTGCTGGGACACATCACCTTGATTTGAAACACTAATCACTATGAAATCAATTCTGTGTTGGTGGCATAGGAAGGAAGTTTCCTTAATTTCCAACCCAGTTTAGATCAATGTACCACAAGTGGTATCTGTGATGATAAACTGTATTGATTATAATTCTCTTCTGGCATAAAAGCTACAATCAAACATCTTTTCTGTAATTGCTTAATACTTTTATCAGGGGTTTCCATTAGCAGTGTGGACCCCTGTGGTGCAGCTCTTGCGGTTCTTGTGTGCAGTTACCCCAGCATTCCATTTTGTTGTACAAAGGTGGTCATTTACTTTGATTCAGCTGTGCGTGTGTGGTTCATTTACTGATAGGGGAATGTGCGCAGTGACCTGACGTCTAGGCCCGGATTTCTGGAAAGGCCTGGCTGCCCAACCACACCCACATCAGTTCAAAAACACTGGGGATGCGCTGGAGATACAAATATTTCCCATACTCCAATTCCCATTGCTCCTGTCCCCCTAGAGGGGACACCGGCAAAAAATGCGAACGTTCGCGGACAGTTCGCGAACTTCGAACACCCGCTAAAATCGTTCGATTCGAACGATCGAAGGATTTTAATCATTCGATCGAAGGATTTTCATTCGAATCGAACGATCGAACGTTTTAAAATCGTTCGATTGAATGAAAATCATTCGATCGAATGCTTACAATCGTTCGAACGAATGGAAATCGTTCGATTTTTAGCGGTCGAAGGAATTCGAATGGTCGAATGGTCGAACGATTTTTATTCGAATCGAACGCGAACTCAAAATGCGAACGTTCCCAAACGTTCGCGAACATTCGGCGGACGCGAACGGTCGAAATTCGCACGAACTAGTTCGCAGCAGAACAGTTCGCTACATCCCTACCTAGGGGTGCCCACTATGTAAATCCAGCCCAGGAATCCTTAGTAAATATGAGGAGAACCAGTGGTTGAACCTCAAAGTAAAAAATAAGCCAGCACCAAGGGTCTTAATGTGAAAAAAAATATATGTATTAATTACATGGTATGTGTGTGTGTGTGTGCGTGCGTGCGTGCGTGCGTGCGTGTGTGTGTGTGTGTAGCTGGTGTATTAGTAACGCACTCCCCAACAAAGCTCAGTAGCCCAGGTGCATTCAGTGCAATGTGTATCCATTTTAATAAATATTGGAGCATACATGAAACTTATAAATATAATTTTTCTCCAGTTTTTTTTGTTGTTGTCAGTTTTCCATTGATTGCATGTGGCTTTCCAGTGCTAGAAAGCTCAAGTGACGCATTTTACAGATAATTTTATTTCGATCAGTTATACACATTTATACACATCTAATTGGGGTTCCAGGGATACGATTCGTTATTCGGTATGATTTTTTTTCCTTTTATCTGCAGCTTCCCAGTACCTACTCTGGTGGTTGTCACTGTTACTGACCATAGAAACCAGGCAGCAAAGATACTCAGACTGATTTTGTATTCTTAATAGTTTTTTTACCTTGGAGGTTGGGGTATCTGCCATGCTATCTCATGCAATCTCATGTCCCAACAAGAAAAATTTTTAGGAGCATCAATATATAATGCAACAATTTTTATATATGAAATTCAGCACAATATGTCAGTAACCAGACATAACAGAGCAAACCCATTTATTAAAAGGACCCCTTACAGATGTTTTTTTTTTTTTTACAGAGCAGAGAGTTTATTTATGTCTTCCCTGTCTTACGCTCATAGCACTTCCACTACAGACTGACTGCCCCATTACATTCAAATAGATTCTCTGCATTCCTGATTGATATCTTACTGGCCTGAGGCCTCATTCAGATATTAATTAAGTGGGGGCTAATTTTCTGCTTTGGTTCTCCTAGAACAGCCTCAGGGAGAAAGAGAGCGAATTTGAAATGGCCAAACATGGCGGCAGCCAATATCACTGTCTTAGGTACAGGAGAGCAGAAAAGGAGGGACCTATTTTTGTTTTGCACTCACAGAAGTGCAAACAGCAAAAAATAAAAGTGTCATCCACATAGATGGGAACCCGTGGAGCTACCATTACCTTCAAAGGTGCCAGTAGCGCCAGGGTTCCCATAGAAGCTTTCATCAATTGCGGCAGTGTACTTGCCCCTAAAAGAATTGGTGCACCTCATTCTCTCTCTGAATGTCGGAAGTGATACCATGGCAAAATTCAAGCTTTGTGGGCAACTAAGGGTGGTTATATGATACCAAGGACTGGGGTGTATTTAGTTGCAATGGATTTAAACTAATATAAGGGGCTGAAATCAAAACCATACAAATAGAAGCATTAGGCTAATTTTCCAACTACATGGAGACTGTGCATCATGAATCTCTCTCTGTGTTAATATTATTTATTAGAAGATGCTGCATATTGAAATCATGTTCCTTTAATCTGCTCCCCATATAAAATTTGCTTGGTCCCCAAAGACAGCGGATGTTTGGGGTCAACAAATTTATGGATTAACATCACTGGGCATGCAGTCCACTGTAGAATAACATTACTTTTCTGTTTCATTCTGTTTGATGTTAAGTCCAATTATATTTAAGGAGATAAGTTTCTTGTTTCTGTTTCAAGCTGCGTTCAACATCTGCCAGGCGCCCACAACAGTAACATTTTTCTTGATCTGTTAAAATGACTGATCCATCTGTGCAGGGGGAGAACAGCATTAATCAGGCTGTGATTGGGGATCTGGGAATTGATGTTGAAGCCCTCCCCGTATGACTGATCTGCTTCTGTAACTAGCAACTGCCCTGTTTGTATCTCCTCCAGCCCCTGCTTTCATACTATCTCTAGTGGTACTCACTGTCAGTCTACATCATCCATAATATGCTTTATTTATGCATCAAGGTGGTTGCTATTTGTTTATTTTTCTATACAGAGTAGAATATGAAGATATAGCTTACTGTATGGTCAGAACATTATATATAATATCCTTATAATATACAGTAGGGGGTACATTATTCCTTATAATTAACTTAGCCTGCAGCCTTGTGCCATATAGTCATGGAACTTCTTAGTGATTTCTAATATCCTTATAATTTACAGTAGGGGGAACGGTATCCCTTATAGGGATGTAGCGAACGTCGGAAAAAAAGTTCGCGAACATATTCGCGAACTTGCGCAAAAATGCGAGCGGTTCGCGAACGGTTCGCGAACCCCATAGACTTCAATGGGAAGGCGAACTTTAACATCTAAAAAAGACATTTCTGGCCAGAAAAATGATTTTAAAGTTGTTTAAAGGGTGCAACGACCTGGACAGTGGCATGCCAGAGGGGGATCAAGGGCAAAAATGTATCTGAAAAATCTGCCTGTGTGTGCTTGGAAGAGATAGTGTAGGGGGAGAGCTGTTAGTGATTTCAGGGACAGATGATAGTAAGTTTGCTGGCTAGTAATCTGCTTGATACTGCTCTGTATTGGAGGGACAGAAGTCTGCAGGGATTTGAGGGACATTTTAGCTTAGGTAGCTTTGCTGGCTAGTAATCTACTGTTCTCTTTAAACAACTGCCATACGTTGCCCTTGTAGGCATTGTTTGCCCAGTTTTTTTGGACGCAGCCACTGAAGCACAGTTGCCAGAAAAAATATGCCATATAAATGCTGAAAATAGTCATTTTTCGCCATACGTTGACCTTGTAGACATTGTTTGCCCAGTTTTTTTTGGACGCAGCCACTGAAGCACAGTTGCCAGAAAAAATATGCCATATAAATGCTTAAAATAGTAATTTTTCGCCATACGTTGACCTTGTAGACATTGTTTGCCCAGTTTTTTTGGACGCAGCCACTGAAGCACAGTTGCCAGAAAAAATATGCCATATAAATGCTGAAAATAGCCATTTTTTGCCATATACGTTGAGTCAACGTATGGCAAAAAATGACTATTTTCAGCATTTATGTGGCATATTTTTTCTGGCCTCTGTGCTTCAGTGGCTGCGGCCAAAAAAACTGGGCAAACAATGCCTACAAGGTCAACGTCGTTGACCTTGTAGGCATTGTTTGCCCAGTTTTTTTGGCCGCAGCCACTGAAGCACAGAGGCCAGAAAAAATATGCCATATAAATGCTGAAAATAGTCATTTTTTTGGTCGCAGCCACTGAAGCACAGTTGCCAGAAAAATTATGCCATATAAATGCTGAAAATATAAATTTTTTTGGTTGCAGCCACTGAAGCACAGAGGCCAGAAAAATTATGCCATATAAATGCAGAAAATATGCATTTTTTTGGTCGCAGCCACTGAAGCACAGTTGACAGAAAAATTATGCCATATAAATGCTGAAAATATAAATTTTTTTGGTTGCAGCTACTGAAGCACAGAGGCCAGAAAAATTATGCCATATAAATGGAGAAAATATGCATTTTTTTGGTTGCAGCCACTGAAGCACAGAGGCTAGAAAAATTATGCCATATAAATGGAGAAAATATGCATTTTTTTGGTTGCAGCCACTGAAGCACAGAGGCTAGAAAAATTATGCCATATAAATGGACAAAATATGCATTTTTTTGGTTGCAGCCACTGAAGCACAGAGGCCAGAAAAATTATGCCATATAAATGCAGAAAATATGCATTTTTTTGGACGCAGCCACTGAAGCACAGTTGCCAGAAAAAATATGCCATATAAATGCTGAAAATAGTAATTTTTCGCCATACGTTGACCTTGTAGACATTGTTTGCCCCGTTTTTTTGGACGCAGCCACTGAAGCACAGAGGCCAGAAAAAATTAAACCAGTAGGGTTTGCACCCTAGTTTGTAACGGTGGCGGAGGGAGGAGGACGCTAAAGGACAGCTGTGTGTGGAGTCATGAGGCTTGAAGAGAAGGACAGCTGCATAGAAGTCAGAACAAGTCTTCCGGCGTGCAGTAACCCTCCGAGATCCACCCCTCATTCATTTTAATAAAGGTCAGGTAATCGACACTTTTGTGACCTAGGCGAGTTCTCTTCTCAGTTACAATCCCTCCTGCTGCACTGAAGGTCCTTTCTGAGAGCACACTTGAGGCTGGGCAAGACAAGAGGTTCATGGCAAATTGTGACAGCTCTGGCCACAGATCAAGCCTGCGCACCCAGTAGTCCAGGGGTTCATCGCTCCTCAGAGTGTCGATATCTGCAGTTAATGCCAGGTAGTCCGCTACCTGCCGGTCGAGGCGTTCTTTGAGGGTGGATCCAGAAGGGTTGTGGCGCTGCCTTGGACAGAAAAACATTTGCATGTCTGATGTTACAGACCGGCCAAAGGGCTTTGTCCTTGCAGGTGTGCTCGTGGCAGGATTACTGGCACCTCTGCCCCTGGAATGTTGATGAGTTCCTGAAGTGACATCACCCTTAAAAGCATTGTACAACATGTTTTGCAGGCTGGTTTGTAAATGCCGCATCTTTTCGGACTTGTGGTATGTTGGTAACATTTCTGCCACTTTATGCTTGTACCGAGGGTCTAGTAGCGTTGCGACCCAGTACAGGTCCTTCTCCTTAAGCCTCTTGATACGGGGGTCCTTCAACAGGCATGCCAGCATGAAAGACCCCATTCTCACAAGGTTGGATGCAGAGCTATCCATCTCCGCTTCCTCATTATCAAGGACTGCATCATCCACGGTCTCCTCCCCCCAGCCACGTACAAGACCAGGGGTCCCCAAAAGGTCACCACTAGCCCCCTGGGAAGCCTGCTCCTGTTGGTCCTCCTCCTCCTCCTCCACAAAGCCACCTTCCTCCTCTGACTCCACTTCTGGCACCTCTCCCTGCGTTGCAGCAGGTGCCTGGGTTCGTTCTGGTGATTGCGACCATAAATCGTGCGCTTCCAGCTCCTCGTCACGCTGGTCTACAGCCTCATCTGTCACTCGTCGCACGGCACGCTCCAGGAAGAAAGCGAAGGGTATTAGGTCGCTGATGGTGCCTTCGGTGCGACTGACCATATTTGTCACCTCTTCAAAAGGTCGCATGAGCCTGCAGGCATCGCGCATAAGCACCCAGTAACGGGGGAAAAAAATCCCCAGCTCTGCAGATCCAGTCCTACCACCCAGTTCAAAAAGGTACTCGTTGACGGCCCTTTGTTGTTGCAGCAGACGTTCCAACATAAGGAGCGTTGAATTCCAGCGAGTCTGGCTGTCAGAAATCAAACGCCTGACTGGCATGTTGTAGCGCTGCTGAATGTCAGCAAGGCGTGCCATGGCTGTGTAGGAACGTCTGAAATGGGCCGACACCTTTCTGGACTGGGTGAGAACGTCCTGGAATCCTGGGTACTTGGAGACAAAACGTTGGACTATTAAATTTAACACATGTGCCATGCAGGGCACATGTGTTAAATTTCCCAGTCTCAACGCTGCCAACAGATTGCTTCCATTGTCACACACCACTTTTCCGATCTGCAGTTGGTGTGGGGTCAGCCACCGATCGGCCTGTGACTGCAGAGATGACAGGAGTACAGATCCGGTATGGTTTTTGCTTTCCAGGCACGTCATCCCCAAGACAGCGTGACAACGGCGTACCTGGCACGTCGAATAGCCTAGGGGGAGCTGGGGGTGCACAGGTGTGGAGGAGGAGAAGGAGGACCCAGCAGCAGAGTAAGAAGAAGAAGAGGAAGAAGACGAGGTAGAGAGCGATGGAGGAGTAGAGGTGGTGGCAGAACCGCGTGCAATCCGTGGCGGTGACACCAACTCCACTGTTGTTGTTGTTGTTGAGCTACCCATTCCCTGCTTCCCATTCCCAGCCATTACCAAGTTCACCCAGTGGGCAGTGTAGGTGACATACCTGCCCTGACCATGCTTGGAGGACCATGCGTCAGTAGTCATATGGACCTTTGGCCCAACACTAAGTGACAGAGATGCGGTAACTTGGCTCTGCACATGTTGGTACAGGTGTGGTATTCCCTTTTTAGAAAAAAAATTGCGGCTGGGTACCTTCCACTGCGGTGTCCCAATTGCTACAAATTTGCGGAAGGCCTCAGAGTCCACCAGCTGGTATGGTAAAAGCTGGCGGGCTAAGAGTGCAGACAAGCCAGCTGTCAGACGCCGGGCAAGGGGGTGACAGTCAGACATTGGCTTCTTACGCTCAAACATGGCCTTCACAGAAACTTGGCTGGTGGCAGATGACTGGGAATGGGAACAGGTGGTCAAGGTGGAAGGCGGAGTGGAGGGTGGTTCAGATGGGTCAAGGAGAGCAGAGGTAGAGCAGTAAGATGCTGGACCAGAAGGAGTGTGGCTTTTAGTTTGCCTGTTGCCTTTGAGGTGTTGCTCCCAAAGTGCTTTGTGCTTGCCGCTCATGTGCCTTCGCATAGAAGTTGTACCTATGTGGCTGTTGGGCTTACCAAGGCTCAGTTTCTGACTGCACTCATTGCAAATTACAATGCTTTTGTCAGAGGCACACACATTAAAAAAATCCCACACTGCTGACTTTTTGGAAGTGTGCGATCTGGCGGTAACAGTAGAAGTTGGCGGCATTGGCGGCAATGGCGGGTGCGTTGGCCGGCTGAACACAGGTGCCGATACATGTTGTTGCCCTACTGATCCCTGCGGGCTGGCCTCCCTGCTTCTTCTAAGTCTTATTCTCCTACTGCCTCTCTGACTCTCCGTCTCTCCATCTGAACTACCCTCCTCTTGCTCTCTTCTACTAGGCACCCACAAAACATCAATCTCCTCATCATCATTCTCCTCAGATGCATCAATTTCTTCTGACACATCACAGAAGGAAGCAGCAGCGGGGACCTCCTCCTCCTCCTCATCACTCATCATTATGTCCATCTCTGTCGTGTTCTCTGCCAGAATTAAATCTGGTGTAACGTCCTCATCTCCTTCATCTTCTTCTGCCAATAATGGTTGCGCATTACTCAGTTCAAGAAACTCATGGGAAAATAACTCCTCTGACTCCAGTGAAGAAGGGGCACCGGTGGTGGAGGAAGTGTTACGTGGGGTGGCCATAGCAGTGGAGGATGAGGAGGATGTTGTGGTAAAGTTAGAAACGGTAGAGGATGGGGTGTGCTGTGTAAGCCAGTCAACTACCTCTTCAGCATTTTGGGAGTTCAGGGTCATTGGCTTTTTAAAACTGGGCAATTTGCTAGGGCCACAGGATTGCATAGCAGCACGGCCCCTAGCACGGCCTCTGCGTGGCGGCCTGCCTTTGCCTGGCATTATTTTTAAAAAAACAACAACAACAAAAACTCAGTTGGTTTTTCTGGAAACGATAATACACACAGCTAGATGGCAGTTTGAAGAAAACAGTGTGCAAATAATGCCTACAAGATCAACGTATACACTACTACAGCGGTGGATACGGATTACGTAAAATATATGAATGCTGCTTGAAAAAAAGTAACTCAAGTGGTTTTTCTAGAGACGATAATATTATCAATATTTAGACAAAATGTGAACAAGCTCACACAGCTAGATGGCGGTTTGAAGAAAACACTGTGCAAATAATGCCTACAAGGTCAACGTATACACAGCGGTGGATACGGATTACGTAAAATATAAGAATGCTGCTTGAAAAAAAGTCACTCCGGTGTTTTTTCTGGAGACGGTAATATTATGGATATTTAGACAGAATGAGAACACGGTCACACAGCTAGATAGCAGTTGGTTGAATAACACACTGGGCAAAAAATGCCTACAGGGCAAATAATGCCTACAAGGTCAACGTATACACAGCGGTGGATACGGATTACGTAAAATATAAGAATGCTGCTTGAAAAAAAGTCACTCCGGTGTTTTTTCTGGAGACGGTAATATTATGGATATTTAGACAGAATGAGAACACGGTCACACAGCTAGATAGCAGTTGGTTGAATAACACACTGGGCAAAAAATGCCTACAGGGCAAATAATGCCTACAAGGTCAACGTATACACAGCGGTGGATACGGATTACGTAAAATATAAGAATGCTGCTTGAAAAAAAGTCACTCCGGTGTTTTTTCTGGAGACGGTAATATTATGGATATTTAGACAGAATGAGAACACGGTCACACAGCTAGATAGCAGTTGGTTGAATAACACACTGGGCAAAAAATGCCTACAGGGCAAATAATGCCTACAAGGTCAACGTATACACAGCGGTGGATACGGATTACGTAAAATATAAGAATGCTGCTTGAAAAAAAGTCACTCCGGTGTTTTTTCTGGAGACGGTAATATTATGGATATTTAGACAGAATGTGAACACGGTCACACAGCTAGATAGCAGTTGGTTGAATAACACACTGGGCAAAAAATGCCTACAGGGCAAATAATGCCTAAAAGGTCAACTTATACACTACTACAGCGATGGATACGGATTACGTAAAATTTATTATGGCTGCTTGAAAAAAGTCACTCCGGTGTTTTTTCTGGAGACGGTAATATTATGGATATTTAGACAGAATGTGAACACGGGCACACAGCTAGATAGCAGTTGGTTGAATAACACACTGGGCAAAAAATGCCTACAGGGCAAATAATGCCTAAAAGGTCAACTTATACACTACTACAGCGATGGATACGGATTACGTAAAATTTATTATGGCTGCTTGAAAAAAGTCACTCCGGTGTTTTTTCTGGAGACGGTAATATTATGGATATTTAGACAGAATGTGAACACGGGCACACAGCTAGATAGCAGTTGGTTGAATAACACACTGGGCAAAAAATGCCTACAGGGCAAATAATGCCTAAAAGGTCAACTTATACACTACTACAGCGATGGATACGGATTACGTAAAATTTATTATGGCTGCTTGAAAAAGTCACTCCGGTGTTTTTTCTGGAGACGGTAATATTATGGATATTTAGACAGAATGTGAACACGGGCACACAGCTAGATAGCAGTTGGTTGAATAACACACTGGGCAAAAAATGCCTACAGGGCAAATAATGCCTAAAAGGTCAACTTATACACTACTACAGCGATGGATACGGATTACGTAAAATTTATTATGGCTGCTTGAAAAAAGTCACTCCGGTGTTTTTTCTGGAGACGGTAATATTATGGATATTTAGACAGAATGTGAACACGGTCACACAGCTAGATAGCAGTTGGTTGAATAACACACTGGGCAAAAAATGCCTACAGGGCAAATAATGCCTAAAAGGTCAACTTATACACTACTACAGCGGTAGTAAAATAAAAAAAAGTTAATTAAAAAAAAATTAAAGTTGGTGCTGCTGAACTACTAGGAGCAGCAGATTAGCACACCAGTCCCACTCCCCAACACTGCTAGACTAATAGCACTGGGCTCTTATAGTAGTAGTAGTAGTAGTAGTAGTAGTAGTAAAACAACAAAAAAATAAATAAAAGCAGTCCTTACAAGGACTATTGCTATTGCAGCAGTCAGCAGATGAGATCAGAAGCAGGACAGCTGCCCACTGCAGCTACATACAGAGCACTGCAGTAGAAGGTAGATTACTAGCCAGCAAAGCTACCTAAGCTTAAATGTCCCTCAAACCCCTGCAGACTTCTGTCCCTCCAATAACAGAGCAGTATCAAAACGTTTACTAGCCAGCAAACTTTCAACTGTCCCTGAAATCACTAACAGGCAGCAGCTCTCTCCCTACACTATCTCTTCAGCACACACAGGCAGAGTGAAAAAAAGCTGCAGGGCTTCGGTTTTTATAGGGAAGGGGAGTGGTCCAGGGGAGAGCTTCCTGATTGGCTGCCATGTACCTGCTGGTCTGGGGTGAGAGGGCAAAAAAAAGCGCCAACAATGGCGAACCCAAAATGGCGAACGTCGCGCGACGTTCGCGAACTTCCGGCGAGCGCGAACACCCGATGTTCGCGCGAACAAGTTCGCCGGCGAACAGTTCGCGACATCTCTAATCCCTTATAATACATGAGTGATACTCAGAGTTCCCTGTATAACTCAGCCTGCAGTCAAAACCCCTCAGTAACTTGTAATATCCTTGTAAATTATAGTAGGGGGTACATTATCCATTTTATAATACATGAGGGATACTCAGAGTTCCTCTGGCAAGTGCCTGAATTTCTTATGTTGCACAACTGCAGGTAGATACCAGTTGAATTGGAGTTGAATTATTAATAATGAATGACAACCTTTCCCTGTGCATAAGACATCAGTTGGCCGGAAATCCAATATACATAACTGTATGACAATATCGGAGGCAGCGGAAATAATAGTATAGTTTCCAAGGGAACATATTTGAAAGAAATTTTCAGGCAGTCTCATTAATTGCTAAGGTAACCTGCTCGCTGTAGTAATAATGATAACGCTTTTATTAATAGCGGCAGGTATGCATTAACCCTGCTTATTGTATCAGGGGCTTTGTCACATGCCCTCAGCATTTAATTCTTTTATCCAGGTGACCCCAAAGGTTCTTGTGTGTACTCAGAGCCAGAATCCATTTGACATAGCCAAGGCAGAGTTTTTGTATCAAGCAGAAATGTAACATCACCGTTAAAAGGGAAAAAATGCAGAAATTTATGAGGGAAAATAATATATTCTACAGAGCATTATTTATATTTATTAAAATCAGTGGGAGCTGCCATAAAACTCTTGGTTTTATTTTTACTGACTCATGCCCCACCAACTTTAGTTCTCTCTCTCTGCCCAAGCTTTATCCTAACAAATAGGGTCCATAATCACCATCTATTTAACATAGCCAAAAATATGTATTTGCTCCTTGGTAAATGATTTCCAGAAATAGAGTTTCCATGGAAATATCTGTAAAGTGGAAGGAATTTTCTTTTTTTAACATAATTGCAAAATCCAATTTCTGGCTGAAGCATCCTTAAAGCTTTTGTGAGATAAATTATGTGATGATTAATGGATGAACTGACCTATTCCATCGTGCTCGAATAAAGGAGAACATGTTAGAACGGCTTTCTGGCTGGTAGGGATGTCGCGGACTGTTCGCCGGCGAACTTGTTCGCGCGAACATCGGCTGTTCGCGTCCGCCGCAAGTTCGCGAACGTCGCGCGACGTTCACCAATAGGCGTTCGCGTCAAAATCGTTCGACCATTCGAGCGCTAAAATCGAAGGATTTTCGTTCGAATCGAACGATCGAAGCATTGGATCGAATGAAATCATTCGATCCAATGGCTTCGATCGTTCGACTCGAACGAAAATCGTTCGATCGAATGATTACAATCCTTCGATCATTCGAATCGAATGATTTTCGGATGATCGAAGTTCGCGAACAGTTCGCGAACTGTTCGCAAATTTTGCCGGTGTTCGCGAACGGCGTTCGCGAACACATCGCGGCGGTTCGCTACATCCCTACTGGCTGGGCCCCTTAGCTCATAACAAGGTTAAAGATATATAGACACATATATAGACACATTGGGGGTAACAGCCACCCTGCTATAGTTCCAGGGATACCCAGGACACTAATAATAGATCTCACCCTAACTGGCCTTCAGGTTGGGTCCCCTTAGCTCATAACAAGGTTACAGATATATAGAAACATTGGGGTAACAGTCACCCTGCTATAGTTCATGGGGTACCCAGGGCACAAATAATCACTCACCCCAAATCTCACCCTAACTGGTCTTCAGACTGGGCCCCTTAGCTTATAACAAGGTTACAGATTTATAGAAACATTGGGGTAACAGTCAGCCCGCTATAGTTCCAGGGGTACCCAGGGCACATACAAGCACTCACCCCAAATCCCACCCTTGGGTTTAGAATATTATAGCATTGCACAAGTATCCTATAAAAGAAGAAGGGCTGTATTTGACCTCTTCCCTTTGGTAGGCATGAGTGTTTGAGGGCCATGGTGGAAAGTATAATAAATAATTACAGTAGGTGCAGAGGGTATAGGGTGTAAACGTGTACAGGGAGCTGGGATATCTACTTTGCAGCATTTAAGCAGTTGTTAAGGTATGCCACTCAACCACCCCATAATCCCATATCTTTAATATTTTCCTTCACATCCAAAAAATATCTAATATTTTATCTTTTGTACCATCAAGAATACATATCATGTTGCCCCTGCATCATCCTAAATTGGTGCCTATCTTACCCCTTAATCCTTTTTGAGTCACACAGATTGCTAAGGCTTCTGGGCAGCCATCTTTAATTTATATACAGTAGACCAGATAATCATTTACAGTTTTATTCAACAAAAAATCTTCTGACTCATAAAAATATCATTGTCCAGTAGCTCTTGTATTGACTTGATGTAGATAGCTTTGTGCCTGGGCAGTGTTGGTGCTAGGTGCCATGCTCTGTTTTAGACGGTGTGGGTGGTTCTTTTTCCTAGAGTTGGTGACACATAATTTCTCGGCACAGTCTGCACACAGACGGCATCCCTCTAATGTTCCAACAGAATGTTGGCAGCACATTGTTTTAAATGGATTTATGGGATTTCGTTCCACTCTGACCAGATTTCCTTTCCCCTGTTTATATAATGACATGTGAAATATTCATTGGATACACACCAAATGCTATTTGGGATTTATCTTATAAGTCTTATTATGTATTCAAGAGAATACCATCAATATTAATATTTAAAGCTGACCAGATTCTGGATTGTAGTTAGCCACCTTCAGTCCTTAAAGGTACACTGTCAACCAAACAATATCCATTATATCGAAATATCCACTTGGACCTGTCTGCTTTTTTATTCAAGTGATGTAATTCTAGTTTAGTGTCCCCTGGAAATGAGTCAGTGCACTACCCTTTTACCTGGTTTCCTGTCTGCTTTCTCAGCACAACAAGATGGCCGACACTCTATTGCAAAAAGATATGACTTGTTCCTATTGGAAACTGTTGCATAACATGAAATCCATTAATCTGGGCTTCTACCCCTTATTTCTCAAATATTTGCCCTGTCTTCAGTAGATTCATAATGATGACCCTTAAAGAGGAACCATAGCTTAATAAAGAAGTAGGCTAGAAATGCTAGATGTTATGTTTTGGGCTTCTTTAGTAATCCAATTCCACCTTTAGAAGAGAAAATCTGTGCTCCTGGAGATGCCACCAGTAACCCTGTATTTCTATTTTCTGATTTACAGCAAATGCTCTGGGTAACTGTCAGTTACCTTGCCATAGGTCACATTAATTCTCAGAATCTCTACCTTTAAAGGAAATTCAATATTACCTTAAGGGATTCTTAGAGTGTATTCAGCTACAGGTTCTATTTGGTACCCTCTTTGTCATTTCCAGGCGCCAAGTCTGAGCCCAACATCAAGTGTTCAGGACACAATCATCACAGTATATTCTGCCCCTGTTCCGATAGGCTTTAGGTTTTTTTTCTTCTCCAGGTCATGGTTTACATTGAAGCTCATTCATATTTCTCTTGTTACCAACATGTCGGGAGAGATTTTAGTGATCGACAGTCTAACTGCACACAACATGATGTGTTTATGAGAAACACGACAGCTGTATACGCAGTCAGATCTGATTGTATATCAGTCTCCCACTGTGTGCGAATGGGGTCCATTCTCAGCAGATTTATAGTGTAGAAAAAGAAGTGTTTCTTTGGGCATATATTAAATTATAAGCACTTTTAAATGTATTTAAAAATAATTTGTGATTGGTGTTGATTAGGAATTGACAACATCTAGCATCCAGCCCAAAACTGGCCAAACATATCAGAACATTGGTTGTGTTGCATATCTGGCTCTTACAGAATACTGGGGTCAAGCCCACACTTGAAATCTATAGATGCTGACTACTATAAGATGTCGTACACAGTCACTATTTATTGGCCCTAGAACACTTATTTGTTTATTGGGCCAAAAGTGTCTTGATCTTATATGACAGTGTATTATAAAAGATATAATGCTGACTATTCTAGAAATCTGGTATTATGTCATCGTTTTTGGAGCACATTTACTATTGGTCGAATATCGAGGGTTAATTAATTTGAATATCAAAGTTAGAATTACCGCATTTCCTTCGATCGAACGAGACAGTAAAGAGACAGTACTTCGACTATCGATTAGTTGAATAGTCGAACGATTTTTAGTTCGAATTGTTGGTTAGCCAATTCGATGGTCAAGGTAGCCAAAAAAAAATACTTCGAAATTCAAAGTATTTTTTATTCTAATCCTTCACTCGAGCTAAGTAAATGTGCCCCTTAGTGTAGAGGAACTGAAAAGGGTTGAGAAAAGCAATCAGAAGAATTACAATCAGATCAATTATTTCTCCTTCAAATAAATCTTTGACTTATTGGGTTTTGCTTCATCTTCGAAAAGAAGTAGCCTCAAGCGGGACTTGATCAACATGTACAAATATTCACAATGTCACTGCAAAGACATATCCTTTTATCCTTCATCAATAGGTCAGAGAAAGTGAAGAAAGTGAAGAGAATATCCAGATTTTACTAAGCATAGAAAGGGTTTCTTTAATGTAAAGGCAGTTAGGCTATGGGATACCCTACCAGAGATGAGGAATGGAGATTTCACCATCAGCATAGGAAGGGTTTCTTTACTGTGAGGCCAGTCAGGTTATGGGATGGCCTAGCTAAAGATTGGAATGAGTGATTCATAGGTGGGAGAGAAAAGGAGATTTCACCATCAGCATATCAGGGGTTGCGTTACTGCAAGAGCAAACAGATTACGAGTAACAAATTGCCTGGTTAAACCAATATCTCCTGCTGTTGGTCAGAGAATATCAGCGTGAGTGAGATGCGTACAACTGGAGCGGGATAATACTATGTCAGTCTGGTGGATATATAATTATCCCAAGGACAGTTTCCCTTTCACACTTTTCATGCTTGCAGAATATTCTGGATTTGCACCTGAAGGATACTTTGCGGATGGTGCCTTGCTGACTAATTGGAAGCAAATAGTCTACTTTAAAGGACATGGACAGTCTGTTCTCCCCACACACACATGAATAGAGCTTCATTAAATGTGTTATTTTGCTGTTATAACATACATCATTAACTCAACGTTTTAGCACATTGTGCTCGCTTGCGCCCATGAAATGCACATTAAAATCCAAATCTCATGCCTGGTTGTTATCTTTACAGGGCTTTGGCGGATATTTTGATACAACAAGGACCGATCCCCATACCACACTGCGAGAGAGAGGCCATTTCTGCTGTCGATAATTCCCCCAAAGAGAACACTCCCGCCAGATCCTCGAAAAATCACTACACACCAGTTAGGACTTCCAAGACCAACCATGGAACAGGTGGGTACCCTCTGTGTCTTCTCTGAGTGCCAGAGTAGCTGCAGTCACCAGGTCAGTATGTAGATTAGTTTAACAGGGCTGCATCTACAGCTGGTGGCAGACACAGTGAATATGCCTCTAACACGGGCATCCTTACTGCTGCCGTATTGTTAGGCTATACCTTATGCTCCATTTTTTCTCTGGCACAAGGTAGAGAATGAACTTAAATGAGCACTAAGGAGTGCGCTTTTGCACTAATTTCTTCTGACTTTGTAAATTACCCCTCTAGTACTGTGTCTTTCTGTTGGCTTTCTGCAGTCTGCAGCAGTTCTTGCCTTGCACCAGGGTATCAGACAGACAGCGGATCTTCTGTTGTCAGTAGGTGCTGAGAACTATTTTATGGCAAAAACTAAGGGTTAGCAGGTTGGCCAACACTTGTTTCCATCTAGTTCTATTGACAGCATCTTGCCCTTCCCTATATTTTGTGGTTGCAGTACTACCATTTTGCAGTAATGTAAAAATGGCCCTATGGGCCAGGCCTATGGTTAAGGGTGGTAACATCCAAAATGCAGAGGCAGAACTACAGGGGGTGCATGAGGGGTGCGAATGCAACAGTGCATGCACCTCCTTGGACTTGGGCTCTTGCACACGCAAAACCACAGCGAAAATATGCAATAGTTATATTACTGCAGAAATGTGTAATGCCCAGGCCTTGTATATTTCTTTCAAGCTTAGCAAAAACAGATCTACTTTTTTTTTTATTGGAGGATCATGCTGTTGTCCCTCATTTAAATGTATCTCTACTATTGTAATCACTGACAATGAGGAAAACAGGGCACCATAGCATTCCGTAGGCACCCTGGCAGACCATATGGAGGTAGACCCTGGTGCAGTTGTACCCTAAGCCCCCCACATAGTTCCACCAGTGATGGAAAGTGTCTGGAAAGGGGGAATGAATGACAGATGGTCATACAATGGCCAATGCTTTGGTTATATGATCTGACTTCCTTGATATAAATCAGCCATTTATTTTCCTTGTTGGCCACTGACACTTGTCTGCTGTGACAAAATATGACCAGTAGGTAGCAAATCAGAACCCACATTTTGAACCCTCAGGAACTCCTTTGATGGTTGTGTTGCTCTCTAACTTTAATATATTTGAATGTATCTCACAGAAAAAAAGGGTTAGGGATCTGTGCTGTGGCATTAAAAGCTGTAAAACCCTCACATTTGGAGCTGCAGTGCATCATTATAACCAGATGGTAGAGCTCCTGCACCCTTGAAAAGCATAGAATCATTACCCTATGTAAAGGGGGAACGGTGGGGCAATTCTCAGCTACGCAGAAAGCTGTAAATGGTGTGGTCAGCAAAATGCTATGAACTTTTGGGTGTGCCCTAAATGTACAGTTTTAGTAAGCTTTGTGGATAGAGCTGACAACGCCCCTTGCTTTTGGGGAAAGTACCATCTATTTTTTACATGCCCACGATGAGTTACAAAAGCTGCCATACTGAATCACAGAAACTACAGAGAACACTGTGGGCGCTGGGAGATAAGCTCATTCTGTTTGCACAGAAAGAACAACAGATAATTTATGCAGGTCCTTATGTATGGGGCATACCACACCAAAGACCTCCTCTGTCCCCTTGAACGGTATAAACTTCTCCTGAGCATGATCAATGCTAATTTGTTTGTATGAAGGTGAGGTGATGGTTGGAACGTTCCTTCTCCTGCATTATTATCTCCCTCAACACCTCTGTGCCAAATGCCAAACACAAGCCATTGTGTCACATTCATGTTTACCAGCTCCAGTCTCCCCAATCCCCCTGTGAGAAATAAACCTCACCAGGAATATTTTATATGTATAGAATATTTTATGTGTGAATATCAATATCAAATATTAAAGTCAAAGAGACAGGTAAAAGGACACATGCTGGGACAGGGAACTGACAAAACAATTATCTGATAACAATGCAGTCTCTGGGATCAAAAGAATAGTTATAGACAAAGACAGACCCAGGAAAGAGCCAGAGGCCTCTGTGTACAAGGGTCCACCTCTGAACAGGAACTCTGCAGGCCCAGAGACTGACGTGCTATCTCAGTGTCTCTTAATCATTGATAGTTATTACTTATGTGTGTGGTTATAGGTGTAAGAGGTTTTGGAGCATATTGATTGAAAAAGTTGTTGTAACCTTTTTCTCCTTGTTTACATACTGTAGATATTGATTCTTGTTCAAGTTAGAGTTGTTGATTTGTGTTTTTATAGGCATTGCAAATATTCAGAATTATAGATTGTTGGTTTTTCCTTGTACCTTACCATATGTGTATATTATGGCTGATTAGTTTCTGTAATTGTGTTAGTGTTTTGATTTTATACATAAATCATCTTTTTAGTAATACCGTTGGTTGAATATCATTTCTTTGCCAAACCTCCCCGTTAGAACCTACACTTATTGTATTATTATGGACTAATGTTAATATTTCATATTAATATTGATATTGTCCATAGTGATGAGCGAATTTATTCGCCAGGCGCGAATTTGCAGCAAATTTGCGCGATTCGCCGCCAGCAAATAAATTCGCCAAACGGACGCGAAAATTCGCGGCAAAAATTGCCCGGCAGGAAAATTTTTTTCCAGAAAAACACCCGCCGGCGCTGTTTCGCGAATTTTTCGCAGTTTCGCGAAATTCGCACATTTTTCTGCAAAACGAAACAGCGCAAATTCGCCCATCACTAATTGTCCATAAGAATATCTTACACCCCCTTTTCTTTCCCTCCGTGCATGAATTGTTGTGATATTTCTGACATTTACAGCAAGTTGCTAGGGAAACAGCATTGATTAGAAGGCGAAGGAGTAAAAAACAACAAAGAATAGAAAAAGGCAGATAAGAGAGAAATGAGTTGGAATCCGTCTGAACAAGGGAATTCGAGGCACAGGGGTATATAGACAGATAGCAGCATCAGTGTGCCCGGCATCGGCATCAAACTGGCAAATGCCAGTTAGAGACTCAACAAAATTGCTGCCATTTACAAGTTATATTAATGTGTGCCCAGAGCATTCCTTCTCTGTGGGACAGATTCATATTGTAAAGAGAATGGCACCTTCCCTGTATTTCATTGGAAGCACAGACTGACTTTTTTTTCTTTTTCTAATCCACCAACAATGAAATGTCTTCCAAAATCCTCTTCCCCCCCACAGATTGACTGACACTCTGCTGTTTAACCAGATGATTTAACACCAAGGTGCGCTCTGGCCTCCAACATTGTTACTCTAGTTTAAACAGTTTCCAACCTACTGTGCTCTGCTGTCTGCCAAATCAGCGTGTCAGAAGCAGATGAATATCCATGCATCAGCCTGAGAATGAGCCTTAACTTTCCTTGTGCTCATTGTTACACCTGTTAAACAGTCGGCCCTGCAGAGCGGCGGTTTATAGGTAGTAATAATACATTAAATTATCATAAATTATTTATAGCAAGTTATGCTGTGCATTAACAAACACTGACTTCCCAATCATTTAATAAACAAGGGTTACAGAATAAAAAATGAATCAGAGAGTCCTTCTGACAAGAGCTTACAGTCTAAAATTGTCTAGTGCAATAATTGGTGCATGTATAGAATCTATACATTATGAAAGAGGCAGAAGAGAAGATACAGCTCCCCTAAATTATTCTATCCAAAGAGCACAATGCTTAGTGTGGCTTACCAGCCCATGTAGGGCCACCTTAAGTTAACAGCAGAGCAAGATATCAAGGGTAGGACAAGATGGAGACAATAGGAAATGAGGAGGCAAAAGGGCAAGATAGAGTCAGTAGGGTACGATGACAGAGTAGATCAAATAGAGCCAGTATAACAAAACTGTGGAGGTAGGGCAGGGTAGAGATAGTATGATATGATGGAGACAGTAGAGCAAGATGTAGACAGTAGGCAGCGTTGGGCTAGGGGGCCCAGGGCCCACCAGCTCTGCTGTCTCAGGGGCCAACAAGTCACTCCCTTGGCCTGCCAGCTGCAACCCCCTCCGGCCCCCCCATCCCAGGTGCAACTACCCGGCATATAACTTTTCTTTCATTCTTTTCAATGGGGCCAGGTTGGGGAAGCGACTGTCAGGACCAAAGAGGGAGATTGTGAGAGCGGCAATACTTCAAGCAGGGAGGGGGTCTGGGCCAGCCCTGAGAGTAGGGCATGATGACATACTGCATCAAATAAAGCTGACATGGCAAAACTGTGGCAGTAGGGCAAGATGGAGACAATTGGACATGATGAAGACAGTAGAATAAGATGGATACAGTAGGGCAAGATGGCATGTTAGATCAAATGTAACAATCATGACAAGGATGTGGCAGCAGGACAAGATGTAGACACTGGGGAGACAATAGGAAAAGATGGAAATGGCAAAATAAAGGAGTAGATCAAATGGAACCAATATGATATAACTGTGGGCCTTCTCTTTCCTTTCACTTCCTTCTTTCTAATAACTGTTTAACTGAAAAATCATGGAAGAAAAAATACAAGACTATGGCAGTAGGACAAGATGGAGACTGTAGGGAGAAGTGTTAACAGTGCGCACTATGGGGGCGATAGGGCAAGATGGTCCTAACAATTACTTTATGTTGGTCCCTTTAAATCCATCCCTCTGGCTGATTAGGGGGGCCAGTTAGCACAATAAGTGGTTTCAGTAGAGCATCACATGGATAATTTAGATACAAAACATCTGTATTATATAGTATGTAGAGCTCTTAAATCTGTTCCCAAAATCTGCTTTGTTTCTATAGGAGACTGAACTCCTTTCTTTCATTTGCAGCAGAGACCTTCCGCATGCTTACGGTAGTGAGTTGTCATAGAAACGTAATATCCATTAAATATGTCTGATACCATGCACAGAATAACAGTGTAACTGATACAGGACTTCCACCAGTGGTTATCACTTCTGCCTTGCAGCACTGGAGCCCCAGGTTCAGTTCCAGTCAGGGGCACCGCACCTTTTTTAAGGCAGGGACTGCCTTTTGAATTAATCCA
The DNA here is from genome assembly GCA_038501925.1 of Xenopus petersii. Lineage (NCBI taxonomy): Eukaryota > Metazoa > Chordata > Amphibia > Anura > Pipidae > Xenopus > Xenopus petersii. The sequence continues at coordinate 78,519,985 of CM076689.1, forward strand.
AAGCCCTGTCACCAGTGTTTCTTTCATCAGCCTTAGACTGATGAAAGCCATCTGCTGGATTTCATTGGGAGCGCCGTCTATGGATTCACCACTTTTTCGAAATTTTGTATAGATGTTCAATCAGAACCACATTCCCTTGCTCAAATTCTTGACTCAAGCAGCAGAAAACCCACAGGATCTAATCACTGATTCATAGTACTACTAATGAAATTCTTTCTGAACAATAATGTTGGCATATGGCCTTTCTGCGCAGTTCCCTGTCCTTTAATTGTGAATCACTCTTGGCAAACTGTGTCCTCACTAAATCCGGATCATAAGCTTATGTGTCCCTGAGAACTGTAAATTCATTCTGCCTCCCTATATACCGTGTTCTGCCTCCCTATTATACATTGTGGCCAACTGACTACTTATGAGGGCTCATTTAACAGTGGAGGACCTGGCTGCACAGTACAAAAACCATATTTCTTCTAGTGCATTGAGCGCAGTTAGACTCTCTGAGCTAGCGTACTGGCCCTCTCTGCTGCCCTCATGGACCCCCCTGGACCCCACATGCGCAAAAAGGTAAGTGCACGGGTGAGGGGGGGCGGCAGCAACTGCTGCTGCCTCAGGTGGCGGAGGGGCCAGGATCACCCCTGTCCATATCTGATTTCTGTATATCCTCCATCAAGCCAAAGGGACTTGCCCCAGTTCCATAGGCAATCAACAAGCAATAAATTATATCCAAAGATATGTCCCAAGGCTTTTCATTAGTTAAAACAAAATATTTATTTTAGTTGCATTAAAACTACAATACATACTGACCCCACATGGCCTACCTTACGTGTTTCGTACCCTCCGACACTAGACACCTATGACTAAGTGCCGGAGGGTACGAAACGCGTAAGGTGAGGCTATACCCACGGAAATACTATGTGGCCCAGTGACTTACCAACCCCTTCTCCACCCCTACACCACTTGAATCCCTTAGTCTGCATGGTCCCCAATTATTGGCCCCATTTCACTGCATCCAAGACACGTGCCTTACCTGCCAACCCCTAGTTCCAACCCTGAGCATGATCATAAACACTATTTGATATAACCCGTGTTATATAGGCACTTCCGACATCCCGTAATGATAGTGTGCCAATAAGTGCACCCACCAAGTAGGATCTGGTATTATTCTCTGCCTGCAACCCTTATAAAGACTTATAGGCAGCAAAATAGAATAGAATAGAAATCTGCTTTGAACCCAATGAAAATTTCATTAAGAATGCAAATTATTTCCAGGCAATGCGAAGCCATTTGTGTTGGTAGAAATTTATTCTGATCCCCTGTCCTTCATGTACGGAAGCTCGGTGCTCGCAGTTTGCAGAGGAGCTATACGTGGGGCTTCACATTCATCCAGAAAATAAATATGGCAAGGGCTTGTGATCACAACGGATTTTTTACTATGGAACAGCTGTGGGACGTTCGATGTTTCACATCGTCTCACTCATTAACGACTAGATTTATGCACATTCATTATTTTACAAGAGTAATTGCACTTTCATCAGTATCACGTTTCTATTATAAGCGGTACATTTATTTCCCCACTATTTAATCCAGTCCTGTAAACATTGGACTTTTTTTAAAAAGTTTGTTTTTTAATGAAGGTTGTTACAAAAGTATGTTTAATTAGGGCGTACCTTGGCCACATAAGTGCTGTAACCACTATCTAGAAAGCTGCGTAGGCTCAGTTAAGCATGAACCTGGTTCAAGCAACTTTCATTCTTTAGAGTGGAGTCTTGGCGGGGGGAGGGTGATCACACAATCAGTGGAATCAGTTCTTTTCACTCCAATACTGGGGACAAACTCACATCATGGGGCTTATGTGGCAGAAGTTTGTCCTGGTTCTGTAACCCACGGCAACCAATCTAATAGCAGTAGGCAAGAAAAGTTAACATCTTTTTGGTTGCTATGAGTTACCAAACCGGGGCAAACTTTATCCCACATTACTATTCATAACCCTATATCAGTGGTCCCCAACCAGTAGCTCGCGAGCAACATGTTGCTCTCCAACCCCTTGGATGTTGCTCCCAGTGGCCTCAAAGCAGGAGCTTATTTTTAAATTCCAGGCTTGGAGGCAAGTTTTGGTTGTATAAAAACCACGTGTACTGCCAAGCAGACTCTCCTGTAGGCTGCCAGTCCATATAGGGGCTATCAAACAGCCAATCAAAGGCCTTATTTGACATCCCCGTGGACTTTCTCATGCTTGTGTTGCTCTCCAACTCTTTTTACATTTAAATGTGGCTCACGAGTAAAAAAGGTTGGGGACCCCTGCCCTATATGTATATACTGTATATATAGGATTGGAAGGAAAGAGATACTGTTTATTTTGAAAAAAACAGGAGAATTAGACATACAGCAACATGACTTAGTTGCTGGGAGGGATGAAATAGAACATGTGTGCATGTGATTGAGCAGCCGTGATCAGCGGCATTGTGTGTGCTAGGATATGTCATGGTGTAAGAATATAACATATGTCTGTGAAGGCGGATACATTCCAATTACTGGCAATGAGCCATCTCATGGTTTTTTTATGATGTTTTATTCACCTGCAATATTAAAAAGTCTTAGATTTACTGTTGGAAACATGTTACGGTTGGCACCTTATAAACAGTAACTTCAAGCATAATGTTATAATATCTCATACACATAATGTACACCTGACCTCCCTCTCCTCCCTTTCCCATTGTCACTAATATTCTTCCCATTATATCTTATTTAGGACAATGATTTGGGGAGCCTGACCCAAGCACCAAGAAATATAGAGTAGACCATAGAATGTTCTATGAGTTTAACTTGGTCTTCTACCTTCCTGCCTCTCCCACCAGGTTCTATTAAGCGAATTCTCCCTTGTAGAATGCATATGTGCATTCTGAAAGCTTAGGGGTCATTTAGGATGTGGAAGACAGGGTGTAAAGTGCAAAAAAGGGGTACAATTTACCATGTTTTTGCATTTTGCACCCTGTCTTCCACCCTAAATTAATTACTATGAACTAGGGTTGCCACTACTGAAGTGCTGGTTGATTCAAAACCTGCGGGTGTACGGGTTGAAATTTGTCTGACCAATAAGGTTTGGTGTAGGTCATACTGGGCAAGAACATTCTTTCTCCCTGTGTACGCTATGATTTAGTCTTGCAACCAGAGGTGTGCACAGAAGTAGCCCACAGAGTGGGAAAACGTGGGTATGGTTAGGTAAGTCCTACAAGGGCAACATTTCCCAGGTTGAGGATTTTCAAGTTAGGGTAGTGTGCAGGTTGAGTTTTTCCTAACTTGCACATGACTAGCTGCCACCTTTCTTGACAAATAAGTCTTGCTGCATCAATAAGGGAGGGGGGTTGTGACTTTAAAGGATGGGGCAATGATGCAAATGGGAAGAGGGCGATAATTTAAAGGCGGTTATCTGGGCCTGCAGTTCGAAAATAAGTTGAAGAGGCCGACCTTGAAGTTGGAATTGGGGGTGACCAGGTAAATTTGTAATACTGGCCAGTAAAATACTAGCCAGATGCAGGGGTGCTTCGCCAATGAGGCGAGTTGAGACTGTTGCCTCAGACAGCAGCACCCCACTAGGTACCAGGGGCAGCAAAAATGCTGCTCATGGTACTTTAAGAGTGAATTTCTGGGGGAGGGGGGCAGCAGCAACTGCTGCTGCCTCAGGCGGCCGAGGGGCCAGGATCGCCCCTGGCCAGATGGCATCCTGTGCCTGTTGGTGGTCACTCTACCCTGCCACATCTTAGTCACAGGCTACACACAATGCAGTCATAAGCACTAAGGGGAACACTCTCGCACATCTAGGGTCTTCATAAATGACCCCTCTTGTCTCCAAAATAGGGGATGACCTAGCTATACATGCTGCCCCACTCACTTGTTTTGTGACAAGCTCTTCTATTTACCTGCCCTGCTTTACTGTGTTACACTGGTATCTCCTTTGGTAAAGCTCCCTTAGCCTGCATATTGGTAGCTGGCGCAGCATGCCATCTTATACAGAACCCTCTAGGTGCTTGTTCCTTCCTGCTCTGCCACTGACTCCCACACACACTGCTCTGCATATCCTAGCATTTAATGCCAAGAGACCTGAGACAATTTTCACAGGCCCCTGGCACTCATCTGGTCTCAGAGATGCATTTAACTAACCACCAACACCAGCACATTGTGAATTCAGATTATAAAATGTTAAATACTGCATAGGGCGAAGCAATCCAGCTCATTAACTTCTATGTTGGAACGGGAGCGATTTGTATGCATGGGGCATCTCATATACGGAATAAATGTATAATTCCATTCCCTAAGGGTCCAGAAACGTTGCCCAAACACATATTGGTTTAATACTCCCTTTGTAGGGATGATTATCATTACCTGCATTAAAATGGCTGTAGACGTGCAGATATGATCGTTCTACAAAGGCAAGGTTTTATTGAACAGTAACTGCGTACAGTTACAGTTCAAACAGCAAGAAGTAACAGGAAACCATGACTTTTCTACATTCTTAGCTTTTAAACCAACATGATTGAGAACTGTCTGAAATCCATACTACATATATATATTAGTTAGTCTCATTACACTTAGACATAGTCTTTACTTATGGTTGCCAGTTAGAACCTTTAGAACCTAATACCAAGGTCGAAGAGGGGCAATCTTGGGGTAGAGCTGATCGGGAAACCATTGCATATATGCTTTCAGCTCAATTTCTGAGATCCCTCCAGTTTTCATGAAATCTCAGCTACTTGCATGAACAAAACATGCCACTGTCTTCCCTTATAACTGCTGAATGCTGTTTTTTGCCTTGATATCCTAATTTAGATTCCTTTTGTGTACAATGAGATCTGCACCAGTATATAATTTAGACAAATGGGTCTGTGCCGTAGATTTGCTTTCTGCCTGCTGCTGAATGGTAATTGGAAGTGATTCCATTTGACATCTTGAACTGGGCTGCAACCTGCTGGTGACTGCTCCCGTCACTCACCATAATCAATGGCTCAGCAGCAGCTGAGCTTTCGTTCCGGCAACTTATAATTTTCAAAGTGGGCTATCGATGGTGACCCTTTGGAGGTTGCAGAGGGTATAAATTTCCTGAAAATCAAGGTGCCTCTTATCCATTTAGGGATGAAAAAAGGTTTTCATATTTTATCCACTTCAAAAACATTGATCAATCACACAAAGGGCAGGTGATGGTCGTGGAGGTAACTCCAACTTATTTGAGTGATAGAAGGAAGTGAAATTGTGGGTGTATTGAAGAGGAGACTCTATATTTATGGGAGGATCCAGGAAGAGCAATGGATGATGGGTAGAAGTGGTGGATATTGGGGAAAGTCAGTTTGGCGTGTGGAGAACTGAGGACAAGAGAATGTGGGTGGTATTGGCATATCCATTCGATTCAGAATCAGACATACTGTATATCACACTTTGTTGGGGTTGTTTTTAAATGTAAATGGTTGTGGCTAAGGGCTATCAAGGGTTTCAGATTTAAGTTTTCCTAGCCTGAATAAGTAGGGTATGCTGGTCTGGGACCAGGTAGTGCTTTGGTAACATAAGTGTAACAACCTGCTTGGAGTTGAACCAGGGACCTGCTGTTTCTGTGCTGTCTGCATTACCTCTGCACTATGTGAGCAGGCAGCAAAGGCCCTGTTCACCCCTATTGCATTCCTTGTAATTGCAAATAGGCTTGGCTTGTTTCACCTGTTGCCAATCTGGCCACAGGGGATCTGTGTAAGACATTAGTCTGCAAGGCCAGATTTACATATGGGGCACCCCTAGGCCCCCTGCTGTTAGTCGCCCCTGTCCCCTCCCCTTTATTCATGCACATTTTCATCATCTGGACCAGAGCAATGGGGATTGGCCCACAGGAAATTTAAAAAATTATTGTATCTCCAGAACATCCCAAGTTTTTTCGAACCAATGTCGTTGTGGTTGGGCAGCATGCTGCCCCCCTAAAATCCTGCCACCCTAGGCCCAGGCCTTGGTGGCCTCTCCACAAATCCGAGCCTGTTAGTCTGGCTATAAAACCCTTTACACTGCACTGATTCATTGCACAACGAATTGTCTATTTCCTAGGTGTGTATCTTGTGTGTTCATCTGTTCCTGACCCTTGCCTGTTTTTGATCATATTGTATCGCTGCCTGAACCCTTGCCTGTTATTGACCATTTTTCTGGATCATGACTTTGTTCCGTGTCACTGATTGGCCCACTGTTTTGACCCAGGACTGTTTATCCTGACTGCTCCTGATTGTTTATTACACAGTCTGACTGGTACTGTTCTGGTCTGTTTATCCTGACCATGCTCCAGGCTCCTGATTCTGTACTGCACTGTCTGGTTGATACTCTCACAGCCTCTTCAACTTCACTCTCTGTTACTCCTGTATACGGTTCCCTTGCCTGCCCAGAACTTTCTCCCTTATCCTCTCACTTGAAGACCTGGTGGCATCTGAGTAGAGGAGGGCACCTCCCAAAGCCAAAAGTGGCTGCTACAGGCGGAAGCGTGAGTTGAGGCCGGGACCTTGGGGTTTGTTCTGGGTTTGGGATACCATATGTGACAATAAGGTTCTTGAGGCAAGGGAACCCAAGTGATGAGTTTTTGTTGCCCACCTCCACATGCCATTTTCAGAAACATGTGCCAAGTGGATGGCATGGTGTGAACAAAGATAATCAAGTATTCCAAGAGATGAATGTTTTAACCATTGGTTATTATGATACTGTTATATAAGATTGGTTTAATTAAAGTCGGGCTGTTCCTGCCCACATGTGTTGAATGCATTTTTATTGTGACACGGGTGTTAGACTCTGGGTGGAAGGAAGCTAATTAATGCTGCATCTGTCAACATCCTGTTTTTTTATGGGACAGCAAAGTCACTGTGAGGGGTGGCTGTTTAGGGTTAGGAACTGAATTACATTTGGCTGTCTGTTATTTGAGATATTATATCCGTTCAGCACTGGATGGATAACTACTTAATCTTCATAATCTGCAATAAACAACTCCAGTGTCTATATCGGATGAACAGGTTTCTATCTGCTGGGCTGTTAAACTGTCCTATCATAATGTATCACAGATAATAGTAATTTATACTGCCACTCTATTTATCTATACCTTTTCACAAACATGTTGTTTCTTAGGTTCCCTTTCATTTTATTCGTCCTTCCATTATTTTATTGTGTCCCTTGGTTGTAGTCATCACACTCGTCCCTCCAGAGTTCTGCTAATAATGTACAATGAATGAATTCCATCATAGGCCCTGTCTCCCTCTCTATACTGTATCAGTACATACAAGGGATCATTTTTGGGTGCTTGAAATCATGTAGCCAAGGGCTCCTTTGCATCTTCGAGTACTGCAAAAAGTTTCAGATAATAGTTGAGCTCAAGTTGTAGAGAAGAGGGAATCCACATGCGCGGGCTTAGTATATGAGCCCTTATATTTGAGAAAACCTTCCTGTGTATAGAAACATACCCGACGCTTAGGGAATAAATAAAAAACTACTTTATAAATATTCTCCAGGTTGCTAAAAGCTCTAACGTAATTACTTTAAGTGTGGCTGTATTTGGAAACCAATTATTCTTACATTCCTTGTAAATAGGTATTTTGTTGGTCAGTTATGTGTACTGAACCTCAAAAGCCTCTTTATGGGGATAGCCAAGCTTTTCACCAACACTGAATTCTATGCCTTCCACCTGCCAGCAGCCTCCTAATGTAGCCTTTGTTTTTTGACATCTGGCAATTAGAAGGTGTGAATAGAAAATCACTCTATTCACTTCTGTCATTCATTCATTTCTACCTTGTTGGGTTTTTTTTTATTTTTAATTGGGAACACTGCAATAAAAGTTATCTTCTCACTGCCTGTCAGACTACAGTTAGTTTCCCAGGCAGGTGATTCCCTTTAAAGTGATTTATTGACAGATTTAGTATAGGAATAGATCAGATATAAACGTTTGTGCAGGAGAAATAAGGTACAGTGCTACTGGGAGGAGTTGGAAACGGTGGTACTTGGGGGACTAGACAAGAAAAAGATTGGTCCAATTGTTTGTTCTGTATGGAGATTGCAAGTATCTGAATTATATTTCCTTACACTAAATCTTCAAATAAAGATCTTAATACTAATATTATATACACCTTGTTTATTTCATTGGCTGTCCACTATGCCACTATATGCCAATGTGAGGCCTGTAAGAAGCAAGGGGTCAGCTGGGCCATAGCACTGGGCTTGTGCAATGCCGAGTGACAGAACACAAATCTATGAGTCACTGGGATAGCGTGTACCTCTCCTGCAAGGCTGACTCTATAGTGGGAAGGACAATTAATCACTGACAGAGTATTAACTGCAAATGATTGTCAGATGAGACATCACAAACCCTGCTGTTCTCTGTGGGAGCATTTTCGGTACTTCTCAGAAATCCCCTTTAGGTTCGTATCCTGTTTAGAGCAAAATAGATCTAAAAAAAAAAGCCATGGAGCAACTCAAGAGGGCCATGTTTTTCTGATTGCTAACCTGCCATTCATTCCTTACATATGTGTAAATGATGTTTCCATAGGTGCCAGTCAGTATACCTTCTATTAAGGGGAGGCTATTAGCCTAATATTTCCCTATCTCAGATCTGTTCTATTTCACTTCAGTTTTCATATAATTGCACATTTATATGCTGCTGTGATAGGGTATCCTCATGTCAGTCACAATGAATTTTAGACAGTACACCTGACTACTATAGTGAGAATGCTCTGTTATAAAGATAGCTAGAATCTCAGCCATAAAGCAGGGCAGGACTGCTGCTTACAAATTACAATGGGTATAAGACAGGATCTGTGCCACTGTGATAGAATGCTCTGTTATACAGATAGCTAGAATCTCAGCCACAAAGCAGGACAGGAATGATGCTTGCAGGGCCAGAATCTTGTTTTTCCCGCCGAGGCCTCTTCACGCCGCAGAGTTCCTAGTGCCGTCAATTTTGGGCACAACCCCCAGCAGAAACATGTGCGCTTGCGATGAAACACTGGCGATTAGCGCCTCTTAGAATGCTGCTGGGCGGCATGCTGCCCCTACCGACTTGCCGCACTAGGCCTGGGCCATTGTGGCCTCACCGCAAATCCAGGTCTGGATGCTTACAATGAGTATCAGATAGTTACAATATATCACTCTGGAGAACTAATGCTTTTCAAACACGTGATCCTTTATTCAATTGCACTACATGTTTCAGGTCAGGATGATCCTTCCTCAGGTGCTAGTGTGCACAAAAGTAGTAATAAGTATAAGGAAGTTTGGAGACTCTCAGCTCTTTTTGATGAACCTAATACATTGAGAACGGAAGGATAGCCTTCACCAACATTTAACCAATATACTTGAGAGTAGCAGATAGGATTTTTTTTATTAATAAAATCAATAACATGAAAAAAAAACAAACAAAAGATAATTACATTTGCATATAATATAAATTCAGATATTAAATGTATGCTAAAGCCTTGGAATACTTGTTAGTACTTTTGTGCACCTTGTACACATTGTTCAGAAGCTCAAAGGTTGCTCTGGTGCCTTGGGGATTCAGCCTGTTGCCCTAACACCTTCTCACCACTCTTCTTACACTGAAACTTTACGGAACCTGACAAACAGCTTTCTGCCTCTCCCTGCCCTGGCCATTCACTCCTTCTGCAGCTTCCATTGCTTCCCCCTTTGCTCACAGGGTACTGCATACACTGGAGTAGTCTCAACATAGCCGGTAGTCTCAGCATTGACAGAATCTCTCCTCTTCTCCTCACCTTTCCATATCTCCCAATTGTCCTGTTTTCTGTGGGACAGTCTCAGCACGCAGTCCATAGTTTTTTCCTGAAATGTCCCTTGTTTCTCTTTGATCTCCTGCACTGACGCCAGAGAAAGATACAAAGTTTTTGAAACTTAATTAAAATAAGAAGCTTTTTGGCAGAGAGCACGGAACACTGTACAGCTGCACTTTGATACATTTGTGACACTTTAAGATAAGCAAATAAACAATTTAACTATTTAAGAGAAGCAAGTCTCTTGGTGGAACTGAGACTCACAGCTAAAATGGCAAATTCATCTTCATTATTGAAACTGTTATAACACATAAAACATGGCCCTAAAATTCTCTGAAATGTGTTCAGACTTTCATAACCTGCCACATTTTGTAAAATGGACATAATAATTAGCACGGCTGATGTTTTTGTCTGTGACCACACACAGGCTAATTGGAGCCAGGGCACTGAGAAGATCTGCTTCTCTCAGACTGCAAAAATAGGCCTGACAACAGCCAGAGACAACAGCCTGTGTGCCCATAGTCTAAGTGAAAAAAATGGCTGCTCCTACCCATATGCATAAATACAAATAGGGGATATTCTGGGCACACAATAAGCTGTACCCTTATATTAGACTGCCTGACCACATATAATATTTGGGTATTTTTTATCCTAAAACCCCAGTTTTATACTCTGGTTTTGTTCATGCGGTTAATTAGATATAATTATTAGACCCAGTTTCCTATTTCATACTTGCTCTTTGATGATTTTGGTGCACTATTTGCTGATCATCCCTAGGACTCCAGCATTCAGGAACACTTACTGAAAAGCTCTCTAGGTCACGCTTTATGTTTGGCTGATCAACTCACATCTGAGTGACACTGTGAAGCTAAATGGTTAACATGTTTTTAATCAAGGGAAACATTAAAAGATGGATAGATGAAAGATAGATAGATAGATAGATAGAAAGATAGATAGATAGAAAGATAGATGATAGATAGATAGATAGATAGATAGATAGATAGATAGATAGATAGATAGATAGATAGAGCAAATATATAGATACAGCAAATATATAGATACAGCAGATATATGATAGATAGATAGATAGATAGATAGATAGGATAGATAGATAGATAGATAGATAGATAGATAGATAGATAGATAGATAGATAGATAGATAGATAGATAGATAGATAGATAGATAGATAGATAGATAGACAGACAGACAGACAGACAGATAGATAGATGGATGATAGATAGATAGATAGATAGATAGATAGATAGATACAGCAAATATATAGATACAGCAGATAGATGATAGATAGAAAGATGATAGATAGATAGATAGATAGATAGATAGATAGATAGATAGATAGACAGATAGATGATAGATAGATAGACAGACAGACAGACAGACAGACAGATAGATGGATGATAGATAGATAGATAGATAGATGATAGATTGACAGACAGACAGATAGATAGATGATAGACAGACAGACAGATAGACAGATAGACAGATAGATGATAGACAGACAGACAGACAGACCTGTTGAATCATGGAATACATGTGTTGCCTCTAATGGTTACCTGTGTCCTTTATGACACCAAAGTGACAATCCCTAGAGCTTTAGGGGAGAAAATGTCACAGTGTGATCTCTTCCAGAAACAATCCCCTGGTGCCTCTTTTTTTAGGAATTTCCCTCTGTGACACACAGATGTTTTCCAGCACAGACACTGGTTCCTAAGGAATTCCTTTTGTTTGAACTTTCTGTCAACCCTGTATTCCCCATGTCATCTTCTAATCCCTGCAGATCCGCCCTGTTCTCCCTCTTACATGGGGGAAGGGGGGGGGGGGCTCCAACCAAGGGGCATACATGATAGATTATATTCTGTATACACAGGCTGGTTTGCACTAGGGGAGCCAGAACTGCTGCTGCTCGGATTAGTTAAGGTGATATTTGGGGTGAGTGCTTATTTGTGCCCTGGGAACTACAGCAGGGTGACTGTTACCCCAATGTTTCTATACATCTGTAACCTTGTTATGAGCTAAGGGGGCCCAGTCTAAAGGCCAGTTAGGGTGAGATTTGGGGTGAGTGATTATTTGTGCCCTGGGTACCCCTGGAACTATAGCAGGGTGACTGTTACCCCAATGTTTCTATATATCTGTAACCTTGTTAGGAGCTAAAGGGAGGCTTACCTACCTAAGAGAAAGTAGAGTATATGAGGAGAACATATTCTCCTGGGCTTATTATTAGTTATGACTAGAGAAAAGTGATACCATGAGGTACTTGGGAGTGATGTGCCTCATACAGCTGTACCCTATTCATTGGCAGTTTCACTCATTAATTACAAGGAGCTCATCCCTAATGTCAACTTCTTTGGTAACCTTATATCTCCTTTTTCTCTTTGTCCCTGGTTTTTGAGAACATGACAATGCAATCATCCTGCCCCAACTGCATCTCCTGTTCCTTCCTGACTCCTACTCCTGTAGTGGCATTGCTGAGAGATGTGCTTGGATGCTAGGCATATCATATCCCGCACTTGCTGGCTCTGAGCTTTCTGACACTTCACTTCTTCTTGTGTCACCAGGTTGCATGGCAATAATTATACACCTTGCAGCCAAATCTGTGTGAGCTGAGCTTGGCAGGAACCCTCAGTTCTGAATCCCAATCAGTCCTGCCTTGTCGGACTCAGTGATTTGCTGAAATATGTACACTACGCTCATTCTGGAACTTTCCGGGAGGATTCCTCTGTTGGAGTGTTTAATTTGTCAGAAAAATAACTGGCTCCGAGAATCCTCTCCTAATTATGAAAGGCCTTATGTGTATCATATTGTTTTGCTGTGATATAAAGTTTTATGGACTAAGTTTCAAACTTTTTTTTGTCATGGGTGAAATGGCATATTTGTCTCCAAATTAAAGTATATCCTCAACTACAGTTGTTTTTTTACCCCACAGACAATAAGCATTGTGTGCCCAGAACATTTCTTCTCTGTATATTTGTATTTATACATATGGGAAGGCGCTATCACCTATGTTTCCCTTAGACAGTACAGTATGAAGGTATAACGTATTGTGTGCCCAGAACATTCCTTCTCTATGTATTTGTATTAATACATATGGACAGGAGGTGCCATATTGTTTCCCTTACACAGTACAGTATGAGCTTATTGTGTACCCAGAACATTCCTTTTCTATTTTTTTGTATTTACTATACATATAGCAGGGAGTTACTCATGAGTAACACTAGGGTACGGTCTAGCTTTATACACCAATACAGTAACAGTAGGACAACAATAATATTGATTGGAGCATCTCATAGAATTAATTTGATATTAATAAAGGACCCAGACCAGTGATTGTCTTCTGCACAAAAATGGATAAGCTTGGGGTACTTTACTTTTCAGCTCTTCTCTGCATCCCTGAAGGGGTCTAGAGTAAGCCACTAGAATCAATTGAGGTGCCTAAGAACTTGTCCCTGATCCCACCACCCGCACAGTAATTTTACCCTTCCTTGTCCTTTAATGTGCTACAAAACATGACACTGATTGGTGTGGTGCCAATAAATGAACCCTTCTGTAACCAAGAAAGTTCACATTAGAAGCTGTTATTTCCACATCATTTCAGGCCAGTACCCAAGTGAGATTTGTCTCTCTCTCGCTCTCTGTGATTGCAAAGTCCTTGACATCCTTTCAAGAAAACTTGATTTCTCTTTTGCAGCCTCGCGGCGTTTCTCCGATGTTCCCACGAGCATGGAACCACCAGCTCCCCTGAACACCATAGGTACAAAGAGAATGTTGTCAGTGTGCCGGCAATCTGCCTGTGCTTAGTGCTGTTCAACTTTGTGCTTCTCTTTGTTTACGCTCAATGGTGTTTCTGCTACTTAAATTTACTGATGTGGGGGGCACCCCTTTTGCGATTGTCTTTTTTATCTGGTTTGTCTGCTCTAATAAAGTTAAAAAAAAATGTAAACAATTAAAAATATTTGGTACCTATTTGTTTTTGGTGAAACAAATTGCAGTGTTTTGTGACTGTGCTTTATTAGTACATGTGGACTCTCTTTGTATATCTGCTGTGTTGGTGGTTGGTGCGTTTGTCTAATTCGCTTTATGTATGGGACTGTTATGTCATTACAACCGGAGAAGGATATGTGATCACCTCTAATTCCTGATATTTATGGAATATGAACAACAACAATGGTAAAGTGCTTCCACCCCTGATCATGTACCCTTTGTGGTACCAGGTGCTACACCGGAGGACCCACTCCTGCCATACGGGTCATACAGATACATAGAAAAATTCCAGTGGCACACTGAATGCTGAAAAAGTGTAAAATTTTATTCACCCCAAACACATACAGAAAAAGGTTTGGGGTGAATAAAATTTTACACCTTTTCAGCATTCAGTGTGCCACTGGAATTTTTCTATTTATGGAATATGAAACAGAATTCTACTCTGAAATCTCTGAGCAGATGATCAAGTATGGGTTGTGACCAGTTGCAATAAATAACTTTAGTTTCACCCGTATTTGATCCCATACCCAGGGTTTATTACTTCTGTCATCTGATGCAAGTAAGGACGCCCAAACCCTGACCATATTAATTGTGTCTTCTTCCGAGAATAAAGGTCCCATATGCTGACCATATTACTTAGTGTTCTCCTGCTGCAAATAAAGGTCCTCATATTCTGATTCCTGACTCCATTTTTTGTATCTTTTACTGCCCTGACAATATTGTTTATATGTCTTCTACTGCAAGTAAAGATGCCCATACCCTGTCCATTTTACGTGTATCTTCTACTTCACTAAAGTTGCTGATAACCTGACGATATTTCTTGTATATTTTACTGCACTATCCTCTAACCAAATTATATATGTGTCTTCTGCTGCAAATAAAGATGCCCATACCCTGACCACATTACTTGTATCCTCCACTGCACTAATGGTGTCCCTACCTTGACCATATCACATCTGTACAGTAGAAGACACAGATGTTATATGGTCAGGGTAGGGACACCATTAGTGCAGTGGAGGATACAAGTAATGTGGTCAGGGTATGGTAAACTTTACTTGCAGTAGAAGTTCTACTGCAAGTAAATTTTACCATACCCTGACCACATTACTTGTATCTTCTACTGCAGTAATGGTGCCCATACCCTGCTGCAAGTAAAAGTAACCTTTTCTGACCCAAGTGACAGTCAAGAAGAGTTTTATTCATAACCAAATCAATCACTTTTCTAGTAAAATATTAATCAGGCTGAGAGGAAAATGTTGCTGGCCAAGACCACAATGGGCAGTGGTTGTGGTATCTCTACACTCTCCTTAGTAACTAATGTAATATTAAACTGTGTTTTCCATGGCTGAAGCAAAAAATTGACACATTGCTAAAATTACCGGTATGTCTATTTTAGCTATAACTGCTGATAAGTAATTTACCCTGCTGCCTGAAATATATATTCCTTTACTTGCTATATACATTGCACATACTAATGGAAATTATACAGATTAGTGTGTGGATACTGTATAATTCAAGTTTATTCAAGTTTATTTATTTTTTTATAAAAATGCTGTTATATACTCCAGAGTTGCAGGAGGGAGTATTGGCTTATTCACATTTCATGTTGGTCTTTAATGTTGCATTTCCTAACATGTATCTGTCAATATAATGATGTCTGTATGTATACTGATATACATATAAATAGTAACATATATGTAGCACTCAACGGGAATACTTGTGAAAAAAATCAAGATGTATTGAAACAATTCCGGTGTTTCGAATACCAACTGTTCTCTTTCTCAAGGATAAAGAAAAAAAAAAGCACAGTTGGTGTTTGAAACGTTGTATAAATCTTGATTTTTTTCCACAAGTATTCCCGCTGAGTGCGGTACTATGTTAATTTATTTACCAGCACCCGGGCAAATTGCTAAGATGTACAGCAGTTTGAATAAATATTGACCACAAGCAGTTAATCTGCGTTTGAGTGCTCTCCTCCTTCTCACTGAAAGTTTGGCAATTTTGGATGTTCGGTACATCCTTGTAAGAGGATTGAAGCTTTCACCTATAGTGCAAATTGGCTGAGCTCAGATTCCCTCACCCTCTACAAGTTGCAAATAAGTTTAGGTGTGCTCCTCCATGTTTTTCTATATATATATATATATATATTGTATTCTGTTACATACTGTATGTATACATTTTGTATTCTGCTATATTATTATCTGTGTCATTCCAGTCTATATTTTATTTTCTATATTTTATTCTAGATCTTAAAGTGTAATATATATATATATATATATATAGATCCAGTGGTGACAGCACTCCAAGTCAGACAATCATGTCGAAAGCATCAAGAAAATTATTATAACAGGTTTATTATATCCAACGTTTCGGTTCTACTTGAGAACCATCATCAGGGAAGGATGATGGTTCTCAAGTAGAACCGAAACGTTGGATATAATAAACCTGTTATAATAATTTTCTTGATGCTTTCGACATGATTGTCTGACTTGGAGTGCTGTCACCACTGGATCTATACATCGTATTTACTTAGGACTGGCACCCAGTTTTGGATACCTCTTATGGTGTGCGTTCCACTTGGACTACTATATATATATATATATATATATATATATATATATATATATATATACACTAAATCTTTTTCCATAATTGTCTGTTGTTTTTATAATTGCCATGCTTCCCAATTGACTTTTAGCCCATATGGGGTAAAAATACACAATATTTAAAAATGAATTCTCCTTACAGTTACAATCTAATTTCATTAGCATAACCATTTTTTCCCCAGATTCCAGCCTAACTGACTGGCCACTGGGAATTCTCTCCAAACCTCAATTGAACTAGGTTTCTGATTGGTCCCCCTGACATTGCTTTGTCAGTTCCACAGTTTTGGAACCACTGGGCTTCAGGATTCAAGACTAATATATGCAATATGGAAGAGTTGAGCAGAATGGTTTATTCTAGTATTAGTCTCCCTTTGTAGCTGAACTGGTTTTTCTACTTTGACTTAGAAGTTTCCTAGTGCTGATGTCAATATTCCACTGAATGGCCTTTCCTAACTCCTTCTTACTACCTTCTCTACATTAACTCTACCTGTGCTTTCTCATTCAGGAGGACACTATGGGAAGGATATATATCGTAGTGGAGGTCCCGATCTTCACAATTTTATTTCCTCCGGCTTTGTGACCTTAGGACGAGGACATGTCAAGGGTATAGTAAAATCAGTTTTATATTCCACATACATGGTTGTTACTGTGCTTTCGCATATGTTATGGTTTTGTCTTCCCATTGGCCCAGCTTGCTCTGTACAACTGTCAATAAGCCAACCACACTCTTATATGAGCTGTTGATATTTAGTGACTTTGTTGGTTTATGTTGAGTGTTCTTATTGAAAGATCCACCTTGGTGGGAAAATACACATTATTTATATGTAAAGTTTATCTTGCAAACCATTACATTTAGAGTACGGTATTGTTTAATATATACACAGAACATTCCTTCTCTGTATATTTCTCATAAAGTAAGAAGGTACAAAATAGTATGAGGCTATAGTTTATTGTGTGCCCAGAGCTTTCCATCTTTGTATATTTGTATTTATACATGTAGAAGGAGCTTCCATATTGTTTTCCTTAGTACGGTTTGAGTGTATAGATTATCATGTGCCAAGAACATTCCTTCTCTTTATATTTGTATTTATACATATGGATATAAAGTGCCATATTGTTTCCCTTAGAGGGTATAGCGTATTGTGTGCCCAGCATATCCCTTTGTATATTTGTATGTTTACATTTTTGGGTATGTTTGTATACACAGTTAGACAGTGCCTAGAATTTCTATTTTTATTTATACATAAGGGTGAGAGCAGCAATATTGTTGTATACATTAATTATATCTCATGCTGTACTGCAATGCAGAATGATAGCTCCTGCATAAAGATGTGCATGCTCTGTGCATACAAAACTTGCTATCATACTGTAACATAGAGGCGTAAAGGCTATGTTATAAAAGTTAAAAAAACGTTGTACCAGGTTTACCTAAACAGGTACCTAGTAAATGCTACCTACTGATTGTTTGCTAAAGGATACTAGACCTAAACTTAGTAGCTTTTATGGCATTACCCCCTGTAGGAATAAATGAAGAAACCCTTTTGTCGCTCCATTATGTTCCCACTAGCAGAGATTAACATCTTCCCTTAGACCTGTAGCATGGTTCAGTCAGGGGGTATATATTCTT
This sequence comes from Xenopus petersii, assembly GCA_038501925.1. Lineage (NCBI taxonomy): Eukaryota > Metazoa > Chordata > Amphibia > Anura > Pipidae > Xenopus > Xenopus petersii. The sequence goes on from CM076689.1 coordinate 78,537,985, forward strand.
TATGAAATGAACTAGGCCATTAGGGCAGAAGACTAATTTATGGTAATGGGCGAATTTCCCGTTTCGCTTCGCCTGGTGAATAAATTGGCCCATCTCTACTAATTTATAAATAATGACATTATATACTTGATCAGAAATTGAAAGTAGTGCTCCTGATGCAGCTCCTAGCATCTGGAGACTTAATGACACAATATTAATGATGGTGGGGTGCGAATCGCAGGCAGCGTATGGCTTCTTTCTCCCTTAGAGGTGTGCATTGTTCTAAGTTGAATTTTTTAACTGATCCCATATGCTTACTGACTGTACATCACATCATGTTTCCTTGACGATGGCAGCTGCCTTCATCCTGTTCCCCCTGTAGATACGCAAAACTGTGTCGGCCATTTCTTCTCCAAAAGGATGTAAAGCTATATTTTAGATTCTTTATATACAATAGTCATCTAATATAATTTCATTGGTCATTTAAAATACATTCTGTTTGTTAAAAAATGTAAATACACTGGGTACTTACAGTACAAGAGAACTAGCCATCTAAATGGCAGTTTATTTAATTAAAAGTAAAGAAATGGGTACTTACATGGGAACTAGCCACCTAAATGGCAGTTTATTTAGTAAAGAGTTCGACAATGGGTACTTACATGGGAACGAGCCTAAATGGCAGTTGAAATAATAAAATGTACAACAAAGGCTTCTTACATGGGAACTAGTCTAAATGGCAGTTTAATTAATGGTGCAGAAATGGGTACATACATGGGAACTAACCTAAATGGCACTTTAATTTATTAAAAGTACAGCATTGGGTACTTACATTGTATCTAACCTAAATGGCAGTTTAATTAATAAAAGGTATGTAAATGGGTACTTACATGGGATGTAATCTAAATGGTAGTTTAATTAATTAAAGGTAAAATAATGGGTATTTACATGGGAACTAGCCTAAATGGCAGTCTAATTAATTAAAGGTATGGGTACTTACAAGTTGCCTGCTGTCCTGCTGTTTGCTTACCAAACTCCTACAGTGTTCATCATCCCTGATGTGTTATACATCAACACATATAAAATCCATATCCTATATGACTAATTATCAAGATACCTAAATGCAAGCTTGGTTCTTTGCTACCTTGCATTATGCATATAAAATGAATGCTTTGTAACTAGGGATGGGCAATGTCGCCCTTGTTTTGCAGCGTTGTGCATCAAAAAAAAAAAAGACGCATGTCAAAAATATTTCGCCGTGGGTCAAAATTTTTCTGATGCCCATAGACTTTAATGGACATCGCCAACATTTAGCCGGCGGTGAATTTTTGGCGAAACAAAATGGGTCAAATTCGCCCATCCTTATTTGTAACCATAAATATATATCATAATGGATATCCATATTGAGTTGATACTAGCCTGCATGGCAACGTGTGCAACCATGTTCAGCATTGACCTAGAGCTTTAAATGGTAAAAATACTTATCAAAATGTGAACTTTCGATGCAGAGGCATACAATAATGTATAGCCATACAGTTCAATAGGTACAGATTCATTCATAGCAGGATAGAGATTCTCCTGAAGAATGGCATCGTGTTCCATTGCTTCCTGCTCATTGGTTGCTATTGCTTACTAATTTTTCACTGAATATAGCTTTCTGCAGGGCAAAACTAGGAGTAGGCAGTTGTTTAGGGTGCAGTTTTCATCATTAGACATTGGACTTGATCGATGGAAGGGGAAGTTTAGGAACTGACAGCCAGGTGGTAGCAGCAGTGAGGGTGAGGTGGAATGTTGTGGATACAAGTCAGCTGGGGCAGGCCAAGTAGTATTGCATTTGGCACCAAGACTACTTACCCCCAAGTTCATTAAAGTAAGATTATAGTTAAAGGGTCTCTGTACCAAAGAGCTTACAATCTCTTAATTGAATCATTTCAGTTTAATGGATTTAAATCAGCTTGGCACTGATCTTTTGGGCATATTTTTTCATGTGAGCCTTCACATACATACTTAATAAGGTGTAATGTTCAGACACAGGTAATAGTTAACTATAGTGTAACTACAGTTTACTGGGCACCACAGCAAAATCATTTTAGACCCCCAAAACTTTGGAACAAGAAATGTTTATTCAATATGTATTGACAACATGTATTGTGAATCAGTGCATCACTGGGCACCTTCTACCTCTTGGACCCACCCAGAACTGGCAGAACTGGCATTGCCTGCTTTGAGAGTGAAGATAATTGCAAGAGCAAACAGTTGTAACAGAGGTTTAATCATTTGGGGAGAGGATATTTATTGTGTTCATTTGTTAGTTCAACATGGAGAACAGAAGAAAGTGGGAGAATTGGTTTCAATTCCATGATGCTGTCCAGCAGCAGAAGATGGAGTTCCAAAAAGATGCAGCTCCTCCTCTTGGATCTTGTTATGCCATGTTTTGAGTGTCGTTGGCATTGCACATGCTCAGTGTGCTCTGGTCTGCTGTATGGAGGCTTAGCTTAGGGTCATTGGAAATCAAAGGTAAATAAGGTTCATCTGTCATCGAAGCTGATACAACAGGGCTGATTATTATATTCTGATGCATAATTTACTGGTTTTATTATACTGCGAGTCTGAATTAATTACTGATTAGGCATGAATGAAATATTATATATACTGTATCCTGTCTATGGTGAGTGGATGCCTTAGCTCAGGTAAGTGACCGCAGCCCAGAGCATGTGCTGAGAATTTGCAGAGAAGAAGAAGTTGAGCTGTGGGCATATTCAGACTGTGGGGGCTTTGGGTTAGTACAAAAACCCAATATTATGTGTGGATTTTTAGCCCACTTCCTTGCTAAGCTTTACTTCTCCTTTATAGCATTGCTTATTCTGATAAATGTTCAGAACCTCAGACACTTAATTCATCTTTTTCTAACTAAAAGTAGCCATACACGGGCAGATTAAAGCTGCCGATATCGGTCCTATAGACAGATTCGGCAGCTTATCTGCCCGTGTGGGGGCTCCTGACGGGTCCAACAAATCAATATCAGGCCAAAAATCGGCCAGATATTGATCAGTCAAGTTTGATTTTTTGTATGATCCAGGACCGCATGGGCTCGTTGATGTGGTCCTGCGACCCGTCAGAGCTCATTTGTAGTATCGTAATCCGATTGTTCAGCCCCAGGGCCAAACATTCGGATTCATTCGATATCGCCCAGCCGTTAGTGGGCATATCGGGTCAAGACCCACTCTTTGTCGACTTTGCCAAATGAGCGGATCTTATAGTGTATGGACACCTTTAGAAACAAGGTCACATACATTAGATGACTCAATCCTGTAGGAAATTTAGGAACATGCTGTAGTATCCTGCCTGGAGTCAAACCAGTGATCTGGTATTTCCATGCTGTCTACATTACATCTGCCCTTTGTGAACAGACAGCTATGGTCCTGGTTCACTCCTATTGCTTTCCATTTAATTGCAAGTAGGCTTGGCTTGTTTCACCTATTGCAAATCTGCCCACGGGGGATCTATGAAAGCCATTTGTCTGGATATAAAACCCCTACACTGCACTGACTCATTGCCCAATGTAGGTCTATTCCTGATAGTTCCTGGGTGTGATTCTTGTCTGATTTGCTGTTCTTGACACCTGCATGTTTTGACCTTGCTGTATTGCTGCCTGAACAGACCCTTGCCTATTATTTACCACTCTTCTGGATCCTGACTTTGTACACGTTAAAGACTGGTTTGACCCTGGCCTGTTTATTCTGACTATGCTCCTGGTTCCTGATTCTGTACTGTCTTATTAGTAATGTCCTTGTCACTTCCACGACTGCATTCCCTGTTCACGTTACAGTTCCCTTGCCTGCCCAGAACTTCCTCTTGGTCCTTCACTTTTAGTACTGGTGGTGGTGGCATCCAAGTAGTGGAGGGCACCTCCCAAATCGAAAGGCGGCTGTTAGAGGCAGAAGTGTGAGCTGAGATCGGGACCTTGGGTTTGCTCTGGGTTTTGGGATATAATACGTTACACATGCCTCCCACCCTGATATTTTTCAATGTTTTACCCTTTAATCCAATTATGATTAACATATGGAAATACTTAGCAAGCAATTGGCCATTGCTACTAACCATTTGTAGGTGGCCATGTCTCTAATGTGACTGAGGATCAGACCAAAGTCATTCTGTTCAGGGTCGGACTGGGGGACCCAGGGCCCACCGGGCTGCTGTTGCAGGGCCCCCCTTCGAGTCCCCTGCTGAGCTGGGTCCCCTACCAAGCAGACCCCTCTCCGAGTCCCCTACCGAGCCGGAACCCCCAGACGGATTCATTAGTAGTGATGAGCGAATGAATTCGCGGAAAGAAAATGCCCATAAGAAAAAAAGCCCATTGCCTTTAATGCATTTTGACAAAAAAGTCTCCATAAGAAAAACTCCCATTGACTTTAATGCATTAGGACTAAAAAAGTCTCTGTAAGAAAAAATGCCCATAGGCTTTAATGCATTAGGCCAAAAATAGTTGCCATAAGAAAAAACGGCCATTGACTTTAATGTATTTTGAGTAAGAAAAACTATTGTAAAAAAAGTTGCGAGTAAAAATACCAATTTACGTAAATTTATCGCTCATAACTATTCATTAGCTAAACAAACTGTTCCTTCTTTGATTTGATCTCTCTTATAATTTGTTGCATATTTTTTATACTCCTCATACTGAATTCTTTTAAGGGAAGTAAAGGACGGTTTTCTTCTTGTGCATCATTAAGGTCCTAATTATTGATCCACACCTTTTTCTGACTTATTCACTTTCAGTGTAATTAGATGCCGATAGCCCTGAACACCGACTCCAAAAGGGAACCTCTTCTGCTTTTGTGCTGCTCATCTTTACAGAAATAAAAAAGGAAACTCAGATGTGTGACATTTAAGGGTTTGGATGAAAGGGGACATTCTCTTTTTGAAGCTTCTAGTAGGCAGACTGACTGCTAAGTACCTGACATTTAAGTGTGTCTAACAAGAAGTGACTGTCAAAAATACTGAAAAGTTATAAAAAGAATCCAAGAGGGAGACTATCCAGATGGTGAAAGTTTTAGGGATTGAAACTATGAGTGGAATCTTAGCAAAACACAAGAAAGCAGCTTAGTCTGGGCGAACACTGAGGCCATCATATTTAAATGATCAGACAGTGCAACCAGTCCTCAGCCAATCAGTCCAATGTAACCCAGTCTCTTGGGTGATCAGATTCTTTTTATTTGCTGTAATGGACAATGGCGTACAGAAAATTTATCCACCCAGACCCCTGAATACACAGTATGTGCCAGAAGGCTTAAGTGGTGTAGCATCACAGTCCAGGGGTATTGTATAATAACACTCGGGCAAAAGGGATACTATCACCAGCAGATAAAATATCATAGAGTATCTCATAGTCTGTACAGAGAGATACAATCTATAATAAATTGTACTAAGCACAATTCAGCAGGAAAATACCCTGAAATCCATTTCTCAAAAGAGCAAACAGATTTTTTAATATTCAATTTTGAAATCTGACATGGGGCTAGAAATATTGTCAATTTCCCAGCTGCCCCAAATCATGTGACTTGTGCTCTGATAAACTTCAATCACTCTTTACTGCTGTACTGCAAGTTGGAGTGATTTCACCCCCTCCCTTTTCCTCCCCCAGCAGCCAAACAAAAGAACAATGGGAAGGTAACCAGATAACAGCTCCCTAACACAAGATAACAGCTGCCTGGTAGATCTAAGAACAACACTCAATAGTAAAAACCCATGTCCCACTGAGACACATTCAGTTACATTGAGAAGGAAAAACAGCAGCCTGCCAGAAAGCATTTCTCTCCTAAAGTGCAGGCACAAGTCACATGACCAGGGGCATCTGGGAAATTGACAAAATGTCTAGCCCCATGTCAGATTTCAAAACTGAATATAAAAAAATCTGTTTGCTCTTTTGAGAAATGGATTTCAGTGCAGAATTCTGCATACATACAGAAAACTGCTTGTTTGGCGGTCTCTCCCAGATATGCTCACCTTAAGGTGAGCTATAGGATCTGATCATAGGCCCTAGGGCAAAACAATCAGATCACAACAAGGAGGTCGGATCAATGCGGTCCTCGATCTGATGGGATTTTTAAACCTGCCTAATCAACAGCTGGCCGACTTTCATACAGATATCGATCAGGGAAGTTCGTCAGGGGCTCCTTAGACTTTATCTGTCAGCAGCATACTGTATATGGACCTGTGTATGGGCCCATATTAAGTTTACCCATAACCTTTGCAGAGAGATACCATAAAACTATGGCAGCATAGGTATTCCACTGTACTAAGCACAATTCAGCAGGAACAACTAAGTCTGCTTATAAACTGTGAGCAATTGCTCCACCTGGGCTGGCACAAAATAAACCTATAAATGATCAATTTTTAGCTAAAGATTTGCATCTTTAATTTACTTTTTATTTCCATCCAGATATAGAAATGATAGTACATTACAGCACAATAGAACAAAAGAAGGATTCATGAATAGAATCCTTTGTGTAACTGAAGTTCCCCTTACTCAGTACCCTGAATATTTATTTCTTATGCAGAAAATCACTATGTTCTACTCGACAATGCAGTCTGTTCTCCTTCATGCTGCTCTTCAAGATGGTGCAACAAAATTTTCCCCAACATCTTTTGTCTGCCCAAGTTTCCGTAGCCGGGAATGATAGAACTCCATTATATTCCGTTCCTGTTCAGTGCACCTCAATGATTCCTTGCCTGCCTGCAGGAAGAGAAAGCGGCCCCTTAGGTATTATATTAAACAAAATACAATAAATATGGCGGTATGGAGATAGGAAGCCGCTGGGATACTGATTCTTTGTATTGTTACATACAATGGATGTATAAATGCCCATATTTGTAAAAAATGTAGTATTTACAAAAGTGGAGAGGAGAGAACAGAAGGGTTTTTTTTATATAATAATGTACAGTGGGGAGATCAGAGCAGATAACTTTCTGTCCTTTGACTTTTTGGAAACTGCATTTAAGTTAAAGGGACATTTACATTAATGAGCCTCGCTCTTCAGGCAGAAACCCATCATCCATACAGTGAATAGTATTTTTAGTCAGCTGTAAATAAAACTGTGAAAGCAAACATCTGATTGGTTACCATGGTTTACTGCCCAGGTCCAAATTTGCCTGATGTAAATGACCCACAGTGACTACTTGAATTTCTCAAGCCTGAAGCTTGGTTCCCCCTCTAAAGCTTTAAATTCTTTCCTGGATTATCGGAGACACTGAATAACTTTTGATGCACTCGAAAAACCAGTGGTGTAACTACCGGGGGAGCAGGGGTGCAATTGCACCAGGGGCCGCTCCCCCTCGGAGATAGCGCCACTGGAGATAGCGCCGCAGCGTCTGGAGATAGCGCCACAGTGCGACAGTAGGGAAAAAATGCACGTCTAGTGAACCTAAGGGGTGTGGGGGCCTGGAGACTGTTAGTTACGTTACTGCCAAAAACATTCCCTCCAGAGTGACATTGTTCGCATAGGCTATGGACTTAAAGTATCGACCCAGTGGAAATGAAACCCCCTGAAGAAGAACAACAGTGGGAAGGCAACAGATAAAAGCTCTCTGACAGAAGATAACAGCTCCTTGGTACAAATGAGAATAGCAGCCAATAGTAAAAATTCACGTCCCACTGCAACTCCTTCAATTACATTAAGTTGGAGAAATAATAGCCTGCCTGAAAGCAGTTCCATCCTGTAGTGCTGACTCTTTCTGAAAGCACATGACCAGGCAAAATTACCTAAAATGGCTGCTTACTTGTTGGTTCAGGTACAACATTTTGTACAGTAGAGTGAATTATTTGCAGTTTAAACAATGTAATTTAGAAATAAAAAACGACACCATTAAAATCATGACAGTATCCCTTAAAGTACTTGTTGAGGCAGTGTCAGTACAACCGGTTTAAGTTTCTGGTTCTGGAAAGGAACTAGGGGACCTTGTGATCCCCAGACCCTTACCAACCCAAGCACTATTAACTGATACGTTTTGAAAAAAGCATGTTTTCCTGCGACAGAATCCATTTTTTGTCCCCCCTCCCCATCTGAAATATAGATTTCAAGCTTCCTTCTTAGAGACCAGCTCTCTTTCTCTTTAGCCCTCTGAAACTGAATAAAAAGACTCCATCTTGGATACTTCATTCTGAAAAAGATCCTTAAGCCATCCTCAAACTCTTCTATCAGTTCCATCCCCAACCTCCAAAGCCCTTTGCTAAAACCCATCCTACCTAACAGACCATAGTTAAAAAGTAAAGCTAAGAGGTCTGAAAATTCAGGCACGTGCTTATTCTGCGACAGATCCATCTTTAGATTTTTTGTACATTTTGATACTAGATCTGTCACTGGCCTCTCTCTCCACCTGAACCCTTGGCCACACCTCTTCCCATTCCTCCATCACCTCCCCTTCCTCCAGAAGCTCTCACTCTAACTCCTGAGACTCCCAGCAACATCTTTCTTTTTCTTTTTCCTTCTGACACTATCTTTCTGACAAGTATTTTTCCTTTTCTCCCTCTCCTCTTCAGTCATCCTTACCAGATCCCCCAGTTCTTACCTCACCATCTCACCCCAAGAATCCCCTTCCAATGCTGCAAACCTATTCCCAGTATCAAAAGTAATTTTCCCAGGTATATTCTTCTATATTCTATATACCTCCATTGTCCCCCAACCCCCCAATCCCTTCAGAATGGGCACAGTAGCTTCCCTCCCCCCAGCACACAGCACTAATTCAGTACAGAGGGAACAGTTTCAGAAAGTAATTTGCTCATTTGCTCCTCTATATTTGAACAGGACTTCTTTATGTTGTGCCAGACCTATGGACAATCCCTATAAGCATGGCCTTCCCTCAAGCACAGATTGCATCTGATCTTATGCTCTTCCCAATAAAGAATGAATTAGACAAGTGCAGTTGAACATACCCCGGGAATTCAGTTTAACCTGGACCTTGTCCCTCCCCACCCAGAAATGTCCTCATCAAATATCCTGACTAGTGGAGACAAAACAGTGCACTTCCACTTCAGCCACATCACAATGTATTTTGGGTGCACAGACTCACTTTCATGATAATGGTAACATAGTTTATGATTTAGAGACAGGTATCATCCGGAAACCCTCCCATTCCTTTGCCCCCTTCTGCAGATTGTATCTTCTCCACAATTCCTACAGGCCCTGTGGCAGTTTGAAACTTAAGATCAAGCTCAGTGTCAGTGATACTTAGCAGGGCAAATACACCAGCAGTGGTAAATCTCATAAGTCCCCGAATCAAGGTTTTTTTTTTTGTTATTTATACATATGGGGAAGGAGGTGCCATATTGTTTCCCAATATGGGAACAGTATGAAGATATAGCTTATTGTGTGCCTAGAACATTCCTTCTCTGTATAATTGTATTAATATATATGTGTGTGTGTGTTGGAGCTGCCAAGAATTCTGGATAACAGATTACCATGGTTGTTACATAATACATTGTAACGATAATTTCTTACTGAGTTAGCTGCCCCTTTGTGCCCTTGTGGTGTAAATATAGTCCTTATGGCACTAACAAGCAACATGGGCTGCCACTGTGACCCCCTGAGTGTTTCAGCCCAAATTATCTCAGTTCTTTTATCTCTACATACAGAACTGTGGCCCCGGGGGAGGCTGTTACTGGGATATGGAACGGCTGTTGTTGATTTATCTTTGCAGCAAGTGCGTCTCAGTGGTACCGCTTTCCTTCTGAACATTTATTTTATGGATCTGTCATTTACCAACGCTCATTGACGTTCCGTAATTAAAGAGGAAATTCATCTCAACATGAGTTTATTGTAGAATGAAAAGTGTATCTTCCTTATATTAGTTTCTTAAGGATGGGGATTTTGTTCACTAATTTATCATTTGTAATGGCAAAAATCTGCAGAATGCATACCAGTGATAGGTCTTAGTCTGGTGTAAATACCGCCCGATAGATTAGGCGCTTTGCACTTAAACTTTCAGAGGACAATCGGTTTGGAAATAAAAATTAAGTTGCAATAACGTTGTAATAATGCAGTCATTCTGCTTATCTGTAGCTTTAATTCCTCTGCCTCATCCTCAATTTACAGAATCTGGGACAGCAGCAGCTGGTCAATATCGCCTTTCCACCTTCATTCATCATGTGCGATGTCTTACACATTCTCATGACATGGCAGAACTTTGGTACCATTGATTCTCAGTAGTTAAAAGGAAATCGGCAAATGTCATTGGCTAGGAAATCAGATGAAATGTTCTAAGGCTTTCTGGCATCCTTTTAAGTAGCATCATACTGGGCAGCTTGGTTTTGTCAGGAAAAGATTATTGCCGCTTCCAGAAAATGTAACTAATGAAATGAATTTTTGTTAACATGATGTGCACTTCAAATTCTAGCGCTTACACATTTTAGCTTTCACCTATTGTAAGCAGCAGTCCTGCCCTGCCCTGCTTTATGGCTGAGATTCTAGCTATCTTTATAACAGAGCATTCTGTCACAGTGGCACAACCTAGGGATGATACTGTACTATACTGAAGTTTACAATTGTGTCTTAATACTCATTCTTGCACCCAGTCATGATTAATTCTAATTGCAACCCTTTTATACAAATGAACCCTCACATAGGATTGTGTAATGGTCCATTAACACTACAGAGTTTTTTCTTCTTCTCCATGCTTCGTGGCCCATTGAATTTTACAAGTTTCATGGCTTGATGCACTGGTAACATTTAGTTATGCCCTTGCATTTTCTCAAAACTGACTCACTAGTACTCATAATGATAAATGCACCAACTGATAAGATTTATTCCACTAAAAATTCTTCAAAAACTTTTTTTCTACAACTGCTCACTAGAGCGCAGACACTTTGCCAACAACTCATCTCTAGAAGTTTTAGAACTTATTCCCAACAACTTCTCACTAGAAAAAACTAAGAGTCTACCTTTTGGACAACTAGAACATTAGCCTAGTCCTGTCCCTACTGACTATGCCTTAGCTTGTGCACTTTTTCATCTCCAATTTGTGCCTGTATGTTAGCCTCCCATCCACTTAGACTGTAAGGTCTACGGGGCAGGGACCTCCTTCCCACTATGTATCATACCACATAGCACTTAAACTCATTGTCATATGATTTTGTATATATTTATTATGTGATTTCTCTCCCCCATGTATACTTATATATATTGTACTTTTATGCACTGTACATAAAGTTATACATACATATATACATGCATACTAGAACTCTTTCCCAACAACTAATCTGTAGCATACTTTCCCAACAAAGTCTCACTAGAACACTTTCCCAAGAACTGTTCATTGAAACTCTTTCCGAATGACTGATTTCCAGAATTCTTACCCAGCAATTGCCTTCCAAAACGACAACGTTCCTTACTAACTGCTCAAAGCAACTTTTTCCATAGTCTGTAGAGCTGGCCCCACAAGGATAACTCATTTGCCCATAACTTTGCTCCTCAAGCTCTTACCAGGTTTCCATATTTACTGTTTCACAAGAGTTTAAAAGGAGAACTAAAGCAATTTTTACTTGGGGGTGCCAAAACATAGGCGATAGTATATGCACGGGGGGGAGGAGCACTGAAGGCGAGACTTGGCAGGGGTACAAGATTCGGACCAGGGGTTTGCAAAAGAAGAGGTACTGTACATGTTTGGTGCCCCCACCTTATTGCGCCCTAGGCATGTGCCTCTTCTACCCAGGGTCGGACTGGGGTGCCCGTGGCCCACTGGGGCTACTGTCCAGGGCCCCCCTCCCCTTGCCCCCCATCTGTGATGCTGTGCATATGTGCACAGGAGGCCCACCATGTGCATAGGAGTCACATGGCATGCATGTACGCACAGGAGCCGCATGACGTGTACGGAGCATCACATCACAAATTTTTTTTTTTAAGGTCCAGGAGATCACGGTCTGGCCTGGCGGGGGCCCATGAGGGCCGGGGCCCACCAGGTTTTTTCCCGGTGTCCTGACCCTGCCTCTGCCTACCCCAAGTTCTGGCCCTACAAGTCAAAACACAAAATATGATGCTATATAAAACAAGTGAAAAGTTAAAAGGTTGAAAAAGATAAAAACAGAAAAAAAAATTACTCAACTCACACCCTAAGCCAGTGCTCCTATCAGCAGAAAACTGCGAGCACCACCGTTTGATTGCCTTCGTCTTTCTTCAAATGGGGCAGAGGCATTCACAGTAAAATGAAATAGCCAGCTTTTCCGTTAAAGTTTCACTCTACTGCTCAAGCACAGCGTGAGAAAAAGGAAGAAGCAGGAAGGGTATTGCTCCATGTGCTTGCTGGAAGAACCCCAGGCTGTGCAGTTTTCTGCTGATAGGAGCACCGGCCTGGATTGTCAGGTAAGCAAATACTACCAGTGCCTAACTTTTGGTACCCCCAAGCAATAAAAGACTTCCGTTCTCCTTTAACTGTAACAGCTTCCTAGACAATCAGAGTCCATCCTATATCACTGTTAAACACATGAATACAGGATGTTCTGCTATATTTCTTCCTTTATCTCTATCCTTAATGTTTCTTCTCAATTGCCCTTAATTCCTATAATTTTAACACAGACATTTTAGCTTCTGACCTCATGCTTCACTAAATTCTTCTAATATACAATATTCCTAGATAATGTTTCTTTGGACACTTGAATATTTCTTTAGATCTGCACCCTAATCTGATTCCAAGATATTCTGCCATGAAACGTTCCTAGAACTGTTTCCCTTGTGGTTTATCATTTCTCCCATGAAAACATAAAATATATTCTCACTTAATGATTCCAGGAACTTTCCAACAAGGATCCTCACATCTCCATGATGCTCCATGACTGCTTTGTTATAACAAAGCAAAATTTTAGTGTAACTGAAGATCTAAGGAAACTAAAGATGCCACTGTATCTATCATTTTTTGTTTCAGACACATAAGTAAGCCTCTTTGTTTGGAGTTCGCTTTACCTGTTCACTTGATTAATTAATGGCTTTGTCTGATTAATAGTGATGGGTGAATCTGTGCAGTTTACTGCGAAATTTGAGAAACTGTGAAAAATTGAAGTCAATGGACGTCAAAATTATTTTGACGTGTGTCAATTTTAATACTTGCGACTATTTGGTCCAAAAGCAAAAGTCAATGGGCATCTGAATAATTAACGCGTGCCAATTTTTATGCAAGCGCATCATTTTTTTTTACGCAGGCGAATTGGAGCCACAGTTTCGTGAATTAATTTGCTTGCGCTGAAATTCAGCGCAAATTCACGTCTGGCGAAATGTACTTGCCCATTACTACTGATTAATTAATGGATTTGGTGACTGCCTAAAGAAATCAATTGTTTGCAAATATGACCCATTATGTTTCGGAGTAAAAAAGATCTTTATTTGATACGCTTTCTTCAGCCAAATGGAATGACATGTTGGCATCACAGCTACAGCCCCCCTACCAGGCACGACCCTGTGAGTCTACTGTGTGTGTTTCTTAGTGGATTCCAGTAGCTGAATGTGGAACTGTTGGAGTGTGCCTCTTCTGCACAATACATAATCTATAAATCACGGAAAAGCTAATTTATAGTTGAGGAAAGTGAAGCGCTGTCAGAATTGACGTTTGATGTCTAGACTTAAATTAATGCGTCTGCCATTGAATAGTAACTTGTTACAGTGCGCCGGCTTTATCCAATGATCTTACAAACAATTATTGTCTTGCTGCTGTAAGACAGGGGTTTGCACATACAATCGTGGCTGCTTTAAAGCACTTGGAAGTGGAGGGCAAAGGTAGGTTAGGTGATGAGCCCCAAAGGGGCATTTAGGGACATAAACATAATAAAAAGTGGTACAAATTAGACACATGTGCCATATATGGTAGAACAGTGGCAACAAGTGTGTATGTGTCACCAGGTCTTGTAGAGCCAATAAGTTAATAACCATTACTAACACTTCAGGACACTTTAACTAAAGATCAGTTTTTTTATGAATTTTGTATGAATTTGAGGGCAAAATGGGTTATCTTCACAAGTGAAAACATTGTTTTGTTGAAATTTCAGTGCAATGTTTTGCACCTTTTCTTTGTTTTAATGAAAAATGTGTGCTTTCATACTATTTCATTTCTCAAGTTTCCCTCTTTTTTTAAAAAAATTTCATCTAGTTTTTCAATCAATTCTCTCTCCAGATGGATTCTAAATAGTCCCTGAAATATTTATAATTGGCCAAAATAAGTCATCATCAATAGTAAATGGTAGTATTTTTTTTTAATGTGAAAGATCAATTTTATTTAATTTATTTTAGTAAATGTATTCTTACCGGTAAGGCTGCCTGAACTTGATTTAAGGCTTTCTGCTCCAAGCAAGGATGAAATGTGATGATAGTCATAGTGAATATAAAATATGCCATAAATAGCCTTGGAATAATGAAATTCTACTTAAACATGACTTGTCTAGATGATTTAATACTTGAATTTTTCAGTGAATTGATTGGAGTTTATTTTTTACTGTGTTCCTATTCACATTAATCCTGTTGGGGGGGTTGTCACGGTCGGAACCCTACACCAGAACAGAAGCTAAGCACCCTGGTCTCGGCTCGACTTCACCAGTTAAGTGACCGCCTTTGACCTTGGGAGGAGCCCTCAGCTTACTCAGATGCCACCTGGACTTAACGAGAGGTGCAAGGCGTAAGTTCTGGCAGGCAATGGGGCACGACTGTTTCCAAGGATACTGGAAGATAGGAAGCCACCAGGAACCGGCAGACTGGGCCAGCACAAGCAGGTAGAATAATCAGACAGGCCAAAATCAGGATAGAGATATCAAAGAATGGTCAATGGGCAGGCAGAGGTCAGGATTGGAGATGTCAGAATAGTCACAGACTGGCAGGATCAAGATTGGAGAGTTCAGAGTTAACAGACAGGCAAAGTTCAGGATTAGGGAGATCAGCGTAGTAAATAAGGCAGGCAAGGGTCAAACACAGTAGAAAAATCAGGAATCTCAAGGTATAAGCACCCAGGAACAAGCTTATTTGAACCTAACAACGGGCAACTTGCTGAAACCTAAATTTCCTTAAATACATTTGAATTTGGCGCCATTGCGCGCTGACGTCACACGCCAGCGTCACTGCGCCTTTAAGAAACGAGCGTGCCCGGCGCACGCGCCTTAGGGGAAACCGGCACCAGGAAGAGAGGAGGAGCTGCGCAGCGGGCATCCACGCTGAAGGAGCGGCGGTGGACCCCGCTGCCCACTAGACCACCAGGGTAAGTCCTGACAGGGGGATGTATTAAAGGGATAAGGTTCACATAAATAGTATTTTTTTAATATCCCTATTTCTTTTTTCTGATACAAATTTTCTTTTACGTATAGAGACGGAATAAGAAGTATTAGCACTAATGCCATTGAACTGTAGCAGTACTTAGGCCAGAAAGGAAGAACCTGAATTGTAAGCTCTTTGGGCTAGGACCCAGCTCCTATGATTTCCATTACAGTTTGTTTAACTACAATTTTCTTTGGAGCTTTCAGGTCTGTTACTCAGTTGGCTTTTGCTACATTGTTGTAGTAATGAGAACCAGCTGACGTGAACAGTCAGAAAAATAGTAACTGGGCTAGATTCATGGATGTTCCATTTGGTCTTGCCAAAGCTTAAACCTCTGAATTTTTGCACAGCCTGTACTCTTGAGAGATACTGTAACTAGGATAATGAACTTTGTTTCTGTCCTGAAAAAAAACAAGGCGCTGTTGGAGTTTGGTGCTTTTATCCCAGAATATTGTGCTACATTTCATTTTATGGTGATGGTTGGAACATTATGGTTTTATTAGTTAGCCATACTAGGATAAATGTAAAGAGTATTATAATCACTGTATGAAAACCAGTGTGGAACATCTTGGGTATATTGGGTATACTGCTAAAGCTATCGTGAAACCTACATGCTCTGTATTTATTGACAGTTACTGTAAAACCTGCTCAGTGACTCAATGGAAGCCATTGTAGAACCTGGAAAGAAAGAGATGATATTTAGGAACTGGACCCTAAAACGATTGGAATTAACCACTCTAGGAACTGGACTTGTAAGAACTGTTGAGGAACCGTGAACTTTAGATGGAGGAGATAAGGCAGGTCCTTCAGTTATTCCCCCAGTAGTTATGGTTAAGGTGTTAGCATCCAACCATAGAAGTAGTAGTAGTGATAGTAGTAGAAGTAATAAAACATCCCCCATCTCTATTGCGGTGCTAACAACAGAAATACTGTTGTGGCTGAAAAATGTAGAAGTTATCCACCACCCATTTGACTATGAAAGAAAAGCTATTTTTGACTGAGCTGACAATCTAAGTCAAAAGGAGAGGAATCTAAGCTGAAATGAATTCACATGGAAAGAAATTGGAAAACTAATTAAAGTTTTCATTGCTTCCTAAATAGGTCAATGCAGAGAGAGAGTAGCAATTTCTCCATCTCGGCCTACTCACATGTCTTATCCTATTCAGCTCCTCTAATTACTTTTTTGCTATTAGTATTGAGTCTCCTTGGTTATTTTATTGCCTTTGATAATCTACTGAGTCCCCTTGTGGCCCGGAGATTTTGCTTCCATTTGATGTTCTGTAGCCCCCCCCCACATTATTTTGACTTTTAAGGCATCGTATCCAAGGCACCAAATAAACTTTTCCTTAGTCTAATTGTCCTACCTCTGGTTCCTTGCTGTGTGGTGCCATCCCAGGGAAGAAGCTAATTAATGCGATTAACACCCAGCATATGAATTTGTAATTATTTTCAAATGTTGCTCACAAAGGCTCTTCCTCCTTTTGGTATCTGCTTTTGTGCACTCCACTCTCATCCCTTTAATTATTCATCACCTTCATTCCCCTGTATTTCTCCCATGAAACCAATAATCAATTTACGGTGTTGTTGAACATGGCTGTGCCCTTGGAGCTCAAGGTCATTTGCAGTGTATCATTATAGATTAAACATTTATTAGCCTATTACAAAGCTAAGTGCCCATTCCCTTTGATTTAACTGGAAGAATTAAAGGGAAAATAAAAAAAACCAATGCTGTTGTATATTTGCTAACTTAAAGGAAAACTATGACCCTAAACAATGTAGGTCTCTATAAAAAATGAGTTGCATTAAACTGCTCATATATACAATCCTGCTTCATCTGCATAAACCAATTTCATAAAAAAATGTATGTTTTTTTTGTAACATGTGCCATTGGGTAATCATAAATAGGAAACTGACATTTTAAGAAATAAGGGCCACCCCCGGGATCTTTCACAAACAAACCATACGTGTTAGGTCACATGAGATAATTAATGAACAAAGTTCTGTCTGTTGTTTCCACGCTTCTTCCTGTACCTTCCTGGACATATAATACATCTGCATACCATACAGCATCTAGTTGTGAAGAAATGAACAATTGCACCTTAAAAAGGAACTTGGAAATTCTTATAAAAAAGGAAAAGTTAATACTGAAAAGGGACCTAAACTTTTTTGCTTCAGAACTGTAACTTTTTGAATTATCTTCAAGCCACAAAACATTCGCCGAACTACATTAGCTGTCATTTTAGATTTTAAGGTAACAAGGCAAAAAGCACACTGAATTTTAATTCTGTAAAAGGCTTTAGAAAGTGTTGCTTTGGTAGGCGATCCCCAAATATTCAGTGTTAAATATAACGGGGCAAATCCAAGGAGTCAGCCAATAAAGATGTTTTGCTACACTGATGTTGTACTGCACCGTTGACACCAGAGTTGCCATCTTTTCAAATGTATAATAGATAGGTCTTGATGGGAGCTGGGCTGATGATGTGAAGGGGCATGACCTTGATTTTTTTCTCTTAACGGTTGAGTTATCACAAAGCACCGTTTTTTATAATTACAGCAAGAAAAAGCAATTCAGTCAAAAATGAGGAATTGGGCTTGCTATAATTTAGAGATTTTTGCATAACTGGTTTCAGTAGAAGGCCAAAATCAGCTTGCTGCAATCTGCAGGGCGATTTCAGCCCCTATCACGAGCAGGGGTGGGGTTTGAGTCCGGAAACATTTTGCCGGATCCAGCATGAACACACTCAGTGGATTTTGGGGAAGAAACACAAGACTTTGCATTTTGCGATGAAACCACCTAGTGTATTTGTGCCTAACACAAGGGTTCCAAAAGAAGAAGGAGGATACTGCTTGCAGATTTCAAAAGGCTGATTTTGGGTCCTGTCTGACCCTATTCTAACAGATCCCATACTTTTAATTATAACACTAGGCTCATCAGGCACAATAAAGAAAGAGCTAGGGTTGCCATCTGTCCACATTGAACAGGACATCCCAGTTTTTGAAAGCATTGTCCAGTTTAAAACGTTCTGTCTGGTGTCAAACATTGAGAAAACTGGACAGAAATCAGCCAATTGCATCTTAACGATGAAATACCCCTGGCGTCATACACTTACCGAACATCATTGTGCCCCACCTGATGTCATCCTGGCCGCACCTGATGTCATCCTGCCCACCTGTAGCATCACTGCCACACCCCGGTGCCATCAGCCAGGTTCCCTTTGTTTGGGCTTAGTCAACACAAAAAGTGGCAACCCTACTCATGCTACCATAGCACATCTATTGTCATACTAAGGGGCAGATTTATCAAGGGTCGAATTTCGAAGTAAAAAATACTTTGAAATTTGAAATTCGAATTCGAAATTCGACCATCGAATTGAAATACTTTGAATTCGAATATCGAATTCAAATTTATTGCATCGAAATTGGGTAATCTGCGGTCGAAGTAAAATCGAACGATTTCAGCGATCGATCGAACGATTTTACTTTGACTACAAAAAACTTTGAAAAATGCATTAGAAGGTTAAATATAGTACTTCGGCAGGTTTAATTTGGCGAAGTATTGAAGTCGAAGTTATTTTAAAGAGACATTACTTCGATTATCGTATGGTCGAATATTCAAACGATTTTACTTTGAATCAAAGTAAATTTGAAGTCGTAGTATCCTATTCGATGGTCGAAGTATCTAAAAAATGACTTTGAATTTCGAATATTTTTACTTCGAAAATTCCCTCGAAATCACTACGACCCTTGATAAATTTTGAAAGAGCTGAATAGCAGAGTTTGCCAACGCGCATTTCGCAATAAAGCTTTCTCAAGGCTTTCTCTATGATAAATTTATTTAAAGGTGGGCATTTGATTAATTATAATTGAATTAATTTCTTACAATTAATGAATTTGCACTAGAATCATGGAATCTAATTAATAGTTCCAACTAAATGAAATCAGCATTTGCACTTTAATGGAGGAGTATAAATTCAGTGGTGGTGAATAAAGATTCATTAAATGAGTATATTGAAGATTGATTGTTGAAGTTGGGAATTGATTAATTACTAAAGACCATTGGGGTATTTGCTAGAAGAGGGGTTCTTTTTTCTTTTCCTTTTTTCATGCCGTTACATATCTCCCATCTCCTATTTGTTAATGGAAAGAGGATGAAAATGAACTGGTGACAACAAAACTTTTGGCCATGCTACATAAAAACACACAGCTTGCACAGTTGGAACAGTGATGAGCAGAAATGGTTCCATGCACAAACAAAAAACCATTCCTCCACACAGGCCTAGTAAAATTCATGCATATTTATTAGGTTCTATTAAAGCATGGCCTTACGTGTTTCGTATCCCAGCAGATACTTAATCGTAGGCTTATCTTCTGAGATACGAAACGCTTAATAGAACCTAATAAATATACTTGATTTTTACTTTCATCATGCTTACATATGTATAATAAGGACTGTTCTGTGCTACCAATAAGAAAGGAAAGATACAAGGATGAAAAGCCCTAGACAATATGTTGGATACAATATCCATGTATAATGTTAATTTTTCTTCTTTGTAGGGCTAACCTTTGTCTCCATCAGTAAATCGGTTTTCTATATACTAATTAAATATGAGACAAAGCCCTCACCCCGACTGGCAATTCTTCACTTCTGACACACGTGCCTTTCAGTTCTGGTTGCAAGTGTGGCACCGGGATGCAGAATGCCAGTTCTGCCTATGCCCAAACTGTCTTCTGTCTAGTAAATCTAAGATGCAAAGGAAAGTGAAGATTGGCACTGGGGCAGGTTTAATTACTCACACATAGAGGAAAAAGCAACCACAAAATATATAATTTCCAACACTGGGATACACTGATTTGTATGAAATTGTTGTCTTTGGTAGGCCCCTCTTTTTTAGTTAGTATATCAATATATCCCCCAGTTCTCTTGTTTTGTGTTCAGCATATGTTAATAACAATCATGAGACTGTTTGGGTACAATTTATGGAAGCTTTTTCCCACACTCTACAAACCTTAGGTTTATTTCCCTGCTTTAATCATTTTACGCTTGAAAACAGAATTTTGTCACGGTGCCTGAACTGTGATCTCAAGGTAAATAGAGTGTTAATGATGTGATAATTCTCTCCCGAAAACCTGAGCCAAAGAAATGTGTTTAATAGCAAACTTGTCCTTGTGGCACATTTCAGAATGGAGTGTGTTTTTCAAAACGGAAAAATGTTGTTAAAGGGATACTGTCATGGGGAAAAAAAGAATTCAAAATGAATCAGTTAATAGTGCTACTCCAGCAGAATTCTGCCCTGAAATCCATTTCTCAAAAGAGCAAACAGATTTTTTTATATTCAATTTTAAAATCTGACATGGGGCTTGACATTTTGTCAATTTCCCAGCTGCCCCAAGTCATGTGACTTGTGCCTGCACTTTAGGAGAGAAATGCTTTCTGGCAGGCTGATGTTTTTCCTTCTCAATGTAACTGAATGTGTCTCAGTGGGACATGGGTTTTTACTATTGAGTGCTGTTTTTAGATCTACCAGGCAGCTGTTATCTTGTGTTAGGGAGCTGTTAGCTGGTTACCTTCCCATTGTTCTTTTGTTTGGCTGCTGGGGGGAAAAAGGGAGGGGGTGATATCACTCTAACTTGCAGTACAGCAGTAAAGAGTGATTGAAGATTATCAGAGCACAAGTCACATGACTTGGGGCAGCTGGGAAATTGACAATATGTCTAGCCCCAGATTTCAAAATTGAATATAAAAAAATCTGTTTGCTCTTTTGAGAAATGGATTTCAGTGCAGAATTCTGCTGGATCAGCACTATTAACTGATTCATTTTGAAAAAATTTTTTTCCCATGACAGTATCCCTTTAAACGGCAATGGTGGTGCCAAGGGTACAGCCTGGGAACTTGGGGGAGAACAACTTTTTAGGTAGAATACTAATCTGTACAATCAGTTGCAATTTATTTGAGTGGCTTGGCTTAATGTTCTTTTAGTCAAATAGAGGTATAATATTTTGTAGTATATAGAGTCTCAGAGGGTTGTGTTCCAGCCGCTAAACCAGTGCAGTTATAAATAACATGTATACTGTGGTGAATAAAATTAATCAAGCAAATACTGTTTACTATACATAATATGTATAGTGATATACATAATATATATAATAATATAATGTGTGTATAATGTATACATGTGCCCATACAAACTACTGTTTACAGGGTAGATTTAATGGGAAATGAAAGGCATTACCTTTGACAGAAATGACATCAGAACTCACCATTTATAACTGATGACATCAGAACTCAACGTTTATAACTGATGACTTCAGAACTCACCATTTATAAGGATATCATTTACTAGATATTCATGGCTTTTGTGTATTATATATATATATATATATATATATATATATATATATATATATATATATATATATATATATATATATATATTTATTTATTTATTTATTGGATCAACATTTTGGTCCACACAGGGACCTTTATCAAGATAGCTATCCTGGTGTGCTTCATCATCTTTCTATATATATATATCTGTAGATACTGGGGCACTTGTATTTATACTCACAGAAACAGCTGCTGGTGAGAGTTTATCAGATTGCAAAATATTCAGTTCAAGAATCCCAGTACAAAATGCTAGGGGCAAAAATATATACAAAATGTGAATACAGAAATATTATGGTTTGCACTTGTGTTAATAGATGAGTTCTGAATATTTATTTGCAGCCCAAACGGCATTTAGAAGCAGCACAAGTCTTTTGATAGCAGGAATTAGCAACACTAATGTGTAGCTGTGAGAATGTTCCACTTAATTAAAAAAGAAGAAAAGGTTGGCGTAATGGAGAATGTTGCTTTTGATGAGATGCTGGACAACTGGTCACAGAGAGAATTAGAGCTTATACCAATAGAGCAGCAAGATTTCAATCAAACAGCAACTGATTTACTGTAAGGAAGTCAATTTTTTCCTGTGCAGCACATTCATACCCTGCATTCCCTATTCAGAAGATAAATGATTTTCTCCAGAAAAGAACAAAGTAAATCTGACTTCAATAAACTTAGGAGTCCTAATAAGAGAAAATAAAAAAAAAATAACTCCATCTTTCTCTTTATGAAGTCATTTAGAAAGTGCTGCATCACCTTTAATTGCTGAATGGAGCTTTAATCTTCTCCTACTGCTCTGATGCTAATTGTGTAATTAGTGATATTTTATATTCCACTGTTTGTGCTGGACTCTTGTCTGAAAGTAATACTGCTGCTTGTTTCTTAGTCATAATTCTCTCTGCGTCAGCCCAAAAGGCTGAGTATCTCTCATGTATTTTAAAAGATTATGTTCCCTCCTTCTGTAAATTATAAGGATATTAGAAGTTTCTGAGGGGTTCTGTGACCATATAAAAATAGTAGGGGGTACATTATCCCTTATAATACATGAGTGATACTCAGAGTTCCCTGTAGTCTTGTGCCTTTATACTGTCACATATGCCATCTTGTGAACGATACCTTTAGTTTCAGTACTGATTCAGTGGGGCAAATTCACTAAAGCGCAAAGCGGCTAACGCTAGCGCAAATTCGCTAGCGGAGTGGACCTACTCTAGCACTTCTTATGCCAGGCAAAGTTGCGTTATGGCGAAGGGACGTAACTACGCTAATTCACTAACTTGCGCATTTTGCTGAACGTTACCTCTTGCGCCAGACTTGCCTTCGCCACCTCATACCAGGCGAAGTGCAATAGAGTAGATAGGGCTTGCTTCAATAAAAACACTGGCGTCTTTTACTTTTTTTTAAGGGTGATAGGCTGAAAAAGATCAAAATTTTTTTTGGGTAAGCTCCCTGAGCGCAACTTCGGATTTTAGTGAATTAGCGGCGCCCTGGCGAAGTGCGGCAAAGTGCAGCGAAGGCTGCACTACTGCAACTCCACAGATTAGTGAATTTGGCCAGTGAGTGAGGTGAGTCCACAAGATAAAAGTACATGAGCGACAATACAGCCAGCTCTCCTTTGTCATCGATGCTGAAGATCCCTTTCTTTGCTGGCCTTAGTCTTGCAGATTCATTGCATCAAGAGGACGTGGCAGCCTGGGCATTGAGATGGGTCAGCGTTCTCCTCCGCTCACCTATATCCATTTTTAAAGTAATCCTTTTCTGTGTTTTATTATTCCATTTCATTAAATATGCTTTGTTAAGAATCACTCTTTCTAGGTGCGCTGCAGAGGGAAACGAAACCTTGGGAAGCAAAATGTCAGCATAAAAACCTTCATTAAGTGCTCATAGGATGCTGTGCTTTGCAATACATGAGGTTATACCCTTAAAGGGATACTGTCATGGGAAAAATTTATTTTTTTCAAAATGAATCAGTTAATAGTGCTGCTCCAGCAGAATTCTGCACTGAAATCCATCTCTCAAAAGAGCAAACAGATTATTTTATATTCAATTTTGAAATCTGACATGGGGCTAGACATATTGTCAATTTCCCAGCTGTCCCAAATCATGTGACTTGGTCTCTGATAAACTTAGTTACATAGTTAGTTACATAGTTAAATTGGGTTGAAAAAAGACAAAGTCCATCAAGTTCAACCCCTCCAAATGAAAACCCAGCATCCATACACACACCCCTCCCTAATTTTAATTAAATTCTATATACTTATACTCAATCACTGTTTACTGCTGTACTGCAAATTGGAGTGATATCACCCCTCCCTTTTCATCCCCAGCAGCCAAACAAAAGAACAATGGGAAGGTAACCAGATAGCAGTTACCTAACACAAGATAACAGCTGCCTGGTAGATCTAAGAACAACACTCAGTAGTAAAAACCCATGTCCCACTGAGACATATTCAGTTACATTGAGAAGGAAAAACATCAGCCTGCCAGAAAGCATTTCTCTCCTAAAG
The DNA here is from genome assembly GCA_038501925.1 of Xenopus petersii. Taxonomy (NCBI): domain Eukaryota; kingdom Metazoa; phylum Chordata; class Amphibia; order Anura; family Pipidae; genus Xenopus; species Xenopus petersii. The sequence continues at coordinate 78,562,119 of CM076689.1, forward strand.
TGCAGGCACAAGTCACATGACTTGGGGCAGCTGGGAAATTGACAAAATGTCTAGCCCCATGTCAGATTTAAAAATTGAATATAAAAAAATCTGTTTGCTCTTTTGAGAAATGGATTTCAGTGCAGAATTCTGCTGGAGTAGCACTATTAACTGATGCGTTTTGGAAAAATGACAGGATCCCTTTATAGAGAAAGCGGTTGAGCCTGAGATCTGTACACGTACAGTACATAGAGGTTAAACCTAAGCTTGGCAGTCAGATACATCTCTACAACTTTTACTTAACACCTATCTGCTATTACAAGAGCTAATTTATAGGAGATTACAACTTTACCCTCAAGTACCAACCCTTGCTGCTGATTTACCAACCTTAAGAGCAAATGCTGTTTCATTTTAGGGTTAACTCCGGACAATGTGTTTTATTGACAATCCAAAACCAGTGAAAGTAGTGTCCTAAGTTCGGCTGACACCAGGTTACGTTAAGGAGTGATCTTGGAAAATGATGTCACGCCTCTCTCTGACTTGGAGAAAGTCTGCAAATACATAGATAAATAATGGCAGGGGTTCTGTTGCTTCTGTATCAATATAGATTGACGTGCCTAAACTTATCTAACAGGGAATCTGCCAGTAGGTTGAGAATGAAACTGGACTTTGTTCTGTATGTGGCAATTACAAGCATTAATTATGCTTAGTACAGGGGAATACCTATCCTAAATAGCGTCATGGTATCTCTCTGTACAGACTATGAGCAGACTTAGGGGGCTGTTCCTGCTGAATTGTGCTTAGTACAGGGGAATACCTATCCTAAATAGCTTTACAGTATCTCTCTGTACAGACTATGAGCAAACTTAGGTGGCTGTTCCTGCTGAATTGTGCTTAGTTCAGGGGGATACCTATCCAGTAACGTAACTGGAGGGGTGCGGGACGTGCAGACAGGCCCCCCGCTCCCTCCGTACAAGATTATCTGGCTGGAAATCGGCCACTGCGGGTGGAAATCACCAGTGCGCAAGCTGCCGGGGGGCCCTGAGCGGGTGCGGACCCTGGCCCAATCGCACCCCCTGCTCCCCCGGTAGTTCCGCCACTGTACCTATTTTAAATAGCTTCATGGTATATCTCTGTACAGGGGCTGTTCCTGCTAAATTGTGCTTAGTACAGGGGATACCTGTCCTAAATAGCTTCATGGTATCTCTCTGTACAGGGGGCTGTTCCTTCTGAATTGTGCATAGTATAGGGGAATTATACCTATCCTAAATAGCCTTATAGTATCTGTCTGTACAGGGGGCTGTCCCTGCTAAATTGTGCATAGGATAGGAGGATACCTATCCTAAATAGCTTCACAGTATCTCTCTGTACAGGCTAGGATGAATACAGTTAGGTAGTTGTCTTTGTGATAGAAATAACATACACCCCATGGCATCATGCCGCATACACCATAAAATGTCTTATGACTTATTTCTCTACGGTTATAAAGCAGGATAATGTCTATAGGCAGTGATGAGGAGCTTGTAGCCATCCAGACAGCTGCACCTGGATTATATATTTATGACCACTAGGTAGTGCTGTAATATTATAATGTATGGGAATGCTCCTCTGAGGGCAATACATATTTGTCTGAAGGACAGTTCTGTGCAGACTCAGCAGGCTATCTAGTATAGGCTTCCAGGAAAATTTGTCCCAGATTTAGTCCCAAGATAAGTCACAGAAACTGGATCTAAAAGTATAGGGCAGGAAATTCTGTGTATATTGAATGTTCAAGGACACACGGGAGGGGAAAGGATTGGTGAAAGGAACTCATTTGCAAACAGAAACTTAGTTCAACATTAGGCTCACTCCTCCTTCACGCTTCACTCACCTTCTTTATTTAATCTCTTCTCTTGATATTCCCCTTGTCTATTATTTTATCTGTTTCTCCTCATTGTTCTTATAAAGAAACTGGGAATGGCTGGGTTTATGAATGCAAGGCCCATGTGACTGGGTGTATAGGAGGACTCACTGACACCTGGGCCAACCAGAAGTGTTCCTTGCATCCCAGTAGGCCAGTCCGACAATGAGGTTCTATACTGATCACAGTAGAGGCCAAAATCCACATTTTTGTATCACTTAAAAAAAACATTAAGTAGCCTGAAAACTATTTTAAAGGATAGGTAAATAAACAAATTAATCACGGGTTTCCTTACAGGCCTCCCTCTCCTCTCCCCAACTGCACCAAACAGACACCTCAGAATGGATCTGCTTTCCCATACCTGAACTGAAAAGATAGTGGAGTAGACTGCTGCCATGTTTGCCCTGATCATGTCTCACGAGCTTGCATACAAGAAGCAAGAAATATATTGATTTCCAGTGCAAATGCTTGTTCAGCAATCATTGGCACAGAGTTACTAGGAGCAGTTAGGTGAAGTGAAGTGACTCGAGCAAACATGGAGCCACCAACACTTCAGTAGCATTTATGCTTTGTACAAGGGTCAGGGCCTTTCAAGAGCATTGAGTGCATTTGGGAGAGGAACCTGTGATGAAAGTATGGGTTTACATCTCACTGATTGTTAATTTTATGCAAAGAGTTATATTTATTGCATTAAGGGCAATTGTCTCATCCTGTTTGGCTTAAGGGAGGAAATAACTTTCACCCTTGGTTGCCTCCCCACCGCTATTGAAAGCTCCTGCCTACAGTGTGCTCCATGCAAAGCATATACTGTATGGCTATTTTACTGACCTGACCTTCAGCGCTAATTAGATTTATTGAGCAGATAAAGATTCGCTATATGATGAGCGCACAAAGTGACACGGCATTTGCTTTCCTGCTTGTTCATAATTATATTTTTATTTTTGTGCACTGACTGTGGGGCTACTTAGGTATTGCAGAAAGTAGTGATCTAACCATTAGGTTGATTTAGATCTGCAACAGTTCTGATATTTTCAGTGGTTACAAGCTGGGCTAACCTTGTGCAGGTTCTTATGCTCTTATTGGCAACAAGTTGTTCTGGCCTTGTAAAGGTTCTTGTGCTCTCATTGGCTCCAGTTTGATGTTCTCTAGTAAAGGTTCTCATGCTCTTATTGCCTCAAAGTTGGTCTGTCCTTGTGAAGGATCTTATGCTCTTATTTGCTCTGGTTTGATCTTCCCTAGTAAAGGTTGTTATATATATTTATCGTCTCCAGGTTGGTCTAGCCTTGTGCAGGTTCTTATGCTCTTATTTGCTCTAACTTGGTTTGACCTTTTAAATGTTCTTATGCTCTTATTGGCTCTAGGTTTATCTTCCCTACTAAAGGTTCTAATGCTCTTTTTTCCTCCAGCTTTGTGCAGGTTCTTATGCTCTTTTAGCTACCGGCAGCATTGGTCATGGGTTTTTTATATTGCCAGCATAATTTCTACTACCAGAAGAGTAGAATCTGCAACAATTTTGCCAAATGCATAAAGCACATGCTGCTGTTTTGACAAATTAGGCACAACTGTACAATTTACGCCATTTTGGTGCTCTGCAACCAAATTACATCTGCGTGTAACTGATGTGACCTGCATTGGGAACCAGGGGCGTAACTACAGAGGAAGCAGACCCTGTGGCTGCAGGGGAGCCCAGGAGGTACAGGGGGCCCCATGAGGCTCTCATTGATGAGCAATTTGAACATATATTGGTAAAACAGGACAAACACTGGATACGTTGGGGGCCCTAAAAATAATTTGTTGTGGGGCCCAGCAACATCTAGTTACGCCACTGTTGGGAACCCTAAAGTATTTTCAGCTTCAAATTGGGGGTTCCCTTGTGTCAATAGGTACTCTTGTGCATAATTCAGAACAGGAGATGGTAGCGACTCACTAGGTGATTATAAGGAAGGGCAGATGCATTTTTGAATGCAAACAGTGGTGTAACTACAATTAGAGCAGACCTTATGGTCACGGGGGGCCCAGACCGTAGTTTCCCCCCTCCTCGGGCTCTCATCTCCCTATGCCGAAAACGTTGCCTTAGCGAAGACGAAGATGATAGTGAGCAAACCAGGTGGGGACTGATGCATTCAATATATCCAACCAGATGCAAGTACTTTAATAAACAGTGTCAATGCATCTGCAACTATGGTTGTTTTCGTAAAGGTGCCCTATGATGTCATTGGCTGCAAGTTGCTGAAATCTTGGCAACATTGTGATTGTTTCATTGGCTACAGATTGGGCTCAGCATAAATCCCAGTCCAATGACAAATGATTGTAGTACTGCCTAATATTATCAGTCACACATTAAGCCTCTTAAATGAATGGCAATAATAACCCTGATGCTGGTCTAGTCAATGTGTTAGGGAACGCAAGCGCTGTTTTCAGTATACAAGAATTTATTGGCATTTTCATAAATTGTACAAGAGATAATGTTAAAAGTGAACAATTTCATTGATTTCAAAATTATCCTCTAATATCCCATCCAAGGGCCGAGTGACATTTTTTTGTGTGGCAGATAAATTGCAGTTTCAGTGGAATATTGAGAAGAATATGTGTGTTTTCATTTCGAGCAGCGCCGCAAAGGAATAGATCATTTATATAGAGATAAAACTGTAATAAAGCATCAGACATGGATAGGTGGCCATTATAGACAAATTAGGTGTTGTGTGTCGGAAAGCTCAGAGGTTCCAAGCAGTTTATTACTCAAAATGAAAACAGGGAAAAGATATTGCAGTAGGTTAGGAATAAAATGAAAATGTGCAAAGTGCATCAGCAGGGCTTATTAGACTGTATTAGATTGATACAGTATGTTGGGCCATATCCCAGGGCAACCTTGTGTTTTTACATAGGTAGCCATATTAGGTGTGTCTTAAGCAAATAGTCCTGGTGCATGATGTGACTTTATACTATGTCTGTGTGGTTTTGTGGGGCAATAACCTCTTAAGGACGTGTACTGTAGTGGGGCTTCTAAGAACAGCATTTGTAGGCTGGAAGAATTTGGGAACGCTCACACATTCAACAGCTATAGAAAAGATGGTGACAACCACAGCAATTCTTTGGCTCCCTCCACCTCTTATCCTGATCCATACTTTTTTTTAAAAAACGTTCCTTCATGGGATAGTAAGCTATTGGGTTTACACCTATTTGCCTATGTTTGTCTACATCGTTTACCTTTCACCTCTTACTAACCCAAACTCCTTGCCTGGCTTCTCCCTATGCTGATACTTCTACCACATCTTCCCCAGCTCCTGCTCCCTTGTCCTACCTCTCCCTCTGTTTCTTCTATATTCCTATCTCACCCCCTTTCTCTATATTTATTCTGCTACCCTGCCTCACCTTTCCCTCAACTTCTTCTGCTCCCCTATCTCATCTTGCTCTCTTCTTCATTTGCTTCCCTGTCATACAGTACTTACCTCTCTACTTCTGCTCCCTTGTTGCACCTCTCTTGCTACCTCTTCTCCTTCCTGCTTCATACCACTTTCTACCCCTCAGTCTCTCTCTCCCTTTACCTCACTTTCTGCCTCTGCTCCTTCCCTGCCTCACCTCTCTTTCCACCTCCTCTTTCTTTCTCGTCTGCTTCCCTGCCTCACCTCTCTTTCTACTGCTCTCTCTTTACCTCACTCTCTGCCTCTTCTCCTTCCTTGCCTTACCTCTTTTTCTACCCCACTCTCTACCTTTCTGCTCCCATGATGACTCAAGTTTACCTTCCTCTCCTCATTTGCCTCATCATCATTGCCTCACCTCTTGTAATCTCCAACTTGCCTGCCTCACAACTTTTATCCTGCTTTTCTGTCTCACCACCCCCTACTCCCACAAGCCAGTTTCACCTCTCTTTACCCTCCCCTTTTCTTAGCACATCTTGAGATTTTTTACCTCTCTACCTACTCAGGACTCAGCCTCACCTCTCTCTACCCCATTTTTTCTACCTCACCTCGTCTAAACCATACCCCTTTTCTCACCCCACCGTGATGTCTCAGAGTTGGCATGTGCCATTTTAAGTATCGACAAGTGATAAATTGCAGAAATCCCACTCATAGCTCAGAATATAATGTATTAATGTTTTGATTCAAACGCTGTCACTGATTAACTGGACTGATTTATAACAGTCTCTCCTACTCCATTTCTGTTTATCTCATTCCTCTCAGTGTTTAATTTTCCTTGTGAAGAACGAAATATGGTTTTGCATAGGGAAGATCATAATTAGAAGCTGCATATAAATATGGAACTGAAAAAAATCTACAAATCCTGTGTGAAGCTGGTCAGCCTGGGATTGTTCTGGTTCAAAAACCCTCAATGGTTAGTCATTCTTGGTTACCTTGGAGAACTGTTCTCAGTCTTAGCATAAACATTTTAGATACGTTTTGCCACATCCTTTGGCCCAGGTACTGTGGGAGACTAACTGTTCCATTCCCTTGATCTATAACAGTGATTCCCAACCAGTGGCTTGTTAGCAACATGTGGCTCACCAACCCCTTGTATGTTACTCCCAGTGGCCTCAAAGCAGGTGCTTATTTTGTATTCCTGGATTGGAAGCTAGTTTTGGTTGCATAAAAACCAAGGGTACTGCCAAACAGAGCCTGTCCACATAGGGGATACAACATATCCAATTATAGCCCATATTTGGCACCCCAGGAACTGTTGCTTGCCAACTCTTTTTACAATTGAATGTTTCTCGTGGGTAAAAAAAGGTTTGGGGACCCCTGGTCTATAAGATGGGAAGACTACATATGCACTCTCTTAATCTAAAAGATAGGGTTTGTGACTGCTGCATTCCATTGGTCTATAAGATTGTTGAGACTAGCTGCTGCAATCCCTTTAGCTCTGAAAATGTGAATTTCCTTTTTGGTCATTGTGGGAGATTATCTGCTGCTCTTCCTTTGGGTCTGAAAACTCTTGAAGGCTAACTGCTGCACCCCTTTTAGGTCTGGGAACTTTTGGAGGGTGTCTGCTGTATCTCCATTGGAGACTCTTGTGGGGACTCTTGTGGGGCTAGCTACTGCACCTTTTTTGGGTCCAAAAACTCTTGGTAGCCGCAACAATCCTTTTGGGTGTGGGGAGTCTTAAAGGCTAGTTGTTGTACACCGTTGGGTCTGGTAACGCTAAGAGGGAGCTGCTTCACCCTCATTTGTATGGAACATTTCCCTACTCTTGGCTATACTACATACTTTATCTTAGATAAGAAGAGAAGCTGCTTAGATAAGAAGGGAAGTCTACCTACTGCTCTCCATTTGGGCAATAAGTGGGGACTAGCTGCTGCACTCACCAAGTCACCATGCAAACCTAATTACTTCTGTTAGTTTGGACTCCGTTTCTTTTAAGGATTTATGTGCTATGCTTTGTCTGGCCCCAGTGAACTAGGAGACTAACTACTAAATAAAGGTAAGAGAGGCCTATTGGAAATACAGACATGATGATTTTTATCTGTAATTTTATTTTTATGCAAAGAAAGAGAATATTGGTCAAGAACAAATGATTTGCTTGCTGAGTGGATTCCATAAGAATTTCTAGGATAATCTGACCCATAAACTCAACCTGCCAACCCATACCATCTTGAGCGCTACTCATTTCACGGCAGGAATATTTATCAGAGCTGCACACACAGGTGGAAATTTATCATTTTGCTGCGATCTAAAAATCTGATGTTAATAGCTCAATAATTGAGAAATAATGAGCCTCTAATAATATTGGCCTCACTTTTCCCTGCAATTTTCTAAGTGCTTTTAAAATAGCCCCTCATTTCTACTTGCGCTTTCCAATTAATGTCCTCCACTGCAAGGCAAGGAATCTCTTTAGCGTTTAATTATGTGGGACTACACTGAAAGAGATGCAGTAACCGTTTTTTTTAAGATGTCATTCATTTTCCAAGTTCATTAATCAATTTTACCTCTTATAACAGCAATCACATTTTTCTATTGGGAAACATGCTTGGCAAGTTTCCCCAAATTTGTCAGTTAAACATATTTTGCTGAAATAAAAGCCCAATGCTACTATGATATACAAATATATGTAATGTTCTGGGCACAGTACACTCATACTGTACTGGCAACTACAGTATATGGTGCTTCCTATCCAGTAACGTAACTAGAAGGGAGCGGGCCCTGGCGCGGAACGTGCAGCTGGGCCCCCCTCCCTACACATATATGCAAATTAGGGGTGGAAAGGGGAAACATTTTTTACTTTCTTTGTTTGCGCCAAAAAGTCATACAATTTCCCTCCCCACCCCTAATTTGAATATGTAAATTAGGATTCGGATTCAGTTTGGTCGGGCAGAAGGATTCGTCCGAATCCTAATCCTGCTGAAAAAGTCCGAATCCTGGCCGAATCCCGAACCAAATCCTGGATTCAGTGCATCCCTAGTCTAAAGGAAACAATTTGGCATCTCCCACCCATATGTATAAATACAAGTATACAAAGAAGAAATGTTCTGGGCACACAATAAGCTATACCCTCTTACTGTACAGTCTAAGGGAAAACAAATGCAAGATATATATCTATTATTAATTATGTTTCACCTTAAAAAAAACCAAGCCGATGCAAAAATGATATTTCATTACTAAAATGGTGTGAAATGATGTTCCTAGTAACAAAACTATGTAAATCACTGATACACACCATAAAGTGGATTTATATTTGTGTTGCTGCCTGCGCTGCCAGCTATTCAGGCTTTCAAAATTAATTGCTGGGGGCTCTCCAGCTGATCCTGTCAAACTATGACTTTAGGCTCCCTGTATTCCAGTGAGATTGCTCGAAATAAAGCAATGTGTTTGGGCGCTGTGTATGGGGGAGGTTATTCACTGTTCCTTTGTCGCATTCAGTATTAAATATACATAACTCACGCCTGGTTTCCAATGAGTTGCCAAAAACAATTGTATGAGGGTTTTTTTGGTGTGGTATTGGGTATAGAAGATTGTACACATATAATAAAAGTCATGAGCAATCGCTATATAGTTATAAATGGTGCTTAGTGATTGATTAGAGTTATTAGTGGTGTGTAGGGGTGTCATTTCTAGCGATGGGCGAATGTGTCCCGTTTCGCTTTGCAGAGAAATCTGCGAAACTCCAGAAAAATTTGCGAAATGCATTGAATTCAATGGGTGTCAAAATTATTATAATGAGCGACAATTTTGACATGAGTGACAAAATTTATTTTGTCCAAATGCATTAAAGTCAGTGGAGTCTGAATAATTTTGACGTGGGACAATTTTGATGAACAACAGTTTTTTTTGCCACAGCGAATTTTCTCACACTGAATTTTCACGGCAGTTTCGCAAAAGAATTTGCCGTCAGCGGATTCCGGAAATTATTTGCCCATCATAAGTCACTACCTGCCTCACTATCAATTATACATCATATACCGTTCCCCCATATATTAGATAATACCTCTTTTACCTATATACTGTAACTCAGCCTGCAGCCTTGTACCATAGTTACAGAACCCCTCAGTGACTTCTAAAATCATGTATCCTTGTACCTTTAAATCATCACAGAACTCCTCAGTAACTTATAATATCCTTAAAATCTACAGTACGGGGTAGAGCTTCCTTTCCCTGTATAACTCAGCCTGCAGCCTTGTGCCTTTATATGGTCACAGAATCCCTCAGTGACTTCTAATATCCTTATAATTTACAGTAGGGGTACATTTTCCCTTATAATACATGAGTGATACTCAGCATTCCCTAAATAACTCAGCCTGCAGCCTTGTGCCTTTATATGGTCACAGAACCCCTCAGTGACTTCTAATATCCTTATAATTTACAGTATGGGGTACATTATCCCTTATAATACATGAGTGATACTCAGAGTTCCCTGTATAACTCGGCCTGCAGCCTTGTGCCTTTATATGGTCAAAGAATCCAGCATGGAAGCACATAGGTATTTGGTGAAAACCAGCAAAAGAATCAGAAATTGGGTAGACTAGTTGAACCAGTTACTGTTTATCTGCCATCTGGCTACTGTTGTAGTTGTCTTTAATGCTAAATAACTGCTAGGCAGTGAGTGATTTATAATGCACCCCAGTGCCCTGCCCTTATCAATAACCCAGCTCATATTAAATGTGATTTCCATTGACTGTTTAATTATGATACAGACCCAGTAAAGTTTAATGAATAGAGTGCAAGGAGAGGGCCAGCTGGGGCAATAAATTATTCAAATTGCGTGTTCCTACCATTGGGAAAATCAGTAGAAGGGAATCAGTGTATAGAGACCTACGTTCCAAATACTCTAAGGAAATTCCATTTTGTCTGTAGTAATTGCCGAATCACAGAAGGTTAAAAATGCAAGCGGCAAAGTGCTGCTGGAAATATTTCCATTGGCTCCTTTATAAAAGTGTGTCTTTGCTCAAGATGGTACAATTATATAATCACTCAGCCTGCCTATCTCCATTCCCCTGTTCTTTTAGCATCAATGGACTTGGAGATATCCAAATGGGCAGTGGCTATAATGTGCCCTACAGCCTATACAGTCATTTGTCCTAGGTTCTCTGTCCATACCATGATTCTCCTCTCTTACCAACCTTATATACTGCCCATGTGTCAGAGCTGGACCTCCTGTCCAGTCAACATCATGTTTTCCTCAGCGCTTCCACTCTCAGAAGCCAACTAAGCACTCTAGGATTAAGTATTAAAAATACATCGGAGCCACATATTGCCATTTAGGGCCATTAGAATAAATTGTAGATATTTTATATTTGTTCAATCCTTGATCCTACCCAAACATAGAAGAGAAGGTATGCTGGAGGGACAGGAGAACCTTACGTGAGGAAGAAAAAAAGAAAACAGAGGATGAGAGAGTAAAGCTGGCCATAGATGCAAAGATCCGATTGTTCGAATCCTCGAACGATTGGACTTCCCCATCTCCCGACCTGCCACTAACCATTCAGATCAAATAAAGTAGTAAAAGAACAGATCAGCCAATGTTCTGCCCCTGACAGCAATCGTACGAAAGTTATGTCCGACAAAAGCTAGTGACTGTCTCCCTCTGAAAATCGTACGATCGGCAATACATGCAGAGAAATCGGCAGCCGACAGAAATCTTTTAACCCGTCCGATTATGGGGTGCCGTTTGTCCCAAATACATTCTGTATACAAAACTATCCCTAATACACAGAATGAATGTCTCTCATGTTATATAAGTATTTGTGACCATACACAGAGAAAAAAATATACAAAAGACTTATTTCTATTAAAGAATGAAAACAAAATCTGATTAGTGCACAAAAGGATGTCATTATATCACAAACTCCATTCTGTACAGTTTAACAAACAATCTGTCTCACAAATGTATAACCTCCATGTAACGGACGCATTTATGTGCAGAGTTACTTACAGAATGAATTATGTAAAAACAAAGTTGGACATAATATATAATAGTGTAACTAACTAGTGCTTGTCAAGCTAGATTTGACTGACAAAATAGATATTTGTGACAGAAAGCAAGATTTTATAGTACAGGATTCATTCTTTCCACAAAATGACAGTTTTGTTTCACAAAACAGATAAAATAACCATTCTGTGAGGCAACACTGTCAGTCACATTCCTGAACCAATAAGAACAAAGATTATTGCCATATACAAACAAGATGAGAAGTGGCCAGCTCTTCTCCACATGGCTAAGGCCAAGTATCTATGGGGTGCCGTTTGTCCCAAATACATTCTGTATACAAAACTATCCCTAATATACAGAATGAATGTCTCTCACGGTATATAAGTATTTGTGTCCATACACAGAGAAAAAAAATATACAAAAGACTTATTTCTATTAAAGAATGAAAACAAAATCTGGTTAGTGCACAAAAGGATGTCATTTTATCACAAACAGTTTAACAAGCAGTTTAACAAGCAATCTGTCTCACAAATGTATAACCTCCATGTAACGGACGCACTTATGTGCAAAGTTACTTACAGAATGAATTATGTAAAAACAAAGTTGGACATAATATATAATAGTGTAACTAACTAGTGCTTGTCAAGCTAGTTTTGACTGACAAAATAGATATCTGTGACAGAAAGCAAGATTTTATAGTAAAGGATTCATTCTTTTCACAAAATGACAGTTTTGTTTCACAAAACACATAAAATAACCATTCTGTGAAGCAACACTGTCAGTCACATTCCTGAACCAATAAGAACAAAGCTTATTGCCATATACAAACAAGATGAGAAGTGCCCAGCTCTGCTCCACATGGCTAAGGCAAAGTATCTGGCCTGCTATAGAGGGCGCCCTCTAATGTCCCCTGTGCTGCATAGTAATAAACATGAACAAACCTTTCCTAAAAGAGCTGCTGTTAAACACTACAGGTTCATAAATGGAAGTTTTTACAAATGGCCAAGAAATATAATGCTGCACTTATAATGATTGTAGAGAAAGAAAAGTATGCAAAACATAAATATGATCATTTTAGGTGATATGGCTATTCTTATTGTAGTAACCTGCTTGTGTGGCCATTTTGGTTAAGGGCATTCCTGCTGTTTTGCCATTATCTTATGACTCACTCCTGTTCCTCTTCCTGTCTAAGCTGAGAGCATTAATGGGACAGGCCACACCTACCTGCCATCTTCTATTAAATGTACCAGAAGTTACTGTGCTTATCTGGCTGCTTTGCCTGATTCTCAGAGAAAGTTATAAGTTTTGTATATGATAGTTAGACTCCAATGTCTCCTCCTAGCTGTAATCTTGCACCAATTGGCTTGTAGTAGTCTCTTAATAATGTGCTTAGCTATAGTTCAACTACTACATAATAGATTTAGCCAGAGACTTGGGACTGATCATGTGCACACATACCTCCCAACTGTCCCTTTTTCAGAAGGACAGTCCCTCTTTTGACAACTCAACCTGAGGTCCCTCATTTGTACCAGAAAGTCCCTCTTTTCTCTGCACTGAACAGCCAGAAAAAGAAACAAAATTTCTAACTTAATTGGCTTTTGGCAGAGAGGCCAGTACAGCTAACAGGTGCAACTAAGATACTTTGTAACAATTTTAAAATAAGAAAATAAGTAATTTTAACAGTTTAGATAAGGAGAAATATTTTCAAACTTTTATAACCTGCCAAACTTTGCAAAATGAACATGGTAATTACGGCGTGTGGCCACAAAAATGGGTGTGGTCAAAAAAATTGCCACGCTACATGACAAAAAATTTTACTTCCAAAATGTTGTGAGGTATGACCACGCATTCTCTATAGTATGATGTGTAGGTTATATGAGCAGCCACTCCTGAGTATTGTGTGTAAACAAAAGGGGGTCATTTAGGCAGGGGCAATTTTAGGGGATCATAATCTAGTTATATAGAAGCAACAAGCTATACAATGCTTTATATTTATTTATAACAAAAGACTCTAATCCTCTAACCCTTTCACATCAGAGTGGGTCGAGGGGGGCACAACACTAGAGCAGAGAGCACAACTGTGCCCATGTCACATGCATGTCCAGGGCCACCAGCAGGGGGGGACAAGTGTTCCGGGCCTGAAGGGGGGCACAGAAGTGCTGCATTTTTAAAAGAGCCGGTCCTCTTTATGAGCGCCCGAGCCGTGCGGCCATTTCACATATTACAGAATGCGGAAGTGCCGAAAAGACGAAGCTGAAGTCCCGAAGCGGCGAAAAGACCCCAATTCACGAAAGGAGGTGAAGTTGAAGTCCTGAAGCCTTTTGTTTACACACAGTACTCAGGAGTGGCTGCTCATATAACCTACACATCATACTAAACACAATATGTGACATGATCAGTCCCTAGGGTTGCCACCTTTATTAAAAAAAATTACCGCCCAGTGGGGGGCACCAAAAGAGTGCGGTCCGTGATGCTAAAGGGGGCGGAGCTACGCAGGGTGCCACTGAAAGGGGCGGAGCTATGTGGCGCGCCACAAAAGGGGCGTAGCAACATCGCACAGCGCTGGAAAAAAGGTAAGTTATTTTCTAATTGGGGGCAGGCCAGGGGCTATTTTTAAAGGGTATTTCAAATTACCGGCAATTGCATTGCCGGTAAATTTGCAATACCGGCCCTGTCCTTGGCAGGTGTTTTACCGGCTAGGCCGGTAAAATACCAGCCGGGTGGCAACTCTATCAGTCCCTAGGGTTACCACCTGGCCGGTATTTTACCAGCCTAGCCGGTATAACACCAGCCAAGGCCAGGGCCGGTATTACAAATTTACCGGCAATGTAGCTGCCGGTACATTTGTAATACCCTTATAAAGACCCTCTCGGCCCGCCCCCAATCCCCTGTAAGACCCTTTTTCTTCCCACCCCCCACCAACCGGTAACTAAATTACAAAAAGGTGGCAACCCTATCAGTCCCAAGTCTCTGGCTAAAGCTATTATGTAGTAGTTGAACTATAGCTAAGCACATTACTTAGAGACTACTACAAGCTAATTGGTGCAAGATTACAGCTAGGAGGAGACATTGGAGTCTAACTATCATATACAAAACTTATAACTTATAAGCAGCCAGACAAGCACAGTAATTTCTGGTACATTTAATACAATATGGCAGGTGGGTGTGGCCTGTCCCATTATTGCTCTCAGCTTAGACAGGAAGAGGAACAGGAGTGAGTCATAAGATAATGGCAAAACAGCAGGAATGCCCTTAACCAAAATGGTCACACAAGCAGGTTGCTACAATAAGAATAGCCATATCACCTAAAATGATCGTATTTATATAAGTTTTGCGTACTTTTCTTTCTCTACAATCATTATAAGTGCAGCATTATATTTCTCAGCCATTTGTAAAAACTTCCATTAATGAACCTGTAGTGTTTAACAGCAGCTCTTTTAGGAAATGTTTGTTCATGTTTATTACTATGCAGCACAGGGGACATTAGAGGAGCCTCTATAGCAGGCCAGATACTTTGCCTTAGCCATGTGGAGCAGAGCTGGCCACTTCTCATCTTGTTTGTATATGGCAATAAGCTTTGTTCTTATTGGTTGCTTCACAGAATGGTTATTTTATCTGTTTTGTGAAACAAAACTGTCATTTTGTGGAAAGAATGAATCCTGTGCTATAAAATCTTGCTTTCTGTCACAGATATCTATTTCGTCAGTCAAATCTAGCTTGACAAGCACTAGTTAGTTACACTATTATATATTATGTCCAACTTTGTTTTTACATAATTCATTCTGTAAGTAACTTTGCACATAAGTGCGTCCGTTACATGGAGGTTATACATTTGTGAGACAGATTGCTTGTTAAACTGTACAGAATGGAGTTTGTGATATAATCACATCCTTTTGTGCACTAACCAGATTTTGTTTTCATTCTTTAATAGAAATAAGTCTTTTGTATATTTTTTTTCTCTGTGTATGGTCACAAATACTTATATAACATGAGAGACATTCATTCTGTGTATTAGGGATAGTTTTGTATACAGAATGTATTTGGGACAAATGGCACCCCATAAGTATCTGACCTGCTATAGAGGGCGCCCTCTAATGTCCCCTGTGCTGCATAGTAATAAACATGAACAAACCTTTCTTAAAAGAGCTGCTGTTAAACACTACAGGTTCATAAATAGAAGTTTTTAAAAATGGCTGGAGATGGATGGAGAAATATAATGCTGCACTTATAATGGTTGTAGAGAAAGAAAAATAAGCAAAACTTATATAAATATGGTCATTTTAGGTGATATGGCTATTCTTATTGTAGTAACCTGCTTGTGTGGCCATTTTGATTAAGGGCATTCCTGTAAGTAACTCTGCATATAAGTGTGTCCGTTACATGGAGGTTATACATTTGTGAGACAGATTGCTTGTTAAACTGTACAGAATGGATATAATGACATCCTTTTGTGCACTAATCAGATTTTGTTTTCATTCTTTAATAGAAATAAGTCTTTTGTATTTTTTCCTCTGGCTATGGTCATAAATACTTATATAACATGAGAGACATTCATTCTGTGTATTAGGGATAGTTTTGTATACAGAATGTATTTGGGACAAACGGCACCCCATATCCGATCGACCAAACGTCTGATCTCTGTTGGACGAAAAATGTCAGGACTCTCCACACACGGCCCGAAAATCGTACAAATCAAGGATTCATACGATCGGATCTTTGCGTCTATGGCCAGCTTTAGGAGAAAGGAATATGGTTAGTGTCAGGCTGTCCCACCAGGATGCCAGAAAGAAATTGTGGCCATTCCCAATTTCTCTAAAGAAACAAAGGATGGATAGATGAAGGATAGATTATAGTACATAAAGAAAACATCTTAGGAGAATAAAGAGGTTGAGCGAGGACAGATTAAAAGTAGTTTGGCGAGTTGGCCTATGGTTTAAGGTTTCCAGTGGGCCCCTACATCTCAGTGTGATATTGTGAATAATGCATCAGAAAAATAAGGGAAAAGAAGATGGGGGGGAGAGAATTAAATCAAATAATTGGGGAGAATTGGAAAGAAGGAATGCAGAAAAATACAAAAGCAAGCATACAAGGTGGAAGAAGATGTGAAAAAACAGGTGAGAAGAAGACAACAGGCAAGAATGGATAGCAGTGGTACAACTATAGAGGATGCAGACCCTAGGGGATTTGAGGGGGGGCAGATTGTAAGGTCTGCTTCGCCTAAATTTTATGGAAATTTCCCCACCAATATCCTACTTAACAGCTTTTGAAGAGTGGGGGACACGAGCAGGCAGGTGGACAGGTAGCAGGGTGTGGGCAGTGGTGGCTGTGTGTACCGGGTCCATCCAAAGTTTTTTTGTGGGGTGCCTTGCACCATGAATTTACCCCACTGGAGGATAGCATAAGAGAAGAAAATAAGATAAAAGGGAAATGAAGAGCAGGAAAATTGTTAGTGGCCCCCCATTTTACATAGCAGATCTGTTGATCAGAGGGATTTTGAACTAAGTAGGTTAGCCAACTGCCTCATTGGGGATCTAGGGCAAATACATTGCATAAATAATAGCCCTGACTTTGATAACAATCAGTGTTGCACCTGAGGGAAATCCCAACCAAAGGAAGCAAATTCTTCAGTTAGAAGTTTATTTTATTTATTAGTATAAACATATTCATATTCTGATAATATTTGAAATTATAGGTTGTAATTAAAAGGTTGGGGATGATTTCCAATGCCTTGCAGCATTCAGGAAGCTTGCTGCCATGTTTATCTGCTTTTGGGAAGCGGTCATTTAAGGATATTAAAGATAAAAGTAGTTGGAAAATAAATTTATAGATTATTAGTAGCAGTACCATATACAATAATGCAATAATCTGATTTGGGCTGCAGAGAAGAGTGTTAGATCAACTATTTCACACCACATCTCTACATTTAAATGCATCAGAAACATCTGCATGTCCCCATATCTTATATATTAATACAATGTTATGTATTTGGAGTATTGATTAGTAAACTGTTTTAGTAAATAAAAGCAGGGAATGACTAATAACAAAACTATGGATCTACCCATTCCTGTCAAGATAATCCTTCCCCCCTCTTGAGATGTCTAGGGCACCAATCCCAATGATCTATGTGATTGCCTGAAGCTACACTGGTGAGCAAAAAGCTTATCTTCCATTCTGGGGCCCCACAGTGCAGTCTAAGGTCCCTGATGGGATAATCCTTTGTATGTGGCCTCAAACCTTCATATTTGTCATGATGGTAGCTATACACAGAACTGATACAGAATGTTCCCATAAGGAAGAGATTATTGTTTTTAGGGCTTAAATAGGTCAAAGTAACTTTTGGCCACTCTTTCTCTTTCCACTGGTAGCAAAGAAATTGCATTTCTTATTTCCCATGGCAATTAACTTTCAAGCATGTCAGCCCTCAGCCCTATTTATACAGGAGCAAGGGGCGCAGTCAGGGTGTTGTTGCGTCTGAATTGGGTTCTCTGGAGGTTGACATCTCTGCAGTTATAAAAAAGATTAGATGCTGTTGGACATATCTGGGCATGTTCCTGGCAGTAGCATAACTAGATGTTAATGGACCTAATACAAATGTAGTTTTAGCCCCCCACCCCAAAACTTTCAGAAGTTGGCCAATTGTATCATTATACATATATTGGAATTGTTTGTTAATTAGGGACCCATTAGTCCTGTTACACTCCTGGGCCCCCATGAATCCACAGAGTCTGCTTCGACTATGGCAATTGTTCCAAAACTGTGGTGTAGAACCCCTTGTGCAGAGATCCCCAACTTTATAACCTGGGAGCAACTTTTCAAACTTTGCTTTTAGTGCACTGGGAGCAACATCCAATGGGTCACTGGCTGGGGATTACTGCCCTATTGAGACTTGGAGCAGTGGTGAATTGGCTCAACCTTAAGGCAAGTTAGGGTGAGAAATGTGTGTGTGGGGGGGGGTCATTTGCTCTCTTAAATACCCCTGAAAGCCTAACTTGAAGGTAAGTATGGGTAAGGTATGGGATGAATATGCATTTGCTCATCTTGACATTCTTGAAACTATGCCTAATTTGGCCTTGACCAACCTTCAACTTTCAAGAGGAGCTTGAACTGAAAAAGTATGACAAGCACTGGACAACAGTCCCTCTATAAGACAATTGCCAGAATTGTTTTACTGGAGACCCACCAATGTATTGTTTTTAGACCCTTCCCAATCAATGGGCTCCATAGATATAATCCAGCCCATGAGCATCTGGCATGTCAGGCTGTAGACCCACTTCTTATGGGCTGCCAAGCTCTGTTTCAGTTCCCATTATAGAAAATTTTCCAAGGCTGGTGATTTAGGGTCATATTTATGAAGGGTCGATATTCGAATTTGAAAACCTTCGAAATTTGAATTCAAAAAGACCAACTGAAATTAACTCAAAGTTTTTTTTTTGGCCGAATAGGTCCGTTTTCGATCGAATAGGTCCGTATTTGCCAAATTCGCATCGTATGAATCGAAGTAATTGTGCATTCGATCAAATTCAAATTGAAGTTTTTCCCAAAAAAACTTTGATTTTTCTAAGTCCCCCAATTGACTCCAAAGGAGGTCCCCCATAGGCTAAAACAGCAATTCGGCAGGTTTTAGATGGCGAATGTATGATAAATTGCGATATTCAAATTTTCGAATTTTTTTCAAATTTGGACTATTCCCTAGTCGAGGTAGACACAAAAATTAGCTTGAAATTAGAATTTTTTGAATTAGAAAATTCACCTTGAACTTTGATAAATCTGCCCCTAAGAGTCCTGCTCCCCCAAGAGATTTTTGGACAATATAATGTCTTTCAGGGTGCTCCACCAACTGTACTTTGGATTCAAGTTAGGTTGCTGACTGTAGCCCCTTTAAAATCATATTGACACCACCGATTTTGGATTGAGACTTAGTGAAGCAAACTTGTTCTTATAGACTCGGGGACAGATATTTCGTCCGCAATGCACAGGCAGGGCTGGATGGAATATTCATGAGTTGCTCTGGATATTGGAGCATAGCCCACTGTATTGTCACCAGTAAATGTGTTTAATTTCCTTTGAAAATGGATCTGATTGTAGGACAAAGCTCTCCTCCCATGTAATGTAGGGCAGTGGGAAACATCCCTCGTGTGCTTGGGGGCCCACTACATACACCATGGATGAAATTATTCATAAAGATCTGGCCTTTCTCAGTGAAGATCTGGATTTCTATATGAAATGTATGGAAATATTAACCCTGGGGATGAATCTCAAGCAGAATGCGTGCTTTAACATACGTAATGAGTCATATGGCAAGAGATGTAGTTACTGGGGAGGCTGGGGGTTATAGAGGGGTGTAATGAGGTATGGAAGGGGGACATACAGTACATACAAGCTTGTTACACCACAGGCTTGAGATGTACATGTCCCTGTCTGTACAGTGTATGAACATGTCTAACCAGCTGTTACATTCTTCTTCCGAGCAATGTAATAGAGCAGAAGTAACCACATGAACTATTGTTGAACTAGTCTGCAACTATAAAAAGGGGTGTATATTTCTATGTATTTACTGTATGTCTATGGGAGACAGTATAGTTTTGTGTTTACCCAGAGCATTCCTTCTCTGTATATTTGTATATGCTATTGGTTGTTTTCTGCATACTTAATCTGAATGTTCAATGTATACACCCAGTGTCAGACTGGAATGTCAGGGGCCCACCAGAAAACCTTAGACCATGGGTCCATTCTCCAAGTTAGTTTTCTTCCACTTCTCACCCAACCTTTTTATTTTCTTAGTACTTTTTCTTTACATGATATACTCTATTTTCCATCTATTGGCCCCTTTGTTTCCAAAAAGAATAAGGGAACAAACCTGGAGGGCCAGTCTGACATGGTATACACCTTTTCTCCTACATGAATCGTGTTCTTAGCAAACTGTAAATGAGCAGATGTTCTGTGTAAGGGTCAGCGCACATTGGTGCTAAATCTCTATGCTTGGTCCCCTCTGGAGCAGAAACAGTTAATATTTCTGTAACTGGTGTCGTTTCACGGATACCAAAAGCTTGTAAAGCGTGAAATAATTAGGGGCCAAATTTATTAACCATACAGATACCAACACAGATAGAGTGCTATGGATATATAGCGAGCGAGAGAGAGACTGACAGATTCAAGGGTAAATAGGTATCTTAATGGCCACATTTTGCACATATCTGGCACTATAGTAATGCAATTTATTCTTCAGGAGTATGTTACATACCGACTTTAACTTGATATGCACAGATATGGAAGGAACCTGTGCTGTGTCCTAGGCTCTAGTAACATTATTTATTCTACTGCGCCACCCATGCTATATATTTCTGCACATATCTGCATGTGGGATACAGGCGCAAGCAGTTCTGTTGTAAAGCACCGTATGGAACATTTGCAGATACGCCAAGTGTTCCTGAGTTTGATAGTTTGATAGAATTACTTGGTCTGTGCTTAGTGTGTGTGGGGGTTTATCAGCTGGCCATAAATTGCCCTTTGTACCCCCAAACATAAGTGTTCATTAGAAAAAAAAAGCTGGGTGTACAATCTCATATTTGAAAACTCTGTCTGTATTCAAAAATATTCATTTTCTTTCCCATACAAGTTGATGCAGGAATGTTTGACATGCCACAGCTATCAGAAACGAACCCCTGCAGCTTTGCCTTCTTGCCGTTTGACAGTGTCCAACCCAGACCCAGAGACTTTTAAGGTGGCCATACACGGACAGATTAATTAAATATTGGTCCTTTAGATCGATTCAGCAGCTTATCAGCCCGTGTGTGGGAGCGTCCGACGAGTCTCCCCGAACTATATCTGGCCAAATATCAGCCTGATATAGATCGGGCAGGTTTGATTTCTCCTGCGATCGAGGACCACATCAGCTAGTTGATGTGGTTCTATGACCCATTGTGGGAATTTCCTTCATATAATCCGATCGTTTGGCCATAGGGCCGAACGTTCTGATTAAGCCGAAATCACCCTGCTGTTGGTGGGCTGACCAAATGAGCGGATCTTATCGTGTATGGCCACCTTTGATTAATCATGCCTTCATACAGTCATAGCCAGGGAGCAGTGCAGGATACACTTTAGAATCAGTTAACAGCAATTAACCCCTGCAGTTTAACAATCCTGCCTGGTGATAGTGTCAGATAACCCAGAGGTTTAAGCTTAAGATGGCCATACACGAAAAGATCCACTCGTCTGGTGACATCGCCAAACGAGTGGATCTTTCCCCAATATGCCCACCAATGGCAGGGTTATTTTCCGAACGAGGAGCAATGGGCTCGCCGGAAACATGAAACCTCCCCGATCGATATTGATCGAGAAGACCAGTTGGAAGCCCCCATACATTGGGATATAAATTGCCGAATTGGTCTAAAGGACCTATATCGGCAGCTTTATCTGCCCGTGTATGGCCATCTTTAGTTCCTTGTGTTAAACAATGATAAGCAGACCTTCATGTAGTTCATTAGATCCTTAATGTGGCCATACACGGACCGATAAAAGCTGCCAACAGACTGAGTTGGCATCTTATTGGCACATATATGGGGTACCCAACGGGCTTCCCCGATTGAGATCTGGCCGTTAGTCGGCCAGATCTCGATCGGATGGGACTAAAAATCCCATCGGATCGCGGCCGCATCGGATCTGACCGCCCATTCCCGTTGTTAGGATCCGATTGTTGGGCCCTAGGGCCCACGATCGGATCATCCTGATATTGCCCACCTCAAGGTGGGCATATCGGAGAGAGATCCGCTCGTTTGGCGACATCGCCAAACGAGCGGATCTCTCCGTGTATGGCCACCCTTAGGCTAGTGTCACACGGGGGCCGAAATCTGCTTGCAAAAATACACAGGAAGATTTCAGCCCCTCCCCAGGTATTATTCTCCTCCATTTTTGTATCCAGAACAGAAGTGGCTTTTACACTATGAAGATTTCAGTGCAAAATGCAAAATCTCATGTTTTTATGTATTTTTTTTTGAGTATTTTATGGACATGAAAGTTATTTCTAGCCAGTAACAACTAGTAGATACTACTATTCATGTGACTTAATTGGCAAAGTGAAGGCAAACAACATGGCAGCTCTCACCAGGGAAGGATATGGGCTAGGGAAGGGTATGACATAAATCATGGATGTGGTGTTGTAGCCAGTGGCAGAACAAACAGGCGCCAGGCCCCCAGCAGCGGTTCCTCTAAAGTTGAAATCCAACAACAGCTAAGGCAAGGATAAATATAAATAATATGTGGTTGTTCTGTACTGTTGTTCTGTAAGGGGTCAATGGAAGGGAACTCCTGCCTATATGAATGGGATTATTCCTGTCTATAAAAATGGCTGTGTGTGCGTTTCTGTTGGGTGCAGTTCCCTAGGTAGAACCATATGGCGTGATCCCATCTACGTATGTGCCGTTACTGGAACTTCTACCCTGTCTGGTGTTGTTGTGATTCATCCTCCACTTTCCATATGAGTCTCTGAGCTCCACGAGGGTTGTCTGATTCATGGTGAATCAGGCCACCAGCTGTGAGAATTTATTTGTATTTCTGTCCGCAGCCGGACCCCAAAACTTCACCCACTGGAGCCCTGATGTCATCAGAAGCTGCAAGAGAGAGAAGAGGAAGAATCAGGAAGGAGCGGGTAAGTGGGCACCCAGTGGGTAGAGGTTCAGAGACTGCTCAGCTTGCTGTGATACTGTATGTTCTGTGGCTGACACAGAATATTTCTTCTCTGTATATTGGTATTTATACATATGGGTGGGAGCTGCCATACTTTCTACTCATTTCCTTACAGACCGTACTGTAATAAGGGGACGCCGTATTGTTTTCCGTCTTTCCAGCAGGGGGCATGTGTATACCGTAAATTCTGTAACATGATATGCATTTCATAAACAGAAACTTCTCACATCTGTATTTTGCAGCCAACAAAATGTATTTTGTAAACCAAAATCCACACAAAAATGAATGTAGTGATAAAAAATTAATTCTGTCAGCACAGCTTCTATGAAAAAATGCCAAGCAGGCAAAACTTCAGTTAGAATTAGTGTCTAAATGGAATACAGAAAGGTGTGCTCACAACATGCCATTTTGTTCTGGGGCATGGTGCCATGTAGTGATGGGGGAACTATCTTATTTTTTACTGACAAGTTACTACAAGTTAAAAAAACTATTGGTGCCAGTGCCCCCTGCACCATTGGTGGTCAGGGCCATGGGATACTTACTGGATTAATTGGTGACCAGGGAGTTAAAAAAAAAAGAACATTTGTGTTCAGTGAAACTTACTCTTTAAAGTTCCTCCTCGCTCTTGTTCTTTTCCATCACAGACACAGTTTCTTAGTTCTTTTCCATTGCGTCTTCTTCAATCTTTTCTGCCGCAACTTCTCTATTCTTTTCCATTGCGGCTTCTTTGTTCTTTTCGTTTTGGCTTCTTCCATCTATTCCATTGTGGCTTATTCTTACTTCTCCGGAGCAACTTCTTCTGCAACACAGCAGGACCCCCCTGAGAACCAGAAATCCCCTGGACTTGGGACGACTGTCACCCCTGTGCCCCCCTGATGGCAGCCCTGGCTAGAATCACTGTGTCGTTTGGTACTGGGGGTACTGCAATTTATTGCTGTAGTTACTGTGTCATTTGTTACTGGGGCACGGTGACAAGTGATGAGTGGGTTGGTTTTACCCGCCTGATATCCGCCCTCCATCCACGCCGCCCATGCCCGACTTCTGGGTTCCTTTGCTAGACCTGCGCTGCCCTGCCGATGATGTCACAAAAGGGAAGGGGTGAACATGCCTGCGTGTCTAAAAGTTGAACCCGGAAGTCGGAAGCTGGCATTGTAAGGTCGGGGGCAGGGAGAGCAGGCAGACCTGGAAAGGGGGGTACGAGGTCGGCCCAAACCCACCTGACTCTCGGGTACCGGCCAGGCCTGCACATCACTAACACTGACATTAGCTGCTAATGATGTGTGGATCGGGTTTTACTTGACCCAAAGCCACCCTCCCGACTTCCGGGTTCCTTTTATAGACTCACGCAGACCCACCCCACCGATGATGTCGCAAAAGGGGCAGGGCGAGCAGGTGCACAGCTATAAAAATGGAAGCCAGAAGTTGGAAGCCAGCAGTGTAAGGTGGCAGGCGAGGAGAGCAGGAAGAAGAGCTTGACCCGGGTCCCATGACCCGCTATTAACTACCATATGTAATTAAAGGCACTTACTTTGCCCAGGAGCAGTAACTCATATCAAACAATAAGATGTTTGCTACCTGCTGTTTGGTTGCTGTGGGTTACTGCTCCAGGGCAAAGTTAGTGTCTTTTTTATTACATAACCCCATAAGTGCTTTGGTCACTGTATAAGTGCTGGGGTCACTTTGTCCTATTGTAGTCTGTAACTGGGCCACTGCCATTTAGTGCTGGTGTCACTGTGTCATATTGTTGTCTGTTACTGGGCCACTGCCATTTAGTGCTGGTGTCACTGTGTCATATTGTGGTCTGTTACTGGGCCACTGCCATTTAGTGCTGGGGTCAATGTGTCATATTGTGGTATGTTACTGGGCCACTGGCACTTAGTGCTGGGGTCACTGTGTCATATTGTGGTCTGTTACTGGGCCACTGCCATTTAGTGCTGGTGTCACTGTCATATTGTGGTCTGTTACTGGGCCACTGCCATTTAGTGCTGGTGTCACTGTGTCATATTGTGGTCTGTTACTGGGCCACTGCCATTTAGTGCTGGGGTCAATGTGTCATATTGTGGTATGTTACTGGGCCACTGCCACTTAGTGCTGGGGTCACTGTGTCATATTGTGGTCTGTTACTGGGCCACTGCCATTTAGTGCTGGGGTCACTGTGTCATATTGTGGTCTGTTACTGGGCCACTGCCATTTAGTGCTGGTGTCACTGTGTCATATTGTGGTCTGTTACTGGGCCACTGCCATTTAGTGCTGGGGTCACTGTGTCATATTGTGGTCTGTTACTGGGCCACTGCCACTTAGTGCTGGGGTCACTGTGTCATATTGTCGTCTGTTACTGGGCCACTGCCATTTAGTGCTGGGGTCAATGTGTCATATTGTGGTCTGTTACTGGGCCACTGCCATTTAGTGCTGGTGTCACTGTGTCATATTGTCGTCTGTTACTGGGCTACTGCCATTTAGTGCTGGGGTCAATGTGTCATATTGTCGTCTGTTACTGGGCCACTGCCACTTAGTGCTGTTGTCACTGTGTCATATTGTTGTCTGTTACTGGGCCACTGCCATTTAGTGCTGGGGTCACTGTGTCATATTGTCGTCTGTTACTGGGCCACTGCCATTTAGTGCTGGGTCACTGTGTCATATTGTTGTCTGTTAATGGGGCACTGCCATTTAATGCTCGGGTCACTGTGTCATATTGTTGTCTGTTACTGGGGCACTGCCATTTAGTGCTGGGGTCACTGTGTCATATTGTTATCTGTTACTGGGGCACTGCCATTTAATGCTGAGGTCATTTGTTACTAAGGCAGTAAGTCATTTAGTGCTGTGCTGGGGTCACTGTGCCATTAGTTGCTGGCAGTCACTGTGCCATTACAGGTATTTGTGCAAATATGCTTTGTATTGCACAAGACATATCAGAGATTCATGGGCACTATACACTGGCATGGCTTATGCTCCAAAAGTAAATTGTGTCGCAATTGTGTTTGCTATTGCTATCTACTGTGTCATTTGTCAAAACAATTGATCTAATGTCATTATATCATTGCCAGGTGGAATTGTCTTTTCTTCCCCCATAAACCATCTTGTTTGTGCCTTGTAAACGCGCTATCCTTGTCAAAATACACCATTGTGTTTGGGAACAGACGATCCATCTTCCATTGCTGATGGCTTGAGTCTATAGAACAATAACGACTTCCTCCATGACCCTTTGGGGGCCAAGAAATAAGTTGCAAAGCCAATAAAAAATGGATGAAAAGAGATCAGTGGAAAACAGGGAAATTTGCCTATTTTTAGAGCAGCGTAGTGGCACCTTGATAAATGGCTTAACAGCTTTTCAGGAGAGCGCATGGGGAAAGTTTGTCCTTGTTCCTAAGGAAGGAGACTCGCAGGGTATCCAAGAAGTTTTATGACAAACATTGTAAGTCAGAAAACAGGCAAAATGAAAAGGAATCTTTTTAATTGTGCATCAAAGACTTGCCTTCAGTTGGTAGATAAGGTATGTCACCAAAAGAGCAGATTGGGAGCAGGTGGTGGGCTGAACTCTTTCCTTGACCCTACCCCTCCCATGACATAATTGCACTCCTCGTCCTTCGGATGATTATTGTTATGTTTTGGTATAGAAAGTATGCACAGTATAAGTCTTGAGCACAGTGACATCTACAGGCCATTTGTATAAAAACCACACTTATTTATACTCGTGCCTGCCCCTCCCCCTTCAATTATGTCAGAGGGGGACGGGGCAGGTGCAGACATAGAAGTAATGATGAAGTGCTGGGTCAGCTTGGTTTCAGGTTGGAAGATGGCATTTTAGGGTTAAATATGGGCCGTCATGTTGCTGACCCACATATTACACACTGCTCTACAAAACTAACATTTAAAGGAAAATAATACAGCAGCTGCCATTAATAAATCATACTTATACAGAGAAGGAATGTTCTGAGCACATAAGGCATGCACACATACTGTACTGTCTAAGGGAAACAATATGGCACCTCCTTCCCCATATGTATAAATACAAATATACAGAGATGGAATGTTCTGGGCACACAATGAGCTATACCCTCATACTGTACTTTCTAAGGGAAACAATATGGCACCTCCTACCCCATATGTATAAATACAAATATATAGAGAAGGAATATTCTGGGAGCACAATTAGATATATCCTCATACTGTACTGTCTAAGGGAAACAATATGGCACCTCCTACCCCATATGTATAAATACAAATATACAGAGAAAGAATATTCTGGGAGCACAATTAGATATAGCCTCATACTGTACTGTCTAAGGGAAACAATATGGCACCTCTTACTCATTGGTATATACATGCAAATATTCAGAGAAGGAATATTCTACTGAAACACTACTTATTATGCTACACCCTACAGAGTAAAGTCCAAGTCTACTAACAAATAATGTTGCCTTGATGGCCAATAAGATATTTACCTGTTATAAGATCAATTTTAAATAGTTTTATCTCATTCTATCATTTGGCGCAAAAGGTTCTACTCTTGAGAAGCCAGACCAGTACCCTCTTCAACATGGCATAAACTGACTACCAGACTTATACCACATTAGATCTATGTTGATATCTTTGCACCATGAAAAATCCAAAATGGTATTATCATGCCTTGTTTTGATCCAAAACTGCATTTAAAGTGTCCATTCCACCTTATCCCCTGTACCTCTTGTACCCCCTGCAACCTTTTTCAATATTTTCCTTCTTGGGGGGCCTGCAGTTATGTCAGCTTTTAGAGTGGTACCTAATCCTGTGCTCTTGAGTGTAACAGAAAGAAAGAAACTAAAGGAAAGGTTGGGTACTGCAGGGGAAGAGCATGCACTTTTATCAGTGCTTTTTCTGGCTTTGTCTTGTTTCATCATTTTGTACAATTTGTGAGTATACCGTCATAGACTAAGGTGCCGCTGAAAAGCCAGGAACCATTTTGGCATTTTGTAAGACAATACAAGGACAAATCATGTCCACATTGTAGGTACCTGTAGTAATCAGGACAGGGAGTATCCCAGACAAATTACTCTGGAGAGAGTGACCATGGGAATCAATGAACAGATTCCTGCTTAACGGAAATCTGATAACTTTGTCATCTCTGCATCAGGAGTACACGTGATGATTAGGCAGGATGGTATATTGGATATCAATGCTCACAGTTAACATGCATTTCAGACATATAGGTCATGGGATCTATTTTAATAACAGTGATATTCAAATGCATGTTACTCTAAAGAAGGTCTGGAAATAATTAAACATTTTAGTGTTAGTGCAAAACTGGCATGGCTGTGCCCCCATCAAGAAACCTTAGATTTTGGGCCCACTAACCACTTTCATCTCTTCTCTGTTGCCTACTCCATTCTTATCTCCTGTTTTTGTCCTCCCATTCCCATTTAATATAATTTTCTCCTTTAGCTTCTTTTTCTTTTCTTCTGTACTTCTTCACTCTCCCCCTTTGCCCTTCACTCATCCTCTCTTCATTTTTCTCTCCACTGACTTTATTTTTGCATTTTGGGGCCTTAAAAAGTCCAGTAGCTCATGGTGTACCTCAATGTCCTACGAATACAGAGGATACAAAAAAGGGAGAGGCACCTTCATTTATTTACAGCAGTTGGATACACAATGCCCCAAAAGTGTAAGCAACTTTGTGTTCAAGCAAAATGTGTTCAAGATTTGGATACACTAGTACTTATTGGCATAAGTGCAGTGCAGAAGCTATGTGCTTTGATACCACATTTTATGACTGACACAAGAACTTGTTTATTCAGTTAAACAAAAATAAGTCAAATGTTAACTAAAGATGGTGCGTCTCAAGCACCCCAATGGCGCAGCGATGCATAAATACTAAGCATAATGCCCATATGTTTGCCTATTGCATTTTATCCTGGGAACCAATTAATTGTTTGCCCTGTAAGCCCCACAGCACATTTCTAACAATCTGACCCGCATCATCAGCACTAATTTTGCTCTCGCTAGAACAAACTCCAATTATGTTTCAGCCTCCGGCGATGGGGTAGGGTGCATTATGGGAATCCAGATGTCTGCCTGGCAATTTTACCTCCCCTCGCCGTTTCTGTGACTGGTTTACCGAGGAAGGCATTTCCACTGATGGAGGCAATCTCGTAGCAGTTCCAAAGCAGGCCAGGTGTTTTCCTCCTGCTCAAATTCTGTACCGTTATGATTACAGAACAGTTATCTAAGCAGCCAGTTCCTTAATGGGAAAGTTACAAAAAGCCAAATACATTGTTTTCCCTGGAAATAAATGATGAGGAGGGTGTATAGGGACCTTGGTGACAGTATCACATTTATAAAGTCAACGCAAGCGTAGCTGCTCATTTTTGCACAAGGCTTTGTTTTCCAGGGAATTAAGGATGAAGATTTGGGTCAAGTGAATTCAAGTCATATTAAAGTTTTAGACTACAGTTCAATGTTTAGTAAAAGACAGTTTCTGCCCTCAAAACAAAAACCCTTCCTGTGGGCAATAAAAAATGTTGTACTTGGTCAGGGGAGTGTTTTTCCTGATACATCTCTCTATTTCCTTTCTGGCAAAACCTACTATGTAAATCAAGCCAAAGCTTCGCTCCCATTGTGCCACCTGTCAGTTTCTGTTCCTCTATGCATGTCAGATACCCTATACTGCAGGGTTATGTTGACTGCATGAGATACCAGCCAGTATTATTCTCAGGGTGGGGGAAAAGTTGGGTTATGGTAGCCTTTTTTTAACTTCAAAGCTGATGGCAAATGCTGAAATTAGCTCATGAACATGTACTCCATGAGAAGCCTCAAATGTTCCAATAATGGTTTTATTCCAGACCATTGTATGTGTAAACAAAAAACAGGACAGTTTCTAAATTGTTGGAAAGGACCACCAAAGGAAACCCAAAAATGGGAGGGCTCAGTCTTTAGGCCAGTTAGGGTACATCTGAGCTAAATGACTATTGCTTGCCTAGATACTTCTGAAAACCCAACTTGATGGTCAAGTTGAAGAAAGATTTGGGATGAACCTTATGAAACTTTTTTGTTGACCTTGATAATCTTGAAACTAGAGGTTATGACCAAATGACTGTAACATTCCTGTTTTCATATATGTGTAACCTTGTTATGATAAGGCAGGCACTGTCCAAATGTTGGGCCTCGAAAGGGAATGAAAACCAGTGCTGTAGGATAACAATATAGTTGTTTATTGTTCATAACTTATGCAACGAATGTTTCATCTTCTTATCCTAAATGTTTCCAAAATAAATTCTGTATCAATGTGACTTAGATGTATGAACACGGAATGTTGCTGGAATGCAAATGCACCATCTGGCACAGATACAGAGTATATAAATTAATTTATTCAGTGTTCAACTTTGGAAGGGGCACCTAAGTATATACTGTATTCTTTGTGTTTGTGTTGGAAGACTCGGTTGTGCAGTTGTACTTGGAGGTCACCATGATGCTCACTGACTGACTTATTTGATGTTATGGTTGCCATCTGGCTGGTATTTCAATGGCCTAGCCAGTAGCAGTCTCAAAGTGAGGAGGGTTCTTGCTAATTATTTGCTGGTAAATTTGTAATAACTGGCCCTCTGTCCAGGCCATATCTCTGATCAGCCCCTGATCCCCTCTCCCAGTTCATTCTCTAGCCCACAGACACCCACTCTACTTATTCACTCATGACCCCACCCCATTTACAACATGGCCCCGCCCCTTACATCACAGACATTCCCCCTCACAGTTCCGCTCCCACTTGGCTGGTCTTAGTGTTATTAGCTATTTGTGGTTGTGTCATTGTGCTCCTACCCATAATATCCAACCATGCATAACATCGATCCAGAGATATAATGGAGTTATTTCAATCACTCTGTAAACTTTTTATGACAGGCATTTTACAGATATGTGTAATGCTATGAAGGCTTGTAACAAGCAGTGGAAAATGGCTGGAAAGATTATTTACTTAATCTTTCACATGTGATGTTTGACTGTAGACGACCTGCCCGTGTGCACTTTTCTTTGGCTTCCTGGGGATCAAAATCATTACTGGTTGAAGACCACAAGAGCTTGGAAAGGATCAACATCTCTTTTTACAGAGAGATATTGCATTTTGTATTCAGTTACAAACAGGCTGACTCACAAATGAATGACAAAAACAGCTTTATGGAATGTCACAGTCAATACATGGCTTTTAGATTTAAAATGTAGGTGTAAGAAAATCCATTAGTCCATGAAGATAACCTTTCAAAATACTCTCTAGAAAATAATGTAGGTTTCCAAATTGTGTGGCTGTTCCCCAGGGCCAGCACAAGGGATAGGCAGAAGAGGCACATGCCTAGGGCACAACTGGGGGATGGGGTGTACAGATATATAGAAACATTGTGGTAACAGTCATCCTGCTATAGTTCTGAGGTTACTCAGGGCACAAATAAGCACTCACCCCAAATCCCATACTCAATTTTGGAATATTACAGCATTGCACAGGTTGCACCAGAATAAGGGGTGTATTTGAAGGGGTGTAACAGTCACCCTGCTATAGTTCCAGGTGTATCCAGGGCACAAAGAAGCTCTAACTCCAAATTTCACCCTAAATGGCCTTCAGGCTGGGCCCCCTTAGCTTATAACAAGGTTACAGATATATAGAAACATTGGGGTAACAGTCATCCTGCTATAGTTCTGAGGTTACTCAGGGCACAAATAAGCACTCACCCCAAATCCCATACTCAGTTTTGGAATATTACAGCATTGCACAGGTTGCACAAGAATAAGGGGTGTATTTGAAGGGGCCTTCAGGCTGGACCCCCTTAGCTCATAACAAGGTTACAGATATATAGAAACATTGGGGTAACAGTCACCCTGCTATAGTTCCAGGGGTGCCCAAGGCAGAAATAAGCACTCGCCCCAAATCTCATCATTCAGGCTGGGCCTTCTTCAGCTGGTTTCTAAAAATATTTACCCTAGCATATGTGCATATGTCTGTGAAATTAGATTGTAAGCTCTGTGGCAGGAGGGAATGATTAAAATGATCACAAATTCTAATCTTATTAAGATGCCAGGTCCCAAAGGAGCAGACTGTACGTTACTCACGGCAAACAAACAAGCGCACACAATAACGATACTTGTGTGCAACAAAAGGGTTAAATATGATATGATTATTCTCATCGGGGGGGGGAGGCAACGCACTAGGAAATAATCACTTGCAGGGTGTGATGAATCATTTTACATTAGAATTTTAGATTGAATTTATGCTAGCAAACGTCAATGCAAATTCAGTAATAACATACAATTTGCTCTGGTTTAAACATTTTGCTAAATAGGTATACACTGCTGCTCCAACTCTGTACACTGGCTAAGTAAGTGTTTGGGGAGATTACACCCCTCTGTGCAGCCGACACTGATTGTATGAATGAGGCTCCTTTCCCTCTCCCCAGTATTTATAGATTATGACAGCAATCAGACAGACATGGCATCTTGAGGCCAAAACAGGCTTTGTGGTGCTTCAGTATTTATACATTGTTGGACTGAAGAAGTGGAACGGTGTCACAGCTGTGCCCTACTATCTCCTTCTGTCCTGTTACCTCAATTTTGCCCTATTGTTGGCATCTTGTTCTACTGGTGCAATCATGTCTGTAGTCACCATTTTGCCCTTGCTTTAAATATTATTCCCCTTCTGTCACTATTGTTTCCTATTGTCACCACTTTGATCTTCTGGTAAAAATGTTGTCAGTTTTTCACCGTCTTGCCCTGATGTCTCCATCTTATCACACTGTTGTTATCTTTCCTTACTGTCTCCTCTTTTCTAAATCTTGTCCCAATCTTCCCTATATTCTCCTACTGGGACAACTGTGTCCTGTTGTCACAATCTTGCAACCCTTTTGCCATACTGTCACCATGTTGTCCTCACAATGTAACATTGTCCTGTTGCCTATGAAGATTTTCATTCATCCAGGTCATAGTATATCTAGTATAGGTTAATCTAAAAACAACTGGACTTGCTGAGTAATCAATGAAGACGTTTCACTACTCATCCGAGCAGCTTCTTCAGTTCAACTGACTGGTGTGGGAAGTTCTCGGCATATAAACTCTTCCACTAATCCATTTACAATGGCACATTGTAACTCTTCAAAGAGGTGACATCTGAAGAAACTCACAGAGGTGTTGATTCTGTGTAGTTGTGATAGGATTATCCAATGTGTCATGCAACTCATAGATACAGGTGTTACTTGTGAGAGTTGCATGAATGGATGTGTGAAGTGTTCTGAATCCGCCGGGGTACAGGGTTCTAACATCTGTACCCCGGCGGATTCAGAACACTTCACACATCCATTCATGCAACTCTCACAAGTAACACCTGTATCTAGGAGTTGCAGGACACATTGGATAATCCTATCACAACTACACAGAATCAACACCTCTGTGAGTTTCTTCAGATGTCACCTCTTTGAAGAGTTACAATGTGCCATTGTAAATGGATTAGTGGAAGAGTATATATGCCGAGAACTTCCCACACCAGTCAGTTGAACTGAAGAAGCTGCTCGGATGAGTAGTGAAACGTCTTCATTGATTACTCAGCAAGTCCAGTTGTTTTTAGATTAACCTATACTAGATTGTCCTGTTGCCACTGTCTTGCTCTACCTTCTCTATTTTGTGCTGCTTTAATACAGTATGTTCCCCTGCTGTCACAATCTGCTCCTACTTTCACCTTTTGTCCTATGGGGTAAAATCTTGTCCTGTTTTTAGTGTCTTGTCCTACTCGCTCTGTCATTCTCTTATGTTTTCGTCTTACCCTACTGGCTCCATCTTTCTCCAATGTTTCCATCTTGCCCCACTCCTACCATCATGCCCTTTCTTTGCCATTTTGACCTACTGTTTCAAGTCTGCATGCTGTCTCCATCTTATACATCATTCAACACAAGCAAACCTGGCCTCATGCATTGTTAAAAACTCTGGCCCCTTTAATAAGTAATGAAATTCCAGAATGACAGTTAACACAATGCACAATATCAGGTTTTCATTAAAATGGGGTTACATCTGTCTGTAAACACCTTCATTCCATCTTAAACCTGATGCATGAAGTAATTCTATGGAAATGAGCATCCACTGAACACCCATGTTAAATTTAGGTCCAGAATTAGATTGCCATTGTGACTGTTCCTCCCCTCTCTTTTATCTATCATCTCTCTCGCTATCTAGCTCTCTATTATCAATCATCTATATCTTTCTGTCTGTCTAACAATCTATGAATGATATGTCTGTCCATCTATCAGTTATCTATTTGTGGTACTTAGCACGTATTTGGGGGTCTGGCTGGCATTTAAGAAATATATCATTGATGTTAATTTCATTGTGTTCCCGCCAGTCGAGTCCCCACAGGACTGTGCTGTTTGGCAAAGGAGCATACTGAGTTGTTACAGGATTATTTTATTCTCTACTGTAATGTTTAGTCAACGTTAATCCAGATTAAATGGAACAAGAAAGGTCAGGCTCTGGTTTGGCTCCTGACTGAGATATTGTAAATTCCCTGTACATATTCAGGTTACCCATCAGCAGTTAGATTTATGGTTGTTATGGGTTACCAGAAATAATCTGAAACTGCACAGCTCACTGTTTTATCGCATACCAATCTGTATAGCGCCTAGAAACTTTTCTCACAGAATGAGGGTGTAGTAGGTGGCCTATTCCGTCATCCCCATCCCTCTGAGAGACCTTTATATCCTTGCCCCATCTTTTTGAGACACCTTTATTTCCTTGTCCCTGTCTCTCTCTGAGAGTTCTGTTGCCTTGTCCCTGTCTCTTTGAGAGACCTCTGCTCACTTGTCCATCTCTCTAATAGATCTCAAATACCTTGTCCCCTATGTTTCCTAGAGATACATTTCCTTTGTCCTATTGATCGGGGATACTAAGCCTTTTGTGGCCCCTTTGGTTAATGTGTTAGGGCCCCACAGTCCTGCAGTTTAATATCTCTGGGAGTCCTGACACGCAGATTATTACCGTGCTGCTGGGAATTCTTTTCATGGTTCACTTCAGCTGCCATCAGAACCGTTTCGCTAAATTACATTATCTTGTTAATTATCAGTGACACGGCTAAACCTCCAAATCCTTTGCCTCAGACCTGCCGAAAAAAAAACCCTTGTTAAATTCTAAATCCTTTTCTTTTCTAAACAAGGAGCAGCCTCCTGGCACTGGCTACTAACAGCCTTCCAGATATTTAGCAGCACTGTACAGAGATCAAACATCATTCCTACAGTAGCTGTCCATGTCCCAGAAGAGCTAACAATCTAAGATCCCTAACACATTTACACACACTAGGGTCAGATTTATCAGGCAACTTTAACAAATGGGGCCGCACAGTAACAGATACATTACCCACAGTCAGTAATTTGCACCCAAATTATAAATTACCCACACCACTGAAATTAGAGGGGGGAAGGGGGAGAAAGCAGGGAGCTGGCAGAGTTTTAACATGAATATTAAATACTACCTGACTTTATTTTGTTAATAGTTGTGTCTCTGACAATTATGCTGAGATTACTGGGGGTGTAAATATCAATTGTAATCATTAAATAATATACAATAATATACAATAAGGGTGTGTATATATATATATATATATATATATTTTTTTTTTTATTTATTTATATAATAAGGGAAGACCCAGTTAGAGTGCTGCTGTAAGTGCTGAAATACTTTATAGACCAGTACTCAGAGTGGAGGGCAGAGCAATGTATAGCAGTAGGGAATAACTGTAAACTGTGGCATTCTCTCGCCTTACTCCTTATAACAGGGGTGCCCAAAAGATAGATTGGGATCTACCAGTAGACCTTCTGCTGGTGATCAGTAGATCTCAATAGGGATGTAGCGAACGTCGGAAAAAAAGTTCACGAACATATTCGCGAACTTGCGCAAAAATGCGAGCGGTTCGCGAACGGTTCGCGAACCCCATAGACTTCAATGGGAAGGCGAACTTTAACATCTAAAAAAGACATTTCTGTCCAGAAAAATGATTTTAAAGTTGTTTAAAGGGTGCAACGACCTGGACAGTGGCATGCCAGAGGGGGATCAAGGGCAAAAATGTATCTGAAAAATCTGCCTGTGTGTGCTTGGAAGAGATAGTGTAGGGGGAGAGCTGTTAGTGATTTCAGGGACAGATGATAGTAAGTTTGCTGGCTAGTAATCTGCTTGATACTGCTCTGTATTGGAACAAAAAAATAAATAAAAGCAGTCCTTACAAGGACTACTGTTATTGCAGCAGTCAGCAGATGAGATCAGAAGCAGGACAGCTGCCCACTGCAGCTACATACAGAGCACTGCAGTAGAAGGTAGATTACTAGCCAGCAAAGCTACCTAAGCTTAAATGTCCCTCAAACCCCTGCAGACTTCTGTCCCTCCAATAACAGAGCAGTATCAAAACGATTACTAGCCAGCAAACTTTCAACTGTCCCTGAAATCACTAACAGGCAGCAGCTCTCTCCCTACACTATCTCTTCAGCACACACAGGCAGAGTGAAAAAACGCTGCAGGGCTTCGGTTTTTATAGGGAAGGGGAGTGGTCCAGGGGAGAGCTTCCTGATTGGCTGCCATGTACCTGCTGGTCTGGGGTGAGAGGGCAAAAAAAAGCGCCAACAATGGCGAACCCAAAATGGCGAACGTCGCGCGACGTTCGCGAACTTCCGGCGAGCGCGAACACCCGATGTTCGCGCGAACAAGTTCGCCGGCGAACAGTTCGCGCCATCTCTAGATCTCAAGACACTGTCAACAAACAGCTTGTCTAAATCACCCTCCTGTTTCATGCTTTTGATTCAGATATTTATTACATTAAGGTTACATAAGAAATAGTTATTTGTTAAATACAGCAATTTGCATTTTCTCATAAATCAATAGATAAGTAATCATTTCCATGGAACAGAATGCTAACAATGTTTTTTATGGATGTAGATCATAATGGGACAGCATCAGACTTGGCATTTTGCTAGTTATTGATTAATACTGCTTGTTTGTTTTGTGAGTTGATTGATTGTTTGATGCCCACCATAGAAGTTGGTGAGTTCTGACCTGAGCAGGGATGCTAACTAGTCAGTATCTCCCCAATATATATCCTGTAAATAGACCAGTTAGGGCCATTCTTGAAGATTTATTGGCTGGTAAATTTGTAATTCCCTATCCAGCCCTCCCCTAAACTGTTCCGCTACCCATCCAAGGTTGCGACCCTAGATCTGGGGCCATTTCTGCCAAGTAGTGATGAGCAAAAGTTTTGCGTAGTTACCACAAACCCATAGGTTATAAATACAAATACACGGAGAAGGGTATAAGTATACTTTACATAAACCTTTTTAGAGCAAGTTAGGCAAACTGGTATTATATAAGCCACTTCTCTGCAACAGAGTTAGATTGAGCCCCAAGTTTGAATGTGTCCTGCATCAGCTGTTTTGCCTTACCAAAAATTGGGCAGGGTTTAGACCAAGTAAGGACTGTAGCTGTCTGTAGTAGGGTGAAGCTCTAGTGGAGCAGGGCATGGCCTGAAATGTCCCAATGTCTGTATCAGAAACATTGCGTGCCATATCTTTATTTGGTATAACATTAGCCATCCTATATTTCCAGGTTATGTTAGTGATATATCAGCCTGTTGGAAACAGCCTTCAGAGTCCTGGCTTTTGTGAAAAGTATGGGAGATGTAGTCCTATTCCTGGGTAATGACAATTTAGACATCTCTGACGTTGCACCTACTTTTAATAATGAGTGCTGCCAATCAGGCAGGAGGTTCCTTATAATCCAGAACAATCTGTGGTTGTCAGGGAATGCTGGGAATATGAATTTTATTAAAATAAAATGTTGGTGTAGGAAGAAAACCTACAGGCTGCCTTTAATGCTTAAAAACTGTGACCAACTTGGTGCTGAATTCCTTTCTTTCATGTGTTTTTATAATCCTATTAAAAGTGATGTAATAGCCAAGCAGAGCTAACCCAGAAGTCATTTATTTAAGCCACTTGGATCTATAATCCCGCTGGAACCTTTTTATCGTCATTTTGTGAGCCAAAGGTTATCCTCATTTAACCAGTCCACTAACAGGCTGCATTCACCCCCTTCTCTGAAATCTGCATTCTCTGCTTCCACAGCCCAGAATCCAGCTTGTAATTCATTAGCGGGGGACATAAAACATCAAATAATCCTTTTCTCCAGCCTGGTGACAGCTAAGGTGAGCTGTTCCCAGCTCGCAACCATTGTCACTGATTTCAATCCCATTTGTTCAAGCCTTTCTGTAAAATTTCACCTCACTAAGAGACTCATTTCCTCTGATAATTTTCAATAAAATCCTCCAGTGGGACACGGTGGTAGTCAAACAATGACATTTAATGCTCAAGTGCCAGCATAACCACGATATCTGTACCACACTTTGAATTAAACCATCATAAAAGGAGAAGGATATATGCAACAGATCAGAAAATAG
The DNA here is from genome assembly GCA_038501925.1 of Xenopus petersii. Taxonomy (NCBI): domain Eukaryota; kingdom Metazoa; phylum Chordata; class Amphibia; order Anura; family Pipidae; genus Xenopus; species Xenopus petersii. Next base: position 78,600,461 of record CM076689.1, read on the forward strand.
TAAAAAAAAGGAGAGTACAAAAAAGAGGGTAAGAACTCAGTGTCAATCATCCAGTGTCATCCACATATCAAGTTCTAACACATAAAATGTAAAATAAAAATCAGGTGTTCTTTACCTACCTTCAGTCTACTCTTTACAGGTCTATTTAGAACTCACTTAGGGGCAAATTCACTAAGCGCTGGAGAAAATGCGCTAGCGACGGCGCACTTCGCCAGGCATAGTTTCGCCTGGGTCGCTCAAATTCACTAAAATCGGAAGTTGCGCCCAGGGAGGTTACAGGTAGCGAAGTTGCACTAGTGTTAATTCATCAAGCAAAGCGAAGTTACATTAGCGATGCCTAATTTGCATACGGCGCCAAGTTAAAGTACAATGGACGTATATGTAGCAGCAAATACATTACACTACACAAGACTGGGAAAGCTTCATAAAATAAAATAGAGGTGTTATTTTGCCCTATACATGTACCCACTGTATAGTATAGGTGCCATATGTTAGGAAATGTAGGGGGAAGAAGGGTACCCCCAAAAAATTTAGACACCAGTGTTTTTTGGGACTTAGAAAAAATTTCAACTTTTTTTTGAAGCAAGCCCTATCTACTCTATTACACTTTGCCTGGTCTGAGGTGGCGAAGGCAAGTCTGGCGCAAGAGGTAACGTTCAGTAAAATCCGCAAGTTAATGAATTATCGTAGTTACGTCCCTTTGCCAGAGCGCAACTTCGCCTGGCGTAAGGGTGAGAAGTAGCGCTAGAGTATGTCTACTTTGCTAGCGAATTTACGTCTGGACCTGTTAGTAAATCGGCGAAGTGGCAAAATGACGTCACTCTGGTGGATTTTTGCTAGCATTAGCCACTTCGCCCTTTAGTAAATTTGCCCCTTAGAATAGTACAGGTATGGGACCTGTTATCCAGAATTCTCAGGACCTGGGTCTTCCAGATTAGGGGTCTTTTTGTAATTTGAATCACTATACGATATGCCTGCTAAAAAATCATTTAACCATTAAATAAACCCAGGTGAATTGTTTTGCCTCCAGCAAGGATTGATTATATCTTAGTGGGGATCAAGGGTAATATACTGTTTTCTTATAACAGGTAAAAAAACATAATCTGTAACTATTTGTGTAAAGAACTATTACTTTATGGCAGTGATCCCGAACCAGTGATTCACAAGCAATATGTTGCTCACCAGCCTCTTGGATGTTGTTCTCAAAGCAGGTGCTTATTTTTGAATTCCGAGCTTGGAGGCAAGTTTTAATTGCATACAAAACAGGTGTACTGCCAAACATAACCTCATGTAGACTTCCAGGACATATAGAAGCTACCTAATAGCCAATCACGTCCCTCATTTGGCATCCCCAGGCTTGTGTTGCTCCCAACTCTTTTTACATTTGAATGTGGCTCACAGATAAAAAAAAAAAAAGACTGGGGATTCCTGCTTAGGGGTATAGTCTTGTGGGTACCCCTTGAAATATTTGCATTCATACAAACGACTGGGTGCTGCCATATTGTACCAACATGACCACTATTTCTCAACTCATGCCATGGTGGTGTCAGGAAGGACCCTAGACGTCAGTATGATCTTCTGTAGGTATTAGAAATACCTATAACAGATGTGTCACCAGATAGAAGTTGCCCAAGGAAGTGATGTGCCATAGACTTCAGATATTACTTACTTAAATAGTCACATGTTTAGCATAAGAAAGGGAAGGCGAGCAAGAGGATGGCATGATCATTGAAAAAGAAGATAGGGGAATTGGGGGAAAATGACAGAATGGGAAAGAATACCAGAATAAAAGAGAGGCTGGAAATCCTAGAATAAAAGAACACAAGGTTTGAGCAAAAGGGCTACAATTATTGAGTTATCTTTCCATGGACCACTGGCCTAGTTTGTATGGTTGTACCTGATTGTATAAGTGTCTATACCCTGTATCCAGGTGTAAACACTGTATTAACATTATTGCAATATACTGTATAACCTGTGATGTGCCTCTTATCTACTCCCAGTGTCATATATTTCTTTGTTGCCAATGACAAAGCTAAGGGAGCCTTTCTGTAACTATTCAATCTCTTCTCTGTTTCAGGAGACCATCAGCAAAACTACAATCACCTTGTTCTCAACAGTTCGTCCCAGACACCCACTAACGGTGAGGCACAACAGAGCTCTCTTTGATAGCGTGATATGTTATGGAAATACTGCCATAATGTAGGTGGAGCTCGGTAGTGCATGTAGCACCTTAATTTCACGAGATCCTTACTGATATATATATATGAGATCCTTGCTGATATGTTTGAGAACCTTGCTGATTATTACAGATTATGCTGATTGGAGCAACATTCCAGGGTATTTATTCCATAAAGATCTTGGTTACAAGTCATGTTGAATTGAGAAAGACAGTCGGATGACTGGTGAAACGTCTTCAATAAAAACACAGCAAGTCCTTTGACTTATTACTACATACATGACATGACCTGGACGAATGAGAATCTTCTCAAACATAACTTACACAGAGGGTGTCCATCAGCACAGTGTTGGGCTAAAACCTTGGTTCAAATGGGTTTGTCATGATAACTCCAAAGGTTTGATGTCTGATTGGCTAAAGGACAATGCTTGACCAGATTCAGATGTGCAGTTCCATTTCTGCTTAGTACAGAGGAATGCCTATGCTGGCATAGTGGCATCATTTAATGGGATCTCACTGTATGATACTGACAATGACTTTAGCACCATAAGGCAGAATCTGGAAACAGGGCCAATAAAGGGCCAGCACCCCCCATATATACTTGTTTTATGCTCCAATGAAAACAATATGGAAGCTCTTTCCCATATATATAAATACTACTGATGGTCGAATTTGTCCCATTTCGGTTCACCGAAAAATTAGCGAATTTCCCGTGAAATTTGCGAAGCGGCGAAAAATCGGACACCGTGAATTTTCGCGGCAGTTTCGCCAATCGCAAATTCGCCCATCACTAATAAATACATATATACAGAGGAGGAATGTTCTGGGCACACAATAAAGTATACCTTCATACTGTACTGTCTAAGGTAAACAATATGGCAATTCCACTCTTCTATAAATACAGATCTACAGGGAATGTGTGCTCTGGGCACACAATACGCTATACATTCATACTGTACTTTCTAAAGGAAACAATATGGCATTTCCTTCCCATACATATAAATACAAATATACAGAGTAGGATTATTCTGGGCACACAATAACTATACCCACATACTTCACTGTCTAAGGGAAACAATATGGCATTTCCATCCCATATGTACTGTATAAATACAAATATACAGAGAAGGAATGTTCTGGGCACATGATATACCATACTCTAATACGTTTCTGTTTATTTAGAGAGAATACATGCATGATAACCACACTTTTAATTTGAATAGATTTCCCAGTGTAATGGATAGGATGAAGGGAATATCTTATGTTTATGCTGTAGGATAAGACCTTTATTTGAGTTATTTAACAATCTCTAATCCTGCTTAAAGCAAGAGGGATAAATATAAAAGCTGTTATTTGGAGCACAAAGGATTAATGGAGCGGGGAGATGCGCTTCTTTATTTAAGGCTAAATCTAAGGTAAACAAGATTATTAAAAATTAACAATAGTTATAATCCCAGGCAGCTTGTGGGTAAACATTGTGTAGTATCTAAATCTCTGGCCTGTTTACTGTAGAGCTGTCATTGTATCCACTGCCAATCTTCTGTTATGCCCGGATCTGCGAGTTGTTGAAGATTCCTGATAAAAAGTCTCAGCTGCCCTAACATGTTTCTGCCCTGTAAGAGTACATTGAAATACTGATGTTTATTTTTAGTTTATTTTTAGTTGCCAGTAGGGGCATTTGTCATTGGCACATCACAGATTAGCTTCTGGGGATAGAAGGCCTAGTAGAGTTAGATATTAATTGTATAGAGTTATAGAGATATAAAAAGATACAGTAGCACATGATGAAGACAGCGGTGCAAGATGGAAATGTAGGACAAGATAGAAGAACGAGATGGATATGATAAAGCTAGATAAAGATGGTCAAGTAAAATGGAGACAGTAGGATAAGGTGGAGACAGTAGGACAAGATGGGGACAGTAGGACATGATGGGAATAATATGGCAAAATGGCTACAGTAAAACAAAAAAGGGGCAATTCTGGTAAAGCAAGAAATTATGGGGACACTAGTACAACATGTGGATAGAAGGAGTGGAATTTTGATGGGGGATAGTAGAGGAAAATGTCTACAGTCAGTTAAAATAGCTATAGTAGGTCAATATGGGGATAGTATGATTAAATTGTGACAGTAGAGCAAAATGGCTATAGTAGAACACAATGGAGACATGGCAGAATGGACAATATTACAGGATGGGGACAGTAGGGCAAAATGACTTATTCTGATTATTAATTTGTCTTGCTGCATCAGCTTCTGGCAGATATTATTTGACTTGTGCTGTTTTGATAATTTATGAAGATCCCTAAGCAGCAGCCCAGACCACACTGAGCATGTGCACAGTTTTGGTCTTTCAAAGATGTTTAACAAAGTTACAAGACGGTGACCCCCTGTGGCCTACTTTCAAAGCTTTCAATACAAAATGCAACATTTCTAGCCGTATTCTATTTTAGACTTTATTTTCCAACCCCCCCCAAAAAAAATCAACGGCAATGAATTTCAGACCAGCATTGGACTGAGCTGGCAGCCAGCCAAGGTCTGCTGTTTACTTGGCCACGAGACAATGTTGTAGCAAGCACAGGCAGCATAATGGAGAGGCTAAGAGGTATGAGGTGGGGAGGAGGGTGAGGCACGGAGGTATGTGTTTGGGGGGGTGGTTCTAGGTGATCCGTGACTGGGGTGGTGGGCCCTTGAGGTGGCAGACCCATTGGGTCTTCACACCCCAGTCCAACACAGTTTCAGACAGACAGAAATGCCATATACATTCGCTGGTGAGGGGCAGTTTGGGCCTTTGTGTACTTGAAATGTCAGGGCCTATTTTGAATCTTAATTCCAGACTTGATACATGGAATTGACACTGTATTTTTTCTGCTGTGTGTTTTGGTGTATTATATATGTCATTGGCATTGTATTTATCCCAGCTTGTGTTCTGGGGTATTTTACATGGATTTGGCCATGGGATATTATGAAAGAATGTGTGTAGGAAATGCCTTTAATTGACATCCCCAAACACAAAAATCACTCTCCAAGTTGGTGGATATCGTGAGAAGTATTTTTGTTCCTCCTGTTCACATGAAACATATTTAATTACAGACAAATGCACTCACCAGTTTACCTTCCCTCTTTACAGAGAAACCTCGGATGAACAACATCCTGACCTCAGCCACAGAGCCATATGATTTGTCCTTCTCCAGATCATTCCAAAACCTCTCCCATCTCCCACCATCCTACGAGTCGGCCGTCAAGACCAATCCAAGTAAATATTCCTCTCTGAAGAAATTAAGTAGGTGCACGCATTTCATTTTCATTTGCTTTGGAAAAAGGTGGACCCTACCTTGCAATGTTTTCCATCACATTCAGTCTCTCTGTCTTCTCTGTTATGCATAAATGTAAAAATAAATAACACCTATTCCCTCCTGTAAGTAGCAGGGACACACATAAATCTCTTTGATGTTACTTCAGAATGGTACAAGATTCAGTTCATAGCATTTCAGTAATTACTGCCCTTGATGATTTAGGCATAGGCAGGGCATTCGTTTCAACAAGTGGTGGTACAGACTTACTAGCAGGTGTCCAGTCCCAAGAGTGCAAGGCCCTCATAGTGATGCTCCTCCTTGAACACTTGAGTCCCTAGGCTCTACTAACTAACCTTAGTCTGATTTTTACTCCTAGAGTGACCTCTAGGAGTGACCAAAAATTGGGACACATGACTCTCCTGACCTATTCCAGAACTATCAAGGAAACTTTAACCTGGAAAAGCAATATGCTCCCCTGTCCTTCTCCAAAATCTGAACAGGCCCAGTCTTTGATCAGATTAATCCTTTACAGGACTTTTTAAATAAAACCTTTACCCTTATACATACTGAATGATCCTAGGAGTTGCAGTCCAACAACAGCGGACTCCAGCACTGGCTTCTCTGATGGAAAATTTCCTGGAACATTTTGGGCCTATGACTTGACTTCTTCCAGTTCCACTGCTGGATATTGCCACAATTATCCAGTGGCAGTTAGCAAGGATTAAAAGAAAAAATGTACAAAAAAAACCCTCTAACTAAAGAACATGGAATTTAGTCATCTCCCCTAGTATTTAAATAAATACTTTTATAGCATTTATATTGCCATAACACCTCTACGGAAACTAGATGGAGTACACAGATAAAGAATCATGCAAACACAAAGATCAAATAAAAATGAAAGTATAGTTTTCCCTTTACAGTCATACAGAGCCATCTGGGTTTTTCTCTGGATAATTAGAAAAAAGAATAGCTTAGACCTAGACAATCACATAAGGAGTTATCCGGCATGGATTTATTCTTCGTCTTTCGGCTTTTTTACTGGTTGTGTTTATTGTAAAATAAAACATTGAAATTACAAAGATAAAACGCATAGGCATAAACCAGTAACTTACTGCAGAATTCTGCTGCATTTTCATTCTTTTTTTTCTTATAGCTTATAAATACTTATGTATAGAGAGATAAACACACACACATTCATACAATATATATACAGTAATGTAACTAGAGGGGGTTGGGCCCTGGCGCAGGACGTGCAGCCGTCCCCCCACCCACCCACCTCCATACGTGATTTTCTGGCCGGAATCAGCGATAATCAGGCCAGAATCAGTAGCACGCAAGCTGCAGGGGGGGCCTGAGGGGTGCGGGCCCTGGCTAATGTTGCTGATTTGAATGCATGTAACTGCTCAATACTGATTACTGGCACCACCAAATTGGTTGGATTGGCTCGTTAAGCCTTGAACTTCATAGGCAGGTGTGTCCAATCATGAGAAAAAGTATTTAAGGTGGCCAATTGCAAGTTGTGCTTCTGTTTGACTCTCCTCTGAAGAGTGACATTCGTACGATTTTCGAACCGTGTGTGGAGAGTCCCGACATTTTTCGTCCGGCGGAGATCGGTCGTTCTGTCGTTTGGTTAGAAAATTTCTGTCGGCTGTCGATAATATCTCTGCATGTATTGCCGATCATACGATTTTCAGTGGGAGACTGTCACTAGCTTTGGTTGGACATAGATATCGTACTATTGCTGTCAGGGGCAATAGTTCTTTAACTAATCTGACTGGTAAGACTTTGATCTGAATGGTTAGTGGTGGGTCGGGAGATGGGAAAGTCCGATCGTACGATGATTCGTACGATCGGATCTTTGCATCTATGGCCAGCTTAACTGTAACAGGAAGTGTGGAAGCAAAAGACAGAACTGTGTCTGTTAATTGGCTCATGTGACCTAACATGTGGTTTGTTTTCATTGTTTGTGTGCACCGTGAATCCTACAATCCCAGGGGCAACCGTTATTTTTTAAAATGGCAGTTTTCTATTTATGATTACCCAATGACACATACTACTAAAAAAGTAAATTATTATAAAAATGGTTTATTTACATGAAGCAGGGTTTTACATATGAGCTTTTTTATGCAATATATTTTTATAGAGACCTACATTGTTACTGCAGTATTAGTTCCATCTTCACTGATACATTCCTGCCAATACTACTCACAGTAGTATCATAGCAGTAGAAATGTTTTACTCTGGTCCTGTCTGGTCATCATTGATCTAGAAATAAATGCAGGTTAAAGGACACATGTCAGTGGTAGATACATCAGGAGCATCCAACCTGCAGCCAACAAGCTACTGCTGAACAGCATTGCATAGAATTAGTAGTTGCAACAGCTAATCAGGAACACCTGAGAATTTTATTTATAGAGGGAACAGAGAAGGAATGTAATGGAACAAGCAGAAATGATGGAGGGATAGAGGGAGCAGAGAAGGAATGTAATGGAACAAGCAGAGATGATGGAGGGATAGAGGGAGCAGAGAAGGAATGTAATGGAACAAGCAGAGATGATTGAGGGATAGAGGGAACAGAGAAGGAATGTAATGAAACAAGCAGAGATGATGGAGGGATAGAGGGAACAGAGAAGGAATGTAATGGAACAAGCAGAAATGATGGAGGGATAGAGGGAGCAGAGAAGGAATGTAATGGAACAAGCAGAGATGATTGAGGGATAGAGGGAACAGAGAAGGAATGTAATGAAACAAGCAGAGATGATGGAGGGATAGAGGGAACAGAGAAGGAATGTAATGGAACAAGCAGAAATGATGGAGGGGTAGAGGGAACAGAGAAGGAATGTAATGGAACAAGCAGAAATGATGGAGGAGTAGAGGGAACAGAGATGGAATGTAATGGAACAAGCAGAGATGATGGAGGGATAGAGGGAACAGAGAAGGAATGTAATGAAACAAGCAGAACTGATGGAGGGATAGAGGGAACCAAGAAGGAATGTAATGGGACAAGCAGAGATGATGCAGGGATAGAGGGAACAGAGAAGGAATGTAATGAAACAAGCAGAACTGATGGAGGGATAGAGGGAACCGAGAAGGAATGTAATGGAACAAGCAGAGATGATTGAGGGATAGAGGGAGCAGAGAAGGAATGCAATGGAACAAGCAGAAATGATGGAGGGATAGAGGGAACAGAGAAGGAATGTAATGGAACAAGCAGAAATGATGGAGGGGTAGAGGGAACAGAGATGGAATGTAATGGAATAAGCAGAAATGATGGAGGGATAGAGGGAGCAGAGAAGGAATGCAATTGAACAAGAAGAAATGATGGAGGGATAGAGAAAACTGTAAAACTAATTGAACAAAAGGAAATTATGGAAGTTGCGATAGCGGAAACATGAAGGAATGTAGTGGAACTATGGGAAATGATTAAAGTTGGCATAGAGGGAACACTATATGAATGCAGTGGAGCAAGAGAAAGCTAATGTATTAGACAAAAATTATGATAGAATTGAAGCACGGAATTAGTGGGAACTGGGGAGAGAGGAAAGAAAGAAAAAAGGGGTGCATTACAAGCCATAGGAGTAGGGAAAGTGGAAAAAGGATGCAGTCAGAGCAGTAGCATAATTTCCATACAGCAGATTTCACAGGGGTCTGGGAGAGACCCTACATTGCATCCTTGTTTCTGCCTGTCTGTCCCTATTCTGTTCACATCTTCACTCCAGCCTGTGCCAGTGCAGTTATATAAAGGAGTAGAGTGGCAGGTTACTGGTAAGGGAGCCTCAGTTTTCCTTGCTGTGCAACCTCACTGAGTCTCCTGCTGTAAGTCAGATAGTTTATCAGAGGGGTGGGGAATTTGGTAGGAAGATTTCCCTAGTTCAAGTTCTAACAAATCTACCCCTGAGTCTGTGTTTCTGTAGATTCTTTTCGGTAGAAAGCATGATACTCTTCATTGAAAAAACCTGTCTTTTTGGGTCACGTCCTTAAAATATATCTAATTCTCCACTGAACAAAGTTGACTGGGTGCAGCTTCTTTAGACAATAATAAGTTTCATCTTTAGTCTTGGTGGGGCCCAGCACAAAGCAGCCTTTGCAATCCACATTTCTTTATATGAAGTAGTACGACGTAGGACAGGTCAACTTGTGGCCAATTAACTACTGTTCAACAACAACAATAACATGGTTTTAGCAACTAAAGGTTGAGTGACAATGTCCCCATATTGAGCTAGCCATTAATCAGAGGACCAAGTTGGCATCTTATTGGCTCCTGCATGGTGGCAGCCAGTGTACCTACCTGATTGATACCTGGGCAAAAACCAGACAGATATAGATCACGCAGGTTTTCCTGTTGAATTGAGGACTGCATCTGCACATTGATGTGGTCCTTGATCCAACGCCCTGCATGGCTTCAATTATGACCCAATCATTGACCCTACTATCTCCATTGTGTCCTTTTGTCTCCATTTTGGCCAACTGTCTCAGCTGATGTCTTCATCTTGCACTGCTGTCTCCATCTTACCCTACTGCCACCATCTTGTCTTTCTGTCTCCATCTTGCCCAGCTGTCTCCACTGCTCTCTTCATCTTGTCCTACTGTCTCCATCTTTCCCTACTGTCACCACTATGTCCTCCCCCAATCTTTCCCTGTCTCCATCTTGACTTCAACGTAAACATTATGACTGAGATTCTAGCTATCTTTCTAACAGAGCATTCTGCCACAGTGACATAGTTCATATCTGATATCCATTGTAAGTAGCAGCCTTGTCCTGTTTTATCACTGAGAATTGTATAATAGGACTTTTTTGCATTTAAAGAAGGTATTGCAGAGAACAGTCAAGAACTAGGATTTAGATGGATAAAAGATAATTTTTGTTCTAAATGTAGTGTCTAGTATGTCCTTGCTCCTTCCATCATCCTTTTCTAAAGTCGGGAGCATTCAGAAGTCTTAACAATTGTGTTTTTATACCTTGTCTGGAAGATGTACTTCTCCCACAACTAAAAAGAACAGTTGTGAGCCATTTCATCTTGCTGTTGCATTGTTTAACATTCTTAGCTTTGCATAACACTCTTGCCTTTGAGGGACAAGTGTGTCTTTTCAGTTGGTTATGTTCAGAAGGACTATTGTTGGAGAATATAATGAATTGTTTGACACTGCAGAATGCTTCAGGAAGTGTCATTAAAGAAATGTAATGTCTTAACTTCTTTTTTTTATCCTTCCAGCTGATAAAGAGGCTGATGAATATTATACGAGAAGACGGCATCTTCCCGATTTGGCAGCCAGGGGAACACTTCCTATTAATGTTATTAAAATGACTCAGGACCAGTCTAACCACCGGGAAAGGCCAAGAAGGCCAGTGCGTGCCATGTCTCAGGACAGGGTTTTGTCTCCTGAAAGAGCCATGCCTGAAGAAGGATACGGAATGCCCTATGACCGAATCCTATCAGATGAGCAGCTTTTGTCAGCGGAACGCCTTCATTCCCAAGACCCTCTGCTTTCACCAGACAAGGCTATGACGCTTAAAAGGTCAGATTTTCAAGAAAAGTCGATGTCAAGAGCCATCTCCCAAACGGATGTCTTTGTTTCTACTCCTGTCCTGGATCGCTATAGGATGACAAAAATGCACTCTCATCCCAGTGCCTCAAATAACTTGTATAATACATTGGCTGTGAACCAAACCGCAGCCAAACGGCAGGCCTTTGCATCCCGACGACACAACACGGTGGAGCAGCTGCATTATATTCCAGGACACCACCAACAGTACCGCACAGCTAGCAAAACAGAAGTGACAGTTTGATAGGACATTGCAGAGTTAAAATTATCCTTACAGACTGAAGAAGTCCATGGACAACACATGTCAGTGGCCTTGTAGGCCAAGAAGACCTCTTACATCCCATTGGTCATTCCATGTTCATTCCTTGTTGTATTTATATTAAAAGAGAACCCATGAGGATTTTTGGAAGAGAATGTCTTAACCTTCATATATTGGACAAAAAAAGGGTCAGATGTTTTTTTTTACCCTTATCATTCAAGGGCTTTTTCCTGCATTGACTCGAATACCAACCAGCTACAGAACAAAAAAATCATTCTTTGCAGGTTGCTACAGAAGAATACTAAGTGCCCAGAAAAAGTACATTACAATTCATCAACAGTAATATTTAGCTAAAAACATTACAATTCTTGATGGCCACTGGACAAAACTTGTAGCCCACATCCCTGCCATGACCAAACTTAGATTACATATATCTCTTTGCATTTCTTTTTTTTATGCTGCACCTTGCATTATTCAATGGATATCCTGCATTAACAGCATTTTTCTTGTGGAGGTCATGAACGGCTCAACGTTGTGATCAAGATGACTTAAATTGGAGTAGGGTAATAGTGAAAAAAAGAAAATATACTAGTGCCTATTAATCGTCTTTAATGTAGGAATTAGTGTGTGTTTCTCAATAAGCACAATACTACTAATCCATCTCATTGTACTTTCATTCTATTTTTACAGAAATCTGAGTTGTAAATAGACTTTAAGTAGGAAAATAAAACAGTTCTCAATGTTGCAGCTCAGCTTGTTGCCAATATACAAACATGGCGTAAGTAATGTAACACTATGTTGCACATACATCAACCCTTTCCCAAGTACAGTGATTTCATATTTGTTTTTTTATTTGCACAATGTTTTCCCATCATTGAAACCCCTAAAGCAGCTTTTCAAAGAACCCTATCGAAAGCCTCTGTCTGAGGTCTTTAGGGATCTTTATCCCCACCACGCAGAACTAGGACTACAATTTTCAAATTCCCATTACCCTCATTGAAGGAGAATCTACCAAAGCAGTTTATTGCCAATAGATTAGCCACAATAGTGCAAGCTATAAGACTATATTTATTCTGTAGAATGCTTTACCATACCTGAGTAAACAGCTCTAGAACTCTCTCTGTTTGTTTGGGATAGCAGCTGCCATATTAGCTTGGTGTGACATCACTTCCTGACTGAGTCTCTCCCTGCTCATTCATAGCTCTGGGCTCACATTACAGCAGGGAATGGAGGAGGGATGGGGGGAAAGGGAGGGGAGAGAGGAGCAAACTGAGCATGCTCAAGCCCTAGCCCTGGAGGTTTATGCTGAAAACAGGAAGTCTGATACAGAAGCCCATGTGTACACAATAGAAGGAAAGAAATGCTGTGTTTCTTTTGACAGAGGACTTAGAGCAGCTTTACTCTGAGGGTTTACTGGTGTATTTATATAGACCTTTCTGATAAAGCTTACTTAGTATTAAGCTTTCCTTCTCCTTTAATGTTTCTTTCAAGCTTTTGTTATGGCCCAGCCTTTGCTAGTTGCATCTAATGCTATACTTTTGCATCACATGTACCTATTTTTGACATGGTTTGACATGGATTCATTTCAAGTATTCAATACTGTGACTCCAAACACATATTTCATAGATCTATGTTCTAAGTTGTTACTGATACACATTTTTGTTAATTCCTTCCCGAAGACCGTAGTTGGAATTTCCAAAAAATGCTTCTTCTTTAACTGAGATTTAACTTAAGTCAGATTCTCAGATGAGTAATGTCCGTTAAGATTTTATCCAGGACATTCCAATCACTGGTATGTTTCCAGTAGATTATGGTGGACTTTTATGCCAATATAAGGATTGTCAGGTCCTTTTTTTACAGTCATGAAAATAATTGCCATGGGTCATCTTTAGACCTCTTCTATGGAGATTGAGCTCAATATAGTTGAACAGCTTACTCACTAAGAATGCAGAGACAGGGGTTGGTTTCATTGCCATCTAGATCCAAGATCAGGCATCTAGGTTATTCTTTACTGGGGAGTCCAGTTTTGCTTGTGCTGCTGGATACAGAGTGACCCATTAAGTCAAATCTTGTCCTTGAAAGGTGTCCATCTACACTTCTGATATCTTTCTCATTGTGATGTAGTGAGTATTGTTTTGTGACGTGCTTATTTCAATAAGTGTAAGCCCACACGTCTAATATCCGCTATATAGTCTTGCATTGTGTGCGTGTTTTGGGCATTTCTGACTACAAAATGACGTTGATAAGAAAAAGACAGAAATAGAAATGATCCAGCTCAAACCCCAAATAACGAAGACTGAAAAAAACAAATGGGATGTGTCTGATCAAATAATATTTATTGCTGATATCACATCTAAAATGGGAATGTTTTTCAAGCAAAATTCAGTGGTGATGTAATTTAAATGAGATACTCTGATCCAACCTGCTTTTGTCAAGGTTGTTGTAGGTCCACTAACCTAATAGGGGTTCAGTGGATGTGGAATTTCTTATAAAGTTGGCTGATCTGATACATTTTGGTTATAATATCTTCTACTTGCTATGTGTCATTCATTCATTGATAGTTTTTGTTTTAAATTACACACTTCTATTTTGAATGTTTTTGGACGATTCCAGATTTGAGCTAGATCCAAATTAATGACAAGCCATAAATAAAAAAAGTATTACAGTATAGTAGAATGTTCCTCTCCTTGCTCTTTATATACATTTTTATTTGATAGAATTAATAAGTATACATATACTTCTAGTTTGAAAGTTTTTGGATTGCTCCAAGCTTTTTTTTTAAAGACTACGACCTTAATTTCTTTAACCAGAGCTGGGGATATCAATTATTTGCTGTGGGAGGCTTCAAATTTGAAAGAAAATAAAGATACGGGTATGGGACCTGTTATCCAGAATGCTCGGGACCTGGGGTTTTCCGGATAACGGATCTTTCCGTAATTTGGGTCTTCATGCCTCATGTCTACTAAAAATTATATTAAACATTAAATAAATCCAATAGGCTGGTTTTGCTTCCAATAAGGATTAATTATATCTTAGTTGGGATGAAGTACAAGGTACTGTTTTATTATTACAGAGAAAAAGGAAATCATTTTGAAAAATTTGGATCTTTTAGATAAAATGGAGTCTATGGGAGACAGCCATTCCGTAATTTGGAGCTTTCTGGATATCGGATTTCCGGATAAGGGATCCTATACCTGTAATAGTTAAAATGTTATGCCAAAGTCATGGAAGTGGCATAAAGCAGCTCTGACTGGACTTCTTTTCGTTGTGGGATAATTGTGGACCAGAAAGTCAATGTTGTACAACAGAAAAACGGTTGCTGTTTAACGTTTGATGTCGCATTCATTTTGATCAGTTATAATTAGTGATGGATGAATCTGTCGCGTTTTGCTTCACTGAAAAATTAGCGAAATTCGCGAAACGCAAAGAATTTTCAAAACGCATTGAAGTCCATGGATGTCAAAATTATTTTATATTTTATTTTATATTTCTATATGTTAGCCTATTTTGCATTATAAGTCTATGGGCGTCCGAATAATTTTAACACGCGACTTTTATGAGCAAAACTAATCTGATGTGCAGCCAAATTTTTTTGACGCAGCAAATTTTTTCGCTGGCAAATTTTCTCTGCAGTTTTGTGAAATTATTTGCCGGCCACAATACCGGCAAATTCGTACCTGCCGAATTTATTCGCCCATCACTTATTATGATTAGATAATTATAATTATAAAGCCCTCTTGCCCCATTAGAAGCGTATGTGCATCTAGGTTTTTTGGACCTACTGTTCAAATTTAGTGTGTTCTAAATAAATTCCACCTGTGGACAACAGAACATAAATGTGACTGAGAGGCACTAAGGGGCAAATTTATTAAAATACTAAAAAAAATTAGGGGGAAAATTTTGAATTCAAATATTTTCATTCATTGTATTTGCAACTTTTATGTTATTTTGGAAAAAGTACAATTTATAAAAATGAATGACTTTCATGGTATTTGCATGTTTTTGTACACGTTAACAATTTTTCGTCTGATTCAGACGTTTTTAATAAATATACTAGCAGTTTTAGAAAAAACAAAACCATGAGAGTTTCTTCAAGATTTTTTTTGTAGAATATTATAATTAAACAAAAATTATAATTTTGAACATTAGTAAATTGGGCTTTAAATTCCACAAATTGTGCTCTTTTGGTTAAGGACCTTATTTTTGATGATTAATATTTGCTCAAGTAATTTGGAAATCACCTTTTCCTTGTTTTGCTGTTTAATCTGATTGCCTTTGTTCTAGTCAGTAGCACGTACAGCTATCACTGCAATGGTTTTCTATTCCGGTATGGGACCTGTTATCCGGAAACCCATTTTCAAGGAAGGTCCGTATAACGGAAAGGCCATCTCCTATAGATTCCATTTTATGCAAATAATCCAGATTTTTTTAAAATAATTTCCTTTTTATTTGTAACAATAAAACAGTACCTTGTACCTGATCCAAACTAAGATATAATTAATCCTTATTGGAAGCAAACCCAGCCAATTGGGTTTATTAATGTTTACATGATTTTCTAGTAGACTTAAGGCATGAAAATCCAAATTACGGAAAGATCTATTATCCAGAAAACCCAAGGTCCCGAGCATTCTGGATAACAGATCCCATACCTGTACTAAAATTTTCACTTTATATTTTTCTTCCACAATTTGAGTAAATAGTTGCAAAAAATGCACTTGTGACTATTCTTGTGCCCACAGCTATTGAAGATTTATCATGATTAAACATTAAACAGGGCTGGATTTCCTCTTTTAGCGCCCCTAGGCCGCCTGAGTCCTAGCAACGCCCCCTGCGAGTGCATGCACGTCTGCAAATGCACGCACATCCCACCGTGAGTGCATTCTCCCCAATGATGCGACTGGGCTGCATGCTGCCCTAGGCCTGGGCCTTTGTGGTCTCGCCACAAATCCGGGCCAGATAAAATGTGGAACCTTCTAAAGAAGTCAGTGGGAAGAGTATCTAAAGAATTTTATATTATTTTACGGTTTTCAAATTTAATAAAAAGACAAGATTTAGACAAGATTTCGTGAATTTATTTGCCAGTGGAGAAATGCGGAAATTCACCGTGAATACATTCACGCATCACTAGCCACAATATCATTATAAATGAAAAAAGTTGCCACTCTTCCCTTGTATTTGTAAAAAAAACAGTTAACACATTTGCAATACAAAATATAGAGAAAAAGTGGAATGTAGAGACAAATAATGTTTACAATTTTTTTTATTCATTTCCATAATTGACATTCCGCTGTCTCAATCCACGCAATGTACAAAGCCATTTTTATATTACAGCCTTGCTCCAAGCAGTAAAAAAAAAAGTGTTTTTACTCATCGGTTCTGACTTGTGTGTTTGTAAAAAATAAGAATTTAAAAAAAAAAAATGTAACTTCTCACAATACTGTGAAACATTAGATTATCTTTTGTAGCAATTTACTTAATCTGTATAAAATAATTTTTGCAGTTTTCGTTTCAGTCCAGGGTAAATATTTCCTAAAAAGATGGATAATCTGTGCTTATACCCGATTATGGACTCTGTGTTTATGGTAATATTAAGACAAAAAAATTAAGCTGATACATACAGTACCTGTAACACTTAACAGACTTTTTTGGTAACAATAATCCTATGTGATTTAGAGGGGGGGGTGACATTGTGCTTAGAAATCCCCCCTCTTGTGGTACCTTGGAGAATCAGTGGCTTTATCTACTTGCCCTGGGGCCACCATTTCTTTGTCTGAAAGGCTATTCAATCCTTTTGCTATCACAGTGAATGTCCAGGCCAAAGGCTTCAGGGCATATAGCTTGGGCCTCTACATAAGCAGAAACCTTATCAATGTATATGACTGTTTTACTGATAATAATCTTGTAGTTCTGTACCTGTATAAGCACATTCTCTATGTACTGTATACAGAAAATGGAGATAGTATCGATTTAGAGTCTTAAGATTTTTTTTCAACTTTTGTCAGTAACAGATATTTATGGATTAAAAAAATAAAGAGATTTCAACAAAAAATTGTATTTTTTTTTACTAGTAACAGAAACATTTATCAAGCAGTATATATTATATATATATTCTAATTCATGCTACTGCATGAGATCTATCGCGCATTTACCTGCGTGTGACACTACAGGAGTTCTGTGCCTCCACTATATTGGAGAGTAGGTAAACTATAAAATTGTCTGCCTCCACCCAGGGTCAGGACAGATTAAACTGTTATACCTTTCCCTGGGAAACTTATGAGACCCAGGAGGTATAGAGGCCCCAGGCCCTAATAAATATACAATTTCAATAAATATTGGTAATACAGGTCAACCTCTAGACATTTTGGTGGCCAGCAGATTTTTGCCCCATAATTGGCTGAAATTGAGCTAAGTCACCGGAAAATGCAAGAATGCTTAAAGGACGGGACACTGGGGTACAGAGCCCAAAATCTGGTAACTCCTGACTTCTACACAAGTCAGTCCCATTGCATGCTGGGTATTGTAGTCTTACATTAAACTTGGCAGTCGACAAATTGTTAAACAAAAACTACATTACCCAACATACATTTGGAGACTCAGGCTTGGCTCATTAGGGCAAAAAAAAACTTTAGCTGGTTTCCAAACTACAAACCAGACAAAGGCCTAAAAGTAGCCCACTTTGCCTGGAAAGCTGCCAACCTGGCAACCCTGACACACAGGGATATAGCTGAAAGGTATATTTCCAGAACATTGTAACTTTAAATACAAGCAGACATAGATCCATTTACAGTTTCTCATTGATGGTGCTGTTTGTAGCCACACAAATGAACAAGTAAATGCTTCCCACAATGATCATCTAGTATATACTCAACGTTACAGGATAATTGTTCCCAGCACCCCAGAGGTAGAATTGACTGCCTTTGGTGCACAATCCCCACTGAAGGTGAATCTCACAGGGGTCCCGCGCTCCAAGGATCTCTCCATCCCTGCGTCTAACCACTTGAGCTCCTAGCTGGTGGCCTTGACACCCATGGGTACTAACCCCCTGGTCTCCTTGTTGGAGTCTCTGACTGCTCTCTAAATAACTCCTGGTCCTGTCTTTCACTCCTAGAATGACTATAACAGATCTGCCCTTGCACTTACTTCACCTAATCTGGAACCTTCCTTTATTCCAGGCTCAATGCAGCACCACTGTCCTTTCTCCAGCAAGTGTGCAGCCCAAAGAGACTGAGCACATGTGGGAATACCCTTTTATAACCTCTGGGGAACTGCTCCCCCTCCCCTCTAAGAAGAAGGACCCAGCCTAGCCAGCTAACTAGATCCCTGGCTTATAGAAAAACCTTACCCTTTTATTAAATAGAATAGTGACATCTACTGGCCAGTACAAACTGAACTGCCAGTACAATACTTTCACATCTGAAAAAAGAAACAGCTTCCCTTATATAACTGAGGACCCAATCTAGCTGACTAAGTTATGCCCAGGGGACCCAAGGACCTAAAGGTTAGCAAAACCTTTACCCCCCTACATATATATATAACATATCGATGGTGGAACCTACTTACAGGACAGGAAGTGATATATATATATATATATATATATATATATATATATATATATGTGTGTTCTGAAAGTACCTGCGCTCACTTCTCAATCAGAGGTGGGTACTTGGTCCATTATGGCATATAATATATACATAGTAACATAGTAACATAGTAAGTAAGGTTGAAAAAAGACACATGTCCATCGCGTTCAACCTTTTTTTTTTATTAACTACCTATCTGCCAGTTGATCTTGATATAATATATATATATAGAGAGAGAGAGAGAAGGAAACCAGTGCCATGTCAGTCAACATAGGTAAACAGTAGTTGTAGAAGTCATTTTAGTCAAGACAGGCAGCCATTGTAGTTTTAGAGATAATGTTGGTCAAGACAGTCAATCATTGTAGCTGTAGAGGTCATATCAGTCAAGACAGACAATCAGGGGCAGATTTATCAAGGGTCGAAATTTGAAAAACGTCAAAATTTGAATTCAAAAAGATCAACCGAAATTAAATCAAAGTATTTTTGGCCAAATTACGATTGAATAGGTCAGTAATAGTGCATTTGATCAAGTTTAATTCAAAGCCTTCCACCAATTGACTGCAAATAGGTTCTAGGAGGTCCCCTCACAGGCTAAAACAGCAATTCGGCAGGTTTTAGATGGGGAATGGCCAAAGTCAAATTTTTAAAGAGACAGTACATAATACATTTCAAAATTTGAATTTTCTAATTTTTCAAGTCTAATTGAAGTACACAGAAATTAGCTTGAAATTCGAATTTTTTAAATTCGAATTTTCACGTCGACCTTTGATGATTCTGCCCCGGTGTGTAGTTGTAGAGGTCATGTTGGTCAAGATAGGTATCTATTGTAGTTATAGAAGTCCTGTTTTCAAGATAGGCAACCATTGTAGCTTTAGAGGTTCCTGTTGGTTAAGATAGTAGTGGTAAGCATGCAGTGATTTTTGTTCACAATAATTAACTTTATTAGTCTTTACGTGCTTAAAGGGGTTGTTCACCTTGAAATCAACTTTTAGTATAATGTAAAAAGTGATATTCTGAGACAATTTGCAATTGGTTTTAATTATGTATGATTATTGGTTTTCTTTTTCTGGGTTGAAGAATATTAAATAATTGCAATTAATGAAAATAGCAATTGTAAAACTGCTTAGGTGACAACTTTATACCAGATAACAGTTAAAGTTTTGTATTATAACTATGTACCAATTGAGTAAGATTCTGATTGTGTTAATGACAAAGTTAAACCTAAGAAATAAGAAACTGATTCATTTAAAATTACAGTTTCTAAGCACTTTTGCTATTTACTTCTCTAGTTTTTAAGATATCTGCAATTTTTAAACTGCTAAAAAATAAACAACAGTTCCACGTGCTGGGCATATTTGGGTGACTAACTACAGTCAGCTGAAAATGAATTTTCTGAGAAAAGAAAAGTCTTGCGATGTTGCTGTTTTTAGAACTGTCCAGAGAAACATCAGGCTCTTCTCTGTTCATTAACCGCACTTGTGTGTATGTTATTCTATGTAACACCCTATTCTTCTTTTTCATCTGTTTCTTCTGTTATCCTGCTCTCTGTATAATTAAATATTGGCACTTTCGTCACTGCTGTTCTATTTCTGAAAACATTTAAAGAAAACAATGAAACAACTGTATCTGGAAGTGCATGTTATTCGTTTAGCACTTGTGCCTCCTCAATCAATGTCAAGCACCAGCGGCATATCCGGATTGAATTATTGGGAACACCTCGTCCTGCTGTTTCTAAATGTTACCTGTCACTGGCAGAACCATTTATGACATCACAGGTGGGTGACAGATGGCCATCGGGGAGATGCAACACATTGAATCCGACATGCACATGTATCCATTAATATCTTGAAATTAAAAAAATGATGCATGTTTTTAGAATAGCATCAATTTTACTTTCACTTCTTTCAAAGGTTTACTATATATGCTTTAATATAATATAAAGGTAAATGTGTTCAAAATTCATTCATATTAACAGTACATGTATCCTTTAATATATTGGAATTAAAAAAAATAATGAATGTACATTGAAAAAGTGCTTAGCAATTTTACATTCACTTACTATAAATATTTACTTACTTATTTTTCTTGTCCAGTGCCTTACTGTTCCTCTAAGATAGTAGTTGTCTGACTTTTCTTGTTCAAGCACCTCATGGAGGACCAGCCTTTGTTCAGACCCCACATTAGCTTTAAACAAAGTTACAGCTATTGGAAAATATTAGTGCCATAGTTCCAAGAATATGTCACCTATTTGACTTTCTGGAGTATATAGCTCAGAAATTGCCATTATTGCCAAAGCTCGACCTAGGCTGAGCACCTTGCCACTTCTCATGGTCCAGTCCCACAATCTGATAATCCATACTGGAGTTTAGCATAATGGCCTGTGTGGTCTTTCATCTAGGAGCATGGCCAGAATGGAACTGTGGATTCACACTGCACCCCACAGAGGCAAGAAGGTGGTGGCAGCACTTTTATATTAGCAGGCCTGGATTTGTAATGAGGCCACAAAGTCAGGGCCTAGGGTGGCATTCTAAGGAGTACTAGGGACCCTCAGATCCCCAGTGCTTTGTTACGCCTGTTTGTGCAGGGGGGATGGCACACAAAGTTGGGCAGGCGCTAAAAACTTGCAGCCTATGGACGCCAAAGAGGGAAATCCAGCTGTGTGTATTAGAGCTTCTTAATATGCAATATCCAAATGTCAATAACATCAGACATGTTTGAAAATGTATCTTCCAGTTATGTCACATCAGCAGGTCCATTCATTCAGGCTGTTGGACAGAACAAACACATTGTTAGAATGGTGGCCATACTGTGTATAACCATATGGAATTCATCTGTTCAGCCCATGGTTCAGTAAGATACCATGTGTATCAGGGCCTCACTATGGCTGCCTTAAGGAGTGCCTCAATCCATAGTTGAAGCAACAATAACAGAATACAATGTATTTTAATAATTCATCACCCAATAAAGAACCTAAAACACAGAATGGCCGTTACTGCTTTGAAGGGAGTGATCTGAAATCATGGATGATAGTTCCCCTTAGAGATGAAATATTTTCTATGGAATTGTGCTGATATTCTTTTAATTTTATAGGTTCCCTTCCAGTGTTAGTGTTTCTTACTCAGTGTTCAGAAGCGCCAGGCAGCCTGAATTTGACCCAACGTCTCTTGTTTCCCAGTGTTGGGATTCCCAGTGCTGGTAAGTGAACTTGATTGTATTTCTGTATCTGGTACAAATGGTGAATCCTGACATGTAGCATAGTTGGGCTTTGTTAAAAAAATCAACAGGCCCTGGATCAGTGATGTTATTAATCAGTAAAAATAATAGTTCTGGTCTAGTGATCCATGTACATTCTGTAACTTAATCCCAAATAAAGCAAATCAATTTCAAGTACTGTTTCTCTGATTATGATCTAAAGTATACTATGTGTTAATTGCAAATAAGCAAAGATTGTCTTTTTATGAGGAAATGTTCTCCCTTAAGGTACATTCCATGTGATATGATATCTTTAAAATTAGTTTTCAGTGCCATGTCAAAAATAAGGGCACAAAATAGATTAATGGTCTTCAACTGTCCTAACGGCTTTGGAGGTGGATCTTCATATTTATGGAAAATAATTGTCCCGAAGGTACTTTAAAGCTCTGCTATATTAGTAGGCTAGGTCAAGTACAGATTTGGTGGGATTGGGGTCCAATTAAGGATCCACAGACCTAACACACAAGTGTTATATGGACAAAGAAAAGCTGAACATGGTGAGAACAGGACAAATGGAGACAGTAAGAGAAGATAGTGGTGCTTTGGCAAGATAGAGACAGTAGATGGTTAAAGGAAAACTATACCCCCCAAACAATGTAGGTCTCTATGAAAAGATACTGAGTAAAACAGCTCATGTGTAAAATCCTGCTTCATGTAAATTAACCATTATCATAATAATATACTTATAAGTAGTATGTGCCATTGGGTAATCATAAATAGAAAATTGCCATTTTAAAAAATAAGGGCCGCCCCCAGAGATCGTAAGATTCACCAATTAACAGACAGAGTTCTGCCTTTTGCTTCCTCACTTCTTCCTGTTACAGTTAGTGTTGTAGTATTTCTGGTCAGGTGATCTCTGAGGCAGCACAGATAGAGTCACGAAATGGTGGTTCAAGGCAAGAGATGTAAAAGGGCAATATTTATGTAAATATATATTCCAGTTTGGTAAGATTCTTTAATATGTCATTCAATTTGATATAAACTATCTGTTGCTTAAGTATTCATTTTGGGGGTATAGTTTTCCTTTAATAGTAGGCCAAGATGGAGACAGCAGGGCAAGATGGTGGAGCAAGATGAAGACAAAAGGGCAGGATGGTAACATTAGAGCAGGATGGATACTTAAGGGCAAGATGAAGAAAGTAGGGTTCGATGAAGACATTAGAAAGAGAAGAAGACAGTAGGAAGTGATGGAGACCATAAAGCAAGATGACAATAATAGGGTAAGATGGAGACTTCATTACAAGATAGAACAGTAGAGCAAGATGGAGACTTTAGGGCAAGATGGAGAACGTAGAGACAGATGGAGAGAAGAAGACATTGGGAAGTCCAATTAAGTGTTATATGTACAAAGAAAAGCTGAAGATGGTAAGAACAGGGCAAATGGAGACAGTAAGAGATAATGGTGGTGCTTTGGCAATAGTGACAGTAGATGGTTAATAGTAGGCCAAGATGTAGACAGCAGGGCAAGATGGAGAGGGTAGAGCAAGATGAAGACAAAAGGGCAAGATTGTAACATTAGAGCAGGATGGACAAACATTAGGGCAAGATGAAGAAAGTAGAGTTGGATGAAGACATTAGGAAGAGAAGAAGACAGTAGGAAGTGATGGAGACAGTAAAGCAAGA
The DNA here is from genome assembly GCA_038501925.1 of Xenopus petersii. Classification (NCBI taxonomy): domain Eukaryota; kingdom Metazoa; phylum Chordata; class Amphibia; order Anura; family Pipidae; genus Xenopus; species Xenopus petersii. The sequence goes on from CM076689.1 coordinate 78,624,186, forward strand.
TGACGATAATAGGGTAAGATGGAGACTTTATTATAAGATAGAACAGTAGAGCAAGATGGAGACTTTAGGGCTAGATGGAGAACGTAGAGACAGATGAAGAGAAGACCGTGGGAAGTGATGAAGACAGTAGAACAATATGGTGACAGTAGAACAAGATACTACATGAAGGAATCTGTTTTACCGTTTGACTCCTCCAGTTAAGATGATGGTGGGTGTAAGAACTTTTTTATTTGTTATTGGGATATGTACTGGGCACAAGTTTCTGCGGTCTTATAATATATTTTTATGAAGTTTCCATATCCATAAAGCAATACTAGACTGCTTTATTTATTTATTTGTGCCTGAATGGAAAAAGAGATGGAGACAGATGGTTACTACTGGGGCAAATATTCTATGAGGTCAAAACATACGCGGCAAAACATACATACAGACTCGTCCAAGTCATTGAGCCCTGCTCTCTGCCAAGGACAACTCTTCGACTCCCCCCTCTTCTTTATTCCCCCGAAGAAGGTGTCGGTTCCGCAGGGTCTTGAGCACAGACAAGCACTTGCCTCAGCATCCCCCCAGCAGCAAGCAGGCGTCACTCGCCACGGAGCTCTGCTTGTCGGTCCGGGAGTAACAGTCCTTGGATAGTAGGTTGAAGCCGTCTGCCTTCACTACTGCCATTCTGTTGGGCTTTGGCCACGGGATGTGGGGTAGGTGCCACTGCGCCACGCGGCGAGGACAGATTCCAGTGCACTTGAAGGCCGGGGTGATCTGTACAATATAGTGCTCCCTGAGGCGCAGCTTCACCTCGCTTTACAAGCTGAATATGGGAGATAGCCAGGGAGGAGAAATCCAGTGCCGCATGATGGATCGTCGTCCTGACGCCTTTTCTGAAGAGGAGAGGAAGCAGAGTTTCGGTAAGTTATTTCTTTATAAAGGCTTTGCAGTTTTAAAGTTTAATTTTTCTTGGGGTTTTATGTTACTGGTCCTTTAAATTATATTATTGGCATCAGCAGATACATGTTTGCTTTATTCCCAGATATTAAATCCATCACTCATACAGAACCACCTTGGGTGAGGAACCTTATTAGACCAGAATATATGGGCCTGGCACAGTCCATCTGTAATTGTTATAGGAAATCAATTAGTGTTTGGAATGAGCCCAGGACACATTTAAAATTCCGAACAGGACACATTACCCGCTGTTACTTCCCATTCTCTGCTGGAAATGCCCCAGAGATTATTTGCCAAGAGAAAGTTTATCTGAGGTGAGAAAGTTTTCTAAGCAAGAAATCCAAATTACAGCAAAACAGGATATATATATATATATATATATATATATATATATATATATATATATATATATATATATATATATATATATTGGAATAGAGAACACTTTGTTTAGTGGAGCATTGGCCATATGGAGGCTTCTGCGCTTTGGGGATTTTACATTTATTTCTGAGAATTATTTTCTACATATCTGTCAGACAGATCACAAAGGAAAGTAAAATGAGGCTATTGTGTGCTTTCTTTAAAAAACGTTGTGAATTATACGCAATAGTAAGCTGCCTTTCACTGGGATTTCCTAAAAGAGAGAAGGGAAATTGCTTTGGGGGGAGGCTACAGTGTAACAACATATTCATTTATATGGTGGGATTTAATGGCAGGTATAAAGTAGGAACAAATATGTGTAAATGTCACCATAATGTTATGCTGTAACTGTGGCTTTACTATAATTCATCATATAGACCTTCTCTTTACTACTGGCAAAAGGCCAACTACAGTCTGATCAGAGACACTTAAAAACAGTATCCATGGAATATAAGAACCCAGTAGGGGAAAGAGATTCTAGGAAACACATAAGGCTCCTCTGAGCAGAAGTAAAAGTGAATACAAAATGCTACAAATCAACAGCATATTCATGATAATGGTTTGATTTTGTTTATATATTGGGGGAGTTGCAAGGGCATTGCTTATTGGGCTTTTGCAGCTCAAGTTCCCTTTGGAGGTCTAACCTTTGGTCAGAGCTCCCTTAGCTCATAACAAGGTTGCAGATATATAGAAACATTGGGGTAACAGTCACCCTGCTATAGTTCTAGGTGGTACTCAGGGCATAAATAAATACTCACCCCAGATCTCACCCTAACTGGCCTTCAGGCTGGGCCCCCTTAGCTCATAACAAGGTTACAAGATATATAGAAATGTTGGGGTAACAGTAACCCTGCTATAGTTCCAGGGGTACCCAGGGCACAAATAAGCACTCATCCCAAATCTCACCCTTATTAGCCTGCAGGTTTAGCCCCCTTAGCTAATAATAAGATAACAGATACAGATGTGTTCGGGATAATAGCAGTCCAACATCACTAACCTGTCCACTGTTTTTGGTAGAAATTCTGTTTCTACATGGCAAATAATTTACTAGTAGGTGTAGTAGATTAATATAAAACCTACAGACCCAACAGGCATGCATGCTGCTGATTCTGTGAAATTGAATCATTAATTGAGGCCTGTTCCAAATAATAGCAGTGTTCAAAATAACAATAGCTTGTTTCGTGTGGAAATGATCTCAAATGCTTTAAAAGGCAACCAAAACCTGAAAGAGGTGGAAGGAAACAGAAAACTACCAATCGAATGGATAGAAGAATAGCAAAAATGGCAAATAACACACTGAATGGGCTAAAAAGAAATGGGGCAACTTCTTGAGGACAGTTTGTCCGACGACCCCCAAACACTGAATTCAAGTGACAGTACAGTGTGAAGACAGTGAAACATGGTGGCACAAGCATCATGATATGGGGATGTGTCTCATACTCTGGTGTTGGGTCTATTTATCACATACCAGGGATCATGGATCAGATTTAATACATCAATTACTTGAAGAGGTCATGTTGCCTTATGCTGAAGAGGAAATTCCACTGAAATGGGGGTTTCAACAAGACAATTACCCCAAACACACCAATAAATGAGCAACATCTTGTTTCCAGACCAACAAGATTGACATTATGGAGTGGTCAGCCCAATCCCTGGACCTTAATCCAATAGAAAACTTGTGGGGTGAAATCAAAAATGCTGTTTCTGAGGCAAAAGCAAGAAATGCAGAAGAATTGTGGAATGTAACAGGTGCCAGAAGTTGGTGGTCTCCATAAACACAGATGTGCAGCAGTTATAAACACTGCTTATACAACTAAATATTAGTTCAGTGATTCAAAGGAAAGCAAAATCTTGAAACATTTTTCAGTTTATATAGTGAATGTTTGAGTTGTAAAAAAGAATGGAGACACTGCTATTTTTGAAACAGCCTAATATCCCCTTTTCTTCACTTTATGTAAAGGAATAACACAAATCTGATTCATTTTCCTTCATGTTATGATTTGGAATAGAATGTGCAGTGTTTCCAATGCATTTGTGTTAATGGAAATTTCTTATTCTCTCTACCTTCCTTGTGGGTCGGTTTGGTTCGGGCCAGCTCCTGCACAAAATCTTGGGGCACTGGTCTTGGGAGGGGGCTGGTTAGGGTTGGGTGTGGGTCGAGTAATGTCGCTGTGACCACAAAATTAATACAAAAACAAGAAGGCCTCTGCACTCAAACAATTATCATTATATTACAGACAATGAGACATTTTGTGCATTAAGATACTAAAAAAAGTCCTCTCTTTAAAACAAACCAGGGATTGTTTGTCCAAAAATTGCAATATATTTAAGCTGGTCAACTCATTCAAAGTCATTTCAGTTTAATTCATTAATAATTTTAATGCTTCATTATACATTTTACAAGGACTGATGCTATCTGCATGTGTTAGCACTACATAAATAAAGGAAAAGGCCGAGACTTTGTTCGGCACGATGGCTAATCGATAGCACTTCTGTCTTGGAGCACTTGGGTTCTGAGTGCTATAACACTCTGACCATTGTCTGTATGGAGTATGTTGTCTGTGTGTGTTGGTCTACTCTGAAACAGGTAGGTGTGTGTGTGGTGTATGAACATTGTGTGTTAGTGAGAGTAGTCCTAGGTAGATGTAGAGAAAACAGAGAAACTACATGATGGAGTTGAACTCCAGAAGACCACAGAGCGCCCTGGGACAGGTGAAGCTGAGAGGGGCATGACTGAGGAACGAGTAGTTCAATAAGGTGGTGCCTGGAATGCTAGGCATTCTGGGGATTGCAGGAAAAGGAAGGTGAGGCTTAAGGGGAGGGACTTAGTTGTTAAATAAGGGTGAGAGAGGCGGGAAGAGCCATTCTTACCTTTTAGGGACAAGGAACAACAGGTTTTTTCCCTCCCGCCTGCCCAAAAAGGAAGGTGGGGAGTTCAAAGTCGCAACTTGGCATAGTGGGACTCCCCTACTGGGTAGCCAAAAGGGGTGGTATTGCCAAGGTGAGTTGGCCCGGGGCTAGGTCTAGGGGCAACGAGGCACAACAGGTAGGAAAACAAGTGATGGTGGCTTAGCCTTAGGCTGGAGAATGGGTAGGTTAACAGGAATACCGTTAAGTTATTGCAAATATATGGTTAAATGTTATATGCAGCCTTCAGCGGCTTGTAATTTTACACATGTCAAATTGTTACTCATTGTTTTGATATAATAACGATGGTTTGTTGGTGGATAATTTTATCAAAGTTTTGAATAAGGTTATGGAATAAACAAGCTGCGGCCTTTTCACCCAAGAAAGTCTTATGGTCGATTATTTGGTGGGGGTTAATAAAGATTTTGGGGAACGACATTGAGTTATACTAAGTCAAGGGCAGATACACAGAAGTGCTAGCCACCGTATAGGCATGACTTGCCCCTAGAAAAATATATATAAATATATTATTATTGGCAGGCCAGGATTAAACTTAAATCTCCAGCACTAAATCCTACTAACACTAACCATTATACGCCTCACCACTCATATCAAGATTTATTGCCTTCTGCAGTGGAGTATGTGGTATTTAATTTAAATCTCTATAAATGCTGCTTAAAAACATTAAAGATACATGAATGTGATGGTGGCTTAGTGGTTACTGTTGTTGTTTTGTTCTGCTTGGGCTTAAGTTCAATTACAGCCTTAGTTAAAAGACATTTTATGTTTTGTGCCTCAAAAGGGTGAGGTGGATTACAATTGGGATGGAGAAAAAATGGATGTGACAGAGAAGATCTGGTGGAGAGAGAGATGTTAGAGAAGTAATAGAGAATAGGGATGGAAAGAAGCTATATGAAAGTAAGGAGGGGATAGAGAAGGGAATGTTGAAAAGAAGAGAACCATGATACATAAAGATGGATAGAAATATGCACAGTTGGCCTGTGCGTGAATGACAGTGTAATATAATCTCTGCTTATAGCCAGGGAACAATGTCTCCCACATTGGTGCTACTCACTCCTAAAATATGGAGCCCTAAGTCACACAACATTTTTCAGTTTCTGGATACAAGTCTTATAAACCGGATTTCCGTGGTCAATCCTCTGATCCTTGTGATACAGAGATTTACCCTAACATTGCACCACACCTAAATAAATATTTTATTAGAACTTTTAGCACAATAATTTAAGGTTAACAGTGATGAATAAGGAAACTGCAACTTGTCCAAAAAACATTTTGGCACATATAAGGCGTTCCCGGGCTTCTAAATTTGCAGCAGCAGTGCAACTCCAGCCAGGGTCCACTTGGATGGATTCTCCTTTGTTTTGAGATCAATGTCCACACGTAGGTTGGGCCCCTTTGGCATGGCCAGCATTAAGTCTTTAAGTCGGCTGTCCATGATGACTTCCACCTTGAAGGTGCAAAACAGAACTGGTTTAATACAAACCAGCCATGGGCTTCAGTAGGAAATGCTGGGATTGGTAGTTCCAAAAGACCTTCAGAATAATATTCGATACAAGGTTTAAAGGTAAGTTGATAAATTTTGCCAATGCATTTCTTTTCACCAATAGATTAGAGATTAGAAAAATTTCCTTTTGCATTCCTTTCAGATACCCAAAAGCACTATATAATTGGAAGAACGATGGGACTGTATTCACATGAACGGGGAAGTGGAATATTTATGGGACTGGAGAGCAGCACATACATCAGAGACAGGTGGATATGCTTGTATATATTATATTAATGGGCTCACAAGAAGCCATTTGTACATAGTTCTCCTTTGAGAAGATCGATTGGGCTTTCCCTCTTATTAATTATATCAAGTCACTCTCAGTATTAAATGGGGGAAGTAAAGGAGAGAAGAACCTCAGTCAAGTAGTTATTGTCAGGAGGCCTATCGGCTCCCACAGGGAGAAGTCAGGTCCAAGGAGGAAGCTTTGGGATAAAAGTCCAAGTTCAGGTACAGGCAAGGGTTCAAGAATGCAGCAAGGTCAAAATCCAGGCAGAAGTCAAAAGGCAGAAAGAAACAGTTCAGGCAAGGTCAAGGTCAAGGTCAAGGTCAAAAAAGCAATCAGTTAGCAACAATAAAGCACGGAGGGATTCAGCGTCCTGGGTGCCCTTTTATTACAAATCTTGGTGCCAATGACGTCATTACGCCAGCATCACCGTGCCAGCGTCACCACACCGGCGTCCAGAACCAAGTGTCAAACATGGGCACCTCCATCTTTGATCTTTGACCACTGGGACGGCAAGACGCACCGACGCGTCCTGACAGTTCTGCACCTCCGATGATGGACCAAGGCTACAGTTCTTAATTTTGTTACTATACAGCTGTTGTTAAAACATGATTGAAAGTGTTAAAAGGGAAAGTTAACCAACTTTGCAGTTGGTATTTGCACTTCTCTCTAACCTTGAACTTACAGGCTCAATAGTCTATATTGTTAAACTGAAGGCTCTGTTGTAATACACCTAACTTTGCCAACTCCCCCCCCCCCCCGTTAAACAGGAACCTTAATAACTAGATAGAAGTGTTTTCAGTGAACTGGTTACTATGAGAACATTCTAATTCTAAACACAGATTGCTTCTGAGCATTAAAAATGAACTAATAAGGAACATCACGACAATGAAAACCCATCATGCCAAAAGTTTAATGCCAGGCAAAGTTTCCCATTAATTTATGGCCCCGCCAGACAAATGGCCAGTGATACATTTCTGCAGATGACTCCGACATGAAGGATGGGGTTCATTTGTATTGAGGCAGTTTAGGCCAACGCATGCATCTTGGAAAGATACCAAAAATAAATAAAGGCAGACAATGGTGCTGCATGCTAATGTGCTGCCCAGATATTTGGCTGCTGCCGCCTATTTGTTTACCCATCATGCATCATAAACTCACTCTTTTTCAAAATTGTCTTAGTGTCTTAGTCAATCCATCTGTCTCCTATGCGCAATAACAGAAATCTTACCTATAAGGAAGAAATCAAATAATTTTAAGCCTGAGAGACCAGAAAACTTTAGGAATAATAGGAAAATATCACACTCTGCACTTTTTCTCCCTTCATTAAATCAGATTTTCAGACTCTCTCATAATTTATTGTGCTGCTGATTTTCATAATCTTTCCTTGATCTTTAGGTGCAGTGAACATTTACTCACAAGGTAACATGAAGTTGAGAGAGACATATTGTTCCCACCTGCACCCGCCCCACTGAGGATGCTGAGATACCCACAGTGGGTTGTGTCAGGACTCTGTTTAAGGGTTGCAGTTTGGAGCAGGTCTAATAACCAGGTAAAGCCATTCACAGAATGCTGAGCTGCTTTTTCCCTGGACCTACTTACAGGGGTAAATATGTCCCTGTAGACCTGAAGTGGTTAACTCCAGGAGATGGATCAATCTGATTACAGAAAAATATATATTTCCTCGATATATTGGGGTGGGGGCAAATTCCCTGTGATTAGAGGCTTTGCCCTCATATTCCATGAGCACACAACCCCATGAAGGGCTGCCACAAGAAATTATGGGTTTTCATAGAACTTAGTTGGCAGGACCCTCCTTCCATGGGGCCAGTGGCAGATTTACGCAAGCTCTAGAGGCCCAAACATAAAATGGACCCAGTGTTAAGTTAAAAAGGCTGGATGGACCAGGGGCAGTGCCATGATGGGTCAGTAGCAGAACAAGAGAAGGGGAGGGGTGACACATAGGTCCTACCATTGGTTAATCCATCCCTGCAAGGGTCCTAGGTTAGATCACTGCCTGATTATCTAAAGTGAATGCTTGACAATTTCCATCTTGACCCACACCACCTTGCCTCTTTACACCGAAACACACAATGATCCACCCAAACCCCACCTAATTTGTAGACAAATCACATTGTAAAGTTTGCTATCAATGCCACCAGGTCCCCAAAAGGACTCCCACTCCTCTTTGAGGTCTGGGCATTGCAGTAGGTGCTGACATACCTCTCAACATTCCTAAAATAATGGTGATAATTGCAATTCTGCCCAAGCAACACATCTATCTACTTAACCACATCTTCATATTCCTAGACCACCCCACAATCTGCTCCTTTGTGTAATCTATGACTATGCAGTTATAAACATATGTTGAAATTGCTTATCAGCCCATATACCTTGTGGCTTCCCCATTTGAAGAGTTCTCCATAGCTGCACCCCTGGGAGCAACATAATTGGACCCATAAGCATTAACTTCAAGGCCAAATCCAGCTTGCGGAGGCAGGGGCATAAATTCGGGGCTAGGTTCCCCCTGCAAAATATAAAATTCTGGGCCTCTTCTGCACATAATCGCCAATGGCCCACAATCAACCCATCACATATACCTTCAGCTGACCCACTACCCTGTGCTCCACATTCCCACAAGTTGCCAATGATCTCCCCACTGCACATACTACAGAGGAAACAGGCCCCCTGTACCCCTACAGGGTCTGCTTCCTCTGCAGTTATGGCCACTCCATGGAGGAAATGCATCCACCAAAACCCCCCCTAATTTGTAGACTTGCTGGTTAAGGTGTTTGTTATCTTGTACTCCTGCAAGGTGATCACAACTATACAGGATTCACTCCTCAACCTTGGCCAGGAGTTCATCCAGTATATCACCCAGCGTTGCCTTGACCGGGAGCAATTGGCAAATTCAGAACAGTAAAATTATATCAAAGATTTATGGGTAAAAGTCTTTCTGATAATTGGATTGCAAGCTCTGCTGTACAGGATCGCTTCTTGTGTTATATGCATGTTACACAGACCACAGATACACAAGAGGGATCTTCAATGTTGCTTTTGTGACTTTCTGACTCTCTATCACTGGCCTTAAGAAGAGTCCTAGAGCCGCAATGCTGGGCTACTACATCTGCAGTTTGATTACCCCAAATGGGAGGCTAGACAAGTCCCAAACTGATGCACTCAAATCCAAAGTTTACTGCCTTGGTGCTGGTTAAAGTCGATCATATATATAGCAAAAAAACCGCACTCACAGGTCTTCTTATTGGTGAGACAGAAAACATTTACTATTTACACTATATTATATTGGAGAGGGATGTGGTCTGTGCTGTGCATTTATTTAGTTTCTCTCTGTTTAGACTATGAATAAATGTAGGGGGCTGTCCTGCTGAATTTTGCTTAGTATTGTGGAATAAATCATGTTATTATCTGATTATTATGATTTTTTCCATAAACCAGATTGGCTTACATAAAAATTCAATGCTGTGTTGTTCCCCTATACAATGTATTCCAGCACAGCAGGCCCGGACTGGCAATCTCTCAGTTCGGGCAAATTCCCGAGGGGCTGCTGTATATTTTCTATAAGTGGGCCGCTGCTGATCTAATCGCCGTATTAGAAAGTTCCTTTCAAAGAATCCAGCGGGCTCTAGGACCGCTCCTCCATCCTCTCTGCCACTGTGGCTCCGCCCCTCCTACTCCTCAGTTCAATCAGGTTCAGCGTTCCAAGTTACTGTCTGCCCAGCTTCCTTATCTCCTTCCCTTCCCTCCCACTGGCCACAAGCTCCTGCCGCCGCCGCTTCACTCCTCCTATTTGCATAAAGCTTTGCGCGCTCCTGCAATGGGCTGCGCGCTCCCGTGCTCAGTGTAACTATGGCTCGTCGTGGGATTGCGTGCTGTCTGTCATCTCATGCCCGCAACTACACCAAGCATCGTGATGCCCAGAATCCCTTACTATCACGTGTTTACTCGCTTGGGCAACCTTCAGCATCCTCTGCTGGGCTGCTGCTGTAAGACCTGCTGGAAGTTGTAGTTCGCTTCGCCGGTATCTGGACGACTGCTTTCTACCCCATATGGTTTTCTTGAGATTCCAAACAGTGCGTTCCACCAAAAGCTATACATTATAGACACATTTAGCAGGGATTTAAACTGTTACAACACAGTAATTTGAAACAAAATGAGGGAGAAACTAATGTTTTAACAGTCCAGTAAAGGCAGCCCCACTTTCCAATATACAGAAACAGCAAGTACATGAGCAGGTGCATCCACACAGGTTTCCCGGAGCTGTGGAACAACTGGAAAGGTTCCGGGAGAGTAGAATTAACAGCTCCCCTAAGGGAAAGTCTGGGCAGCGCACTTATCTTGCATGGAGACAAGCCAGGCATCTAAAAGGGGCATTCCAGGCCCAATAACCAGCATTCCAGGCTCCAACACCTTCACCACATAGAAGCATTACAGGTGCCTTAGCAATAAGAATTCCAGTTTTCTAACCAACTAATAACAAGTATTGCAGGTTTAATATTAAACATTTTGGTGCTTAAGCTACTAAATAGGATTCCAGGCTCACGTTTTATCACTAACCAACAAATATAGCTGTCTCACCAACAAGCATTCTGGCTCGGGTTGCCACCTGGCTGGTATTTTAACGGCCTGGCCGGTAAAAATTATGGTTGATCCCAATGTTATCAATAGGAAAAAAAGATTACTATATAGGAACGCCGGTATTTTTTGTCCAGAAAAGGTGGCAAACCTAATTCTGGCCAATGTATACCTAAGATGATTTCCAGGCTCACCAATAAGCATTCCAACCATTGCGCTCATACTCCCAAGGTACATTAATAAATATTTCAATACAAGTCCAATCAGGGATGGGCGAATTTGACACGTTTTGTTTTGCCAAAAAAATCGCCGGCAACGAAATGTCGCCAACGCCCATTACAGACTATGGGCGTCAAAAAATGTTTTTGGACATGCGTTTTTTGGGGTTTTTTTTTATGCACGACACCATACAAGTCTATGGGCATCATTTCCGTGGCGAAACAAGGTGAAAAAAACTCACCCATCCCTATTTACAAAACAGTACTTCATGGTATTGCCTGATGTGTTTCACACCTTCCAGGTCCACAAGATCTGGTCTCTGCTCATAAAGTGAGGGTTAAAGCTTCTCATGTTTGGTTTTAAAGGGATACTGACCCCAGACATTAAACCTTTTTTTATATCTATAATAATATTTTCTTTGTATGCTATCATTTTTCCATAAAGTTATTTGTCCGATGCGTTTACACTAACTATCTGATCCAACATGTTCCTTTGTGAAGGGGCTGCCATATTTGTGCAGCAGTAGTTTGTTAGCATTATAGCCCTAAAGGTGGCCATACACAATAAGATGGTCGCCAAAACGAGTGGCACTTTCCCCAAAATGCCCACCAACAGTAAGGCCAAATGTTCAGATTATACAAAAGAAATGAGCTCCGATAGATTGTAGGACCTTATGAAATATCCAATGTGGTTCTCGATCGCAGGAAAAATTACACCTGCCAGATCCGTAGGAGACCGATTTTTGGCCAGATATTGAACAGGGAGACTCATCGGATGCCTCCACGCATTGGCAGATAAGCTAACGAATCGGTCTAAAGGACAGATATCGGCAGCTTTCATCTGCACATGTATGGCCACCCTAACTGACAAGTTGAGAAGGGACAGTCAAGGTTGGCAACAGGCCCGGACTGGCAATCTCTCAGTTCGGGCAAATTCCCGAGGGGCTGCTGTATATTTTCTATAAGTGGGCCGCTGCTGATCTAATCGCCGTATTAGAAAGTTCCTTTCAAAGAATCCAGCGGGCTCTAGGACCGCTCCTCCATCCTCTCTGCCACTGTGGCTCCGCCCCTCCTACTCCTCAGTTCAATCAGGTTCAGCGTTCCAAGTTACTGTCTGCCCAGCTTCCTTATCTCCTTCCCTTCCCTCCCACTGGCCACAAGCTCCTGCCGCCGCCGCTTCACTCCTCCTATTTGCATAAAGCTTTGCGCGTTCCTGCAATGGGCTGCGCGCTCCCGTGCTCAGTGTAACTATGGCTCATCGTGGGATTGCGTGCTGTCTGTCATCTCATGCCCGCAACTACACCAAGCATCGTGATGCCCAGAATCCCTTACTATCACGTGTTTACTCGCTTGGGCAACCTTCAGCATCCTCTGCCGGGCTGCTGCTGTAAGACCTGCTGGAAGTTGTAGTTCGCTTCGCCGGTATCTGGACGACTGCTTTCTACCCCATATGGTTTTCTTGAGATTCCAAACAGTGCGTTCCACCAAAAGCTATACATTATAGACACATACATATACATTATAGACATAGACTCTCTGCCACTGTGGCTCCGCCCCTCCTACTCCTCTGTTATCTTGCTGCCATGCTGTGTGTAGGCCATCTGGGGGGCAAAGGGGGGGGGGGCAGCCATCCCAGGCCCAGCAGGATTTAGGCTTAAAATGGGGCCCAGCTGTGCTGCTATTTTAGGATTAGTCGGCCCCCCTTAAGATCAAGGACATTGCTGAAGCTGAAGACCTCTCTCTCTGCACTCTCTGTGAGTCTGTCCCTCTCTCTGTCACTCTGTCCCTGTTACTCTATCTTCCCCTCTCTCTGTCTCTCTCTGCACTCTCCGTCACTCTTCCCCTCTCTATGTCTCTCTCTGCACTCTATGTCACTCTGTCTCTCTCTGCACTCTCTGTCACTCTATCTCTGCACTCTGCGTCTCTCTCAGTCTCTCTCTGCACTCTCTGTGAGTGCCTCTCTGTGAGTTTCTGCCCCTCTCTCTGTCTGTCTCTGCCCCTCTCTCTGAATTACACTTAAAGGGGTGGTTCACCTTTAAATTAACTTTTAGAATGTTATAGAATAGACAGTTATCAACTTTTGAATTGGTCTTCATTGTTTATTTTTTATAGTTTTTTAGTTATTTGCCTTTTTCTTTGGATTCTTCTTAGATTTCAAATGGGGGTCACTGACCCCATCTAAAAACAAATGTTCTGTAAAGCTATAACTTTATTGTTATTGCTACTTTTTTTTTACTCATGTTTCTATTCAGTCCTCTCCTATTCAAATTCCAGTCTCTTATTCAAATTAGTGTATGGTTACTAGGGGAATTTGGACCGTAGGAACCAGACACCTGAAATTACAAACTGGAGAGCTGCTGAATAAAAAGCTAAATAACTCAAAAAACACAAATAATAAAAAAGGAAAAACAATTGCAAATGGTCTCAGAATGTCCCTCTCTACATCATACTAAATTTGTGAGAAAGGCAGCTCTTTATGCGCATACATTTTTTCAGTCTTAAACCAATATATGAGTGGATGTGTACAAGTCAGACCATTGTGTCTTTACATGTGGGCTGCTTTGATTCTTTTATGCCCGGGCTGATTTTTACCCCCAGTCCGGCCCTGCAGCACAGAGATGGATTCAAACTACTAAGTTATTTCATTTGTTTGTTTGACAGGCCTAACGTCTGTTTGTGATGCATGTTCAGCAGGGCTGATGCCCTAATATAAAATTTAATTTTACAAAGAATTACAAAGAATAAAATAGCTATTTAACCTCCATATTACTATTTCCTGGGGCAAAAAGCATGAGGGTATAGCTTATTGTGTGCTCAGAGTATTCCTTCTTTGTATGTTTGTATTTAAAAATTTGCGGAAGAGATGCCATATTGTTTCTCTTAGACAGTACAGTATGAGGGTATATGTTATTGTGTGCCAAGAACATTCCTTCTCTGTATATTTGTATTTATACATTTGGGGAAGAGATGCCTTACAGTATGAAGGTATAGTTTACTATGTGCCCAGGACATTCCTTCTCCCTTTATATTTGTATTTATACATATGGGATGGAGCTGCAATGTTGCTTCCCTTAGACAGAAAGAAGAGAACAATTAGAAGCTTGCAGGGGTCTTCCAGCCTTCAACATATACATTTGGAGGACCCCTGGTAGCTTGTGCCAGAGTCAAATATGAAATAAGGGTGAGTGCCACTACCTGATGGTATCCATTAAAATCCATTTTACAAGGAAGTGGAAAGTCAGGGGCCAAATACAGGGCCCCTCCCAACATAAACTCCTCCAGGTATGTCCTGCAGAGCCGCCGATCCCAGTCATCTGTAATGTGACCCCCATACATAATCTCATCAAATGGCACCTGAGGTAAAAAGAACCTATGAGTGGGTATACGGAGGTGAGTCAGGAATGGAAGCAGAGCTGTCACTAGAGGGAGCAATACTGTTCCATGTACTGGTCACACTCATTTCTAAGCATATTAGGCGTCATCAACATTTTTCCCCGCAAATATTTATCACTCCAAATGCATTAAAGTCAATGGGTGTTTTTGGTTTTGCCGACTTTTTTTGCGGGGGGATTTTGCTGCAGTTTCGCGTAAGTGCGAGATTTTGCTGCAAATCCATGCCTGGCGAAAAAAGTTAATAATAATTGGCTAATTCAGGGTGTGACTGAGGCTTATAAAAGGGGATTTCAGACACATCTCTACCTTAATGTGAGTGGGTCACACTCGGAGCTGTAAGTGCCACGGTGTGTGAAAGGGTTCCTTGCTGTACAGAGGTTCCAGGTAGTGCTCCTCTCATGGAAGGCAGGCTAAATGAAGACAATTATCTGCATGGATGGGTGTAAACAGGGACAACTGCTCTGGGTCATGTACATATGAAGAGTGGCACAGGAGAACAAGGTGGCAGCAGTAGAACAATATCACCCTGTGATGTCCCATTTCAGTCCCTAAATACTTACCTTGGCATTGGCTTCTAGGTAGTCAAACAGCACATTAACCAATATGGTCAGATCCACTAACAGTCCCAAACAAAAGAGATTGGATATATATGCAAATATTGGTGGTTTTGTTAGCTCAGCATCAGCAATAGTTTCTTATCTCCCAATCTCCTATATCTGTCACTGGCCTCTTTAAATGTGCCCTTTTCAAACATAGTAAGTTCATCTGGTTATTTACAATGAATGAGCAATGGGACAGCCACAGTTAGTGGGTTAATCCTAGCAATCCCAAAATTCTCTGATACAGATACAATTGTAAGGGACACAGTTTAGACACCCTAAAAGCAACTATGGCTCCATCTTTATTAATGTGAAAAGGGTAAAGTCTGTAGCCCGAGGACAGCACTGGAGCCTCCTGCCATATAAATAAGGCAGAATAAAGTCACTGTGAAATTATCTGACACTTATAATACAGATATTGTTCAGTGCAATATTTATATTCCAATTTATGCTGAGGTGATGTCTAGAATACAATATGAGACCTCACTTTATTGGTTTATGGATTATTTATGGGAGCTGTCAGGCTTAAAAATAAACTGTTTGTATATTAATGGCAAAATATAAACTATTTATAAGAGTATTTATAAGATTTATCTGCTGTTTATTTTTGCTTCATTGTATGTACACTGTAGCTTACTACGTGTCCAGAACACTCCTTGTCAATTTGCATTTATACATCTGTACAGTATGTGAGCTGCCATATTGTACAGTAGAGTATATGGGTATAGCTCATTGTTTGCCCAGAACATTCCTTCTCTGTATATTTGTATTTATACATATGAGATGGAGGTGCCATATTGTTTCCCTTAGACAGTACAGTATGAGGGTATATCTTATTGTGTGCCCAGAATATTCCTTCTCTGTATATTTGTATTTATACTTATGGGATTACATAATGCAAAACTTTAAAACAAACCAATATACAATCTTCTTTACAAAAAACTTAAACAATGCATTAAATATACAAACCAAAAAGTTAATAAGCAAACTATTTCTCCCCATAAATCATTCCCTTATCATCATGTCATTACTCTAAAACTCCCTCTGCTTTTCAGGGACTCTCAGTATAACATTAAGCTATATTTAAGGAATTGCAGCTAGGGTTACCTTTTCCTGGAAAAAATATCAGCCTTCCTATATATTTATCTTTTTTTCTTATCTTTTTTCCCTATTAATAACATTGGGATCAACCAGGGCCGCGCCGCAAAGGCGCCCAAGGCAAGCCGGCGGACGCGTCGCCGGCTTAGCCCAAGTGCGCATGCGCAAGGTGGCGCTCGCGTGCGCATGTGCAAGAAAAGTGGTAGTTTTTACTTCTTTTGCGCTTCTGTGCATGCGCCAATGTGCGCATGTGCAAATTGCCGGGAAATACATTCGGGCGCATGCGCAGGAGCGCAAGAAGAAGTAAAGACAGCAAAAAGTCGGGCACCAGACTGGGGGTAGGCGACAGAGGAGGTGCGTGCCTGGCGCCCCCCTAACTTTGCGCCCTAGGCACGTGCCTACTCTGCCTACCCCTAGTTCCAGCCCTGGGATCAACCATCATTTTTTCTGGCCAGGCCAATAAAATATTGGCCAGGTGGCAACCCTAATTGCAGCCTTCTTTCTTCCTTCCTCAATCCTTGTACTGGGCCACTCCCTCCTCCCTGAACTTTTCACCTGCTTCACTTTCTCCATCTGTCCTCTTCACTCCCCCTCAATAACATTCACTTTCGGCCTCCCCTCCTCTGCTACCTTCATCCTGCCTTCCTGCTCTGTCACTTCTGCTTGCCCAAAGAGCACCCTCTCCACCCCGGGACAACCCTTGACAATGTTGTGCCAAGCATCTGGGCACTGGCGGTGTGTGTGGCCCAAGGATGCACACAGGTTTCAGCGGCTCTTGCTGCATTCCTTTTTGATGCTTCCCTGGGCCCCACACAATCCTTATTGTCACAGTTACTGGCCAGCAGTGCAACCCTTCTGATCCCTTCGGCCCTCACTTCTCCCTCTGTCTGGTTCATTGTACTGATCTCAGTCAGTATGGCAGCATCCAGCTCCACTTTCCTGCACTGCAGAGTCTCCATGACTCTCATGGCTGCCATTATTGTACCAGAGACAAACAGTTTCATTGCCCCCTGACTCTATGGGGAGATGAAGCTATAGCCAGTATTTACACAGTTAGTATTGGCCCCCTGTGGCCCATTGGCAGCAGAGGAATTATGAGAAAAAGGTAGTACCTGTCCTATAGTGGCTCCTGCACAGTTCATTCCCTCCAGAGCCTTCTCTGCCTCACTCACTGCAAAACATACAGACCTGTCACTGCCTGATGGTCCAGGGGGGCCACACTCCAAAACTTGGCTTCCCAACTGCTCTTAGAGCTAACAACTTTCATCCTCATACTACCATAATTATGAGTGTATAGCTTATTTTGTGCTCAGAACATTCCTTCTCTGTACATTTGTATTTCTACATGTGGGTGGAAGGTGCCATATTGTTTCTCTTTGATAGTATAGTATGAAGGTATATCTTATTGTGTGCCCAGAACAAAATTTCTTAATCTCCTCCACCCTGATGCATCAATAGATCAGCTTGGGCACATTCCTGCCTCAAATCATGCTTGCATGTGTTTTCAGATTTCTGGGGTTTTACCATAAGTGACAAGGCAATGCAGACAATCTATATTCCTTTCATCACAATATTTGGCTGATAATAGATTCCCCATAATTTCTTATTGAATGGCTCATCTATAATGGATTGTGCCATATCAGACTAGTAAAGAGGACTACATTAATCTTAGTCTATTTCTGAATTCACTCCCCCGTTCAGTTGCTATTCTGGAGACGCAGAGATAAAGTGACCAGACCAGAATCCCAATGAGCTCAAACAGGAACTCATTTACACACAGAGAAAATTCTAGAAACACCATCTTGATTTGTAATAAGGAATTCTTTGTTCTGAAGCTCCCTACTGACTTGGTATGGCTCATGAACTAAAGGACCCTGTGGTAATCTATCTGATTTTTTTATCAGTTTGATTTCATTTCATAACTTGCCCAGAATGTTGCACCTAGAGTGACTGTAAAGAACAATGTGAAGGTAGAAATATTGTGTAAGCGCAAGATGGTAAGTGTAAGGTAAGATGGAGACAGCAGAGTAGGAAGGAGGAATAAAAGCAAGAAGAAGACTGTAGGGAAGGATGGGGACAGTACAGCAAGATGGAGACAGGAAAACAAAAAAAAAATGGATCCAGAAAGTATGATGGAAACAGTATAAGAAAGTAAGACAGTAGAGCAAGATGGAAAGAGTAAGGAAAGATGGAGCCAGAAAAGTATCTTGGGGACTGCATGGCAAAATGGAGCCAGAAAAATTTGGAATAGTACAGTTAAACACAGTAAAGCTAAATTGAAACAGTAAAGCAGAGAGATTATAGCATGGCAAGATAGAGAAAGTAGGGCAACATGTAACCATAGAGCAAGATGGAGCCAACAAAACAAATGAGACAGAAAGGTAAGATGCAGACAGAAAAGTAAAGTTAAATGGAGACAGTAAGGCTAAATAGTTATAGCTAGCGATGGGCGAATTTGCGTCGTTTCGCTTTGCTGAAAAATTAGCGAAATTCTTGAAACGGCGAAAAATTCGCGAAACGTCGCCGGCGTCTCGTTTTTGACGCCGGCGCCCGGTTTTTTGAATTTTTGGCGTGAATTTTCGCTGGCGTTTCGCGAATTTATTCGCTAGCGGCAAATCGCGCAAATTCATCTAGTTATAGCAGGATAAAAGGAGCCAGATAAGCAACATGAAGACAGTGATGCAAGATGGCCACAATAATGTAAGATGGAGACATGCAACCATTCCAGGATCATAGGCTGGACAGTTGTAACTAATATTACCAGTAGTCCCCTGCAAAGTTGCAGATATAGATATTTGCAGCAGCAGCAGATTATTCTGCTTCTTTGGTTGGTGAATCACAGAACATTCAAGGCACTGAGGTAATTGGGGGCTTGTTTTGAGGAGAACTCACTGCCAATAAAAAGTTTCAGTGGTTCCAGCAGTAAGGAAACATCTTCCTGCCCATCAATGACAACTCTGGAATGGGTCAGGGGTGAGTATATAAATAAAAGAGACAGCAGGTGTTAAAGAAGGAATTTCAAGAGGCTGACATGGGCATGGAAGACCACGGCAAAGCCAGGCCCTCAACCTGCTAGAAATGTGTATTTTACACACTGTGGGTTTATGACCAGCCCACACAACACTACAGGATATAGTAAGAGACAGAATTATATTTATCACGATAGATGAAGGAAGAGTTCTAATATCTTCACGGTGGGGAGAACTCTGGAGTTTGGGAAATGCAAGTAATATAGCAGGGGCAAGTCATGTGTCACCATCTCACTAAAGACATAAAAGGCAATTCCAAGTTCTCACTGATAGCACGGCATTGACCAACCCACAACATGTAATATAGACCTGTAGGTCAACTTATACACACACGGTATCTGCACATGGCTACATCAAAACACTACTACTTTCTGAGACATGTCTCTTACATGACATCATATATCATCCAGTTAGGCCATATTACCCACGTCATGCATTGTCTCTGGAAGTCACTGTTCTTCTTCTTCCATTCCTGGGGGAACTTTTACTTTTATGGGCACTAGGACTCTGCATATACATGCTGCAGATTCTGTGTGATTGAATCATTAATTGATCAACATAATAGCTGTGTTCAAAATAATAGCAGTGTGGGGTTCAATTAGTGAGGCCATTCATTTTGTGAAAAAAAAACAGCTGTCAATTACGGCCCTTGTTTAAGGAAGGAAGGCAGCAAATGGTGTGCATGTGCATTGGAGAGGGACACATCTGAAGAAGTGCAGAAAATTATAGGCTACTCAGCTAAAATGATCTTAAATGCTTTAAAATGGCAACCAAAATCTGAAAGGCGTGGAAGAAAATGGAAAACGAGCATTCGAATGGATAGAAGAATAGCCAGAATGGCAAAGGCTCAGCCAATGATCAGCTCCAGGAAGATCAAAGAAGGTCTGAAGATGCGAAGGAAGCCAAGCTATAGCCAAGAAGCTCCAGCAATTGTTGAAAAAAAAAGACATACTGAAGATGTTACAATTTGCCACATTGAGAACACATTGACTGGCCTAAATAGAAATGGGGCAACATTTTATGGACTGATGAAAGCAAGATTGTTCTTTTTGGGTCTAGGGGCCACAGACAGTTTGTCAGACGACCCCCAAACACTGAATTCAAGTCACAGTACAGTGTGAAGACAGTGAAGAATGGTGGCACAAGCATCATGATATGGGGATATTCTCATAAGGATATATTCTTTGTAGTGATGGGCGAATTTATTCGAAAAACGGACGCCGGCATCAAAAACGAGACGCCGGCGCCGTTTCGCGAATTTTTCTCCGTTTCGAGAATTTCGCGCAAAATTCGCAAATTCGCCCATCACTAATTCTTTGCATTGTGCATTTCCCCCAAATGTATGGTTATAGAGTATACCCTTATGTACAACTGAGAAGTCATTTGAATGTCTCCACCCATAATCCCTAAAGTTATTCTTCTTAACAATCCTCTTAATTAGTGATGGGAAAGACACGAATTTGCTTTGAATTTCCACGTTACGCTGCAAGCGAATGAATTTGCGAAATTGTGGTGACAATTTGCCAGCGAATGTGCCCTGTGAAAACAAATTGACGCTCATCAAAATTGGGGTGCGCATAAAAATTGTCACACGTCAAAGTTATTCGGACGCCCATTGACTTTAGTACATTTGGACCAAATAGTCCTGCTTATAAAAATTGTCGATCGCATCAAAATGAACACAGGTCAAAATTATTTTGACACCCATTGACTTCAATGCATTTCGTGAATTTTTGGCTGTTTCGCGAATGCCACAGATT
Source organism: Xenopus petersii (assembly GCA_038501925.1). NCBI lineage: Eukaryota > Metazoa > Chordata > Amphibia > Anura > Pipidae > Xenopus > Xenopus petersii. Next base: position 78,644,935 of record CM076689.1, read on the forward strand.
CGTCCATCACTACTCTTAATGATCTGCTGCTGTGAGATAATTATGGTTATATATACTATATATGTATAGTCAGTGGAGGGATTGGGCCCCGTAGCTCCAAAACCCACCTCATGATCAACTTAATTGAGGTTATGTTCACTATGCTATAAATTAAAGGATATCATTCTCTTTCTAGTTTATATAAAAGTGTATCCTCTCCTCACTAGACAAATTAAACCCAACTCTCTTGACATTCCTAATTTAGATCCCTTAGGCCATGAGATAAGACGGACACTGCATGCAGCCATATGCTTTGAAATGTGTTGGGATAAAACAGCCGATGTTCAGGGGGAAAGGTTAAATCCCACTGCCCAGGCAATCACGCAGAAAACAATCGCACAAACAGTCCAATTTCTCTTTACTGCAGAGATATCCGAGCTCTGAAATTCGGAATCAACTGACATGTCATGTTTCAAAAGCCCCAGATATTCTTATCTACATGGAAACAGCCTGTGAAGTAAAATTCATACATTGTGCTCTCTGTGTATTGATGTGATCTCAGGAGGTGACCCCTGTAGTGAGGCGTTTCCCATTAGCCACTAACGGCCAAGCTTATTACTAGGCTTGGGATACAGAAGATCTAGGAACTGTACAGAGAGACCACAAATAGGTCACTCAGGGGCGATCCTGGCCCCTCCGCCACCTGAGGCAGCAGCAGTTGCTGCTGCCCCCCCCCCCCCCTCCCCTGGAAAATCGCTCTTAAAATACCAGGACCAGCATTTTTGCTGCCCCTGGTACCTAGTGGGGCGCTGCCGCCTGAGGCGACAGCCTCAACTCGCCTCATTGGCGAAGCACCCCTGAGGTCACTCACTGGTTCTAATCTGCTATTTACAATATACCAGTGGCCAGTGACACTGATAACACCAAAGTAAGAGTTACTTATTTGCCTGGCGTTTAAGGTGGTCACACATGGGCCGATAAATGCTTCCAACTTGGTATTTCCAGACACTGAAAGCTTATTGGCCTCTAAAAATGGGTCTACTGCAGGTCTGCCTAACAGATTTTTATTAATGTGACAAAATTAAAAATCAGACAAGAATCACATTGGAGTGTTGATCTGGTTCTCATGGGATGGGCCTCTGTTTGCCCCAATGTATGAACAAATAGTTGACTTTAGGGCCAAAAATTGGATCTTGGCCCAGAGTGTGGCAATCGACAAACAAGCGGATCTGGCAGTGTAGGGTCACCTTGAGTCCAGTCATATGTGAAAAATGTGAATGTGATGGAAGTTTAACTTGTTGCTAGAAAGCACTTAGCTGGCAGTCTCTGGTTGAGGCCACCCGAAAGTCCTGTCTGGTTGGTTGTTCTTCTGAAAGAGGAATTGCTCACTCTAAATAGGTGATCACAAGCTGCTAAGGCTGACCAGCTAGCTATCTTGTGCATGTTGAATGTCTGAGATGATAAACGAGATGATAAACTGTACACTATAGGGGTTTATTACAGGCAGAAAAGTGCAAAAAAAATAGTTTTTTGCATTTTGTGCTACTACTGCTATATGCAGGAAAGGGAGCAGACACCTCAATTTGCCTAATGAATACAGCTCTACCTGTGCCTGTAAAAACTGTATTCATGAGGGGTGGGCAGCAGTAACATAACTACCTGGCCTGGGGCCCAGGTGTAGGCCATGCAGCTGGGGCACACCCACCCTCCACCAGAAGTGGACATCACTGTGGATTTGCATGTGAGCGAACTACCAATGGGCCGAGAGGGTGCGGGCCCTGGTGCAGTCGTACCCCTTTTTTTTTCTTTTTTTTTTTTTAAATTCAGGTAGTTTATTGAGAAAAGAAAACAAAGCAGTTCACAATGACAAATCCAAATAAGGGAAAACAATGTATTACATGTTACATGTATAAATAATACAGAGTCTAAAAAGCATCGCATGCATCAAACATTTGGTTATAGGTACATCATTTTATGACCTTATTGGGGTCTCCCTTTCGACTTAAACGGATAGAGGTTATCTTTGGTGCTGGGGGTAAATGTTGGTCAAGGGGCCCAAATTTTATGGAATTTGGTGGAGACTCCTCTTTTTAAGTACATTAAATACTAATTGTTGCAGGTATCCTGCATTATCGCTTTCCAGGTAGAGCAGGTAGAAGGAATCACTGCTCTCCAGTTCTGGGTGATTAATCTCTTAGCTAGTAGTAATGCCTCAAAGAGGAAAAGAGACCGATATTGATTTAAATTCAAGGCTTGTATTATGGCCAAAATACACATTTTAGGTGACAGTCGTACCCCTTTAGTTCCGCCATTGGTGGGCAGAGGGTTGCACATGTAGGGTTTCACGAAGGCCTGTGGATGTCAGTTGGAATGGATGGGAGGAAGATGGATGTCTCTGCTGGGACCACTCCCTGTTCATTTGTGCCCCCTGATGTGAGTGAAGGACCTGGAGGATGGATTCTTCTGATGTTTGCTACAGCTCTTCTATGGACTCCTGCAGAGTGAGATGCCTAGAGTGCTGCTTGCTTGCTTGTTTTTTTGTGGCTGGAAGGACTGCTGGACTAAGTGGGTTCTAATTCAGGACTATTGATCCCCACCACCATTTCTTCTGCCTTCACCTACTCGCTGAGTAGTGTTTCTGCACCCAAGGACTGGCCTGTGTGGACCCTTGGGAGGGGGAGAAGTATTTTTGCTGATGTGTAATAAAGTTGACTAACTGCAACTGTTTATTATGCAATTGAAAATGTTTGATACAGTATTGTGCATGCTGTGTTTCCTTTACAGTGACCATTGTTACCAGGTATGCCTTAGGAGAGGATACCAGAAGTGGATGTGATGGTACTGTAAGTTGATATATGTTGGGGATGTTTAAACCATTGTCGGGACGAAATGGGTTTTTCCCCCGGGTGTATGTAGGGGCCCCTATGGGTATGGGTTAATCTGCCCTGCAGCTTTAAGGCCCCCACCTTTTTTCTTGGAGTGATCTGCCAGGAGAGAATGACACTCCCCTGCTACACTGCTATATAGTGTGTGTAGGGAGTGGCCACTTCCTCTTTGGCCTGTGGATGGTGATCCAGCTGGGTGTGCTCAGGGGAGCCTGGGTACAGCTAGGCCCAGAAAGGCCCATGTGCTTTGAAGAAGAAGTCGGGGACCAGGTAACCCCGTGAATGAGGAATAGTTACACTAGGGCAGACTTGTCATAGTCTCTCTAGGAGAGAAAGGCAGAGAGGTGAGAGAGAAAGAGCAGCTGAAGCTCCAACAAGGATTTGCAGTAAGGGAGTAGCTTCCCAGAGGCTTTATGTGTTGCCTCCAGTCAGGGACCTCAGTGAAGAGGGACTGTAGGGTAGAAGCTACTTGCCTAGCCACTTCGCTCCTTAGTTAATCTGCCCCAAGGTCTGTCAAATACCAGAAGTGAGACAGTGAAGGCAAATCCTACATATGGGAAATTTCTTTTATAAATATGTATTTTAATTCAAAGCTGCTGCAGAACATAAGCTAAAAGCCTCTCGGCATGGCACAGCTATGAAATACGAGATGCATTAAGGGTCGACTTGCAGACTTAACAAGCGTCTCCTCTCGGCCTCGCAGAATGCTATTAAAAGCAAGCCATTGTGATATCATAGAGTCATGGCTAAGAGGAAGAGTGATCGCCCAGCTGTGACCTTATGAATGTTTCTCTGCCATTAGTACAGAACGTTCCATGGAACAGCAGCCCCACACAGTGTTCTACAGAGGCGAATGTTTGTGCAAATAAAGAAACTCTGTGCAATGGAACGTACTCTCTCTTTCATTTGGCAGTCGGAGATACAGGCCGGAGTGCTGGTCCCCGATTATAGAGCTGCTCATTGAGAAACGTTAGGAAAGGGGCCTGGTGACAGATCTTCCCTGCACAATAAACTCAGGTATTTGCTGCAAATAATAATATAAAGCAAAGACCCATTCAAGACGTGCTTAGTAAAGGGAAACCTATGTTATTGAATAATATAAGGTTATGGCTGTGAGTCTCTTGGCAATAACAGCAGTGAGTATTATTTAACAAATACTCCTCTACAAGGCGAGCTCTGGTTACTTTGATATAAGGAATACTATTAACAGGCAATGAAATATTCCTGGAGACATTGACATAGTCGCTTCATCGAGATGATAAACAAATCTTCTGACGTCAAAGAAATCACAAAACCTTCAGCTTGTCAGGATGAGATGTGACCCAGCTTTGGTCTTCCACTATGTTACTTATTGTTCCCTTCAGCCAATCTCTTAACAGGCTGATACAAGAGGGGCATCAGATCAGTTGCTTGGGTAACCCACTGTGCTCTTTTGGCATGCAAATGTTTTGACGAATGACACCAGTGGCTCAGAATGAATTAGGCAAATTGATAGGAGGTTACTGCATATTCCAGACTGAACTGAATTTACTGACTATTAAGGGCAGTGCCCGACTAAGGCAAACATTGTAATGAAAGACCACCACACTATATTAAACCAGCTCTGTCATTTCTTATTCATTATTTACAAAGTATCTTAGTATGAGTATATTTCACCCCACCAAGCTTTAGAACATGTCTGTGCGCCACCCGCCCCCCCCCCCAGCATGAAGTAAAGTGGAATTGTATTAGTCTGATCTCAAGCAGTTGGAGAAGGAGTAGGCCAAATGGACAAGCAACTAGAGAAGCATGGGAGCCACTTGTCTGAGTCTGAGATAGACAGGGCTCCTCTGAACCTTACTAGTTTAACCTTAGGAAGTTAAGTAATGAGAGAGAAGCCAAAGAAACACAGAACACGGAAAAAGCCTGGAAGAGACACAAGACTTGAATATGAATTAAGGAGGAACCTTATTAGTCTGATCTCAAGCAGTTGGAGAAGGAGTAGGCCAAATGGACAAGCAACTAGAGAAGCATGGGAGCCACTTGTCTGAGTCTGAGATAGACAGGGCTCCTCTGAACCTTACTAGTTTAACCTTAGGAAGTTAAGTAATGAGAGAGAAGCCAAAGAAACACAGAACACGGAAAAAGCCTGGAAGAGACACAAGACTTGAATATGAATTAAGGAGGAACCTTATTAGTCTGATCTCATGGAGCAAAGGAATGTGCAGAAGGGCCAGTGACAAGAGAAACCAAACCCAGTAGGGCATTAAAGCCTGGGAGAGACACTAAGAGAGTCTAACTCTGTTGGGTTCATCTCCTAGTTCATCAGGAGTTTTTGAAAATACAGAGAAAGAGGGTCATTCTTTGTTCATAGTACCCTACTTGTGCCCTAGAGTAAGCAAAGGGAGAGTCTTTCTGTTGAACAGCATAAATCAAATTCCTAGGGGGCATAGATAGCTTTCCAATAGATGGTCAAAAGGTCCATGTCCCTTTCCCTTACAGGTTTCTCATTTGATGGCAATCCTATTGAATTCTTTTTCTGGAGCTTACTAGAACTAAATAAAAATGGGAGTCAAAAATGGATTATAAAAAATGCTATAACTTTCACCAAAAAAAGTGCAAACATGGCAGATAACCACATTACAATCAATGTACAATCAAAGTTACAATCAATTCTGGACTGCTTGCTGAAACACCACACGGAACACCTGCAGGGGCAAAAGAGACTCCTTGTAAACTTGATATATGGTGACAAGGAGTGAATGCAGAAAAGACACAGTGGGAATGCAAGAAAGTGACTAAATGACAAAGATGGAAAGAGACACAATGAAATCAACACCATTAACTGGGAACAACTGGACCATTTAACCATCAAATTAAAACAAAACAGCACTGACCTTCAGTGAGAACTGGTACATGGGGTGGATTTTATTGAGGTTGTTCATAATAAAATAGAGGAGTGAGGCTCAGGCAGCAGCAGGGCGATAATGTTCTCTGGCCTCATTCATTTTTGCTGCAGTCACTTTGGCTTATTGGACCTACAGAAATATTCTGGGCACACAATAAGCTATACCCTCATACTGTGCTGTCTAAGGGAAACAATATGGCACTTACTATCCATATGTGTGTGTGTGTATATATATATATACACACAAATACATACAGAGAAGGAATATTCTGGGCCCACAATCATCTATACCCTTATTCTAATACTGTGAATAGGGAAGCAGTTTTGAGGTTTACAGGAAATCTCCTCTTACACGGGTGATATTATGCCCAACAATACCTGCATCGTCACTTTTTTTTTCATTGTACAGTTGGTGATCCCTGGTAATTGCCTGAAAGTGCAGAAGGAGACATTTTTGAGTGATAACCCTGGATTGCCACATGTAACCTGTTTTACATGTGTCAGTTCCAACTAAATATTGATATTGCTGGGTGCTTCATTGCCTATGTGAGAGGAGATTTCACTCTGGGCAATGAAGTGCCCCATATCTCAGTGCCTTTTACTTAAGTTAAAAAGTAGGTATAAGAAGAGAGGGTTAGGCTTAAGAAATAACACATTGTTATATTAGTCACTGGCAAAGATAAAGCTTGGGTTCTTAAGGGCCAATATGTAAATGAAGATGTTTTTCCAGCACTCTAAGGTTGCGGAAGTGGGAAAGTTAAACCATTAATGACATACAGTCCTTGGTCCTTGATACAAGACAAAAGCTGTCCCTTAATATTCAGGAAATAACTGTATGCTTTTCAGCGACTCTGTGCGCTTAAATTCTTAGATAAAAGACAGACAATGGAAATGGAAAGAAGAAACTTGTTGCTTTCTATCAAAACAATAGTTCCTGCGAATGCATTCTTAATCATAACATCTTCATTGCTGACTGCAGTCTCATCCTTTCGCACATCTTAGAATTGAATTCCAAAAACAATGTGAGGAATAATACTCATTTATTATCAGTACTTGGGCTCACCGCTGAGCACCTGATTAGCGCCAGATAAAGAAACTTTTCTCACAAAAGAAAATTAGGCTGACACAAGAGCCTATGGTGTTTGATTTATACAGAACTGTCTTGGGAAACATTTCAACATTCTCAGAGAAATAAATACATTTGCTGAATTAATTATCCTAGCTCTGTTTCCTTTTTGCTGCTAACATATGGCACCATAATTCTTAATTGTGTTGTGTCTAGGCAGAAACAAAAACTTTCCTATTAGTTACACTTATCCATGTCCATGACATGTACATTTTGGGACTAAGAGAGTGTGACCCATAAACACAATTGCCATTAGTTCATGCTGGGCCTAGGAAAGACTGGCCCATAAATACATTCATGCCATTGGTCCACACTGTGTTGCCTTATGTACCTCTAAATTGGACCTTTCCATACTCACAATATCTGCGAGTAATTAATAACCCAGTGATCCCCCAACCAGTGGCTCTTGAGCAACATGTTGGTCACCATTCCCTTGGATGTTGCTCCCAGTCGCCTCAAAGCTATTTATTTTTGAGTTGCTGGCTTGGAGGCAAGTTTTGATTGCGTAAAAAACAGGTGTACTGACAAACAGAGCCTCCTGTAGGCTACCAGTCCACATAGGGGCTACCAAATGACCAATGGCAGCACTTATTGTTCACCAACTAGGAACATTTTTCATGTTTGCGTTGTTCCCCAACTCCTTTTACATATGAATGTTGCCCATGATAAAAAAAGGTTGGGGACCCCTGTTCTAACCCATAAGGAGGGATCAGGGTGCATTGTGCCTGCATCTCAGGCTGATAATGGGGATTGGCCAGCTTAGTGTGCAGAATGAGGCAGAAGTTGGGGTTGTATTTGCATTCCTTGTCCCCAATCGTTATGTTCCTGAAACAGAGATATTCAAGGTTCAGCCCAACAGGTAACTCTTTTGGGCCCAATGCTAACAACAAAAAAGAGTCTGAAATTAAAATATCTGGCCGGTATTTTACTGGTCTAGCAGAGCAAGTGCCCATCTGGGAGCCAGTTCAGTGCTCGGTGCCCTGCATGTATCTTTGCATTTCCTCAGTAGCACTAGATCTGTAGGTTAAATCCTGGTATGTGAGACAGGGCCAATGTCACTTTCCTCATTATTTTGATGGCACGTTAGCAAATTGACATCATTAAATTAACAGCTTTTCCCATAATGAGAAAAACTTCAAATGACTCATGTGGCAGATTTTCCAATTTCATTCATCTCCCCGTTCTGGAAGCCTTCAACACGTAGCAGTTCTGCCTCACCGAGGTGGCACCCGGGAGGATCCAAGGAATTCACAAAGCCGGAGCTGTGAGCGATGAAATTTATTAGCAGCATGACAAGCTCCTTGTGGCATTCTGCAAACTAAACTGGCATTTGCATTGTCACACTGTGTCACTGAGAGTGGTGAAATTGCCCCCATATGTATCAAATCTGTCTGAAGTGTCAATTTATATGCAGAGCTGGGGTAGGGGCCTGAGAGCAGAATTCCGTTATTTTAGTGTGAAGTACACAAAGTCTAATTTGGGGCAGACCAAGCATATACTGTAATTATGTATCAAAAAGTGTTTGTCATAGGTGATCAAAGTATATTAAACTGCGTCAGCTGAGTGACAAGACCCTGACAGAGGGGTAACAGTTGCCTCCTGATTTCACAGGATACAATGTATTTGTATGCCTCTATAGAATTTGTTGTATCCTCTTTCCTGAACAGCTTACTTGCTCATTAGCAATATTAGTGTCTAAAGGGCAGGTGGGCCTCACAATATTATTATAACCTTACCTTCCTTTTTTCATGGTTTCTTGGGCCGAGCAGCGGCCCAAGAACAGAATCCAAACTTTTTTCAATGTCCAGCCAAGGCCCTTTCCAGGGTGTCCAAGTATCTACAGAAGAAGAGTGGAAGTGAGAAGATATCTCATGAGAGAACCTTTAAGACTGGTGCTAAAACAGTGATTGAGATATCAAACTTAATGATTACCCTCTCTGCCCAATTCTGATTACTCAAAAGTCTTCTCCATATTGATTTTAATCCATTTGATTCCTTGCAAATGAGTGCCCATCATCAGTGGCCATCTTTCACAGTTGGTTAAAATTGTCAGTATTCTCTGTAGACATTCGGTCAGCAGGGAGCCCTTCATTTTGGCAAACTGCAATATCGGCCTTGTCTGTCAGCATAGTTAAAGGGTCCAAGGATGGGGTAACTGGAATAGGAACCTGGAAGCAAACAAAAGAAGTTAACTGATTTTGAAGTTCCTGGAAAAGTCAAGGTTTCATCAAGAACTTACAGAGGAGGATGGTGGCACACATAGCACTTCAGGGAGGTTAGTCACCCAGCGACAAATCTCCTTTTCTTCAGGTGATTAATCTGCCCGAAATGCTTTCCGGCAGGCTAGAATGTGGATCGCCGGTGGGATGGCACTCAGATCACTTTGGTTTTCCAAAGTTGCCCTAAGTTTCCTCAAGAAAGATCTGAGGAGATTTGTCGCTGGGCAATTAATCTCCCCGGAAGACTATGTGGCAATATTAACTTCTCTAATTGAAGAGTGATCAGATATGTTATTTGTTCATGAAGATGGGGACAAGCTTAAACTCATTACTACTCATTACTACTAGAGGTCAGTAAGTAAGCAGCATAGCCTCAACTGACCCAATGCACTTCACAATCCCAGCACTTTATCATAGCAAAGATACTAGAGCTACTTGTATCTTGTTCAGATAGAAAGCTAAGTGTTTAGGGTAGACCATCGGTTCCCGAACTCTGTGGATGGATTATTTGGAGGGACCTAAGTGTAAGAGTAAGATTTGTGGTTCATGTTTTTGCTTGTACAGACAGTTCTAACAATCTCACACTAACTGACCCACAGGGTGGATTTCAAGGAGAGCAAATAGATCTTCACCACCCCCAACCTGGCCCTCAATTTGCCTACCCTACCCAGATACTGTAGCTAGGCAACCACTGGCCTAGTGAAAACATGCTAGTGAATTCTTTATCATGGCCCAGTATAGACACAAGGAACGGGAGATCCTCTAGATGTTAGAGACATCTCAATGATAGTCTAATGAAAGTTTAATTCAACAACATTAGGTGGTTGTCCAGCCCTGGATGAAGGGTCATAATGTATCAGTTCTGAAGGGGTATTAGAAACTGACTTTTAATTGATCTATTGGCTGGGTATGGGTTCTATAGTCGATCTGTTGGTTAATGATTGAAGGCAGGTTAGGACTGGATCTCACTTGATCCATTCTACCTGAATTTAAATGGGGAAAAAAGAATCGATTTGGATGACAAATTTGAATCAGTTGTGGATTAGAGCTGATCCAGTCATGTTTCTTTAACAGGGTAGGATCATTAATACTATGTGATGATGCCTAGAAAACTATTAGTGGGGTGGACTGGAATTAGCCACTACTGAGATACAAACGTGTTCATGTCCATCTCCCTGGCAAGGTAGGAGCCACACGGAGTCTCAGCTCTAATGTTAGATTTGATTAATACACTGCAGCACGTCCTCCCACAGAGACACACTTAAATGTTTGACCTCCTCTGTTTCTTCTATTCCTTTTGCACATTATCAACAAATAAGCCAAGATAAACAAGGAAAAGGCATGCGAGAAGGCTGCATGGAGATCTGCTGTGAGAACAGCTCTGTCCCAGCATGGCCCTTGGAAACATATTATTCCTGTCGCCTGCTGCCTTCTTATGCCTCTATGAGAAAAACCGGTTCAGTGAAATGGGCCTTCGGAGAAGCAATGGGTATTTTTCGCTTCATGCCTTCAGCTTCAAGTTTCAAATAACTTTTCATTAGAAAATAGATCGGAAGAACATGAAGCAGCAAAGGAAAATAAATCTCTTGTAAGAGTCTGACTGTGACAAGCCACTGGTGTAGATACAGAGGCATTACGGATGTGAACATGCTACAATCCTTATACTACATGAGTGATACTTAAAGTTCCTTGTATAACTAAGCCTGCAGCCTTGTGTCTTTTATTATTAAGAGACAATAATTTAGTGTATATTTTAGTGTATATTTTGTTTTTTATTCACTGCCCAACAGATATTAATACTGCACTAACCTCTCTAAGATGATACCTTTATTCTCAGCAAGCATACAATTCAATTGAGTTCCCTGTATAACAAGCCTGCAGCCTTGTGCCTTTATATGGTCACAGAACCCCTCAGTGACTTCTAATATCCTTATAATATACAGTAGGGGGTACATTATCCCTTATAATACATGAGTGATACTCAGAGTTCCCTGTATAACTCCTATAGCCTATAGCCTTGCACTTTTATATGGTCCCTCAGTGGCTTCTAAAATCCTTATAATTTATAGTAAGGGTACATCTATCTTTATGTTTTTACCATAAACATATATGTAAGAGTTAAAACCAACATATCAGAGGCCTACCACTAGGGTTGCCACCTGGCCGGTATTTTACCAGCCTGGCCAGTAAAAATTATGGTTGATCCCAATGTTATACTGTAAATAGGGAAAAAAGATAAATATACAGGAAGGCCGGTATTTTTTTCCAGAAAAGGTGGCAACCTTACCTTCTACCCATACCTTATTAAGTGTGTTCAGAGCCAGTGCTGGTTCAACCAAATCTTCCTCACAGTCCTTCTGCTTCTGCCCACCTCCTTTGCAATCTCTACCTTATCTGCTATAGCCTTAAGCTGGCCATAGATGCAAATATTCAATGTTTGTGGCGTTTTGGAGAAAAGCCATTGTATTTTATAAAAGAGATTAATGATCTCTCCCCAAAATGTTCTTTACAAAACCATCTCATAGTATGTTTACCAGCTACGGGATCTGTTACAGAATTTTATTTCCACAAGGAGAGGAGGAAGTCTACAGACAGAAATTAGTGTGGGCTTTCCATAATCACATCTAAAAACATATCTGCCGGTGCCGGAATTGAGGAAACTCAAGAGAAATTCAGGGAAGAGGAGTGATCCAGCTGTATAATAGCTCTTTGTTCTGTGCAGAGAGATTTATGGAGTTGGAAGCCAAATGGGATTAACCCTACTTTTTTACAGTATTGTTAAAACAATTACATAAAATGGATTTTTGGCTGGAGAAATCTATAAGGGCGTCTGCCCAACCTTCCTGTAACAGCCTTGTGGATGAAATAGACTTGTCTTTCTTTGCTTCTTTGATTTTTCTGTTGTTCTTTACCTTTCTTAACTGATTAACTTCTTATTATTTATTTTTGTAATGTAATAAATTGCTTACCTGTTGCTGCTCTGCTTAAAGGGACCCCTTCTCATCTCTTTAAATGACATATCACTGTATATGTAGTCTAGTTTACCTGAGCAGAGGTTCTGTTAAGCTTCTGCAAACCATCCTCCAGGTGCTCCATCTTACATCGTTACATCGTTACATAGTTACATAGTTACATAGTTACATAGTTACATAGTTACATAGTTAAATCTGGTTGAAAAAAGACAAAGTCCATCAAGTTCAACCCCTGCAAATAAAGACCCAGCATCCATACACACACCCCTCCATACTTTTACATAAAAAATACCTATACTAACTATAGAGTTTAGTATCACAATAGCCTTTGATAACATTTCTGTCCAAGAAATCATCCAAGTCATACTTAAAGGCATTAACTGAATCAGCATCACAACATCACCCGGCAGTGCATTCCACAACCTCACTGTCCTGACTGTGAAGAACCCCCTACGTTGCTTCAAATGAAAGTTCTTTTCCTCTAGTCTAAAGGGGTGGCCTCTGGTCCACTTTATGGGTAAAAAGGCCCCCTGCTATTTGTCTATAATGTCCTCTAATGTACTTGTAAAGTGTAATCATGTCCCTTTGTAAGCGCCTTTTTTCTAGAGAAAACAACCCCAACCTTGACAGTCTACCCTCATAATTGAAGTCTTCCATCCCTCTAACCAATTTAGTTGCACATCTCTGCACTCTCTCCAGCTCATTTATATCCCTCTTAAGGACTGGAGTCCAAAACTGCACTGCATACTCCAGATGAGGCCTTACCAGGGACCGATAAAGAGGCATAATTATGTTTTCATCCCTTTATTATGCAAGACAGAACTTTATTTGCTTTAGGAGCCACAGAATGACACTGCCAAGAATTAGACAACTTGTTATCTACAAAACCCAGGGGGGCAAATTCACTAAGATGCGAAGTTGCGCCAGGCGCAACTTCGCCGCACTTCGCCAGGCATAGTTTCGCCAGCGCTCCGCAAATTCGCTAAAATCCAAAGTTGCGCACAGGGGTAGCGTAAGGTTGCGAAGTTGCGCTAGCGTTGATTCGCTATATAAAGCAAAGTTACGTTAGCGAAGGCTAATTTGCATACGGCGCGAAATTCAAATTTCAATGGAGGAACACGTATCTGCACTACAAATGCCTAGAAAACTTACAAATCAGCAAATATAAATTTTATTTTGCCCTACACATGTGCCCACTGTCTAGGTAAGTTGCCATGAGTCAGGAAATGTAGGGGGAGGAAGGGGAGCCCCAAAAATTTTTCGATCTTTTTCAGCCTATCACCCATCATGTAGAAAACACGCCAGCGTTTTTTTGGACTTTGAAACAATCCCTATCTACTCTATTGCGCTTCGCCAGGTCTGATGTGGCGAAGGACGTCTAGCGTAAAAGTTAGCGTTCAGTACAGTGCGCAAGTTAGTGAATTTGCGTAGTTTCCTCGCTAGCGAAAATTTGCCTGGCGTAAGGGTGCGAAGTAACACTAGCGAAACTACGCCAGTGTTCGTTAGTGAATTTGCGCAGTAGCGAAAATGCCAAACGCTAGCGAATTAACGCTAGCATTCGGCGCTTCGCATCTTAGTGAATTTGCCCCCTAGATCCTTCTCAGTTAAGAAAACTCCCAACGCATTTAGGGTATGACTCGCATTTCTATTATTTTTGCCAAAGTGCATAACCTTGCATTTGTCAACATTGAACCTCATTTTCCAGTTTGCGGCCCAATTTTCCACTTTGATCAAATGACTCTACAAAGTGGCAACATACTATATGTGTAGTACTGTATTAAATGCTTTAGCAAAGTCCAATTACAGTAGATTCCATCCACTGCCATCACAGTCAATGTTCCTGCTCTCCCCCTCATAAAAGACAATTACAATAATCTGGAAAGATCTGTTGCACATAAAACCATGCTGGCACAAACTCATGGGACCTGTTATCCAGAATGCTTGGGGCCTCAGGGTTTCTGGATGACAGATCTTTCCATAATTTGGATCTTCATACCTTAAAAGTCTACTAGAAAATCGGGTAAACATTAAAAAAAACCAAGAGGCTGGTTCTGTTTTATTATTACAGAGAAAAATATGTTTGTGAAGATTCTAATTCATCCAGGTCATTGTATATGTAATAATAAGTCAAATCAACTGGACTTGATGTGTTTTTCTTGAATATGTTTCGCTTTCAACTGAGAAAGCTAGTCGGATGAATAGTGATGGGCGAATCTGACCAGTTTCGATTCGGCAAAAATTTGCGAAACTGTGAAAATTTGCCAAATGCATTGAAGTCTATGGATGCCAAAATTCTTTTTGTCGTGCAATGCAGCATGTCTACATGAAGGAACAGATAGCAAATCGAATGTAAGGAACAAGGGTGCATAGTCTGAGATTGTTCAGAGTAAAAAAACGTTTGTACTTTCGGTAGAGGGTCTGGGTCTAGGTCTATTCTAAATAAAGAATGCTGTGTTGCTAAATTACAGGTGAATTTCTGACTTTTAAGGTGGCCATACATGGGCAGATAAAGCTGCCGATATCGGTTGTTTGGACCAATTTGACAGCTTATCTGCCCGTGTATGGGGACTTCCGACGGGTCTTCCCGATCAATATCTGGCCACGATATCGATCAGGAAGGTTTGATTTTTACCCGACCGACCCGTCGGAGCCCATTGGCATATTGTAATTCGATCGTTCGGCCATACGGCCGGATGTTCGAGTTACCCCCGATATAGCCATGCCGTTAGTGGCATATCAGGGGAAAGATCCGCTCGTTTGGCGATATCGCCAAACGAGTGGATCTTTGAGTCTATGGCCAGCTTTAGGAAATTTCCAGTGCCATATATCTACTAGGTTGTATGCTGCAGCCCCGTCTGCTAGTTTTGATGCAGATTGAAGCCAGCCTATCCAAGGATGGGTTGAAGCAGTCATTAAAGTCTCCCTTAATACATATTGGGGCAGGAAGCAGTTGTATGATGACTATATATATATGTTGTAATACAGTGTCGGTAAAAGGTGGGGGGATATAAATTAAATCAAATGGTAAGCCTTTCCTAACCATAAGTGGTGTACCCCTGGCATATGTAGAGTACCTCCTCTGAAGTGCAAGAACTCTTTTACCTTTGAAATGTCTTTCCTGTAGCAGGAGAATGTGAGGGTTATATGATTTAAGGTAATTAAAAATGAATGCACGCTTCACCTTATCATTCAAGCCCCTCACATTCCAGGACACTAGTTTTACTACAGTCATTGTAATATGATAATAGGAGGTTAATACTCAATCTCTTAAACAGGACTCCTGGGTGCCCAGATGTGACATGGTTCCTTGGAGCAAAATAAATTGATCAATCTCTCCAGCCAAAAATAAATAGAAAAGAGCATAAGAGGGAAATAAACAATACAAAACATAACTTGAAAACAAAATAACATCCCCCATCCCTGAGAGTCTGGTGAGCTTAACATCCTAAATGTAACATTAACTAGGGAACATAGTTGTCCATAACAGAATTGCATCGGAGCCTGGTGGACAGAGGGACTCCATGGATGTGATATACCAATAGACCTGGTGAAGGCTGCAAATCATAAACGGAACCCAATTAGGGGTTGTAATAAATAACTTATTTCAAATTGTGGGGTGAGTCAGTTCTGTCCATGTGGAAACTAAAGTTGGTGTCGGAGAGTCATTTCAGCAGTGTAGTAAGCATGAGTGCACACATCAATTTGAGTTGTAGAATGGCCCACAAAACTCAGTTCCAGTGTTGTTTACCATCTGGTCCATCGCCTCAGTGATAGAGTAGTGTCCAGGTAGAGGGTTGCATTAAGTTTGTGGGTTATGGTGAATCAGGCTGAGGGATGGAAGCCGCTGCTCCTACTGAGTAGCATCCCAGCTCAGATAGCATTCAACTGAAGTCTGAGTCCAACATGAAGCAATTATATAGCCACCACAGTCAGAAGTAAGAGGTAATAAATTGCACCTTATAACAGCCATCTGAGTAGAGCTTATGTGAAGAGCACTGTATCCCCAACACTGTGTTGTGCATAATTGTACAGAGTGATCTGGCTTTAGGTGTTATCTAATATAATGGAAAGTCTTACCCATTCCAATTAGAAGAAAGGAGGTTCTGTCTAAATATTCGGAAGGGGTTTTTTACAGTGAGAGCTGTGAAGATGTGGAATTCTCTCCCTGAATCATTTGTACAGGCTGATACATTAGATAGCTTTAAGAAGGGGTTGGATGGCTTTTTAGCAAGTGAGGGAATACAGGGTTATGGAAGATAGCTTATAGTACAAGTTGATCCAGGGACTAGTCTGATTGGAAACAGGCAGAAATGTTTCCCAAATTGGAGATGGGTTGGGTTTTCTTTGCCTTCCTCTGGATCAACTAGCAGTTGGGCAGGTTATATAGACTTAAAAGGTTGAACTTGATGGACGCGTGCCTTTTTTCAACCTAACTTATTATGTTACCCTTGGATCATATTGGGATCGGTTCATGTATACAACATGTGGTAGTCCAACAAAAAATTGTAACTCACCAAGTAATGGAAGAGGCCCAGGTGCACTGCCCTGAACCTTCAGCAAGGGGAGCAGTTCAAAGCAAGGATTTGTAGTCATAGGCTATGACTAAGTGTTTGTAACACAAAATGTGTAAGGCTATATATGTGACAAATGAAATTATTTTACTTATACTTATTGCCTGGTGGAAGATTGCCTTCATTTGAGTGCCTGCTCTACAAATCCTTGCTTTGAACCACCCCCCGAGTTCTTGCATGTCAAGAAACAGGATACTTAGTAGGAGTTACCTCCATAGCCGTGAGGAGCTATTCACGGTCTCTGGGCTCCTCTTTGGTCTTATCTCAATCCACTCCAGGGCTTCCTCCAGTGTGGTGAAAAGGTGAATCTTGTTGGCATCGATGATTTTGAGCTTTGTGGGGTATAGCATAGAATAAGCCAAATTAAGATCACACAGCCTTCTTTTCACTCCAGCAAAAGTGCTATGCAATTTCTGCAGGTGCGTGGAGGAGTCTGGGTACAGTGACACTGCTGACTTATTATGCTCCAGTTGTCCTGCAGCCTGGGCTGTTGTTAAAGCTGTATCTCGTTCACGAAATTAAAGAAGACGTATAGTATTAGGAATGGACACAGAGTGGCCCCTGGTAGTTTGGGGTGTCCTGGAACTTGGTGTGCTCTTTCTACCATGTAGTGGGCGGTGAAAGCTGCCCTTGGTAAAAAGTTTTTGAGCCACTGTTCAGCAAAGGCGAATATATTGTCACCTTCGGGAACCTTCTGGAAGGCCCATTAAATGTTGTTTTTCATAAGCTGTAGATCTGCAACTTGTGCTGTGGAGAACATGTGTCTTCTAATGTGCTCATTCTATTTTCCACGACTGCCATTCTCTCCTGACTAGCTTGTTAATCCACTTTGGTGAGGGAAAGGACTATTTTAACTTCCTCTATCTAATGGTCAAAGTGGCTTGGCAGGTCGCAATTGCTGTGAGGACAGGCATTAGAGTTGCGTCAGGTGCGTGATTGTCCAGAGGAGCAGGGGAAGAGGACATCTTGGCTCCATCTTGGGTAGGCCACCTCATATACTGATCAAGTTTTTGTGATGGCTTTTTTGGTTCCTTAATACCACCCATGTTAGCTCGATGTGGTAAGGTATTAGATGGGTACAAAGCCACAAGAGAAAGGCAGGTCTATCCAACTTCAGGTTCAGTGTACTCAGGGAGGTCACTGTGATTCGACCTGTTAGTTCTGCATTTGGCCACGGCCCCCCACGTATGGCTAGTTTTAAAGGGGTAGTTCACCGCAAAATTGAATGCTATGCCAACATCGGCATTCAAAGACTAGTCAGCTTGTGATATAAATGTTTAGTGGCAGATGGGCCTCTGTTCTATGTGTTTCAGCTAAATACAGTGCTTTGATAATAACAATACCCCCCACAGTTCACACCTAAATTAATCTTTATTCAGCCTCCACCACAAGCTGTGGGCTTCCCCAGTTTATTAGGTTCCGTGTTTTTCTGTACTAATGCAGCAGAGTGTGTCAAACCAAGAAAACATTTCTGCAATCAAACATTTAGGAATCCCTTCTGGGAGGGGAGATGTTTTTTTGCCAAGATCAATGGCCCTAATCACAGCTTGGTTCTTTTGCTTCTCCTGGAGAGGCATTGTGTTGATGTGATTACAGTTGGCTTTTGTAGACTGTATTGACTGAGTACTTACATGTGAATGGTGCCTTTTTAAACTTGTTTGCACAAAGCAGCCAACATCTGCTTGTCCCCCTTTTCTTATTATAGTGTGGGAATGCAGACTCCTCCCTGCGCCATATTTTGTACTTCAGCTACAGATTGTTATAGGCTGCTCCGTCTGAGCTATAAACCTTAATCCATCTGCTAACATTCACAGCTAAAGAACACAATGAAATCTGTGCAACAGTGAAGGGAAAATATTCACTTCTAGTTTGGGAAGAATCATCTGTTCTCTTTTAATACAGCTCCATATCTTTTTCAACCTTTGTTTTAACTTACAAACCAGTAACTATCTTTCTAGGTCAGTGGGTGCTGTATCCATCAGATTCCAGTTCACTATTCACAATATTTTACCAAATCAACCTTAAGGCAAACACCAGTTAGAATCAAGTTGCAAGTGAGAATGTAAATTATAGGCAAGGGACCATAGTAGAATTGGTTGCAAATGTATCTACCAGTCATGTTTACTTACCTTTAACTGCCTTCTAACTTGATCTATAAAAAACGAACTCGAACTATAAAAATTTCCAGCAGTTCTCTCTAGTGTCCATTAGACCTTGGCTCTTAATCTCATTTCTTACACTGCCAATGATATTTTCCACTTCATTGCTGAGAAACAAATCTGGGATTCCACCGTCAAGGCAAGGTGTGGACACAAAAGCACCGTCATAAGGAGAATCAAGAGAAAGTGTCAAAGCTGTTAGAATGTATCTATACTGTAGTAGGTGTTCTGTACCCTCGTTTCAGCCCTAGTCTAAACTGGATTGGAAGCCTAATGGACAATAAATTAAAGGCACTTAACAGAAGTCAACAAATCATTGACAAAAAAAAGGAACTTATCGTCTGACACTTGGGCATCCGTCATTAGGAAAACTGTTCCCATGTTCTTTACTCCAGCTTTTATGTTTTAGTTTGCCAGGTCCACCTGGAAATATGAAAAACATTTTGAAACTTTATTTAGAATTTAACCAAGAAAAAGGCACATTACGTTTGTGAGAAACTCTAGTGGGGGAGCAGCGGTTGACGGCCCACCACAGGGCTCGTCTGTTAATGCGTTCTTCCGGGTTTTGTGCGTGTTTCGGCTATATCTGGAAGTACCCATCATGACATCATATTTAAAGAGCTTTCAATGGGGAAATCATTGCCCAAACTAAAGGTCCTGAGCGCGTTTCTTCTGTGTATTCTTGCTATTTCTGTCCATGGTTCTTGTCCTGTCTGCTGCCTGTCCTGATTATTGCCCATTTTAACTACTCATCTGGATTTTGATTTGGTACTGTGACCCTGACCATTTCTACATCACCTGCATCAGTACCGCATTGATGTTTGTTACCAACCTGGCTTCTGACTTTGTTCCTTGTTTCCTATTCTACAACCCTACGCTTGGTTCCCTTGCTCGCATAGAACTCTCTCCTTGGTTCTCCCTCTATAAGACCTTGCTGCATCTGAGTAGCGGAAGGTTCCACCTGAAGCCAAAGGTGGCTGCTACAGGCAGAAGTGTGGGCCGTGACCGAAACCTTGGGGTTTGTTTTTGGAATACCCTGCATTACAACATTCCTGTCTTTTTATGTTTCCGCATCTCCATTTGCACAGTGTTTGTCACCTGGACAACCCCATGCACCACACACAATACATGTTCATTGTCTTGATTTGTTCAAACATCTCCTTCGTGTCCTAGGAATGCAAGAGAAGTTTTGTTCTCTTAAAATTCACTTTAACTCTCTATTCTCCTGCTCTGACCAGTGAGAAGCATATTAAAAATGTTGACAGACCATGTTAGTAAATTAGATTTAAACTCTGTAGCATAACATTTCTGTGTCTTGTGTTTAGTACAGGGGAATACTAATGCTGGCATCTCTCCATACAGGCTTTGAGCAAACTAAGGGTCTGTTCCTGCTGAATTGTGCATAGTACAAGGGTTAGGCAATATCAACGTTGTCATAGTTTTATGGTATCTCTCTGTACAGGCTATGGCCGAAGGGACTGTTCCTGCTGAATTTGCTTAGTACAGTATGATAATCATACATTTGATGTAGTCTCTCTTTCACAAGACACTTATATCATAAAACGTTTACAGTATTTATATTTGTATTTTATCAAATGTGTCAAAATCATTCACCATTCTTCTACCAACTTATCCTGGTAGACACGATTGGATTCATGGAGATACAGCATGGACCAAATCTTGTGGGACTTTCAGACACTTTTCAGGCCCTAAAAAAAATCACTGTAAGTTTGTGATTTGCTTTTATGGGTGAAAAGGAATTTTACAACAAGTCATTTATTAAGTGCAATAACAGTTTTGCTAAACACTGTTGGGCAAAACGACATCTCCTGGCATTACTGTATCAACAGGACAGGTTATTGTGGGAGTATTTCAGTAGCTGCACATTGGACAACCTTAATAGTTGCTGCTGACATTATGCCATATAGTTGCCAATATCCTGATCTATTGTCACCATGGTGTCCTACCATTGCCATCTTACTCTACAATCACTATAATCTCCTCTAATGAAGCACCCAATGGTGTGGCTTGCATGAGGTTTGGAGACACAGATAAGACACTGCCATTTGGTATGTAATTAATGTATTTTAATTAACAGAAAATTGTCATAAATTTGGTGGATTAGCACAAATAAATGGCCGAAATGAGATAACGTGCAAATTTAGCTTTTTTGAATAATTGCTTTGTGCCTTTGGACCCACACTCGTTGCACACGCTAAGACAGCATATAACCATTTTATCCAATATATTTACTATCACTATCTTGCCCTAACAGCAGCATGTTGTCACCATACTGTGACCATTGTGATCTACTGTCTTCATCATTGCCTACCGACATCTTTTTGGACTAGAAATATCTTGCCCTACTCTCACTATTTTGTCCTGATGTCACCATAATGCCTTAGAGGCCTCTATTGTTGCATTTGACATCTATTGTATTCTACGGTCTACATCATCTACAAGTTTTGCATATGTTTTACTGATATTTACAGCTATGATACTTTTCTTTACCAGCCGTCAACATGCAGTGGGTTACAAGAGGGGGCTACAAAGAGCATTAACAGTCGGAACAGTAGTCAATGAAGAGCAGGAGCTGCAGCTCTTCTTCTTTATTTGCCAATGCACTATACATTGGCTGACATGGTGCAACAGATGAACTACTGCCTGATACCTGAACCAATCAATACCCAAAGAGCATGGATATTAGACAGTGCCACCATAAGCACACAGCTTTATATTATTTCAGTACTGTCAATTTGTGCTTTCACCCTGCCATATGAAACTTGCTGAGAAACAATAATGTTATTAATAATGTTTTATTTGTTCTTTAGCTTTGAAATTTGTGGGTACAGACTCAGATCCCAAGTCATTCCCATATCCAGAGAGCTCTTTTTGGTACAATCTGCTACTTGCTTTGCCTCTGTCAGGCTTGTTCCCCTACATTTAATCATTTCAAATCATTTCCATCAAAGCTTAAATGTATGTTAATGCACAAGATAGAGACAGAGAGGGAGTCAGATTGGACTGTGACAGTGATTAGCTGGAGTTTTCAGAAAGGGCTTAATCTTCAATGACAATGAGTGTAATAATCAGCCCAGAAGGTGAATGGAAATGGGCAGAAGGGTGGAGAGTTGGTTATTTATCTCAGCAAGGTGCACCGCTTGCTTTGCCCAGAGTGTTGCCCCACAGTGCTGCTTTGCCTTTTTTTCAATATCCTCACTTCTGTTTACAGGGATTAAATTCATATTCAATTAATCGCTGGCCCCTTTTGCGTGGCAAAATACCCCATTTAAAGTACCCCATTAAAATATTTTTTTAATATGTAAAAATAAAAGGTAAAGCCTTGTAGAGTGAGTTTTTCCACTTGAATCCCCTTCTGTCATGATCTGTCTCTTTGTGTGTTCTTTCCACCTATATAGGACACATTCATCTTGCCAGGTTAGCATTAGAGCCATAACTGAAGGCCCCCCCAGGATAGCTCTTGTCAAAACAGGTTGACAGTTGCCTTCATTACAAATGGGCCTATGTTAATTGTCTTCATTATCACCAGGGCTAAATTCAGTGCCTTAATTAGTGTTGCTAATGAAGAATGAGACAAGCGCATCCCAGCTTAACGGCGAGATCAGAGATTTGGAAACAGGCTGACAGCCCACGGAATCGCTGTAAAGAGCCAGGCAGAAAATATAATTTAGTAGAAAGCGTTCATCGATGGGCACCCTGGGACCACCCTAGCAAATTTCACACCAGACAGGTGACAGCTGACAATTTGTATTCTTTTTTTCAGCATTAGAGAGGTCAGTGAGAGATTTGTGAGGAGCAATCACGCAGTGGAAGGTCATTATATGATAAGGGTTGGATGTTATGCCCTGTGTCTTCCAACAGCTGTGTCACAATGATAAATTGAAGGATTGGTAAATCTGAACCATAATCAGCTAATTATATCCTTTTACCAGGGTACCACTGCAAATCTGGGCATGATCAAGGGCTGTATGTAGTTATGGGGCCTAGGGCAAATCAGACCTAGTGTGTCTTAGAAGAGTTCTATGACCCCTGAGCTTCTATACTACCACTCCTAGCACCCCCAATTACCTTCAGGGTGCCATGAACTGCAAACAAACACAAAACTGGAAAACACATGTATACTCCCAAAGAGCTCAGAAGAGCAATACCAGTTACAGAGAAGACTACAGCTACTGAAGTTGTTGAGCAAAGTTACAGAGAGCAATTTGCATCATTTTTCTGTTTAAGATCCCCTTTAACTGGTGGAAAACAATAAACTGCCAAAGAGTATAGAAAAAAGGGCAGCAGATAAGGAATAATAGGGCCAGCAGATATCTATTGGGTAGTGCTGGGACCAACTAGGGCCCTAGGGTTTCCAGCATGCCACCTTGTGGCCCCCTACCTGTTTACACAAATAAGTGCATGAAGAAACAATATCACATGGGCCTGGGCTAGGCAACAAAAGAGGTATATGCCTACTGCTTCCCCTACCATTGAGCCCTAGGGCACATGCCTCTTCTGTCTTCCCTTAGTTCAGGCCTTGCGACTGGGCTTTCACATCATGCGGGGAGTTCTGTGAAGGTTTTAAATGATGCTCAATTTAATCTTTTTTCTGGAGCCAAAGGGCCCTATAAAGATTGCGCTGCAGGGTTCACTAAAAATTTGAAATAAAAAGCAGCCTAAGGCATATGTAGCACACCCCCTGAATTATGTTTGACGGGTCCTGAAGGTTAAAGATTTAGTGGAACTTGATGTCAGTTGGCAGGAAGGCGGAGGCGACTTTCTGATGGAAGGACAGTGCAAGGTTAATTTAATAAGCTGCTGAGACGAATTTTGCAAGGGGCCAGAGAAACTGCCCACTTTAAGGTGCTGGGTTAGGATGGTGTTGTATATAGTAGATAATCTATCTATGCCAGGGAATGAGACTAGTGATTGGTGAATCTCTCCCATTTCGCTTCCCTGAAAAATTAGCGGATTTCCCACAAAATTTGTGAAACAGTGAAAAATTCACAAAAAATCATGAAATCGTAAAGTTCATGAAAAATTCGTGAAATTCTAACGTTTACACGAAAAATTTGTGAAATTAAAATGTTTTCATTACAAAATAGAGCAATTGGAACGTTTTCACAAAAAATCGAGCAATTCGATTGTTTTCACTAAAAAATCGAGCAATTTGAACCTTTTCACGAAAAAATTGAACATTTAGAACATTTTCACGAAAAAATTGTGAAAATTGGAAATTGATGCCCGCGAATTTTTGCTGGAGATTTGCAATATTTATTTGTCGGCGGCGAAACGCGGGAATTCGCAGCAAATTAGTGCCAGGCAAATTAATTCGCCCATCGCTAAAGGAGAGGGCATAGACATAGAAATGGCGCTGTATGGGAATAAATGAATGATGGAGGGAAATGAACTCACATAATTGGCTTGATTCAATCCAATGCGATAAAAGTACGATAAAGTAAAGATGTATCTAGTATAGTTAAATCTAAAAGCAACTGGACTTGCTAAGTAATCAATGAAGACGTTTCACTACTCATCCGAGCAGCTTCTTCAGTTCAACTGACTGGTGTGGGAAGTTCTCAGCATATAAACTCTTCCACTAATCCAATCACAATGGCACATTGTAACTCTTCAAAGAGTTGAACTGAAGAAGCTGCTCGGATGAGTAGTGAAACGTCTTCATTGATTACTCAGCAAGTCCAGTTGTTTTTAGATTGACCTATACTAGATATACCATGACCTGGATGAATGAAAATCTTCATAGTCAAAGTAAAGATGTGTTTATCTCCAAAAATGAATGTGCAATTTTACCTAATTCAATTCATTGTAATAAAGAATTAAGTGAATGGTTTATAACTGCTGTGACCTTCAAGGAGCGAAGATCATAACACGGCACAGTTTTCAGCACAGAGATGGACATTGACTCCAACTTTCACCATTTCAATGCCGCTTGGCTGGCTTTTATTTCAACAAAATCACATCTTCTTAGCATACTAGCACTAGGTTGGGCCTGGGCCCAAAGAACACAGTGCGCGGGTGCATTGTGGCGCAGAGGCGGGGGGCCCTGAGACTGCAGCCCTAGTGGGCCTTGGGCCCCCCAGTCTGACTCTGGTCCCAATTCACTGCTGTTCACACAGACTCACGTTTTCAGCATTTACAGCTTTTACCATACACAATCCCAGAATCCTCAAACTTATCAGTCAGTCTCTGGTAGGGGGTTCTCTCTTCCTCTCTCTAGTCCTTTGGAGCTCACTCTAACACTTCAGGTCAGAGGGGTATCACTCTCTTCCCAGCTACACACACAATCACATCTCCTTTCTGCACTTGGATGTGTCCACAGCTCCTCACCCTCCTCCAGCTCCAGGAGGCATCCAGGGGGAAGAAGCCATGAGATGTAGTCCCACACCTCCTTTAAAATGAAGCGCATCAGCATCTTAATTACCTAGCTACAGTATCACTAGGTTGGCAGCTGAAAACCCTTAATGGAGCAAGTAATGAAAGACCCACCCTGCTCTTCTCCATTCACTCCAGGAACCCATTCATACAGCTTTTCCCGAGCTGCCAAAATACACAACGTTACATGCTGCAGAAATACATATTTTCCCTGGAGTTAACTATTCACCAGCCTAATACTGGTAAAATACACACAAAATCAATAACTTTTCATAGACACTTCTTACATAGCATTATCACCATATCTGCTTTTTAGTACCATTTTAAGAAGAAACATTTATCTCTCTTTTTTTCGCAAATTGACCCACAACTTAACACACAATATTTTACCTATGTCTAGAATTGCTTAAATACAACATAAGTCAAGCTCACATTATTAAATAACACATACAGACATGGCAATGCTATGAAAAGGACTTGCTGCTCTAGAAAATTTGCTCCTCACCATGAGGGGGCAATAAAGCCACATGAGTATAATCTATTGCACCCATGATGTTAGACAGACCTCTTCGGACTAAGAATCTCTTTTAACTTTCAGTGAATCCTGTCTGGTGTTGGGAAAATCGATAAATACATGACACCTTTTTTAAGAGGTTTTAGAACTTGAGTCAGTGACCAAGATAAAGTGGATGGAGACATGCCACTGACAAGACCTTCCAATGACCGAAAACTGACAGGTTGCAAATAACTTTGTAACACCTGGAACTGCTCTATTTGGAGGATCAATATCATTTTTGATAAGCTCATCATAGAGATCCATGTGGCACTTATTTTGATATCTATCACCAACTTCATCCTCCCCTAAGCTAGACCCTGGCTCCATAGAGCCTTGAGATACATTCAAGGGCTGAGCAGTGTGATGCAGCAAGGGGAAGCAACAGCCCCTCTAACATGCAATCTTAAAGGGATCCTGTCATCGGAAAACATGTTTTTTTCAAAACGCATCAGTTAATAATGCTACTCCAGCAGAATTCTGCACTGAAATCCATTTCTCAAAAGAGCAAACAGATTATATTCAGTTTTGAAATCTGACATGGGGCTAGACAGTTTGTCAATTTCCCAGCTGCCCCCAGTCATGTGACTTGTGCCTGCACTTTAGGAGAGAAATGCTTTCTGGCAGGCTGCTGTTTTTCCTTCTCAATGTAACTGAATGTGTCTCAGTGGGACATGGGTTTTTACTATTGAGTGTTGTTCTTATATCAACCAGGCAGCTGTTATCTTGTGTTAGGGAGCTGCTATCTGGTTACCTTCCAATTGTTCTGTTGTTTGGCTGCTGGGGGGAAAAAGGGAGGGGGTGATATCACTGCAACTTGCAGTACAACAGTAAAGAGTGATTGAAGTTTATCAGAGCACAAGTCACATGACTTGGGGCAGCTGGGAAATTGACAATCCAAATAAACATTTGAATTAGCATTGGGTTGGTTTTACAACACATCTAACAAGGCAAAGTCAGTGCAGTACGTCGCAGTGTATATCATATACCCAGCAATTAGGTTCTGTCTGTCTCATTATGCTCCTAACGATTCCCTGATGTGAATTATTCCTCTGAACTTTCTCTCTTCCAGGACAGAGCCACTTGCATATGGAGTCAGCAGCAAATGCTAAATGAAAGCTGCAATTAGCTTGCAGACATTCCATAAAGCTCTGGCTAAAGGCAGCACCCAGTAATGTGGGAGGGAAATGTGCAGAATAAGCAGCTCACTTGGTTGTTTGTACAGCGAGCAGAAAGACGCCGCTTATCGTATTTACTTTGCTTCCTTCTCATGAAGAAGTGTCACTTTAATCTCTGCTTCTCTACAGCTAGAGCTAAGCCCAACTGTGTTTATAGGCAACAAGACAAGAGCCATCTCTGGGCTCAGTAGTACAGGTATAACCATTTGTGATTGACAGCCATCCTAACTTTACTAGGGAACCCAGTCATTCCCCCCTTTTATTAAATATATTAAATTGGCTTCTAAATAGTTATGGGTAGCATAAATCAGGGCAGGAATGCTGCTCAAAATGGGATAGGATCTGTATCACTGTGACAGAATGCTCTGTTATAAAGACAGCCATAAAGCAAGGCAGGAATGCTATTTACAATGTATATCAGATAGGATCTGTGCCACTGTGACAGACAAATGTGCTTTGTTATAAAGATAACTGAATCTAAAGGCAAAACTGCTGCTTAGAATGGTTTGGATAGGTTTAGATAGGGTCTCCTTATTACCTTGCAACATGGCCGATGTGGTGTTGTAGTTCAAGGGAGGGTTCTTTATCATATATTCATCAGAATCCAGGGAAGACCACATGTCTCCAAATAGTAAACAATGTTCAAACGGACATCCAGTGTTGATATTAGTAGATAGCAGGGTTGACTTACCAATAGGGATGTAGCGAACGTCGGAAAAAAAGTTCGCGAACATATTCGCGAACTTGCGCAAAAATGCGAGCGGTTCGCGAACGGTTCGCGAACCCCATAGACTTCAATGGGAAGGCGAACTTTAACATCTAAAAAAGACATTTCTGGCCAGAAAAATGATTTTAAAGTTGTTTAAAGGGTGCAACGACCTGGACAGTGGCATGTCAGAGGGGGATCAAGGGCAAAAATTTATCTGAAAAATCTGCCTGTGTGTGCTTGGAAGAGATAGTGTAGGGGGAGAGCTGTTAGTGATTTCAGGGACAGATGATAGTAAGTTTGCTGGCTAGTAATCTGCTTGATACTGCTCTGTATTGGAGGGACAGAAGTCTGCAGGGATTTGAGGGACATTTTAGCTTAGGTAGCTTTGCTGGCTAGTAATCTACTGTTCTCTTTAAACAACTGCCATACATTGACCTTGTAGGCATTGTTTGCCCAGTTTTTTTGGACGCAGCCACTGAAGCACAGTTGCCAGAAAAAATATGCCATATAAATGCTGAAAATAGTCATTTTTCGCCATACGTTGACCTTGTAGACATTGTTTGCCCAGTTTTTTTGGACGCAGCCACTGAAGCACAGTTGCCAGAAAAAATATGCCATATAAATGCTGAAAATAGTAATTTTTCGCCATACGTTGACCTTGTAGACATTGTTTGCCCAGTTTTTTTGGTTGCAGCCACTGAAGCACAGTTGCCAGAAAAAATATGCCATATAAATGCTGAAAATAGTCATTTTTTGCCATATACGTTGAGTCAACGTATGGCAAAAAATGACTATTTTCAGCATTTATGTGGCATATTTTTTCTGGCCTCTGTGCTTCATTGGCTGCGGCCAAAAAAACTGGGCAAACAATGCCTACAAGGTCAACGTCATTGACCTTGTAGGCATTGTTTGCCCAGTTTTTTTGGCCGCAGCCACTGAAGCACAGAGGCCAGAAAAAATATGCCATATAAATGCTGAAAATAGTCATTTTTTTGGTCGCAGCCACTGAAGCACAGTTGCCAGAAAAATTATGCCATATAAATGCTGAAAATATAAATTTTTTTGGTTGCAGCCACTGAAGCACAGAGGCCAGAAAAATTATGCCATATAAATGCAGAAAATATGCATTTTTTTGGTCGCAGCCACTGAAGCACAGTTGACAGAAAAATTATGCCATATAAATGCTGAAAATATAAATTTTTTGGTTGCAGCCACTGAAGCACAGAGGCCAGAAAAATTATGCCATATAAATGGAGAAAATATGCATTTTTTTGGTTGCAGCCACTGAAGCACAGAGGCTAGAAAAATTATGCCATATAAATGGACAAAATATGCATTTTTTTGGTTGCAGCCACTGAAGCACAGAGGCCAGAAAAATTATGCCATATAAATGCAGAAAATATGCATTTTTTTGGTTGCAGCCACTGAAGCACAGAGGCCAGAAAAATTATGCCATATAAATGCAGAAAATATGCATTTTTTTGGTTGCAGCCACTGAAGCACAGAGGCCAGAAAAATTATGCCATATAAATGCAGAAAATATGCATTTTTTTGGACGCAGCCACTGAAGCACAGTTGCCAGAAAAAATATGCCATATAAATGCTGAAAATAGTCATTTTTCGCCATACGTTGACCTTGTAGACATTGTTTGCCCAGTTTTTTTGGTTGCAGCCACTGAAGCACAGAGGCCAGAAAAAATTAAACCAGTAGGGTTTGCACCCTAGTTTGTAACGGTGGCGGAGGGAGGAGGACGCTAAAGGACAGCTGTGTGTGGAGTCATGAGGCTTGAAGAGAAGGACAGCTGCATAGAAGTCAGAACAAGTCTTCCGGCGTGCAGTAACCCTCCGAGATCCACCCCTCATTCATTTTAATAAAGGTCAGGTAATCGACACTTTTGTGACCTAGGCGAGTTCTCTTCTCAGTTACAATCCCTCCTGCTGCACTGAAGGTCCTTTCTGAGAGCACACTTGAGGCTGGGCAAGACAAGAGGTTCATGGCAAATTGTGACAGCTCTGGCCACAGATCAAGCCTGCGCACCCAGTAGTCCAGGGGTTCATCGCTCCTCAGAGTGTCGATATCTGCAGTTAATGCCAGGTAGTCCGCTACCTGCCGGTCGAGGCGTTCTTTGAGGGTGGATCCAGAAGGGTTGTGGCGCTGCCTTGGACAGAAAAACATTTGCATGTCTGATGTTACAGACCGGCCAAAGGGCTTTGTCCTTGCAGGTGTGCTCGTGGCAGGATTACTGGCACCTCTGCCCCTGGAATGTTGATGAGTTCCTGAAGTGACATCACCCTTAAAAGCATTGTACAACATGTTTTGCAGGCTGGTTTGTAAATGCCGCATCTTTTCGGACTTGTGGTATGTTGGTAACATTTCTGACACTTTATGCTTGTACCGAGGGTCTAGTAGCGTTGCGACCCAGTACAGGTCCTTCTCCTTAAGCCTCTTGATACGGGGGTCCTTCAACAGGCATGACAGCATGAAAGACCCCATTCTCACAAGGTTGGATGCAGAGCTATCCATCTCCGCTTCCTCATTATCAAGGACTGCATCATCCACGGTCTCCTCCCCCCAGCCACGTACAAGACCAGGGGTCCCCAAAAGGTCACCACTAGCCCCCTGGGAAGCCTGCTCCTGTTGGTCCTCCTCCTCCTCCTCCACAAAGCCACCTTCCTCCTCTGACTCCACTTCTGGCACCTCTCCCTGCGTTGCAGCAGGTGCCTGGGTTCGTTCTGGTGATTCCGACCATAAATCGTGCGCTTCCAGCTCCTCGTCACGCTGGTCTACAGCCTCATCTGTCACTCGTCGCACGGCACGCTCCAGGAAGAAAGCGAAGGGTATTAGGTCGCTGATGGTGCCTTCGGTGCGACTGACCATATTTGTCACCTCTTCAAAAGGTCGCATGAGCCTGCAGGCATCGCGCATAAGCACCCAGTAACGGGGGAAAAAAATCCCCAGCTCTGCAGATCCAGTCCTACCACCCAGTTCAAAAAGGTACTCGTTGACGGCCCTTTGTTGTTGCAGCAGACGTTCCAACATAAGGAGCGTTGAATTCCAGCGAGTCTGGCTGTCAGAAATCAAACGCCTGACTGGCATGTTGTAGCGCTGCTGAATGTCAGCAAGGCGTGCCATGGCTGTGTAGGAACGTCTGAAATGGGCCGACACCTTTCTGGACTGGGTGAGAACGTCCTGGAATCCTGGGTACTTGGAGACAAAACGTTGGACTATTAAATTTAACACATGTGCCATGCAGGGCACATGTGTTAAATTTCCCAGTCTCAACGCTGCCAACAGATTGCTTCCATTGTCACACACCACTTTTCCGATCTGCAGTTGGTGTGGGGTCAGCCACCGATCGGCCTGTGACTGCAGAGATGACAGGAGTACAGATCCGGTATGGTTTTTGCTTTCCAGGCACGTCATCCCCAAGACAGCGTGACAACGGCGTACCTGGCACGTCGAATAGCCTAGGGGGAGCTGGGGGTGCACAGGTGTGGAGGAGGAGAAGGAGGACCCAGCAGCAGAGTAAGAAGAAGAAGAGGAAGAAGACGAGGTAGAGAGCGATGGAGGAGTAGAGGTGGTGGCAGAACCGCGTGCAATCCGTGGCGGTGACACCAACTCCACTGTTGTTGTTGTTGTTGAGCTACCCATTCCCTGCTTCCCATTCCCAGCCATTACCAAGTTCACCCAGTGGGCAGTGTAGGTGACATACCTGCCCTGACCATGCTTGGAGGACCATGCGTCAGTAGTCATATGGACCTTTGGCCCAACACTAAGTGACAGAGATGCGGTAACTTGGCTCTGCACATGTTGGTACAGGTGTGGTATTCCCTTTTTAGAAAAGAAATTGCGGCTGGGTACCTTCCACTGCGGTGTCCCAATTGCTACAAATTTGCGGAAGGCCTCAGAGTCCACCAGCTGGTATGGTAAAAGCTGGCGGGCTAAGAGTGCAGACAAGCCAGCTGTCAGACGCCGGGCAAGGGGGTGACAGTCAGACATTGGCTTCTTACGCTCAAACATGGCCTTCACAGAAACTTGGCTGGTGGCAGATGACTGGGAATGGGAACAGGTGGTCAAGGTGGAAGGCGGAGTGGAGGGTGGTTCAGATGGGTCAAGGAGAGCAGAGGTAGAGCAGTAAGATGCTGGACCAGAAGGAGTGTGGCTTTTAGTTTGCCTGTTGCCTTTGAGGTGTTGCTCCCAAAGTGCTTTGTGCTTGCCGCTCATGTGCCTTCGCATAGAAGTTGTACCTATGTGGCTGTTGGGCTTACCAAGGCTCAGTTTCTGACTGCACTCATTGCAAATTACAATGCTTTTGTCAGAGGCACACACATTAAAAAAATCCCACACTGCTGACTTTTTGGAAGTGTGCGATCTGGCGGTAACAGTAGAAGTTGGCGGCATTGGCGGCAATGGCGGGTGCGTTGGCTGACTGAACACAGGTGCCGATACATGTTGTTGCCCTACTGATCCCTGCGGGCTGTCCTCCCTGCTTCTTCTAAGTCTTATTCTCCTACTGCCTCTCTGACTCTCCGTCTCTCCATCTGAACTACCCTCCTCTTGCTCTCTTCTACTAGGCACCCACAAAACATCAATCTCGATATTTGATTACAATCTTTTTGACAAAACTTTTTGGCTTAAGAACTTGGAAAGCAAAGCAGGATACTTTGTAGACATTGTTTTGGCTGCAAAATAGGCGCTGGCCTCAGTGAATCACTAGACTGAATATGTGCTTATAAAAAAAAATAAAAAAATAAAATAGCATATTAACACAATAGGGGGAAATAAGCTGCTCTCCTACGGAGGAGAATGATTTTTTTCTGCACCATTCCTTCCTAAACCCCTCTATCACTTCTGCAAAGCTTCATACTCAAAAAAAAACCAAAAACAAAGTTTCTATACCAAATATTATCCCCACCATGATGATCCTACAGATCCAATGTGGGCAGTGGCTAGAGTGACCATCTTTGTACTTGTTATGGCAGATTCACTTGGGGGGGGGGGGGGATCAAAAAAAATTACCAGCCTGGAAAATCTGAGGCAAGTAGAATACTCAACAAGGTGGAGCAGGTGGGTGCAGTGCATTTATAAGGTACATTCATGAAGTTTTTTAATTTATAAAGCAACAGATCTATTTAATGTGAGATCTTGCAATGGAACAAAATATTTCCCATATCCCACTAAACACAATGTATACATACCAAAGGCACTGAATAGTTGGTAGAGGTCACTGGTCTTCCATTCTTTTGGAAATGCAACATGAAGTACATTGTCCCTTTTAGGCTGCACTGAAAGGACAGGAAACTGTCAGGTTTCACAAATCAGTAAAGTACTCAAAAATGCACTAGAGTAAAATAATACCATGAACAGAAATTTTGTAACAAAAGTATATTGTAGGCAACAGACTTCTAAAACTGGAAACAGGTCTACACAGTTTCATGATATTTGAGACTTCTGCACCTCCCTACAGACCAATAGAACACAGAAGCTAATTTAATCCCATGTATGGCACGACACCATATCAATGGACAGTACAGGGAAGTACAGTTAACAACACCATAGAGCAGCTGGCTCAGTTTAAAAGTTAAAATATTCCCCCCTTACTCAACATTAATTCGGTAATTAGGACTTATGATGAACATACTGGTACCTTATGACAATTGATTATGAAATCAAGCCTTACAAGGCAGAAACATGGAGGGGTTCTGATCACCTTGATTTTGCCCTGCATCACCCCCCCCCAAATGATAGCTTTTTATGATGTTCTGCAAGTCTATATATTTAACTTATGTTGAACAAGGGGTATACTGCCCCTTTATGAACGCTGTAGTATGGTGTTTAGATACTGAACTCCAATACAGATACATAACAGGCAGATAAATGAGGAAATATTCTGTGTGCAAGAGAAAAAGAAGGATGGAGACCAGAACCTTAGAGCTACTCAAAGAATAGCAGTGGTGACACCTTCAAGCAAATCATTAGCAGAAGGAAGATAGACTTTATCTAAGGGATCCTGTCATCGGAAAAACATGTTTTTTTCAAAACACATCAGTTAATAGTGCTACTCCAGCGGAGTTTTGCGCTGGGGTCCATTTCTCAAGAGAGCAGACAGATTTTTTTATATTCAATTTTGAAATCTGACATTTTGTCAATTTCCCAGCTGCCCCCGGTCATGTGACTTGTACCTGCACTTTAGGAGAGAAATGCTTTCTGGCAGGCTGCTGTTTTTTCTTCTCAAAGTAACTGAATGTGTCTCAGTGGGACATGGGTTTTTACTATTGAGTGCCGTTCTTAGATCTACCAGGCAGCGGTTATCTTGTGTTAGGGAGCTGCTATCTGGTTACCTTCCCATTGTTCTTTTGTTTGGCTGCTGGGGGAAAAAGGGAGGGGGTGATATCACTTACTTGCAGTAAAGAAGTCAAGAGTGATTGAAGTTTAGCAGCGCACAAGTCACATGACTTGGGCAGCTGCGAAATTGACAATATGTCTAGCCCCATGTCAGATTTCAAAGTTGAATATGGAGGGGTCTGTTTGCTCTTTTGAGAAATGGATTTCAGCGCAGAAGTCTGCTGGACCAGCACTATTGACTGATCCATTTGGAAAAAAACATTTTTTCCCATTCCAGTATTCCCTTTAAGCAAATGCCTTGACGAAGATACACAATAGGCCCTGGCATTTCAAGCAGGCAGAGGTCCAATACGCCCTATGCATTCCCAATAAATCGAGATTGTCGGATATATTACAGCAGCCCCTTTGGAATTTGGCAAAATCTACCAGTATGGTCCTGGTTAAGCACATTACAGTTACATTTGACAATGTTCCATGCAATGAGCTAATCTTGCAATGATTACAAATTGACCCCACGCTAGATTTAATACAGTAGAATACTGGCTGGTAGTATGCAAAAATTTAGCACACAGTTCGTAAAAGCAATCAGAAATATAAAGTAATATAAAGTAATGGTTAGAAAAGGAAAAGTTTGTAAATTAACAAGACTGAATGTCCTGTTACTTTACGCAGGTATACCTGTTTCTATGCAAATATTTAGAATATTTAGAAAAGCGTGGGTTTTACAGACTAAACATTGAGGCCTCAAACAAAATCATGCTTCCCCTAGTTTCATGTAGAATGTTAATACTTACAGTCTGGTCCTTCTAAATTGAGATAAGGTATGTCCATAATTCTCATCAAAAACAGCCTGCAAAAAAGGTTTTGTTAGAACTAGATGAAAATGGACTAAAGCTTAAAATAGTTACATTTTAACAAGATTAGATGAAAATATTTCCGATTTCAAATATTGTATATAAAGAAATACAAAAAAAAAAACCTGAATACACCAAAAGGACGTCCATGGCTTACTAAACCACACAACAAAATGACACCAATATCGATCACCACCTGGAAAGTGGCATTATATCAATAAAAAACACAAAAGTATCTAGTGGGTGAAATGAGAGTTCAAATAACCAGTCTTGATTCAAGAATCTAAATTGGTGAAGAATGATACATATAAACGCAGGTATGGGACCGGTTGCCCAAAACGTTCTGGACCTGCGGTTTTCTGTATAAAGTACATTACTGTAATATGGCTAACCATACCTTTATTCTCCTAAAAAAAAATTTAAAACAAATAAAGCCAATGGGATTGTTTTTGCCATTAGTATGGATTCATGCATCTTAGTTCTTCAAAATGTTATTTGCTTAAAAAAGAGTCAATGGGAAATGGCATTCCTGTAATTCAGAGCTTCCTGGATAAATAGTTTACAGATAATGTATAGCAAACATAAAAATAATTTATTTTAAAATAGTCAATACAAAAATTACTTTAATAAGTAAATGCGTTAAATAAAATTTGAAATTGATTAGAAATGTACATATGGGATCCATTATCTGGAAACCCATTATCCAGAAAGCTCCAGATTAAAGAATGACCATTTCCCATAGACTCCATTTTAATGAAACAATTCAAATTTAAAAAGAGAAAATCCTTGGTAAGAATGGAACAAGATATAATTAATGCATACTGTAATTTTTTTTTTTAGCAGACAATGTATAGAAATCCAAATTACGGAAAGACCCCTTATCTGGTAAGCCCCGTGCCGCGAGCATGGATAACAGTTCCCATAGGATTGCTGGAGTGCCATTAATCCTGATGCTAGATGTTTGCTTTTTTTTCTATTTATTCTATTCATTAAAGTCCTCCCCTAATTGTTACCATTTATAAAGGAACCCTAACAACCAGAAACACTAAATACCTGCCTGTCCACCATCTTATTTGTAAACCAAGGGTATTCATATGAAGTTGGTCCCACCTTTGCTGGTCCCACCCATATGGTTACCTGCTCAGATCCACTGGAGGATGCCGTTTACACAACTATTATATAATATTTATAGGGACTGTCTCCATTGCCAGTCAGTTTGGGTTGTTATTTGAAACAGAAATGTATTTGGGCTTCTTATATTGAACTAAGTTTGTAAAACACAAGAACATTTATAGAGTGGTTTAAAGAAAACATTTAATTCTTCATGCTAAACAAGTTGCACAATTTCCAATTTCAATCAGTATTCTGGTATTAATTACCAGAATACATTTTTTCCAGCATCTACATTTGTTACCACTTCCAGCCTGCTGTTATTTCAAGTTGAGTCAATTAAGGCAACATGCTGTCTTTCAGGATAGATGGATAACCGTTATTTAATAAACACAAAATGGATCCAAAATCAATAGGAGTAACCCTTTATACTGTGAACATTTGCAACCCTTGCTTTCAGGAAAATGTACCTATTTACAAGAAAACTGTTTAAGTAGGCTTTTTCAGCCAAGATATTCAGTGATGTTTTAAAGCCAATTTATGAACACGGCCATACTACAGGCAAAAAAGTACATTCATCAGGCTAATGCACATGACAATTCTGTACATCTAATTAGCCAACAAAGCAAAACACTGCTGTCAAAGCAGCAATATTAGGATTGGAGGCTGGACTAGGCCCCATGAGGAAATAGGCAGTCATGTTCTGTGAAAATAATGGTCCTAGGACCATTACTATTCTCCCTCTACACTTCCTCCCTTGGTAAATTAATAAATTCGTACGGTTTCCACTACCACCTCTATGCTGACGATACTCAGATCTATCTCATCTCCTGATCTCAACCCAGAACTCCTAACTCGCGTCTCCTCCTGCCTGTCCGCTATCTCTACCTGGATGTCGCAACGCTACCTTAAATTAAACCTCCCTAAAACTGAAATGGTTCTCTTTCCTCCAAATAACACCAGTAGCATCCCCGAAGTATCCATCATAGTTAACAATTCCACTATCACCCCCTCTCCCCAGGCCCGGTGCCTTGGGGTTATCCTAGATTCTGCCCTGTCATTCACTCCTCATATCCAGTCACTTATCAAATCATGTCACTTCCACCTAAAGAACATATCCAAAATATGATCATTTATCACCCAAGACGCTGCCAAAATTCTTATTCACTCTCTCATCATATCGCGTCTAGACTACTGTAACTCGCTTTTAATTGGCCTCCCCCTCCTGAGACTGTCACCTCTCAAGTCCATAATGAACACTGCTGCGAGGCTCATACACCTCAGCAACCGCTCTGCCTCGCCATTCTGTCAATCCCTACACTGGCTTCCGTTACCTTTCAGAATCAAATTCAAATTAATGACACTGACTTTCAAAGCACTTCACAACTCTGCTCCACCCTACATCTCTGAACTCATCTCTATATACTCACCCACTCGCTTACTACGCTCCTCTACTGACCTCCTACTCAACTCTTCTCTCATTACCTCCTCACATGCTCGCATTCAAGACTTTGCAAGGGCTGCACCCCTCCTCTGGAACGCTCTCCCACGGTCTGTCCGACTTTCTCCCAACCTTTCTACTTTCAAAAAATCTCTGAAAACGCACTTCTTTCGAGAAGCCTACCCTCACTCTGCTTAACTACCAAACGCAACACCACATACAGTACCACATTTCTCACCCACTTACTTCGATCTTGCCCACTCCCACACCTTGTGTATTACTCCCTCCCCTTTAGACTGTATGCCTATGCATAGGGCCTTCCTCACCTTTTTGTACCTGTATTGATTGTGACGTTTGTTACTCCATATATTCTATATATGTAATTCGTGTGATGTAGTTGTATAATCACATTTACTTTACAGTGCTACGCAATATGTTGGCGCTATATAAATACATGTTAATAATCTCCTCATCATCATTCTCCTCAGATGCATCAATTTCTTCTGACACATCACAGAAGGAAGCAGCAGCGGGGACCTCCTCCTCATCACTCATCATTATGTCCATCTCTGTCGTGTTCTCTGCCAGAATTAAATCTGGTGTAACGTCCTCATCTCCTTCATCTTCTTCTGCCAATAATGGTTGCGCATTACTCAGTTCAAGAAACTCATGGGAAAATAACTCCTCTGACTCCAGTGAAGAAGGGGCACCGGTGGTGGAGGAAGTGTTACGTGGGGTGGCCATAGCAGTGGAGGATGAGGAGGATGTTGTGGTAAAGTTAGAAACGGTAGAGGATGGGGTGTGCTGTGTAAGCCAGTCAACTACCTCTTCAGCATTTTGGGAGTTCAGGGTCATTGGCTTTTTAAAACTGGGCAATTTGCTAGGGCCACAGGATTGCATAGCAGCACGGCCCCTAGCACGGCCTCTGCGTGGCGGCCTGCCTTTGCCTGGCATTATTTTTAAAAAAACAACAACAACAAAAACTCAGTTGGTTTTTCTGGAAACGATAATACACACAGCTAGATGGCGGTTTGAAGAAAACACTGTGCAAATAATGCCTACAAGGTCAACGTATACACAGCGGTGGATACGGATTACGTAAAATATAAGAATGCTGCTTGAAAAAAAGTAACTCAAGTGGTTTTTCTAGAGACGATAATATTATCAATATTTAGACAAAATGTGAACAAGCTCACACAGCTAGATGGCGGTTTGAAGAAAACACTGTGCAAATAATGCCTACAAGGTCAACGTATACACAGCGGTGGATACGGATTACGTAAAATATAAGAATGCTGCTTGAAAAAAAGTAACTCAAGTGGTTTTTCTAGAGACGATAATATTATCAATATTTAGACAAAATGTGAACAAGCTCACACAGCTAGATGGCGGTTTGAAGAAAACACTGTGCAAATAATGCCTACAAGGTCAACGTATACACAGCGGTGGATACGGATTACGTAAAATATAAGAATGCTGCTTGAAAAAAAGTAACTCAAGTGGTTTTTCTAGAGACGATAATATTATCAATATTTAGACAAAATGTGAACAAGCTCACACAGCTAGATGGCGGTTTGAAGAAAACACTGTGCAAATAATGCCCACAAGATCAACGTATACACTACTACAGCGGTGGATACGGATTACGTAAAATATATTATGGCTGCTTGAAAAAAGTCACTCCGGTGTTTTTTCTGGAGACGGTAATATTATGGATATTTAGACAGAATGTGAACAAGGTCACACAGCTAGATGGCTGTTGGTTGAATAACACACTGGGCAAAAAATGCCTACAGGGCAAATAATGCCTAAAAGGTCAACTTATACACTACTACAGCGATGGATACGGATTACGTAAAATTTATTATGGCTGCTTGAAAAAAGTCACTCCGGTGTTTTTTCTGGAGACGGTAATATTATGGATATTTAGACAGAATGTGAACAAGGTCACACAGCTAGATGGCTGTTGGTTGAATAACACACTGGGCAAAAAATGCCTACAGGGCAAATAATGCCTAAAAGGTCAACTTATACACTACTACAGCGATGGATACGGATTACGTAAAATTTATTATGGCTGCTTGAAAAAAGTCACTCCGGTGTTTTTTCTGGAGACGGTAATATTATGGATATTTAGACAGAATGTGAACAAGGTCACACAGCTAGATGGCTGTTGGTTGAATAACACACTGGGCAAAAAATGCCTACAGGGCAAATAATGCCTAAAAGGTCAACTTATACACTACTACAGCGATGGATACGGATTACGTAAAATTTATTATGGCTGCTTGAAAAAAGTCACTCCGGTGTTTTTTCTGGAGACGGTAATATTATGGATATTTAGACAGAATGTGAACAAGGTCACACAGCTAGATGGCTGTTGGTTGAATAACACACTGGGCAAAAAATGCCTACAGGGCAAATAATGCCTAAAAGGTCAACTTATACACTACTACAGCGATGGATACGGATTACGTAAAATTTATTATGGCTGCTTGAAAAAAGTCACTCCGGTGTTTTTTCTGGAGACGGTAATATTATGGATATTTAGACAGAATGTGAACAAGGTCACACAGCTAGATGGCTGTTGGTTGAATAACACACTGGGCAAAAAATGCCTACAGGGCAAATAATGCCTAAAAGGTCAACTTATACACTACTACAGCGGTAGTAAAATAAAAAAAAGTAAAATAAAAAAAAAATGAATATTAAAAAAAAAAAATTACAGTTGGTGCTGCTGAACTACTAGGAGCAGCAGATTAGCACACCAGTCCCACTCCCCAACACTGCTAGACTAATAGCACTGGGCTCTTATAGTAGTAGTAGTAGTAGTAGTAGTAGTAGTAAAACAACAAAAAAATAAATAAAAGCAGTCCTTACAAGGACTATTGCTATTGCAGCAGTCAGCAGATGAGATCAGAAGCAGGACAGCTGCCCACTGCAGCTACATACAGAGCACTGCAGTAGAAGGTAGATTACTAGCCAGCAAAGCTACCTAAGCTTAAATGTCCCTCAAACCCCTGCAGACTTCTGTCCCTCCAATAACAGAGCAGTATCAAAACGATTACTAGCCAGCAAACTTTCAACTGTCCCTGAAATCACTAACAGGCAGCAGCTCTCTCCCTACACTATCTCTTCAGCACACACAGGCAGAGTGAAAAAAACGCTGCAGGGCTTCGGTTTTTATAGGGAAGGGGAGTGGTCCAGGGGAGAGCTTCCTGATTGGCTGCCATGTACCTGCTGGTCTGGGGTGAGAGGGCAAAAAAAAGCGCCAACAATGGCGAACCCAAAATGGCGAACGTCGCGCGACGTTCGCGAACTTCCGGCGAGCGCGAACACCCGATGTTCGCGCGAACAAGTTCGCCGGCGAACAGTTCGCGCCATCTCTACTTACCAATAGTGATGGAGGGTCCAGGTGCTCAAGTCCAAGACCTTCAGCTTTAGGGAGGCAATAGATGCACTTAGATTAAGTAGTGGGCTGACACAAACCAGACTTAACTCCAATACTTGATGCAGTTAAAAATAAGCCTTTCCAACAGCATCAGTTTTTATCTTGTCAGATGAAGACACAGCATGTTGCATTCGCATCCAACAATCATGTTGTGTTGGATTGAAATTTTAATAAACATGCAAGGGCTTGGCCCTGCTTGCCCCTGCCTTCGAGTGTCAGTGATTCCTGTTTCTATTGCACAATTAGGAGGGTGCCAAGCCTTCCGTCACCGAGCACCAGACATCCATTTGTAGGCCAGGGTGTGCAAGTGGACCCTCCATTATACTTTGACCCATGTGACACCATCTGACGTGTCGAATGTGTTTTTTAGATTCGTCAACATCCTATAAAATCGTTCATGGAGTTTATCTATGATCACATCCTCAACTTCTTCAATCCCTTAAAGAGTGACAGTTGGTGACTCTCT
The DNA here is from genome assembly GCA_038501925.1 of Xenopus petersii. NCBI lineage: Eukaryota > Metazoa > Chordata > Amphibia > Anura > Pipidae > Xenopus > Xenopus petersii. The sequence goes on from CM076689.1 coordinate 78,686,237, forward strand.
GCAAAGAGAATCCATTACTGATGGTGGAAGTGCCAGGAAAGCAAAAATTCTGTCCCATTGTTACATCCCATTGGCTCCTATTGGAAGCAGCCATCCCAGCATTGAAATGGGGGCAACACTTACTTAAATTCAGGCTTATACACTTATACAGGGAACTCTGTGTATCACTCATGTATTATAAGGGGAAATGTAACCCCTACTGTAAATTATACGGATATTAGAAGTCACTGAGGGGTTCTGTGACCATATAAAGACACAAGGCTGCAGGCTGAGTTATACAGGGAACTCTGAGTATCACTCATGTTTTATAAGGAATAATGTACTCCTTCCTGTAAATTATAAGGATATTATATGTCACTGAGGGGTTCTGTGAGTCAAGACCTGCCTCAGAATTTGTTGGATATCACAAATAAAAATGCTGAGAGTTAAATCTTGCAGAAGCTGTGACATTTGCGAGCTTCTTAATATCGATTTAATGGGTTGGCGAGAGATTAGATGTAAAGCGCAGAATTTAAATGTGTGACCTTAGGCCCATCCACAGGGAAGATTGGAAGCATTGCACAGAATATTCTTGCTGTATGTTCAGAGGTACGAGGGGGGGGGGAGCTTTTAATTTTCATTTTTATTGGAACAGGTAACGCTTCCATTGTATCCACAGTCCATGATTGAATACAATCAGGTTTCTGCAGTGAAACAGGAGAATGTGTCTTTTCAATTAAGAGGAAAAAAGGTTATATAAACCCTTAGGCATTAAAACAGGTCTCCATGGTGGTGCTCAGTGATACAGGTTAAATTTAAGCACCAGACACCAGAGAAAGGGATTTGGATCAGACAGTTCTTAAATGATACTACGGATTTGCTTCTCAACTATATTCCATATCTCTTTTATAGGTAGGATTCCAAGCTATAGCTCTCCAACTACGATAAAACTACAGATTCCAGCAACCACTGTCTGGGATTGTTGGGAGTAGTAGTTTAAATCCATAGTGGATAAAAAATGAGCCAGTGGGAGTTAGGAATTCAGTGACATTATTGCAAACACTTAAATTGGCCTATTTGGATCACAGAGGGGGGCAGACAGGGCGGAAAAGCTTAGACCAGTGCTGTTCAACTTCTGTGGTACTGAGGAACAAATTTGGCCCTGGTCTAAGTGGTGGAGGGCCGATAATGAAAGCCTGTGTTAACAACTTCCCCCTTTTAAACTGCAAAAAATGTGAAGACCATAACAGACCACATTAATGGTGGTAGTACACAAAATAACTAAATGGTTGGTGTATATATAGGATATTATATGTTAAAAAATTTTTATCAAATGATATTAAGACCTACCCTTAAATCCATTTGCCTCTTCCTCCCCTGTGGATAAAACAGCAACCCCCCCACCCACCCACCAGCATATGTTAAGCAGGCAGAGAATATGGAACACACAGGCAGAGTAGTGCAGGCAGCGTATGTCACACGCAAAGAGCATAGGGCAGACAGAGTATGACACACACATGGCACATAGGGCAGGCAGAGTATGGCACACACAGGAAGCATAGGGCAAGCAGAGTATGGCACACGCAAGGGATGTAGAGCAATCAGAGTATGACACACTCAGGGAGCATAGAGCAGGCAGAGTATAACACACAGGCAGAGTAGTGCAGGCAGCGTGTGGCACACACAAGGAGCATAGGGCAGACAGAGTATGACACACAGGAAGCATAGGGCAGGCAGAGTATGACACACACAGGTAGAGTAGGGAAGGCAGAGTAGAGCACACACATGCAGTGTAGGGCAGGCACAGTATGACACACACAGGGAGCATAGGGCAGGCAGAGAATGACGCACCCAGGCAAGGTAGAGCAGCCAGAGTATGACACACACAGGTAGCGTAAGGCAGGCAGAGTATTGTACACACAGGTAGAGTAGGGAAGGCCGAGTAGGGCACACACAGGCAGCATAGGGCAGGCAGAGTATGACACATGCTGGCAGAGTAGGTCAGGTAGAGTATGGCACACACTGGCAGAGTTAGACAGGCAGACTATGGCACACACAGGTAGGGTAGGAGACAGGGAAACCTCACAGTATCCTGCTAAGATGAACAGTACAGTACAGACACAATGCCAGTGCTGTTCCTACAGTCTGTCTGTGATCAGGCGAGAAATGTGAGCAATGACAGTCTGAGGTTTAATCTATCCAGGGTATTACAGGTTTGAACAATGCAGTCCTAAAAGTATGAACAGGGTATTAAACGTGTGAACAATACATGGGATTACAAGTTTGAACAATGCAGGGTTTTTACAGCCTGACTCTGAGGTGTGAACAATGCAGGGGCCAAATAATCTCATTTCTGATACATTTACACAAAGGTAAGCAATCAAAGCAACCAGACTCTTTTTTTTTACCTTTGAATTGCTGCTCCCATGGCTACACAGCAGTTTGTTTATATAAACTATAGTTGTGTTTCTAAAGCAAACACAAAGCAGTTTTTCCAGTGCAGGGCAACAGTACATTATATTAATTTACATTGCTGTAAAACACTTTCATTTGTAGTGCTACTGTTCTTTAAATGGTTAATGTATAATTAATATAATTAGTTTGGCCACTATGTGGCAGCAGGGCCGCCATCGGGGGGGACAGGGGGGACAAGCGTACCGAGCCCGGGCATGAAGGGGGGCCCGGCAGCGCTGCATTTTTTGAAGATCCGGGCCCCCCTTACGAGCGCCCGAGCCTTACGTCTTGCCTCTGTGTTGCCGAATGCGGAAGTGCCGAAAAGCCGAAGCCGATGCGCCGAAAAGACCCGAAGTCACGGAAAAAGCCGAAGTCACGAAGCGCCGAAAAGACCCGAAGTCACGAAAACAGCCGAAGCCGAAGTCCTGAAGCGGTGAAAAGACCCGAAGTCACGAAAGGAGGTGAAGTTGAAGTACTGAAGCCGTGAGTTCAATTCTACTGAACACCAGTTTGTGTATTTTTTTTTTTTTAATCTCCTGGCCACCAATGTATTATTTTAATATTCTATAGGCCCCTGCAACCAATCTTTTTTTTTAAAACATGTTTTTTTGGGGCCCCAATTTTTTTTTTAACTCGTAAGGGGCCCCTTGCCACCATTGTTTTTTTTTTTAAAAAAAAAAATAATAATAATTTTCTTTTTGGTGGCCCTAAATTTTTTTAACTTGTAAGGGGGCCCCTGCCACCAGTTTTTTTTTTCAAAAAAAAATTTTTTTTTTTTTTCAAATTTTTTTTTGGGGCCCCAATTTGTTTTTAACTTATAAGGGGGCCCCTGCCGCCAATGTTTTTTTTTTTCAAAAAAATTTTTTTTTTTTTTCAAATTTTTTTTTGGGGCCCCAATTTGTTTTTAACTTATAAGGGGGCCCCTGCCGCCAATGTTTTTTTTTTTTTTAAAAAAAATTTTTTTTTTTAAAAAAAATTTTTTTTTTTTTTTTAAAAAAATTTTTTTTTTTTTTAAAAAAAATTTTTTTTTTTTTAAAAAAAAATTTTTTTTTTTTTTAAAAAAAATTTTTTTTTTTTTAAAAAAAAATTTTTTTTGGGGCCCCAATTTGTTTTTAACATATAAGGGGGCCCCTGACGCCAATGTTTTTTTTTTTTTTCAAAAAAAATTTTTTTTTTTTTTAAATTTTTTTTTGGGGCCCCAATTTGTTTTTAACTTGTAAGGGGGCCCCTGCCACCAGTTTTTTTTTTTTTCAAATTTTTTTTTGGGGCCCCAATTTGTTTTTAACTTATAAGGGGGCCCCTGCCACCAATGTTTGTTTATTTTTTAGTTTTTTTTACATTTTTTTTGTTGGGGCCCCAAGTTTTTTTAACTTATAAGGGGGCCCCTGCCACCAATGTTTTTTTTAAAAAAAAAAAATTTAATTTTTTTTTTTTTGGGGCCCCAATTTTTTATAAGGGGGTCCTGACCATCAATAGCTTTTTACAACTTGTGTGGGGGGGGGGTTACTTTTTTAGCGCTGATGTCTGTGTGGTCTTTTAACTGCGATGTGGAGTGGGCGGGAAATGGGGTGGAGCTTGGTCGTCAGTGTGGGCGGGGCCCAGGGGGCCCCAAAAATTTTGTTGTACGGGGCCCCGTGATTTCTAATGGCGGCCCTGTGTGGCAGTAAGTCCTAAGTTTAACTGTGAAGTTTAAAGTTTTGGTAGTGAAATGTGAATAAAGCAAAGAGGAAATACAGTGGCCATTTTAGCAGTGATATAGGAAGTGTCAGCAGTTATGTTAGGGAAAGGTGAGGAGAAAGAATTATACCGCAACTTACCTGTTATGAAGAGGTCACGGCAATAAACTTGAACTGTTTATAAGAAAGTCTTCCATACCTTGTGCCCAAGGTTACAAACATTTTTTCTATTGTCAGGGGCATGAGAAAAATGTGATTGATTTTGATTTTAAAAATCATAAATGTTTAAAAGTGACATTGTAAAAAAAAAAGATTGCTGTTGAAGTGGAAAAAAGCCAAAATCCCTTTCCGGCCGGCACCTGATTGTTCCATATACTGAGAGATCTATTTGGCACAATGTGAATCCAAAAGCAGATGCTTGTGCGCATGGATGTAGTTATAACTTCTAAATTCTCTGGTACCAGGGAGGGTGGCACAGGGAAGAAACAAAGCAATATCTAATGATTATTTTATGCATTATCCACTGATCCTGTTGGGCTGGTACAGAAGCACAAAAAATAATGCACAACATTTCTAGCCCACTGCTTTAGTTAAAGGAGAACTAAACCCATCTTGCAAAAGCTGAACTTGAACAGACTTGCTGGGCTTCATTTATCAACAATGGGCACTAAATTATGGCACTCAGCAGACATTTTCTACCCAATCTCAGCCTTTATCCTTCTAAAAAACCCACCCACTTTTAACACAACCTAAAAGTTTCACTTCAATTGAAAAAACATGGATGCTATCACTAGTTTCTTATTGTTCCAGAAACCTATACAAAATTCACTTTCAGAACTATATTTGGTTGGCAAGGTTTTCAGTTCAATTGATGTCATGAACTCAAAGCAACACAAATTGCTAAAAGAAAAACAATGGTTTTAAAGGAGAACTAAAACTTAAAAAATAACTAAATCCCCCCCTACCAAAAGACCCCTCTAATCTTGCAGGCATTGCCCCCCTCCCTCTCCCTCCCAGCGATGTGCTTTAGTGTTAAAAAAAAACCTTTAAAAAATTCTGACCCTAAAATGCAGAGAATGCCATCTTCCGGATCTGGATCTCTTCGCCGTCACGAAGCCTGCCATCACATGCGCAGTTGGGCCAAGTCTGGATTCGGCTTTAACTGAGCATGCACAAGTCAGTGTTGAGACCTGAAGACTAAACGAAGATCTGGAAGATGGCAACCGGGAGCTCCTCTGCACTTCTCTGCAATTAAGGATCAGAAAGTTTTTTTTCAACACTAAAGCACATCGTGGGGAGGGAGAGGGGAGGGAGGCAATACCTGCAAGATTGGGGGGGGGGCTTTTGGTAGGGGGGTCAGTTCTCCTTTAACTAAAGAAGTGGGCTAGTAATGTTGTGCATTATGTTTTGTACCAGCCAAGGCAACCACAGCCCTTTAGCAGTAAATATCTATGTTTCCAAAGATGCCCCAGTAGCTCCCCATCTTCTTTTCTTCTGATTCACTGCACATGCTCTGTGCTGCTGTCACTTACTGAGCTTAGGGACCAACTCACAATATACAGTACACATAGAATACAAATGTCACAATATAAGGCTGATTAGTTATTAATACAGATAATTACAAAATGTCCGTACAGAAACCAGTGCAATTAGCATCAGAATTTAATAATCAGCCCTGTAGCATCAGCTTATATTACAGACCAACATCATTGTCTGCTTGATCATTTGCAACAACCCCTAAGCTTAGCTTCTCAACAGCTGCTCATAGCCCACTGAGCATGTGAGTGTCACAGACACTTTCCAAGATGGTGACCCCCTGTGACAAGTTTGAAGTCCTGGATCATTGCTGCTATTGACAAGCTGAAACTTTAGGCTGGTGCAATAAGTTCAGTATATTAAAGATGGCACTTTTAGCCACATTTTTAGGGTTTATTTCTCATTTAAATACAAGGTATTGTTTTATTATGACAAAGAAAAGGGAAATAATTTTAAAAATGTTAGATTATTTGGATAACTATGGTTTATGGGGGAGCTTTCCAGATAAAGGATCCCATACCAGTATTTATTTTTTTTTGCTTTATTTTTAAATGTATACCTTATTTAAATTTGTTTTTAAATATATGTTTTACATATTTTTATATTATATATTTTTATATTTTATGTTGATGTTCTATACCTATCTTAAAGATTATTTTATTTATACTTTACCCTCAAAGTCATGATTTTTATGGTTCACTTTTTATTTCTACATTACACTGTTTAAATTTCAGCGTGTGTCTCTGTCCTTACTGATGTGTTTTGAAAAGAACCATGTTTTTTTGTGATAGTATGCTTTTGAGGTTCTGGCTAAACATTAACTTTTAGGTTAATACTGTACTGTCTGACACAGCAGGGGCCTTAGTAAGGGATTCATTTCCAATGGATACACAGTCAGCCTGAGTTAGTTCACAGGGTTTTATCAGTTCCAGACAGGAGTGTGCTCAAGGCTATGTTTACAATAAAAAAGGTTAATAATGGTATTTTAGTCTTTAGTCTGGGCCCTCAAGGAAATGGATTCTCGGCAAGACTGGCTCCTTCTCTTCCGGGCTAAGCCGCTCCATTAATACAAGACTGGTTACAGGGTGAGTGAGAAGTGGCAATATAACCAGCAGGCTTGCAGAACAGAGAAAAGGTCAGTTGTGATGGATGCAAATATCCATATAATGCAATAGTACCCATTTGTTGTTACTCTGTGGCCCTATGTTTACTGTACTGAGACAGCAAGACAGAGGCAAGAGCAGGACGAAAACCTGGATAGGGGGTCTCACAATAAAAAGCAGGAGTCCTGAGAGTTTACTATATAAGCACAAATAATAATAAACCCAGAGTTATATACCGGGCTGGATTGTCCGTGCAGGGCCGGATTTACATAGAGGGCACCCGCTGTCGTTCGTCACCGCCGATCTCTCCCTTTTATGTGCTTAAATTTTCATCATTGGTACCGGTGCAATGGGGATTGGCACACGGGAGATTTAAAAAGCTATTGTATCTCCTGATCATCCCCTGTGTTTCTGAACCAATGTGGGTGTGGCAGCATGCCACCCCCTAAACTTCAGCTGCCCTAAGCCCAGGCCTTGGTGGCCTCTCCACAAATCCAGACCTGTGGCCGTGGGAGATAGATTAAGAGTAAACAAGGCTGTACGTCAAATAGTGATTTGGGGGGTGGGCATATCTTGGTACTGCTGACCTCTCTCTCAACTGAATAAGAATAAATGTAATAATGAAATAATAAGCAGATAAGATTTATATGTGCAACGCATATATAGCTCTGTATGTACCTTTTACCTAAGGAATTCTTCCCTGCCGGTAATCAGAAAGTGGAAATGAATAACAACAAATTCCTCCACCCCCTCTCTCCATCTGCTCCTTCCCGTAATCTGATTAATAATTTAGAAAATTCTGCATTGAGCGACTTCAAATGCTCTGCCAGTTTTCTCTGTGTGTTTATTTTTCAAGAAGATACATAAATGTTATCACACGAGAACCTCTTGCTCAGCTGCCCTTATCCCAACTGGTAGCATCTGTACAAATAGACGAAAGCTTTCTCTATCGCAAATGGAGTAAGATCAAGGCCGGATTTACATAGTGGGCGCCCCTAGGCCCACTGCCGTTCGTCACCCCTCTCCCCTCCAGGGGGACAGGTGCAATGGGGATTGGCGCATGGGAAATTTAAAAAATGGTTGTATGTCCAGCGCATCCCCAGTGTTTTTGAACAAATGTGGGTGTGGTTGAGCAGCATGCCGCCCCCCTAAAATCCTGCCACCCTAGGCCCGGGCCTAGGTGGCCTTTCCACAAATCCGGGCCTGAGTAAGATGTTGAGAGTCCGTGGGTACTGTAGTTATTTGGGGTCCCAAACTTTCACTGCAAATGCATAGACACAGACATAGAACAGGACCAAATAGGTACAGTAGAACAACGTGACAACTGTAGGACAAGATTGCAGAAGCGAGACATAGCGGTAAAGTAGGACATAAAGCCTACAAATGGGCAAGATGGAGAGAATGAAACAAAGAGGCTATAGTAGGGAGAGATGATTAGAACAAGATGGCTACTGTTGAGCAAAATGGAGACAATAGACTAAGATGGCTACAGTAGGCCAACATGGAGAATGTAATACAAATGGAGCAAGTAGAACAAAATGGAGACAGAAGAACAAGATGGCTACAGTAGGAAAAAATAGCAAAAACAGGGCAAGATGGTGACAAAAAAGTAAGTGATGAAGATGAAGCGAAACAAGATGGCTACAGTTGGGCAAATCAAGCAAGTAGAACCGGATAGTAGAAGGGCATATTGTGGAAGTATGGTGTAGAACAAGATTGGCAAAATGAAGACAGAAGAATAAAAATGGCTATAAAAGGATAAGAAGCAATACAAAATGGTAAAATCACTACAAGAGGTCAAATTGGAAAAAGGTTAAAATAGGTTAAAGTGGAGGCCAAATATCAATGAGGCTATAGCTGGGCAGGATGGGCACAGTAAAAAAAATTACTACATTAGGGGCAAAATAAAAAACACTGAAAAAGGCTCCCTGTCAGGCACTGCAGAACAGCCTAAATGGATTTGCCTTCCAGGATTATCTATGAAATGAGTAACAGGGTAAGAATATAGATGGGATTATTGGTCTAAATAGTAATAATGCAAAGTGCAAAATAATGTATTTATAGTTCTTAAACGCTCACTGTTGGTAACATACATGGCAGGTAACAAGGGGAAGCAAACATGGCTTTGAATTTATTTGGATTATACAAAGCAAGGCATGTCAATTAAAGGGAAGCCGCCAGGAGAGGGGGAAGTATTAGCAGCGTGCGACACTTAGAGGCCACATTTATCATTTTGGGAAGTTCAAACAATTACCTTGCAGACATATTACTTGTAGATTACTGGGGAAAGACTAGAAAATAAAAATTCAACTAATATACTAAAGACCTATATAAATGTATAAAAAAAATACTCTCAGTTTGGTTAGACACTTTGTATCTTTTTCTGGTTGTTCATTGCAGGAGATCAAACATAAAGCCGGGACATTTTAGTAACAATCCAGGACTGTAGATAGAGCTGTCAAAATCAGGACTGTCCTGTGAAAACTGGGACAGTAGGGAGGTATGTGGTGCCCATTGTAAGCAGCAGTCCTGCCCTGCTTTATGGCTGAGATTCTAGCTATCTTTATAACAGAGCATTCTGTCACACAGAAGATAATAAGACCTCTTCTCAATAGAGCTTACAATCTAAAAGGAGAAGAGATATCAAATCGTTACTACATGGCCTGAATTCAGAAAAGTCATGGATCCTTTATAATAAAGAATCTTGGTTCCACTTCCCAGCAATGTTGTCTGGAGAAGCTTTAACAAAATTACAAAATAGAGAAGGAGATTAAACAAGTTGAATAAAAGCAGTGGAACTAAACCCACAACTCTCTGTTATGAGCAGGAATAGTGCTGATGTATGTTCCCATATATGTACCTATAGCATTACAGAATACATTTGCTGCTTTTCAGGTAAATAAAATGTTTGTTGCTGTTGTTTCTTAAATGTGAGCACTGTACCTTATTATCATCCATAACAGTGTTCAGGGACTCAATCCACATCAGATCGATATCTCCATCTAAAACAATCCACTTGGGGCCATCGTGTGCAATGTTTGCCAGTTCACGCATGATTGAAGAAAATAGACCTGTAACAGACAGCGCATCTCAATACAGCACAGTGTGGGGCACAGAAACCATTCAAATATTCCAAAAAATCTAAATGTACCATAGGAGAACTGTCCACAAAGTACCCGCACTCTTACTTCAAAATGTATACTGTATATGTGCACAAAGTGATGGATCAATAAAACTTTGAGACACAAGAATTTGGAGTGTGGGTCCCTCTATATGCAATATATATATATATATATATATATATATATATATATATATATATATATATATATATGTGTAGAAAGAAGATCAGCACTCTCTGTAGTTTAGGTGAAAATAGTGTTTGATTTATTAATCAAAAAATCACATCTTATCCGACGTTTCGGTCCCACATGGGGACCTTTCTCAAGGATTTATATATATATATATATATATATATATATATATATATATATATATATATATATATATATATATATATATATATATATATAGGGACATGTAGGGTTAATTCCCCTCTGTTCTGATCCACATGGTTTGGAAACACCTGTGTAGATTTAGCTATAGGGTTTCCCAGGGGCTGGACAAGGGGCCAGAGACCTTGTGCTGGAGAGCAGATACTGGAGGATGCCACAAGGTGTCGCTGCTGCACCACTTTACTATAAAAAGGAGAGCCATGTGCTCAGACAGTGGATTTCATCATTAAGGGGCATGTTTACTAACATTGGAGATAAATATCTGGAGAGATTTTTGGAGATGTTGCCCATGGCAACCAATCAGCAATTAGATTTAAACAGCCACAGCCAAGTTAGAAAACAAAAGCAAAGATCTGATTGGTTGCTATGGGCAACATCTCCAGAAATCTCTCCAGATATTTATCTCCAATGTTAGTAAACATGCCCCTAAGATTTGGTCTTACTGCTGACTGTTATTTCACAGAGGAGAAAGCGAATCTAAACCAGCAAAACGTAGGCTAAAGTGGAGTTCGATAGGCCTGCCAAGGCTGAGACAGGATACTCCAATGCCTGGAAGTTCAACCATGTGGGGTTTCGAGCTTGGAAATGCTGGTTTGTGCGCTCACACTACCGAGAGTGTGGGGAGTTGTAAGTGCTCACGCTATAGCCAGCGTTGGGAGCTGGATGTAATGCACTTCCCCATGCATGCCAAAAAAATGTCTATTTTTTCAGAGGTAATCAAAGGGCCCCCCAAAATGCACATGTACTGGTATGAGGAGTAAATAAACATGGTTTTCTAATCACAATTTCCTTCTAGCTTTTATCTAGGATTTATAGTTTAACAACTGGGATTCTGTCTTATGATAAATACAGATAAATGAATGTTTCCCTGCAACTCTGGCCTTTTCTTCTTGCCGTTTGCAGTTTTGCATCTATAATCCAAACCCCTTTCCATTTTCATTCAGAATTCAGTACAAAGTCCCCTTTGACATTGCATTTTTTTCCTTTAAAACCTCACTGTACCCTTCCTGTACTGCCTGGCTTGGCAAAGCGATGAAAGCAGCTATTAAGGCACATGCAGAACCTATTACTCCTTTTTTTCCACAGATTCCCCAGTCAAGTCCCTCTCTCCTACAGTTAAAAAAAAAAGGTTAGAAAATCAAAAACCCAGTGCATCGGGCTGGTGTGTCAAATTGTAATTTAGCACTAGAGCAGAACAATCCATCCTTCTATGCATGGCTCACTGAAGCGATCAGTCCTACGTCTCCGGCATAATACAGTATGTGACAAAGGGCCGCTGATTTGCAGCAGCTTTGAAGCTGTAAAGCGTTTGAGAGTTGCAGTAAGTCCAGTGATAGAGGAGAATAAAAGTGGACTCACACTGGAACGTTATACAATGGAAACTTTTGATGAGAAAAAAATCCTGCAGAACCTTAGGCCAAAGACATATGTAACATTTCTCTGCAGCTGGTGCACTCTGCACTTTGCACCAGATTTTAAATCCAAAGTACAGAGCACAGTTGTCCCAGATTTTAAATCCTGCTCAAGGTATAGAGCACAAGTGCCCCAGGTTGGTTTTAAATGTGATGTCATTTCGGGACTTCGCCGATTTACTTATGGGCGCTGGCATAAATTCACTAGCGAAGGAGATAGACTGTAGCACTACCTCGCACTCTACCGCCAGGCGAATTTTTGCTCTGTCGAATGGACGTAACTACGCAAATTCACTAAGATGTGGAATTTAATGAACGTTACCTCTTGCGCCTGACTTGCCTTCGCCACCTCAGACCAGCCGAAGTGCAATAGAGTAGATAGGAGTTCTTCAAAAAAAAAAAATACGATGGCGACTTTTCAGTTTTTCAGGGTGATAGGCTGCAAAAGATCGTAAATTTTTTTTGGCTTCCCCCTACATTTCCTAACATATGGCACATAAACTATACACTGGGCTCATGTGTAGGGCAATATAACAACTATAGTTTATTTTATTAAGGTTTCCCTGTACTTGTGTAGTGTAATGTATTTGCTGCTACATATACGTCCATTGAAATTTAACTTCCCGCCGTATGCAAATTAGCCAACGCTAGAGCAACTTCGCTTTGCTTGCCGAATTAACGCTGGCAAAACTTTGCCATCGTTCGGCGCCCTGGACGCAACTTCGCACTTTAGTGAATTGGTGTTGTCCTGGCGAAGTGTGGCGATGTGAGCGAAGCCGTCGCTGGCGAATTTCCGGAGGTTAGTGAATTTGCCCCGTAAAATCTAGTTCAAGGTACAGAGCACAGGTGCCCCAGTCTTTACATCCGTCTCATGGTGCCGAGCACAAGTGGTCCAGGTGCAAGTGCTGGGTAAATGGGCTCTGAGAAATGTGATTTTTGGCCCTTCAGTGCATTTCTATTTGGACCAGTTGCAACTGATCCCTGATATGCTCAGTAATAACAAAATCTACTAGGGATGCACCGAAATGTGTTTTGTTATTGCTGATATTATATCTCCATTTTTTTGTCATGTTAAATCATCACAATTTTGCTACATTAAGTCCAAATGCAACAGCGACAGCGACAATAATCTTTGCTTTGAAAGGATCATTATGATTGGGGTCTGAGAGCTACAATATCTGTGCTGGTGGTGACTGGCTCCTTGAAAAGTGGAGATCCAGACTTCCCTGAGGATCGTGTCCAGTGCTCTCAATTCACATCATGTTTCTCTGCAGCAAAGGTTATCTGAGATCTACCCAAAACTCCAGTCACTGACAAGCCACAAAAATGTGAAAAATGACTCGATCCTAAAAAGAGTCTGCCCAACTTTGCCAATTCTACAAGGAGGTACGTATTTCAGCGTAATTGACTTATAAGATGGCAACAGGGTGTCAAGGAGTTTCCCACAATGCTTTTGACCTGGATCCTTTAATTTCTTAACCAATTGCAACTCGAGAGCTTCCAGGAGTTGCATATCAAGAAAAATATCCATTACTTAAATTCTAATTAACAAGTGCATATGAATATTTATGGCTTGTAATAGTGATGAGTGAAATTTTTCATCAGGTTTCACTGCAAAAACGACACCGTGGACTCCAACGGGTGAAAAAAATGCCGTTTTCATGAATTTCCTTTAAGAAGATAAAGAAACTACCTGGGGCTCGTTTATATACACACACAAAAATCACTTCTACAGAAATTCGGTTCAGCATCCCCAGTAGTGATGAGCAGATCTGTCCTGTTTCACTTCACAGTAAAATTGACGAAACTGCGAAAAATTTGCGAAACACATTGAAGTCAATGGGTGACAGATTTTTACGCTCAACAATTTTTTCTTACTCCAAATGAATTAAAGTCAATGGGAGTTTTTCTTGAGTTGACTTTTTTGTGTCAGCGACTTTTTTAGTTATGGCGATATTCGAGAGAAACAATTTGCAGATGGCAGAAATTCGCCGCAAATCCATGCCTGGTGAAAAGATTTCCGCATCACTAATCCCCAGGCTCCTGTCTTGTCCTTCATAGATATTTCTGCAAGACTATTAAGGGGTATATTTATCAAAGAGTGAAGTTAATAGTGAAGTTCCGCCACTAGAGTGAAATTCCGCCACTTTCCATTCATTTCTATGGGATTTTTAAAGGTGTATTTATCAAAGGGTGAACTTTCACTTTCACCCATTGATAAATACGCCTTTTAAAATCCCATAGAAATGAATTGTGAGCTGCAGAATTTCACTCTAGTGGCGGAACTTCACTCTTTGATAAATTTACCCCTTAGAGAACACAAAAAAGTTACACAAAGTTATTCCCACAGGAATGCAAGAGAACAGCCAACATTCCTGCAAGGTTGCAAGAGAGCAGCACTTGTGTCATTTGGCCAGTGAAAATATTTTGGTCATCTTAATTTATAAGGGAAGCAGCAAACATAGTTTTATAACCACTAATCAAAACACTTACTTCACAGTGCTCATTGATTCCCTACAGAAGCACTGTAGGCTGCTTATAATCCATTTGCTCAGAGCAGATGAAGACATAGACCAAGATGCCAAGAGCTCTCCCCAAGTTGGAAAGCTGCCCAATCAGCATTGTGATCAGAGTGTTCAGTTGATTGACCTGTGTTTAATAATAATCCTTCATCCCATTCTCATTACCTTCCTCCAGCCTAGTGAATGAGATGCCCACCTCCGTGGTTCACCAAATCTGTGTGCAGGTGAGGGCCACCTGGGAAACAGACAAGGAATAAACATTATACTGTATTTGGAACTATAAAGCATAATTCAATTCTGCAGTTTTGTTTCCATTATAAAGAAACAAGAGAATGGGACAGTTATAGAGACAGAAGCAGGACTCATGTGGGTAAAATGAATATACATAGTGCAAAAGTTAAGTGATGTTCAGTGAAGCAAAGGAGCAAATCAGTACAGAATGGGAAAACATTAGAAAGAGTCAAACCTATTTGGGGGAACAGCAGGAAACTTATTTTCAATTACAGTTCTATTATGTTTTTGGCAATATATTTTTCACAATTGAAACTCACAAAATGACTATAAGAAACTGGGCCTCTCCTATAGTCTGTTATATTCTATAAGTTTAATGGTGCCTTGTCCCTGTCCCTATTATATTAAAGGGGAACTCCACAAAAACATAACTGAAGCTTTTTGAAGAGTAAACATAATTTCAAGAAACTTTGCAATATACGACCATTAAAAAATATGCAGATTTTTCATGATTTGTAATGGTTTCTGACAGTTCCCTAAGCCTAACCCCCTGCTCTCCTGCTGATCTTTCTGAATACTTTGCTGAGATGGCTGACTATTGTTGCTTTGTATCAACAGCCATCTGTCCTCAGCCTGCATCCTCCAAACCCCACAATTCCCTGCACATGTGTTTTCAATAAGTGATGCTACGTCACAGTGCAATGCATTGTGGGGTATGTAGTTCCTGCATGCTGTCTGTAAGCTGTGGAGAAGTTGTTACAATTTGTAACATCAGTGTTTAGTCCCTCCTTCCCTGCCGGGATTTCAAATGGTGAAGAAAGAGAAGAACTGTTAAACAGCTGGATTTCAGCATAGAAAATGGCATTTATTCATACTTTTTGAACAAACAGGTAACTGTAATGGATATATTAGAGGTTTCTGTGTTATGTGGGCCTCTTTATCAAATTTTGGTTTGAAAGCCGGAGTTCCCCTTTAAGTACCCGTCTAGTGCTACCATTCCTTATTTCGGAAAGGAGGATTGAGAGCAGAGCTGGCAGTAACACTTACAATACTTCCCCTAGCCACCGTCCCTAAACATTATGGAATGAGAGTAGAGTAGGCAGCAACCCTCCAGCACTTGTTTCTGTTCTGAGGTCATATCTAGCTGCCATATTTAGAAGGGTTAATTAGCTGACTGGTTGATATGCAGGACCATAAGTCTATAATAAAAGCATTATTCTGTATTAGACTGCAAACTAATCATCATGGAGGGCAGCTCCAGTTCCATTACCCATGCAGGATAGTCAAAAAGCTATTTTTCCCTTGGTTTTTCCTCATAGGCAGCTGGTGCTTCAGTCATTGCCCAGACTGACAATCTGTGGGTTCTGACAAATGCCAGAGAGGCTGCTGTAAGATGCCATAGACACTCACTAGTGGGCTGCTGGGGGCTGTTTGGGCCTCTGTTTACTTGGAATTCCAGGGAATATTCTGACTCCCAGACCTGCATCCAGTTCATTGTATCCAGAATGAGATTTCACCTATAAAAAAATTATAAAATAAAATAGAGAACACAGTTAATGCTACACCTATATTGAGACAGGTTCTTTATGGATATAGTTGACATTATTGTATCCAATCTCCTTCCCAGGTCTCACCTGACCACTGCAATCACATGATTCATTAAATTGGACATATTCAATCGCCTTACTATATATACAACCCAAGGCCCATCTTGGACTCGCTTCCATTAGGATCTTCTTGAAACATTTTCGCCATATTGTCAAACAGCTTTGAGAGATGTTAATGGTCTGTTTAGAGAAACACAGTTTGTATTATTGAATTAAGTACAACTAAATTAATGATAAGCTTTGGAAATGCTCAATCTCAGACAGGAGAGACAAAACTTTCCTACAACGCACAGCACTTCCTACCATTACAGATTGATGATGGCTGGAATACACTGAAGGGTTGAACTTAATTAAACGTTGAGTTAACTGTGGACCTATATCAGATCCTCCACTTTCAATTCAACTGACAACCAGTTTTTCTTCTTTATAACAATGTTCCTGATAGATCTTGTGACTGTAGATTTCACTTTAGCCCTTTTGGCAATTTCTGTATTCATAGAACCTCACCCTATACACCCCATTCCATACCGGACATTTCAGAGGACTTCGGAAAATCATAAAAATTACATACAAGCTGCGGGTTGGTGCCATTGGAAAAGATATCGAGTAGATCAGCAGATGAAATAAAGTACAGTCTGGGAAAGGCAAGTCTCTTGGTGTCCAGGTACTCAGCAAAAGCTTTTTTACATAGGGATAATCTGCACAACAGCAAAAGCTTTAGTTACTTATTAAGCAAAAGTGATACTTAGAGTTCCCTGTATAACTCTACTTATAGCCTCAACACTTTTGCCATTATATTGTCACATAATCCCTCAGTTTTTTTGTAATATCCTCCTAATTTACAGTGGGGGTACATTATCCCTTATAGTCAGATAGTCAGAGTTACATGTATAACTCAGCCTGCAGCCTTGTGCCTTTATATGGTCACAGAACCCCTCAGTGACTTCTAATATCCTTATATTTTACAGTAGGGGGTACATTATCCCTTATAATACACGAGTGATACTCAGAGTTCCCTGTATAACTCAGCCTGCAGCCTTGTGCCTTTATATGGTCACAGAACCCCTCAGTGACTTCTAATATCCTTATAATTTACAGTAGGGGGTACATTATCCCTTATAATACATGAGTGATACTCAGAGTTCCCTGTATAACTCAGCCTGCAGCCTTGTGCCTTTATATGGTCACAGAACCCCTCAGTGACTTCTAATATCCTTATAATTTACAGTAGGGGGTACATTATCCCTTATAATACACGAGTGATACTCAGAGTTTCATGTATAACTCAGCCTGCAGCCTTGTGCCTTTATATGGTCACAGAACCCCTCAGTGACTTCTTATATCCTTATAATTTACAGCAGGGGGTACATTATCCCTTATAATACACGAGTGACGCTGAGGGGAAAATTTATCAAAAGCCAAGGTGAATTTTCAAATGAAAAAAAATTGAATTTCGAGCTATTTTTTTGTAGACCAAATTTGTTTCGAATTTGAAAAAAATGTACTTTCTCTTTAAAAATTTGACTTCGAGCATTCGTCATAAATAACCTGCAGAATTAATGTTTTAGCCTATGGGGGACTTCCTAGAACCCACTTCTTTCTGTGACTTTGAAAAACCAAAGTTTTTTGGAAAAAATCGAATTAGATCAATGTGCTATTCCTTCGATTGATACGATTCGAATTTGGTTGAATATGGACCTATTCGATCAAAAACTGAACTATTCGACCAAAAAAAAAACTTTGACTTAATTTCGGTTGGTCTTTTTGAATTCGGATTTTGAAGTTTTTTTCAATTTGAAATTCGACCCTTCATAAATATGCCCCTAAGAGTTACCTGTATAACTCAGCCTGCAACCTTGTGCCTTTATATGGTCACAGAACCCCTCAGTGATTTCTAATATCCTTATAATTTAAAGTAGGTATATTGAAGTAGGTGTATTATTCCCTATGTATATATATAAGTATTGTATAAGTATTTATATGTACCCTGTAGTGATGTGTGGATCAGGGTTTTCCTTACCCTCACCTGACCCTAACCCGCCCTGCTGCAATCCGCGCCCACCCCCATCATCGCTTCCGGTGTCCTTTTATAGACTTGCCCTGCCGATGACGTCACAATGAAGTCACAAAAGGGGCGGGACGAGCAGACGCGAGACTATAAAACAGGAACCTGGATGCCGGCATTTGAAGGTGGCGGGCGGGGAGAGCAGGAGAAGAGCTCAACCTGCACCCGCCGCCACCCGCCAGGAGCAGTGCAAGGTCGACCCGAACCCACCCGACCCACAGGTACCCTACCCTGTACTTTCTCCAAACAGACCTTGATCTGACAAGCCTGAGGCTCTCACCTTTCCTGAATATCTTCTAGCCTCTCATATAGCCCAGGTTTATTGGCTGCCTCTATTACATTAGTCTTATTAGCATCGTTTGCCAGTTCTTTGAAATCCACGTCGATGCCTTCAAAGCGTTTTGAATCCTGTAAGACAGAGAATTGCTTGAATTCTGAAGCTTTGTTCAAACAAAAAACCCTTGAGTGTTTTCCATTCAAAGCTCTGCTGGGTCCCTTGGGTATAAAAAGTGCAGCAGCCAACAACACTTCTAAGAAAAAACCTCTCTCTACAGGAGGGTGAAAAGGTGCCTTTTATCCAAACAATTTCTCTCTGTAATCTGCTTTCCCTAAAACATATTCAGCGACTATTTTTTCCCCTGCTGCGGTAAAAATTAAGGTTGTTTTATTTGGGGACGAAAGTGATGAAAAAGCTTTTAACTAATTAAAAAAGCTAATTATTATTGAAACAATGGCTCTCCGATACCAGGGGCAATTAGAGAGTCCCACGCTGCCCAATATTTAGGGCTTAGAATATATATATACATAAAGTCACATTCTTATTGTTTTCCCTCTATGTATTTATGATAGAAATTGGTAACTTGCGGCCCTGCATATTCAACTGAAACACATCTATGGGGCTACTGGTTGATATTGTTTTATGTTTCACAGGCATATTATTTAATAGCGAATGGCTTTTAGCACTGCGCGATTATAGTGCTTTGTCACAATAAATGGCACTTTATAGAGCTTTTGACTATTACCTTTTTAAGAGACAAAATGAGATTTAAGAATATGATGGTAAAAACACAGCTTTTGGTGACAGATCCACATCAGGTAGAATAATGTACTCACCCTGGTCCCAGCCATAGGGGTTTCAACAATAAACAATAAGTCTTTTGGATTGGAAACTAAATAAGACAAGCTTCAAGAACTCAAAGATATCTCCAAGATGGGTTCTTACCTATGTTCTGATTAAAGGGATTGTTCACCATTGCGTTACCGTTCAGTGTGACGTAGAGAGACTATTTGCAATTGGTTTTCATTTTTTATTATTCATGTTTTTTTTCAGTTAATAGCTTTTTATTCAGGAGCTCTTCAGTTTGCTATTTCAGCAATCTAGTTGCTAGGGTCCAAATTACCCTAGCAATCATGACTTCGATCGTAGGAATAACGCTAAATCCTTTGACTTCGATATTCAAAGTCGAAGGATTTACATTCGGCAGTCGAATATCGAGGGTTAATTAACCCTCGATATTCGACCCTATGTAAATCTGCCCCTTAGTGTTTCCACACTAACAATAAGAGGACGTGTGATGGTGAGTCCCTGTGTGAAATGTATAATGAAGCAATAGAATTCCTAATGATTCAGATGCAATTTGAGTGTAGGACTGGCCAGATATGGGATGACCTTGACGTAGTTGGCCAGCTTAAATATAATATATGGACAAACAATCCCTGTTTTGTTTAAAAAGGATGGCATTTTTTAGTAGTCTTAATGACCTTAATATACGTATTGATAAAGGATTAAGGGCTATTCCACACGGGGAGATAGCCACGCGTTTGCGGTCGCGGCGACAAAGCGCCGCGACCGGCGCAGGCGACAGTTTTGTATGGGCGCCTATGTAAAAACGCCTGTGCTAACCACACGAGGCGATGCGCTTGTCAACAGTCGCCTGAAAACGCCTGGTGAGGCATTTTCAGGCGACTGTTGAAAAGCGCATCGCCTCGTGTGGTTAGCACAGGCGTTTTTACATAGGCGCCCATACAAAACTGTCGCCTGCGCCGGTCGCGGCGACTGTCGCGGCGCTTTGTCGCCACGACCGCAAACGCGTGGCTATCTCCCCGTGTGGACTAGCCCTTAGTGTAGAGGACCTCTTATCTTTTTCTGTATTGTGGTCACAGCCTTATCACTTTTTGTTTTGGGACGTGTGAGGTTATACTGAGACACCATTCCTAATAAAGTTTCTCTTTGTACCTGATAGAAGGGAAAGATAAATGAACAATAAGAACATTAGGAGACTCCAGCTCCCAAAGCAATAACATTCCTTGCTTTTTTCTGGGGGTGGGGGGGTGACCATGGAAACTGAATAAGCTCAAGTGCAAGCTCCAGCCTCTTCATTATTCATTAACAGTAACACATATTACATGAATGAATTATTAAGTCTTTGGCCCCCTCATTATCTCTTAATAACAATTGATGGTACTCATAAAAAACTCTATTATAGGCTTTTACCTCCCATATTATTATTGTTGCCTCATGGTTCTCCCTCTCAAGATTGAGCAGCTACATAAACTCTACTATAGACCTCAGCCTCATTATTTCTTAATACTAATGGTTGTTGTTTCCCCATCTTTGTTTTGAACCAACTTGGAGAGTTGCTGCATGAACCATCTCTGCCCTTTCATGTGTATAGCTGCTGTTTCTCCCTACTCATTAGAGTTTAATAGTGAGAGCTCTTGTTTGATTCTTCTCTACCGTAGGCTTCCCTATAAACCCTTATGAGCAATGGTTGTGCCTTTTCACTTCTCTTTATCAATTAGTGGCTGTGGAAATAAACTGCTGCAGTCTTTGGCCTTCTTATTAATCCTTAATTTAAATGGTTGCTGTTTCTCCTCTTACGTTATGCTTTAACAAGAGCAGTTGAATAAATTCTACTACAGGCTTTAGGGATGTAGCGAACGTCGGAAAAAAAGTTCGCGAACATATTCGCGAACTTGCGCAAAAATGCGAGCGGTTCGCGAACGGTTCGCGAACCCCATAGACTTCAATGGGAAGGCGAACTTTAACATCTAAAAAAGACATTTCTGGCCAGAAAAATGATTTTAAAGTTGTTTAAAGGGTGCAACGACCTGGACAGTGGCATGCCAGAGGGGGATCAAGGGCAAAAATGTATCTGAAAAATCTGCCTGTGTGTGCTTGGAAGAGATAGTGTAGGGGGAGAGCTGTTAGTGATTTCAGGGACAGATGATAGTAAGTTTGCTGGCTAGTAATCTGCTTGATACTGCTCTGTATTGGAACAAAAAAATAAATAAAAGCAGTCCTTACAAGGACTACTGTTATTGCAGCAGTCAGCAGATGAGATCAGAAGCAGGACAGCTGCCCACTGCAGCTACATACAGAGCACTGCAGTAGAAGGTAGATTACTAGCCAGCAAAGCTACCTAAGCTTAAATGTCCCTCAAACCCCTGCAGACTTCTGTCCCTCCAATAACAGAGCAGTATCAAAACGATTACTAGCCAGCAAACTTTCAACTGTCCCTGAAATCACTAACAGGCAGCAGCTCTCTCCCTACACTATCTCTTCAGCACACACAGGCAGAGTGAAAAAAACGCTGCAGGGCTTCGGTTTTTATAGGGAAGGGGAGTGGTCCAGGGGAGAGCTTCCTGATTGGCTGCCATGTACCTGCTGGTCTGGGGTGAGAGGGCAAATAAAAGCGCCAACAATGGCGAACCCAAAATGGCGAACGTCGCGCGACGTTCGCGAACTTCCGGCGAGCGCGAACACCCGATGTTCGCGCGAACAAGTTCGCCGGCGAACAGTTCGCGCCATCTCTAACAGGCTTTTATCTCCTTGTTATCCCTCAGTGTCGGACTGGGACACCAGGGGCCCACCAAAAAACCTTAGACCGGGGGCCCACCAAAAAACTTCAGTATAGGGGTCCACTCTCACTACTATTTTTATCCTCTCCTCACTCAACCTCCATTCTCTTTTCTTTACATACTATGATCTATTATTCCATCTATTAAGCCTTTTTTTCGCATAGAAATAAAAAATGACCATGAAATAGTCCAAATGTTTAGCAGCATGAGGGCCCAATGACACCTGGGCCCACCGGGAGTTTTCCTGGTATCCCTGTGGGCCAGTCCGACACTGTTATCCCTTCATAGCCATGCTTACTGCATAAATAAAGCCTTGCAGTGGAGGAACTAGATGTTACTGGGCCTCACAGAAAAATAATTTTAGGGCCCCCATCTCCCATATCCAAAGATTGTCCAATATATGTTCATATTGCTCATTATTTGTACCTCATGGGCCCCCATGTAGCCACAGGGTCTGCTTCCTCTGTAGTTACACCCCTGAATCCTTGGCTATACAGTATGGGAAGACTTCTTAGGCCTTTCAGAAATGATTTTGTACACTACTACCTTGAGTGCATGTGCTCTTGCAGTTATGTCTGGGGCAAAGGTAGATGAACACTCATCTACATCATTTGTGTAGGTGTGTATCCGTATGTGTTTCAGAATTAAACACATGGTTGTGTGTTAAGGAGAACTAAACCCCCTTTCTAATAAAAAACCCTACCTAGGGTTGCCACCTTTTCTGGAAAAAAATACCGGCCTTCCTATATATTTATCTTTTTTCCGTATTAATAACATTGGGATCAACCATCATTTTTACCGGGCAGGCTGGTAAAATACCGGCCAGGGGGCAACCCTACCCCTACCCTCCATGCTCCCCCCCACACACAGGAGTTAACACAAGTAAATACCCCTAAGATGGTAATTACCCCTTGTTGCAGAGTCAGTGCAGTGGAACTCACGGGGGCCATCTTTAGCCACATCAGTAATATCAGTAAGGAAGCTCCGTATCGGTGCATGCGCAGTTTCCTGGCTTACTACAACTGCGCATGTGCCGGAAGTCATGAAGATTACTGAAGTGCCGGAAGAAGACCCGAAGATGACCGAAGCGGCTAAAGATTGTCCCAGTGAGCTCCGCTGTGCTGACTCTGCAACAAGGGGTAATTACCAGCTTAGGGATATTTACTTATGTTAACTCCTGTGCAGGGGGAGCAGGGAGAGGGAACTATGGAGGGTAGGGCTTTTTTTATTAGAAAGGGGGTTTAGTTCTCCTTTAAGGATTTATCTTGTGTATATGTGCACTTGTTGCATTATCAACAGTGTCCATTTCAATACTGCAGACAAAGTTGAAAGTCTCCATGCAGACTAGATTGTTAATTAGCATCTCTGCATGGAAACAGATTCTATTTCCCATTCCAATAAAGAAAACAAAAAATAAAACTTTGCAGCAAATTTGGGAAGTCTCTAATTAAGATTTCTATCCTTTTTTCCCAATTTCCTAAGGGCCAATTAACAGCAAAGCCTTGTTTCATATCTCCTACTACACAGGTTTCTCCTGAGGACACCACAGCAGTTGGTGGGACCCAATTAAAACATGAATAGTGCTCCCAATGCCCAGAGGTGGAAAGGAATAAGCAGTTCAAGGAAAAAGAAGTTTGTCCTGAGGATGTAGAAATTGATTGGCTAAAGTAATCCTATTGGCCTAACATTAGTTATTGATCCAGCTCCCCAGAGTTAAAAGGACACTGAAGCGACATGCTAGAAAGGGCAAAAGTCTGTGACTCTTCAAAAGAGCAAGAGAAGCAATAAAAGAGTATTGTCCTAGTGAATAGAACTGCTTTACAAAATAAGAACAGGGGGATTATTTATCAAAATCTGATAATTTTCCGAAAATAGTCCCACCAAAGCCACACAGATTGTTTCCTCTGATTTATCAATACATTTTTCAGAAATAAAAACGTGAAAAAATTCAAATTGGATTTGACACCCAAAAACTCAGATTTTTTCGTATTATTGCCTGAAAACCACAAAATCTTTGGATTATTGCACGAAACCCAGCGCAGACCAGGATATCTATAGCTCTTCTTTAGCATTGACTTCTACATGAACTTGGCAGAACTAAAAATTCGAAATTTTATAGTAAAATAAGCTCAATTTTTTTTAGTTTTTGGCACTCGGACTTTAATAAATTACCCCCATAATCTCTTGGTGCTACATATAACAAAAAGATTATATCAACATATCAACATCCCCTACTGTGATGTGCCTAGTATCGATAGGCGCGCATGCACAACCGGTGCCACTTGGCGTGCACGCGCAGATGGTGCTGAAATTTTTTTTTTTAAAACCCGAATACCCTGGAGGGCCAGTCCGACCCTGGCCGTGGCCAAAAGGGTGGCAATGCTATCACTCGAAGGTTTAAATGATTTACGATAAAGTCCCCAGGGGAGCTTGGGTAGCAGGGAAAACACATCTACAAGGTCAAACCTCCAGGTTTGTGTCATGGTGATGAGTCCATCCGCCAGCAAGTATAAGTAAAGGGCAAAGAACCAGGTGACTTTGTGATTGATTCTCGATGCCATGAGGTTGACCTGTGGTTGACGTCAATGACGTACTATGTCTTGGAACAGCTTGTGGTGTGGTTCCCATTCTCCTGGATCCAGCTTGAATGTTGGACACTTCTGGGATGTGAATGACCGATAAGTATACTGAATTCGGTTCTACCCGGGCTATGATCTTTTCGGCCTCTTGGAGAGCCCAATTGCTTCAGGTGCCTCCCTGACTATGGCATTGTAGCATGGCACATGGATTGCTTGAGACTGTAATGTGGCCGATCAATGGTGCAGGGCAAGGAGAATCACTTTCAGCTCCAGCATGTTGATGGGCTATTGGGACTCCTCCTGTGTCTAGGTGCCCTGTGCTGTATTGCATTGCCCATCCTGTGAGATTGGCATCTGTTGTCAGCACTGTCCACTCTGGGGTTGCCCAGGACTGGCCCTTAGCTAGAGTCTTCAGTGTCAGCCACCACCACAGAGAGGACTTGGTTTCTTGAGACAGGGGGAAGGTCTGGTTCAGGAATCCCCTTTTCCACCACCAAAATATATCAGCTTGAGACCATGGAGCCCAAGTCCCTCATGGCCTGTTGAATGGTTGGGCTTACGGGACAGTGCAAGACTCTGTACTTGTTTCTATAACTTGGTCTTTTTGCCTTATTATTTTAACTGTTTCAAAGGAAGGACCCAAGAAGGTCATCTGATAGGTTGGATGGAGTTTGAATTTAGCACAATTGATTTCCAATTGAAGTGCTTTATCAGGGAGACTGCGCATCCCCAGTCCACTTGGGCTTGCAATACTGAGCTTGGCTGGAGAATGAGATTGTCAGTGATGGCAGATGTGCAAGGACAGGCAAAAATAGTAGCTGCCCGTCATTACCCATGTGACCCTCTTGCTGTATATCAGGGCACTCACTTAAGGGGAAGTGTGGCAGGGGTGAGCATGGCAGGAGAGCTATGGTACACTTAACACTCAATCATCAATTTAAAGTACAGGAATTTTAAGTATAACTTTAATACAATGCTTTTAAACTTCTACTTTCAAATCTATATCAAATCTATATCAAACATTGTTTCCTTATTGCTGTTACTTACAGCTGGGGACATCTCCCCAAATCCTGGTCCCACTCTTTCATCATTCCTACCGTTGGCTATCCCCACACACTGGCAATTAACAATGTCTTTTCCAATTTCTAAAACCTTACACACCTTATACCTCGCACCCTCTCTGCCTGTATGGCATGCATGGTCAATCTTTGGTAAATTCACAGCAGGTTATGATCTCTTTTTAAGCCAAATCTCTACAACTTTTGACTATTACTGAAACATGGCTCTCTCCCATCGAGACTGCTTCACCTGCTACCCTTTCCTATGGAGGCTTCTCATTTACTCATATGTCTAAACCGGGAGTTTGTCACAGGGGTGGTATTGTTAATGGGTTGAGTGCAGAGGACTCTTATATTTGTCTATAATACACAAAAGCCATGAATATCTTGTAAATTATATCCTTATAAACGGTGAGTAGTGATGTCATTGGTTATAAACGGTGAGTAGTGATGTAATTTCTGTCACATGACTCACTAAAATTTGTGTATTATAATTAATAAAGTACCCCCAGTTGTAAAATATGAGGATATTATAAGTTACCTCGGAGTTCCATGACCTGTATAAAAACACTCGGCCTTCGGCCTCGTGTTTTTATATGGTCATGAAACTCCTCGGTAACTTATAATATCCTTATATTTTACAAGAGGGGGTACTTTATTCACTATATATGTATTTTGTGGTCACAGCCTCATTGCACTAATGGATTTAGAAATTAGTGGTGAGCATAACTTTCCCTTGTTTGTTATAGTTATACAGGAGCAATGACCAGCTCCATGTTTTAGCTCCCACCCTTTCCAACTGTAGTCAGGTGATCCCACTGGTGGCCAATAAAAGGGCAGCCAAGTTTGGGATTTTTAACCATAAAAGCAGCAACTAAGTTGCAGGTAAAACTCAGTCCCTATGTAAAATGTATAATGAAGCAATAGAATTCTTAATGAATCAGATGAAAATTGAGCATAGGACTGGCCAGATATGGAATGACTTTGACGTAGTTGGCCAGCTTAAATATATTGCAATATATGGACAAACAATCCCTGTGTTGTTTAAAGGGTAAGGCATTTTTTAGTAGCTTAAGGCACAAAGGGGCATGTTTACTAACATTGGAGATAAATATTTGGAGAGATTTCTGGAGATGTTGCCCATAGCAACCAATCAGATCTTTGCTGGCTGTTTAAATCTAATTGCTGATTGGTTGCCATGGGCAACATCTCCAGAAATCTCTCCAGATATTTATCTCCAATGTTAGTAAACATGCCCCAAAATGCCACAATGTCTTAAATATATTGTTAATGAGTTGAGTGCAGAGGACTCTTGTATTTGTCTGTATAGATTTATTCTCTCCCCCAAATGTAGGTTTCAAACTTTAAACACACCAACCTCTCTTTCCTTCACTTCTTTTGAAGTCCACAGCATACATTTCTTTTTCTTGTCTGCGTGTCACAGACATATACAGTATCATCCCCCTAGTCCCTACCAGCAAAACACCTGCTCTCATCTCATTTCATGACTAGTGATGATTGAATCTGTTTGCTTCCACAAATAATTTACGAACCTGTTTTTTCAAAACGGTAAAAAATTTGTGAAAACTGTTCAAGTCAAGAGGCGTCAAAATTTCTTTTACACGTGACTGTAAGGGCCCAAAGGCACAGTAGGAGTGCGGACCAAGGAGGAGGCAGGTAGTAGCCGAGTTCGTGGTACAGAAGGATAAGGCAAGAGAATAGTCGAGGTTCAGGCAAAAGGTTCAGTCCAGGCAGCAAAGGGTCAATCCGAATAACAGGCAAGGTAGGTACACAAGAAATCAGTCAATAATATAACACCCAGGAATCACGAAGATGAACCTATACTTGGGCGAGATCTGTAGTGTCCAGGGGGTTTAAATAGGCAGAGTTGGCGCCAAGATTTGGACGCAAATGACGTCATGACGCTGACGCCGGTGACGCACGTTCTGACGCCGGCAACCATTCCGTCGCCGGCGACCAATCGGTGGGCGAGAAGAAGCTGACGTCATCACGCTGAGACCGGCAGGATCCACATGGGGAAGGAAGGAGCCGCCATTTTGGATGCCGTCGCCATCTTGGACGCCGTCGCCATCTTGGAGGTGAGTAGCTTCTGTTTCCATTACAGTGACAACATTTTAACACATTTTTTCTTGCTCCAAATGCATTAAAGTCAATGGGCGTTCTGCTGTCTCCTCCTGGATGTCACAGCGCCACCTGAAACTGAATCTTTCTAAAACAGAATTCATTATATTTCCTCCAAGATATTCCCCTGTCCCTCAGATCTCACTCATAGTTAATAATATAACCTTTCATTCAACCACACAGGCATGCTGCCAAGGCCCTTAACAATGAAGTCCCTATTTCATCTCTAATCTCAAAATACACTTCTTCACGCAACCTTCACTCTGCTTCTGATATTTGTCTTCTCCTCTCATCACTTCAGCCCATTCTCGTCTACAAGACTTCGTTTGGGCTTCTGCTTTTCTCTGGAACTCTCTGCCTCCAGCTGTCAGAATTTCTCCTTCTTTCCAAACTTTCAAACCCTCCTTAAAGACCCAACTGTTTAGGGAAGCATATTCAATGTACTTTAATTAATCAGTCATTGCAGTATCATGAATAGCAAAATTGTTTCTGAAATCCTTACTCAATGGTACCCTAACCTTTAGTTTGTAAACTCTTACAAGTAAGCCCCTCTGTTCCTATAATACTCTGTAAATTGTGATGAGCGATTTGCATTGAAGTCAAAGGGTATCAAAATTTTTATGCGTGCGACCATCTTTTCTCACTCCAAATGCATTAAAGTCAATGGACGTTTTTCTTGTGATGACTTTTTTGTCTTGGCAACTTATTTGTCTCAGCAACGTTTTTGTCCAAATGCATTAAAGTCAATAGGAATTTTTTGTTATATTTTGTGTCCCAACGGCAACATTGTCAGTGGCGGATTTTTGCCGCAGTTTCTCAAAAAAATTTGCAGATGTCGAAATGCAGAACTTTGCTGCGAATCCATGCCTGGCCAAAAAAAATCGCTCATCACAGGTTTTCATCTGGAAGGCCTTTCTCCATCTTAGAGAAAGAGATGGCCTTGGGGTAATTGATCGTATGTTGGGGGTTAACTATTCCAGGTGCAGGGAGTCGCCCAAAGTCTAGCCCCAGGTTTCAGATCTATTTAGTTGACCTGTGAGTTTTTTTCAGTGGGTCTCACTAGAGACCTAAGTGTCCGACCACCGGTGGGCAGGACACCAGAAAAACTGATCTGCTAGGGGTAAAGCTGGAGTGGTCCTGGCATGCCCTATTTCATCTGTCTATCAAGCGTCCTGTCTCCTGGAGAGTTTTACCCCACAGGTCTCCTCTGTCCCCTGGAGATGTCAGAGAAAATAGAGTCAGAGGTCCTGAACACCAAAATTAATATGAAAATGCTTTTCACATATGCCAGATGCTATTTAACTCTTAACTTGGGGAAATCTGGGCTCATTTCCTGTTCATTGTCACCCAGATTTATATCAGCATGCCAAAACTGTGAGAGTAATACTATAAATTGTGTTGCCAAACTGTGGCCTTTGAGTTGTTATTATACCCTAAAGTTGCAGCAGACAGAAATGAGTTGTCACTC
The DNA here is from genome assembly GCA_038501925.1 of Xenopus petersii. Lineage (NCBI taxonomy): Eukaryota > Metazoa > Chordata > Amphibia > Anura > Pipidae > Xenopus > Xenopus petersii. The sequence goes on from CM076689.1 coordinate 78,715,445, forward strand.
CAAAGTTTCACCTTGTTGTATAAATCTAGGCAGTCATCGGCAAAGACTTTAAAGTCCTCCTTGAATTCTTCATACATGCTGAGCACCTTCTGACCAAGGGAATTGCCTTTCACCCCAACAAAAACCATCTTCTCCAGTTTCATCATATCCAAGGCTGTGAGGTGGAGATTCTAGGTAGAAAATCACATTGACCGTTAGGATCATTGCAGGACAATTACCCATAAACAAGTCACTGTCATTAGTATACTTTGGGCCTAGGAGGGACTGACCCAGCGCATATATATATATAGCTTAATAATGATTGGAAAGTGTTACAAACACAGAATAGAGAGATCAATACAGATTTGTATTCAGTGCCAGCACTGGAGACAGATTAGAGTGTTCCTGGTAATTTTGCCATACATTTAACTGAAGTGTGTGTGGGGGGATGGGGAGTTCACTCAAATGAAAAGCTTTTATAGAAATATTATATATCTGAAGAGTAACAACTTTAAAGGGTAAACAATATTCCTAAAGTGGACGGCAGAGATAACTGAAATCTACAATTGCTCATTTGGACTCAAAATGTCATTTTTCAATATGGGATTATCTACAGGCTCACACAGTAAGAGAGGAATACATAGATACATGGGAAAGGAAGCTGCCATCTGACACAACTACACCACAATTAGGTTAACATTTTATTTAAATGACACTGAAGTGTAGACAGGGACAATTGTTTAATAACAATATCCCCTTCTCCCAGAATACTTCTGTTAAGGTGGCCATACAGGGGCAGATTAAAGATGCAAATATCGGTCTGTTAGATCGATTTGGCATCTTATCTGCCATGTGTGGGGGCGTCGGACAAGTCCTCCTGATTGATATCAGGCCAAAAATCGGGCAGATATCCGTCAGTCAAGTTTGATTTTTTCCAGGTCCGCAGTGGCTAGTTGAAGCGGTCCTGTGACCCGTCGGCGCCCATTCACAGCATTGTAATCCAATCATTCGGCCCCAGAGCCAAACGTTCGGATTCACTCAATATTGCCCAGGCGTTAGTGGTAATATCAGATTAAGATCCGCTCGTTTGGCGACATCACTAATGAGCAGATCTAATTATGTATGATCTATTATGTAGTCTCACCAACAGCAGAGAACATATTATCAGTAGCGATAGGCGAATCTGTGCCATTTTACCATTTACCGCAAAATTCACAAACCGGTGGAAAATTTGCGAAACACATTGAGGTCAAAATAATTTTGGCATGCATGAGCGTTCATTTTTGACGCGCCATATTTAACGCTGGCAAATTGTTGCCGCAGTTTCATGAATTAATTTGCTTGCAGCGAAACGTGGAAATTCATCGCGAATTAGTGTCTGGCGAATTTATTCACCCATCACTAATTATCAGCCCCCACGTGAAACAATAATAATGTCAGTCTATGTGTTACAGTCAGTGCCTCATTGATAGATGAATAAAGTGAAGGTGGCAGTGACTCACATCCCCATTCCACTGCAGGGCAATCTAATTGCCTCCACTCACTGCCATATAGATTACAGGCAGCAAAGTACCAGCACCGACTGACAGTTGGATCAGAGGAGTTCATTTCATAATTGTAAATGACTGTTGCTAGGCAAATGTGTCAGATCTGAGCAGAACCTGAGTCTAATTCCGGCAGAGATGGAATGTAGTGTGTGATTTGTTTATGATCTCCATTCCCATATTTCAGAATATGCCTCAGTGGGGAATGAATAGATACTGTATATATTATCTGCTTAAGAGCAACTCTAGGATTGGTCCATTTTTTTCCCAAAGACACTGGATGCTTCCCTGTTATTCATGAGTTTTATTAATCTGACATTATTGGGGGAATAGAGGGCTCAGGTGGAACTGAATTCATGAAAGGAGTTTCTCAGGGTCAAGTAGACGTCAAATCGTGTTACATTTCATGGGCAATTTTATAATGTGTCTCCCCCTCTGCTGTGTGATATACAGAAGGGTTATAGGGGTCTTGTACAACACTGATGGACTTGGAGCTTGCATTTGGCACCTCAGAGAAAAAAAAAATATTTTTAATTTCCTATCTTAATAGTCTGCCATAACTAATCATGGGGACTGCAACTGAAAGAATGTTGTGTCATATGTCATCTTTCTTTGTGACCATTATCATAAATCCTATATACAATATTTATATGTATCATACCTCCCAACATTGAAAAACGTAAAGAGGGACGAAAAATTGTACCGTGTGCAGTGCGGCAACATTTTGACCAGGCTTATTTTATGGTCACACCCCCTAATTACCACATCTAATTTGGCAGGTTATGAAAGGTGGAACACAACGTGAACACAGTTTAAGTGCAATGTTCGGTGTATTTTAACAGTTTTGCAAATGAAACTGAATTGCCCTTTAAGCTGTGAGACCTGCTTATATTAACCAGTTACAATTGTATCTTTGCTTAACTTAAATAGTAACAAACATATCTAAATGGAGGTGTTCAGTGTTCTAGGCTCTGCGAAAAAGCCTCTTATTTTAATTTAGCTTCAGAAACTTTGTATCTTTTTCTGACGTCAGTGCAGGAGATCAAAAAAAAAACTGTGGGTTGCTATACCTTTATATGGTCACAGAAACCCCAAGTGACTTCTAATATCCTTACAATTACCGTAGGGGATACATTATCCCTTATAATACATGAGTGATACTCAGAGTTCCCTGTATAACTCAGCCTGTAGTCTTGTGTCTTTATATGGTCACAGAACCCCTCAGTGACTTCTAATATCCTTATAATTTACAGTAGGGGTACATTATCCCTTACAATACATGAGTGATACTCAGAATTCCCTGTATAACTCAGCCTGCAGCCTTGTGTCTTTATATGGTCACAGAACCCCTCAGTGACTTCTAATATCCTTATAATTTACAGTAGGGGGTACATTATCCCTTATAATACATGAGTGATACTCAGAGTTCCCTGTATAACTCAACCTGCAGCCTTGTGTCTTTATATGGTCACAGAACCCCTCAGTGACTTCTAATATCCTGATATTTATAGTAGGGGGTACATTATCCCTTATAATACACCATTAATTCTTACCTGCTACTACATCTCTTAATAGGGGCTTGAATGGTGGGAAGTAGCAACTTTGGACTCTCTCCAGAAGTGCTGCCATTTATTGCACCATGGTCCTTCTCTGCTGATTGTGGATAAATTCTAGGTCTGTGTATCTTCACCATGAGAAACATACGGTACACAAAAGTAACTATTTCACATGCATGAGCCAAGAAAATACATTGTTAGCAGTTACGTATTATTCACTTTATATCCTGCATTGGAGTCCTCTTGGACTATTAATGAATGCAATTTTTAATGTATATTTAAAAGATGAAGCTGTAGATGGATTCCTGCATAGGACAATGTCACCTTGGAGCATTTACACATAACTCTTAATTTCAGCAGAATAAATTGCAGGAAAGATAATGGGTGAGGCTGAGGGTATGTACTTACAGTCGGAGAGAATGAGAGAAGAATCTAATCCAATAAGTAATGGGGGAGGCTAAAAATAGCTCCACAATTCCTTGGTTCAAATCCTCTGAACTAATCAGCAATGCAGAGCGAAGGGAAAATGCAAGGAAATTTGATGTTGGAGATGTAGTTTAATTTAGTGAAGCAACAGTGTTCTGAGCCAGTATACTAAATATCAAGCTACTGTAAGTAATCTATTGTGTGCCCAGAACATTACTGTATATGAGAGGGCGCTGATGTATTATTTATAGTGATAGGCAAATAAGTTTGTGGCAAATTCCCACGTTTCACCGCCGTGGTATAAATTAGCCAAACTCCCACAAAAATTCACCTGCGACATTTCGACTGTGTCAAAAAATTTTCAACTCGCGTCCGAAAAGTCGCTCATGTCAAAATCGTCCCATGTCAACAATATTGACTTTAACAACCGGCCCATTAACTTTAACGCAGGCGTCAAAATTGCCACAAGCAACTTTTCGGACACACGTCCAAAACAGACAACTTTCACAAATGTTTTGCCATTTCGCAAATTTCACTGGAAATTCACAAATTTCTTTCTGCCATTACTAGGGGAAGCAAAAGAGAATCTAATCAGTAAGGTTTCTGTTTCCCACATTGTGTTGGTGTGAATATGTAGGTGTTCATTGATGGAACTGGTCAGCATTTCAGGGTATAAATCGGCAAGATTTTACCATTTTATTTCAATAATCAGTCCTTTTCTGATAGGAAATGGTAATGTTGATCCCAAGGAAAAGAAAAGAGAAGCTTGCAAATATGTGTACTCGTCTATACAAATATCTTTAATGGGAAGGTTTAGCATCACTTAGAAAGAACTCTGCTCTCCTCACTCTGCTTTGTGAGTCGGGGACTGTGGGGGGTTTTTTTGCATTCTTTTCCCCATTATGGGAATTTTGGCAAATCATCAGTGTACCAGCATGCACCACCATTCCACTATATTGCCAGTGCGGGTACTTGGGAGATCCACAGGCTCTAATGGGCAGCGCATGCCTGGGTACAATCAACTGCTTACATATATTTTATTATACTACACTTAACTACAAAACCACTTCTAACTAATACTAAATCATAGGGCCCTTCCTTCTTTTGATGCCTCCTCTACCTCCTCACTGAGGCCCACTACTACACCATTATCCCATCAAGCCTTATACCTCATTTTTGATTAGCCAGTCTCAAATTGTGGGCCTGAAAAGAAATGGAATACACTGATTTGGATGCGCTCTAACCCTACCACCTTTATGAACCAATTTACAACATGCGTATTAACTGCAACGCTCACCCTATAACTTAGTGGGTCCGGATGCAGATGCCCCGGACCTGTCACCTAAATTCCTACGTTCAAATGCATTAAACGTAGGTCACTCACCACTTAGAGTCTCTGGTTCGGGCGCAGCGCCCCAAAACCCACAGCTTAGGGAGATCTCACGATCAGCACACTTCCAATGTTGCACACTCAAATTGCATCTGATTCATAAAGAATTCTATTGCTTCATTATACATTTTACAAAGGGACAAAGTTTTACCTGCAACTTACTTGCTGCTTTCAATGTAAAACTCCCAAACTTGGTTGCCCTTTTAATTAGCCACCAATTTTCTTAATGAATCAGATGCAATTTGAGTGTAGGACTGGGCAGATATGGGATGTAGTTGGCCAGCTTAAATATATTGCAATATATGGACAAACAATCAGTGTTTTGTTTAAAGGGTAAGGCATTGCATTTTTTAGTAGCAGTATGCAGAAAATGTCTTAAATATATTGATAATGGGTTGAGTGCAGAGGACTCTTGTATTTGACTTTACAGCTTTATTTATGCCTAATGCATTTTGTGTGGTCTCAGACGTATTCATAAGCAGACCGCACGAAACGCGTTAGGGAGATTGTCGAGTAAATAAAGCTGTTTCTTTTTTAAAAGTCACCGCTGCCTACTGAGCCGTGGTGTGCGCGCAACATTGGAAGTGGACTGAAAAGGAATGGAGCCTAATGGAAAAAGGCAGAGTTTCAGGGGGATTGGGAAGTAAAATGTTCAGGGTATCACATTCAGTTTCCTCAATTGGGGGGAATTCATGAGAAAGACAGTGATTTGTCCCCTTGCCTCCAATTATAAAACTTGAGAATCGCAATTAGAACTCTTGTGAGTTCAGTATAATCGTGATTCTAAGGGGTTTATTTATCAAAATCCAAATTTTTCAGATTATTTTATTAAGAAAAGTTCGACCAAACTAGAATCCACGATTTGACCTTGTTTATTATTAAAAAAAGCTTGATTTTATTGGATCGGGGAAAAACTTGACAAAAGTCGTGTGAAAATCCGAATTGTAAGATTTTTTTGGATTTTTTCCCGAATGACTCGATTTTTTCGGGTTTTCTTCCCAAAAGGCCCGAATTTTTTGGATCTTTGCCAACACAGCCCGAAATAGTCAGACTTTTGACCTAATTCTGGAACAGACCACAGAAACCTCTCCCATTGACTTATATACAACTACGGCAGGTCTGAGATGCTACACTATATACTGTATTTTTTTTAGTTTTTTCACCCCCAATTTCTTTTGAGGTTGTACAGTGACATATTGGATTTGACAAATACATGAGTCCTCTGCACTCAACCCATTATCAATATATTTAAGACATTGAAACATTTTGTGCATACTGCTACTGAAAAATGCCTTACCCATTAAACAAAACAGGTAAAATATTTAAGTTGGCCAACTACGTCAAAGTCATCACTGGTAGGGCCAGTCTTACCCCCAACTTGCATCTGATTCATTAAGAATTATATTGCTTCATAATACCTTTAGCAACAAAATTATATCTGTTTGTTTTTATGGTCAGTGACCCCAGCAACAAGAGAAAAAAAAACAGTTCAGCTGAGAAGAATTTATTATTCATTTCCATACTGACCTTTCCAAATTGCAAAAGTTTGAGAGCAGTACAACAACAAATAAATTATTTGAACCCTACAAAAAAAAATGATTGGGTTTTAGGGCTGTATCATACTTGCCACTTGGTCTTTCATGATCAACTCACTTTTTCTCATTTTCGTAATCCATGCAATGGTCCTTCTCCAAGCCTGCAAGAACAACTATCACAAACATCCTGCTTTTCACATGGTGGACATGACGCATGACATCCTGAGACACAGCTCTAGGTTAGGTAAATAGTCTCTCCTTGTCTAGGGGATTCAGGGTCAGGTGATTATAACTGGAAAACCTAGCAGCAAGTAAGACTGCAAGGACACTGGCATACCATATTTTCTATTTAAGCACCCAAAGGTACCCCAGAAAATAATTCTATGCCTCATCACCGCCATGAATGGGCAAGCAGTGGAAATTACTCTCCTACCAGTCCCCCTGCAGTCATGTTGTCTGCTCCCCCTTTAGTTATACCATTGCCATTATTTAATACTGGCTCATCACAAGAGGGGGACACAGTTTATATATATATATATATATATATATATATATATATATATAGATATATATATATATATATATATATATATATATATATATATACTTATGGTTTTCCTAAAGTCTTATTTTGAGGGCAACAGTGACATCAAGTGGCCAAGCAATAAGCCAAGCTACTGTTATTTATAGCAAGACAAATAACAGGACCTATTGCTTTACTGTATATTATCAAAATCCACAGATCGCCAGTCCACAAGACAGGGACCATAGCAGATTTATAGGAAGCTCCAATGAAGGGGCCATTTTAATTAAATACATTTTTAGCCCAAATTGAAACCAGCTCCATATATTATTCAATATTGCTTACAAGATTATGAGTTTTTTTACTTGTCCTATACGTCTCCTTTAAAGTCTTTTGTAGCAAAATAAGTAAAAGGCATGGTTTCCTAAAACTGCCTGCTTCTGGGATTTTTCCAAGGCACTTATAAAAACTTGCTTGTTGAGCCCATTATTATATCTAATCATACCTGTTTCTGAAGCCCATTGCAACATCAGTGAAACCTACTTGTTTAACCTATTGTTCCTGGTGGAGTTGGGTTGGCACAATCCCCACAGTAACACTTTTTAAAACTTTCTTAAGTGGAGGTCAAACACCCAACAGCCAATTGCTGCATACTCTCATTCTGTGGCAACAAAAGGAAGTATCACTGGGCACCCAATCTTTTTGCCCTTTAATACAGAATATTATGGGATATTGACAAAAGAAGACTAAAGCTGGCCATAGATGCAAATTTCGAATCCTCCAACGATTGGACTTCCCCATCTCCCGACCTGCCACTAACCATTCAGATCAAATAAAGTAGTAAAAGAACTGATCAGCCGATGTTCTGCCCCTGACAACAATCGTATGAAAGTTATGTCCGACAAAGCTGGTGACAGTCTCCCACTGAAAATCGTATGATCGGCAATACACGCAGAGATATTATCGGCAGCCGACAGAAATCCTTTATCCTGTCTGATCGACCAAACCACGATCTCCGTAGGACGCAAAATGTTGGGACTCTCCACACACGGTCCGAAAATCATACGAATCATCGATTCGCACGATCGGATCTTTGCGTCTATGGCCAGCTTTAAACAACATCAGTTTTAGAAAAGCTTCTGATTTGGGAATACTGCAGGTTCTTTTAGACGTGATGTAAAGTGGCTTAACTTCGAGTTAACTTTTGTAAGTTATAACATGGCAAATTCTAATCAACTTTTCAACTGGTCTTATTATTTATTTTTCATTTTTTTTATTATTTTCCGCCTTCTTCTGACTCAGCTCAAAAGCGAATAACCTCTTTAAGATTAAGTTCTGCATCCCCTGTGGTTAAACCTTCTGTGCGTGCGCGCATGTCAGAAGGGGGCGATGTAGTCGGCCGGGTTGCTTTGGGCGTCCGTCTGACTTCCCCCGGCACTGGAGATGAAGGTCGATGTGAGGCTATGTTAGGAAGGAAAGATTTGCGAGCCTTTGTTCCAACTTTAATTTGGTTATAAGTTTGAAAAAGTGATTCTTTTTTTTCAATTGGCTAACAAATAGTTTGGCTTCTTTAGAGTCATAAGTAGTGATGGACGAATTTGTCCCGAAAAATTAATGACATGACATTGCCAGCGTCAAAAAATATATGAATAAATATATATATGTGAATGTATACTGTATATGTGCATTAGACCATAGCCAAGTTCTGTGTAGTATGATTTATATATTCACACTCCCACCAATAGTGGTTACCCATAAGCCCACACTGTGAGGGAGATTAGGAACAGAGATATGCCATTTTGTAAGTTGAGGAGAAGCAGCACATCTGTAACTTGGGCTCTGTGTCTTCCTATTCATTTTTTTTTTTCAACAGAATAACTGGTGCCACCGCCACACAGTGGCCTGTAACACAAACACTGTTGAATTCAGTTCATAGCAGTATTGAGTAGTCTTGAAATAGCAACTTTCTCTTCCCATCCAAGTCTAGCGAAGAAGCTTTTTTGTATGCTTTAAATAGCAATGAAAGATCTAGGTCTGGAAATTTTGTTTTTCTGAAGAGGCCCTAAACAATGAATTCTGTCAAATTTTATTTTGGTCGTTTTGTTTGAATACCCAATTTTACTGGTATGATTTTTGTAATTCGAGTAGTCAGGTTGTCGGATTCTGGGATCCCAACTAGCCATAAGTTATTGCCAGGGCCGGATTTACATAGCGGGTGCCCTTAGGCCCCCCCTGTCCCCTCCCCTTCCTTTGCACAGATGTTCATTAGGCCGGGAACACTGCTGATTGGTGCATGGGAAATGTAAAAAACTATTGTATCTCATGATCAGCCCCAGAGCTTCCAAACCAATGTTGGTGTGGTTGGGATTCATGCCGCCCTTTTCAAAATCCGGGCCTGGTTATTGCAACTTTATCTGTTTTCCAAATCATCTACTTTGGATTAAAGATCTTCTGTTTTTGTCAATTCTTGACATAGAAGAAATAGTATCCCACTGGATATCTAAAATAACTTGAATCTCTTCTATAGGGATGCACCAAATCCACTATTTTGGATTTGGTGGAACCCTGCGAATCCCTCGTAAAAGATCCGGCCGAATACCGAATCCAAATTTGCAAAAAAAAGTCACACGATTTCCCTCCTGCCCCTAATTTGCATACGCAAATAAGGATTCGGTTTGGCCTGGCAGAAGGATTGCGCCGAATCCGAATCCTGCTGAAAAAGGCAGAATCCTCGATTCTATTCCAGTCATGAAAGGAGAGCTCATTGGATAAGCTATTAATATTTTCTTTAGTTTCCCAATTGGTTTGTCAAGAGCAGAAGCAATGATGATTTACCATTCTCCATGTAAAGGCAAAAAATATAGAATCCCTTTTTCCTTTTTTCCTGTTCCCTACATATAAAAAAAAAATCTCTAATATACTTTAATTCAAAAACCTCATGTACAGTATTCTGTTTGGATCTCCCCTTCGATTTAATCCCTCTGACTGCCGTGGACACAGTTCTCTAAATAGTCAATGGCCGCTCTGCAGGGAAACAAACAGTGCTGCCAAAGTTTTGCACCTCTGGGATGGAGGGTGCGGGGTTGTTTCACTCATTATATAACACTTCATTGTCAACAGTTATTTCCTGCACCAGACAGACTTTCCTGGAAATCTCTATAAAGTACTGCATAAGCACATAGAAGGTATATAAGCTATGGCTGTGGTTACTGTTGTGGTGCACTGCTTGGGCTTGAGTTCAATTTATCCTTAGGTGAAAGACGTTTTATGTTATGTGCCTAAGTTAGCACTATTTAAAGAGAAACAGCCCAGTTCATCATGTTGGCTAAACTGTTTTATTCCAATCTTCCAATCTTTGTGGAATTTGTATTTTGTCTCTGTGTCTGTTCCAAAGATGGACGTATGAATGCCTAGGATGGGAGTAATCCATGTACTGTAGATAAAGGGAAAACACTGAAAGTCTATATAGATAAAAATTGGAATGGAGAAAGAAATGTGTGTGGCAGAGAGAGAAAATCGGTTAGTGATCGCCAACCAGTGGCTCGTGAGCAACATGTTGCTCTCCAATCCCTTGGATGTTGCTCTTAGTGGCCCCAAAGCAGGGGCTTATTTTTGTATTCCAGGCAAATTTTAATTGCATAAAAAGTAAGTATAGTGCCAAGTACAGCCTAGGTAGGTTGCCAGTCCACATAGGGGCTACCATATAGACAATCACAGGCCTTATTTGGCACCCCAAGGGACTTTTTCATGCTTGTGTTGCTCCCCAACTCTTTTTACATTTGAATATGGTTCGCGGGTAAAAAAAAGGTTGGGGACCCCTGGGTTAGAGAGACAGAAAGATTTTCTGTCTCTCTAAGAAGTAATAGAGAATAGGGATGGAAAGAAGCTGTAAGAAAGTAAGAAGGGGGAGCAAAAAGACATGGGAATAGAGAAGCTAACATTGAAATGAAGGGAACTGTGATAGGCAAGATGAATAGAAAGAAATATTGACGGTTGGCCTGTAAGGACATGACAGTGTAATAATGTACTCTATGCTTATAGCCAGGGAACGTCTCCCACACTGGGCAACTAAAGCTGGAACCCTAAATCACACAACATTTTTGAGTTTCTGGATACAAACCTTTTAAATCGGATCTCTGATGATTCATACAGAGATTTACCCTAGCATTGCACCTCAAAATAATTGTAAGCAATAAAAAAAATTTATTACAACTTTTGGCACAATAAATTAAAGGTAACAGTGAGGAATAAGGACATTGTAACATGTCAAAAAACATCTTGGCACTAAGGAAGTTTTGGGCTTTTATATTTGCAGAAGCAGGGCAACTCCAGCCAGGGCCCACTTGGATGGATTCTCCTTTGTTTTCAGATTGAATGTCCACACATACGTCGGGCCCCTCTGGCGGGTTTTATAGACGGGGCAGGGATACACATTGCGTGTTTCCTGTTTGTCTACTGGGACGGCTTTTATAAAGATAACTGGCATGGCCGGCGTTAAGTCTTTGAGTCGACTGTCCATGATGACTCCCGTCTAGAAGGTGCAAAACAGAAATGGTTTAATACAGAACCAGCCATCGGCTTCAGTAGAAAATGCTGGGATTGGTTGTTGCAAATCAGCTTCAGAATAACACTTGATACAAGATTTACAGGTATGTTGATAAATCCTGCCAATGCATTTATTTTTTACCTATCTACTGGTAGATTACCATGGAAACCATGTCCAAAGAAATATCCTCTTCCACTTAGATACCCAAAAGCATAATCTGTCATAGCTGCACTATTGGCTCAGCTCAATCTAGTCAGTGGCTGAATCAGGATATGGTTCATAAAGCTTTAATAAAAATGAATATGAACAAGGCTCCAGGGACAGATGGCATAGACTCATGTGTTCTAAGAAGAGCTAAGTTCAGTTTTAGACTGTCCTCTATTACTGATTTGCTTTCATCTGGTATGGCACCTATGGATTGGAGGAATTCAGAAATTTAAAAAGGATTACAATCTCCACCTGGAAATTATAGGCCAGTAAATTTGACATCTGTGGTGGGCAAATTATTTGAAGGCTTGTTGAGGGATCACATTCAAAATGTTGTCCTAGTGAAGGGCATTGTGAGCAGCAATCAGCATGGCTTTATGAAGGATAGGTCATGTCAGACAAAATTGATTGCTTTTTATGATGAGGTAAGTAAGATTCTGAACAGGGGGGAGCAGTAGATGTGATCTATTTGGATTTTGCCAAAGCGTTTGATACAGTGCCCCACAAACAACTGCTTCCTAAACGAAGGTTTGTTGGGCTTAATGAAGTCTTCTGCACATAGATAGGAAACTGGCTACAGGTTCGGGTACAGAGGGTGGTTGTTAATGGGACATTCTCTACTTGGGGTAAGGTTCTTAATGGGGTCCCTCAGGGCTCGTTATTGGTTCTAATTTTATTTTACTTGTTCATTAATGACTTGACTTAGGGGACTCCATGTTTGCAGATGACACAAAACTATCCAGCCCAATTAATTCCATCCAAGATGTGGCATCCTTGCAACAGGATCTTGACAAAATGGTAATCTGGGCAGCTAAGTGGCAAATGAGATTCAATGTTGATAAATGTAAAGTCCTGCACCTGGGATGTAAAAATATCCAAGCCACTAGGCAAATCCATAATGTAAAAATACCTTGTAGTCCTTGTAGATAATAAACTTGGCTGTAGCAAGCAATGCCAGTCAGCAGCACCCGGGGCAAATAAGGTCTTGAGCTGTATTAAAAGGGCCATCGATTTGTGGAAGGAGGGGGTTATTCTTCCACTGTACAGAGCACTGGTAAGGCCCCATCTAAAATAGTTTTGGTCTCCAAATGGACATTATTGAATTATTGCAAACATTGGGTTATGTTTGATAAGGTCACATTGGATAGTGGGGGGGCAGTAGATGTGATCTATCTGGATTTTGCCAAAGCGTTTGATACTGTGCCCCACAAACGACTGCTTTCTAAACTAAGGTCTGTTGGGCTTAATGAAGTCGTTTGCACATGGATAGGAAACTGGCTACAGGATCGGGTACAGAGGGTAGTTGTTAATGGGACATTCTCTACTTGGAGTAAGGTTCTTAGTGGGGTCTCCCAGGGCTCAGTATTGGGTCCACTTTTATTTAACTTGTTCATTAATGACTTAGGGGAGGGTGTTGTAAGTAATGTATCAGTGTTTGCAGATGACACAAAATTATCCAGCCCAATTAATTCCATCCAGGATGTGGCATCCTTGCAACATGATCTTGACAAACTGGCAATCTGGGCAGCTAAGTGGCAAATGAGATTCAATGTTGATAAATGTAAAGTCATGCACCTGGGATGTAAAAATATCCAAGCCACTTATACCCTTAATGGGACCGCACTAGGCAAATCCATTATGGAAAAGGACCTTGGAGTCCTTGTAGATGATAAACTTTGCTGTAGCAAGCAATGCCAGTCAGCAGCATCAAGGGCAAATAAGGTCTTGAGCTGTATTAAAAGGGGCATAGAGTCAAGGGAGGAGGGGGTCATTCTTCCACTGTATAAAGCACTTGTAAGGCCCCATCTAGAATATGCCGTACACTTTTGGTCTCCATCACTCAAACAGGACATTATTGTATTAGAGTGGGTACAGAGAAGGGCAACTAAGCTGGTAAAAGGTATTGAAAATCTTAGCTATGAGGAAAGACTGGCCAAATTGGGGATGTTCACGCTGGAGAAGAGGCGCTTAAGGGGTGATATGATGACTATGTATAAATATATAAGGGGATCATATAATAATCTCTCTAATGCTTTATTTACCAGTAGGTCTTTCCATCTGACACGAGGTCACCCATTCCGATTAGAAGAAAAGAGGTTCCGCCTAAATATTCGGAAGGGGTTTTTTACAGTGAGAGCTGTGAAGATGTGGAATTCTCTCCCTGAATCAGTTGTACAGGCTGATACATTAGATAGCTTTAAGAAGGGGTTGGATGGCTTTTTAGCAAGTGAGGGAATACAGGGTTATGGGAAATAGCTCATAGTCCAAGTTGATCCAGGGACTAGTCCGATTGCCATTTTGGAGTCAGGAAGGAATTTTTCCCCCTCTAAGGCAAATTGGAGAGGCTTCAGATGGGTTTTTTTGCCTTCCTCTGGATCAACTGGCAGATAGGTAGTTAATAAAAAAAAAAAAAAAAAAAAGGTTGAACTCGATGGACATGTGTCTTTTTTCAACCTTACTTACTATGTTACTATGTTACATTGACCAAGTTCACTCAATACGTTATATAATGAAAACTCCGTTAAATTACAGGCTCTGCAGGAATTTGGCAGGTCTGCATGGACTGACTGGTAATCCATTTTTATGACTCCCTACCTATTCTTATGCACCTACTAAAGGCTATGTTAGAGCACTTTCCATGCCCTTGTTATATTAATAGAGGATTGAAATAAGGATGAACTTTAAAGTTGGCCATGAAGATGGTTTTGTTCCTGAGACTGGATGAACTACATATAACACATTTATGAATCAAGTTAAATGTGTAGCCTGCCTCAGTCTGTCTATATCTGGAACATTCCACTATCTCTCTCTCACGCTGCTCCTTAAGGCTTCTCAACCAAAGAAAAATGACTTGGTGATAAAAGTGAGTTTGTTACCTGTGTGTCCCAGCGGGCACCTTCCATGAACAAACCATGGACATAAGCTCCTTCACGGGGTGGGCTGCTGAAGTCCTCTCTGTTCTTCTTGGTCACATCACACTGCAGGGTCATCTTATCAAGGGGCCACTCATTCTTCCTGGCCATGGACTGCATGATGGCAGTGAGGAAGGACTGAGGGTTAAAGAATCCAGCTAACCACACGGCAGAAGGCAAAGCAAAGTCTCCAGTCCATGTCTCCAGCTCTTTGATTCGGCTAAGTAGGTCTACAAACCAGCCTGCAAGTCCGGCCATTGATGGATAGGCCCTCTTGGTCCAAGATTCTGGCACCTGGTCCAGGAAGATGGCATTCTGCAGGTTCTCCATGTCGCTGGTCATGGTCAGTTCACCCTGGAGAAAAAGAAGTGATAGAAAATTCAAGAAATCCACCAAAGTCCAGAAGCAGGCCCTAGCCTAAGATGTTAAAATGCTGTCCCTAGAGCAAGGACCCTATGTAAAATCACTGCCTATTTATCTAAAGCATATACTTGACATTTTCCCACCTCATCTTGGCCCTTTACAGCAAAAAAAACCCATAATCCACCTAAACCCCACACAATTCTGGGGTCTGGGATCTCAATGTCACCGGGTCCCCAAAAGGACTCCCACTCTTCTGTGCAGTCTGGATATTACAGTAGGTGCTGACATAGCTCTCAGCATGTCTAAAATGATGTGATAAGGGCAATGCACAGATCTGCCCAAGCAATACCTCTATCTACTTAGCCATACCTTCAGTATTCCTAGACCACCTACTCATCTTTGCAATCTACAACTTTGCAATCTCATGTTAAAATTGTGTGTCAGCCCATATACATTGTGGTTCCCGCTAACAGTTCCAGGGTTCTCTATAGTTATGCCCCTGGCAGCAACATAATTATCCCATAAGCCTTACCTTCAAGCCCAAATCCAGCTCACGGAGGGAGCGCTTGATCTCGCTGGTTAAGCCATTCATTCTCTCGCACTCCTGGAAGGCGACCACTATGTATGGGGTTCGCTCCTCCACCTTGGCCATGAGTTCAGGGATGTTGAATTCGTCTGGAAGCTTCTCTAGAATTTCATCCAGCGTTGCTTTGACCTGGTGCGATTTTGAGAATAATGAATTTTTATCAACGATTTATGGGTAAAAGTAATTCTTCTAGAGTGCAGGCTCTCTGGTACAGGATTGATTCTTGTGTTATAGTTACACAAGAGGGACTTTCATTGTTGCTTCGTGACCTTCAGACCCTCTATCACTGGCCTTAAAGAAAGCCTCGCTGGGCCAAGGAATTTAAAAATGGGAGGCTAGATTGAAAACTATCTGCTCATTTGGCTGTATATGTGGTAACGGGTACATTGGAAAAGGGGTTTTGGAAATAGATAAGTAGGTTTATGGGAAAATCACAAAACTATGGCTTACTATATGCAAGACAAAACCTGCATTATGTATTAACGTACCTTTTCCTCTCGGGTTGCCCCGCCTCCTTCCCCTGCGCTACTGTCTCGAGGCTGCATTTCCAGCACTGTACGGAAGAGCTTTTCTGAAGTCTGAGTCAAGAAACCGATCTCGGCATTGGGGTGCAGGCCATACAGGTAAGGGGACTCTGGTGGAAGGGTGTCATCTATATACTGAGACAGGAAACATTTATTATTTACTTTATGTTGGAGAGGGATGTCGTTTGTGCTGGTGCAGTTATCTCTCTGTATACTGTAGGCTATGAACAATTTACTTTCAAGAGTTCCTACAGTCTTCAGCAGATACAGTTGGGAGTCAAATGTGAAGTAATTGACACTGCCACTACCTGATGGTATCCATTATAATCCATGTTACGAGGAAGTGGGAAGCCAGGGGCCAAATACAGGGCCCCTTCCAACATCTCTGGCTTAATAAACTCCTCCAGGTATGTCCTGCAGAGCCGCCGGTCCCAGTCATCTGTAATGTGACCCCCATACATAATCTCCCCAAACAGGTAGCGCAGATCATCAAATGGCACCTGAGGTAAAAAGAACCTATGAGTGGGTATACGGAGGTGAGTCAGGAATGGAAGCAGAGCTGTCACTAGAGGGAGCAATACTGTTCCATGTACTGGTCACACTCATTTCTAAGCATATTTGGTTTTTATGCATGAGTAGGGCTACACATTGATTACCTTGGTAGAGTCCATAAACAGGTTTACTTGCCCAAAATGCTCTCTTTCTCTGATCATTTTGTACTAATGACCCTCAACTTAAGAAATAGGTTGTGTATTGCGTATTTCCTAAGAGGCAGTGACATTCATACAGAGGTTCAATAAAGATCATACAGGGGACGAGGGAGATTATTTACAGCATCTGTATCACTCAAGTTAATGATCACTAACTGATCCAGATCATGAAAGAACCTTATGAAAAGGGATCTCAGACACATCTCCCCCATAATGTGAGTGGGTCACATTCAGAGCTGGAAGTTGTCATACTTATTTACTTGGTGCCCTGGTATGTGAAAGGATTTATTGCTGTTGGGGTGCCAAGTAGTACTCTTCTCATGAAGGGTAAGTTAAATGGAGACTGTTATTTGTGGAGTAGGTTTAAACAGGGACATATAGAGTTAGGAGCCGCATACCAAGTGAATATACTGGAGGTGCAAATCTAGAGGAGGCTCCCCATGAGAGTCTCCAAGGTAATATGAACAAGAATCAAGTAGAGGATTGCACACTCAGGTGAAAAATAAAAAATATATGTATTACATCAAAAAAAAAAAGGGTTACAAAGAAAAATGTATTCAAAATAAATGTCATTAGCCCAACGTGTTTCAACCATAGATGGTCTTTCTCAGGGGCAATTAATTCAAAAATAGAAAGAAAACTGCCATTTTCTTTCTATTTTTGATTTAATTTTCCCTGAAGAAGACCATCTTTGGTCAAAAACATTGGGCTAATGACAGTTATTTTCAATTATTTTTCTCTGTAACCCTTTTTTTTTGGTGTAAACAGGGACAACTGCTCTGGGTCAGACCCTAAAGACTTACCTTGGCATTGGCTTCTAAGTAGTTAAACAGCACATTAACCGATATGGTCAGATCTCCGGTGTTGAATGGGTACGATCGGTTCCAGCCTTGGGGCCCAAACTTTCTCCTCTCGGCCACAACGGCATGGAAGTAACAGAGGGCAAAGAGGATGCTCTTGAACTCAGTGTCTTTAGAGCACATTTCTAATGTGTCCTGCGGTAACAAACAAAAGATATTGGATATATATGCAAAAGTAGTTGGTTTCATTTGCTCTGCATCAGCAATGGTTCATTATTTCCCAACCTTGTAGCTAAATCTGTCACTGGCATCTCTAGACGGCAGTGCTCTAAATGTGCCCTTTTCAAACATAGTAAGTTCCTCTAGCTATGATAGAGTAATAGGAATGCCATCACTTAGTATAGGTTTGGAAACTGTTATCCAGAATGCTCGGCACTTGGGACTTTCCGGATAAGGGGTCAGTCCATAATTTGGATTGTTATAATTTAAATCAGTAAAAAATCTTTTAAACATTATAAACCTAATGGGATGGTTATGTTTCCAATAAGGATTAATTATATCTTAGTTGGGATTAAAAAAAATGATCACAGAGAAAAAGGAAATTTCTTTAAATTTAATTATTTGTTTAATTTAATCTACGAGAGACGGCCTTCCCGTAATTTGGAACTTTCTGAGAAAGGGTTTCCGGGTAATAGATCCCATAGTAGTAAATTAATTCTAGCTCAGATATTCTGTGTTTGTGACCAATACACCCAATAAGGCAATTGTGGGTATTAAGCAGATGGGTGTGTGGGCTAATTTGGTGGAAGTAGATGTGAGATACAATAACTGGAAGGAACACAGTTTAGACATCCTGACAGCTTGGATCCCTCATGGGTGCAACTATGGCCCCGTCTTTATTAATGTGCATAGGGCACACACTGTAGCCTTAGGACAGCACAGGAGCCACCTGCTATATAAATTATTATGCCAGAATAAAGTCACAGTGAAATTATCAGTAACTTAATAATACAGATATTTTTTAGGGCAACTTTTATATTCCTATTTATGCTGAAGTGAAGCCTAAAATACAATATAGGACCTCGCTTTATTGGCTTGTGGATTATTTATGGGAGCTGTCAGGTTTAAAAATAAACTGCTTTTATATTAAAGGGAAATATACACTATTACTACATGCCCATTCTGCCACTTGGTATGGCTCATGAACTATGGGACCATGTGGTAATCTTTCTAATTTGTTATCAATTTGACTTAATGTTATTACCGGCCCAGAATTTAGCACCATGTTTGACTCTATAAAGCAGAACTTGAAGGTAGAAATGTTATGCTAGAGCAAGATGGTGAGTGAGGTTAAGATGGAGACAAGAGGGTAAGTTGGAGTCAGAAAAGCAAGATGAAGACAGTAGTGAAGGATGGAGACCATGTGACAAGATGGAGCCAGAAGACCAAGCTGGAACAGTAGAGAAAGAAACAAAAACAAAAAAAAGAAAAGAAACAAAGCAAGGTGGTTATTGCTGGGCAAGATGGAGCCAGAAAAGCAAGATGGTGACAGTACAGCAACAGCATGATGGAACTAGTGGGGCAAGATGGGGCCAACAAAACATCTAGAAACAGTAAGGTAAGATGTAGCCAGAAAAGTATGATGCATAAGCAATATGGAGACAGTTATGCAAGATGGCTTCAGAACAGTAAGATGGAGACTAGGGATGTAGCGAACCGCCGCCGATGTGTTCGCGAACGCCGTTCGCGAACACCGGCAAAATTTGCGAACAGTTCGCCAACTGTTCGCGAACTTCGAACATCCGAAAATCGTTCGATTCGAACGATCGAAGGATTGAAATCGTTCGATCGAAGGATTTTCGTTCGACTCGAACGATCGAAGCCATTCGATCGAATGATTTCATTCGATCCAATGGCTTTGATCGTTCGATTCGAACGAAAATCCTTCGATTTTAGCGGTCGAATGGTCGAACGATCGAACGATTTTGACGCGAACGCCTATTGGCGAACGTCGCGCAACGTTCGCGAACTTGCGGCGGGCGCGAACAGTCGAAGTTCGCGCGAACTAGTTCGCCGGCGAACAGTTCGCTACATCCCTAAATGGAGACCTGCAACCATTTCAGGATCATTGGCTTGACAATTCTAACTAATATTAATAGTAGTCCCCTGCAAAGTTGCTTTTGCCCTGTTAAAGAAATCCCTGTCCACTCTGGACTGAATGCTTGATACACATTTCTTCAGTAAATGACAGTAGAAATTACCTGGTTAAAGTTATCCAAAGCCTTGTGGAGGTTGGCATGCATACCAGTGGGAGGCTCATTGGTTATTTTAATGGAATTCTCCAAAATGCCCTGGGGAATGATGTGTCCTTCAGCGGAGGCAGCAGGCTCAGCACTGATGAACACACGGAAGTTCTGGTGACTTCCCTCGCTCAGTTGCTCCAGCCTCTTCTCCAATGTACTGAGCCATTTGGCAACAAGATGGATGTTCTACACAATTAACATGAAACAGATATCCATTAGCATACTTGGATCTAGGACGGACTGACCCATACAATTGTCACTGCCTAATGAGAATAGACTCATAAACACGTTACTGCCATTAGTGTGATTTGGGCCTTGGGGGGACTGACCCATAAACATGTCACTGCCATTAGTATACTTTGGACCAGGAGGGCTGATCCATTAACACATCATTGCCACTGGTACACATTGATATCACTACCATTACAGTTGCTGCATTGAGGCTTCTTTATAACCTTCTGATCAAGATAAGGCTCTATGAGGACAGGTCATTCATGCCAATGAGCTCAGTGAGGCAACTATGTATCAAGATGAAGAGAATGGGGAATTACATGACCTCTGTTATAACAATGGGAGCAGACATGGGTAACAGATTCAGACTGCCATTAAATTGGGAATATCTGTCTTGCTTCCCTTCCCTAGCTCTATCTAGGGTCAATGCCGGAGGGGTTGTTGGGGAATACAGGATGGGAAATACAGGGTACGATTTGTCCCTACTGTGTTGTGAGAATGTAACAATGTAAAGATAGTAACACAAACCAACCAAGCAGCAGGTGACTTTTAGGATACCAATAAATGCACCTGCTGATTGGTTGCTATGGGTAAACAAATGGTTTATTACCTTACATCGTCTGTAGAACTCACTTACCTGCAGGATAACCCAATGGCCTTCTTTTGCTGCCAAATCCAAGGCTTGTTCAGCCACAACTTCCTGGCCTTGTCCAAGGGACACGTTGTGAAAATTGCAATTGTCAAAAGTGTACCCGAGTTTTCTGCCTGTGAAGGAAGTTTTAATTCCATCAAAAAACAATAGATAGCAGCATATCTGTTGTGTTCCCACATTCCCTTGAATGCATTTGTTATTCTCCTTCTTTGGTTGGTGAATCACACAACATACAAGGCACTGAGGTAATTGGTTGTTTGTTTGGAGGAGAACTGACTGCCGATACAATGTTTCTGTGGTTCCAGCAGTAAAGTAACATCTGCCTACCCATCAATTCCATCTCTGGAGTGGGGCAGTAGTGATGTGCGGGTTGGGCCGATACCAGCGGGAACCAGTGGGTCGGACGGTTTGGGCCGATCTTCCTTTTTTATAAACGCGCGCCTGCTCGCCCCGCCATTTTTGTGACATCATCCGTGGGGCGGTGTGGATCTATAAAAGGAGCCCGGAAGTCAGGCGCGGGCTGAGGGGGGGCGGGTTATGGTCAGGTTCTGGTCAAATTTTACCCGCCGCACATCACTATGGGGCAGGAGTGAGTATATAAATAAAAGACAGCAGGGATAGAAGAAGGAATTCCGGGAGACTGATATGGGCAGAGAGGACCGTGGAAATGTCAGTTCCTCAAACCAATAGATAAGTGTATTTTGTTGTCCAACCTCACCAGTGTGTCCTGTGTGTTTTGGGCCAGCCCACGAAACACTACAGGATATAGTTAGAGACAAAATAATATTTTTTGCATGATAGATAGAGAAGTAATAATACCTTGTTTCTCCACATCCTTCAGGGGGTCCACACCAGGAGACAAGATGAAGAACATGGGGGTCGCGGGCCCAGACTCCTCGTACGATGTGGCAAAATCCAGGGATCTCCCCACCACATATTTACTTCCCAGTTTTTCTTCAACAAAGTCCCTGAAAATGAAAGATGGTGCTGTCAGCTGTATTCCAATAACCATCAGTCACCAATGTTGGTGACTGATATCCTGAATAAACATTGGGGGGAACCACAGGTGTGAGAAGCAAGTGGATCCCAAATTATGTCCCATGTAGATATATTCTGTCCTTTCAATAGTCTATAAGATCTATAGGGAATTCACAGTTAATGAGCAGGAACTGTCACAAAGTTCAAGGTTTCTTAGAATAAGAAGGTAGAGCACTAGAGAGCTGGTGAGGCTACATTGATAGTTCATGCCCCCCCCCCCCCAATCTATACACTGTGAATAGGCCTGCCTATCAGGTAGTAGAATTTTGAAGGCAGCAAATTAAATGCACTTAAATCAGAGATGTAAATCAGTTACACCATTTGAAGTAAGTAGGTCTCATAACAGAATTTCCAGGCCAAGGAACAAGGCTGGCTATTGATTGTACAGCTGCCTTCATGGTGGGGAGGACTCTGGAGACAGGGAAAGGTGATGGAAGTGGGCAGAATGGGTCAAGGCATGTCTCAACTTCTTGTTAAGGATATAAAAGGCAATTCCAAATTCTCCCCAAGAGCACAGCATTGGTCAGTGCACAACATGAGACAAAGGCCAACTTATCGCTGAGACGTATCTCTTACCTGACAGCATATGTCATCCGGTCGGGCCGTATTGCCCGCATCATGCACAGCCTCTGGAGGGCATTTTTGTTTTTCCATTCCTGGGGGAACTTTTCCTTTTCTGGGCACTCAGACTCCACAAATTTCTTCCAACGTTTGGCAGATCCTTCAATGTCACGGTCCAGGTTCCGGAACTCATCCATGGCTGACAAGGCCTAGAAAAAAGGACAGCAAAGTTAATGGGGGGTGTAGATGGATTTCTTGGTCCATACATGCACAGTATAAAGTACACTAAATAGGATGAGCTTTAAAATACACATGCTACTAGATGGTATATGCTGCAAATGGGGCATCCCTTCTTTAATAAGGATTAGGTTTGGCAGTATCAGGGAGGAGTTTGAATGGATCAGGCATTTCGCCATATGTGCCTATGGGGCCCTGCTATTTCTTACAACAACTGTGAGATCACTGTGTCAGTTGCCATATTTTCGGGTAACATAGTACTTAAAAAACAAGGCTATGAAGCATTGCTACAATGGACACCTTTTAAGACCCAATGAGAGACTCTACCTGCACTGCAATTTGATCCAAGAGGCACCAAATGTTATGGCACCACTGCCAGGGAGGAGGAGAGGGGAGTGGTATGAAATAAAGCACATTATATATACTATAATTGTAAATGTATAATATTACTTTAATATCATGGAATGTTAGGGGCCTAGGTGACCCCGTTAAAAGAGGCCTGGCCAATAAATTCCTGCGGAGACACAACCTGCATATTGTCTTACCCCAGGAAACACACCTGGATGATAGCAAACTCACCACACTAAAGAAACCATGGGAAGCTGCAGCCTATCATGCACCATATTCTAGCCTTTATTAAGAAAAAACTTACCGAAAACTGAGCTTGTGCTCCTCTTCAGAAAAGGCAACACAGCGACGATCCATCATGTGGCGCTCAATTTCTCCTCCCTGGCTCATCTCCTATAAGGAAGGAGAAATCGAGTGCCACGCGATGGATCACCAGATCACCTTTTCTGAAGAGG
Organism: Xenopus petersii; assembly: GCA_038501925.1. Classification (NCBI taxonomy): domain Eukaryota; kingdom Metazoa; phylum Chordata; class Amphibia; order Anura; family Pipidae; genus Xenopus; species Xenopus petersii. The sequence goes on from CM076689.1 coordinate 78,738,871, forward strand.
AGCGCAAGTGGAGTTCCAGTAAGTTATTTCTTAATAAAGACTTAGCAATTTAAAAAGTTTAATTAGTCTTTGTGTTTTTCGTTCTATACTAACAGCCATCACAACATCATCTGGCAGTGCAACCCTGTCCTCACTGTGAAGAACCACCTACACTGCTTCAAATGAAAGTTCATTTCTTCTAGTCTGAAGGTCTAGTCTGGTGCAGTGATCCTTTTTATGGAAAAAAAACAACTCCCACTATCTGTATGTAATGCCCTCTAATGCAGTTAAAACAAGTAATCATGTCCCCTCGCAAGAGTCTTTTTATCAAAAAGAACAACCCCAACCTTGACAATCTACCTTCATAATTTTAATCTTTCATCCCCTTAACTAGTTTATTTGCACGTCTCTTCACTCTCTTCAGCTTCTTATAGACTAGAGCCCAAAAATGCACTGCATTCTCAAGGTTACGCCTTATCAAGGACCTATAAAGAGGCAAAATTATGTTTTCATCCCTTGAGTTTATGGCCTTTTTTATGCAAGACAGAACTTTATTTGTTTTAGTTGCCACAGAATGACACTGCCCAGAATTACAACTTGTTATGTACAATAACCCCTAGATCCTTCTTAATTAAGGAAACCCCCAAAACACTGTCATTTGGTGTATAACTAACTCTTTTATTACTTCTGCCAAAGTGCATAACTTTGCTGCCCAGTTTTGCAATCTGGTCAAATCGCATTGCAAAATGGCAGCATCCCACATGGAACTTCTAGTTCTGCACAATTTAGTATCATTAGTAGGGATGGCCGAATTTTTTCGCCTCGTTTCGCCGAAAAAATGACGCCCATAGACTTGTATGGAGACGTGCGTCAAAAAAAAAAAGACGCGCGACAAAATAATTTCGCCGCGCGGCAAATTTTTTTTGATGCCCATAGACTTTAATGGGTCAAATTCGTCCATCCCTGATCATTAGTAAAAATAGAAATGGTACTTTCAATGCCCACTTCAAGGTCATGTATTAACAAGTTAAAAAGCAAAGGACCAAGTACAGAGCCCTGTGGTACTCCACTAACAACACTGGTCTAATTACAGAATGTTCCATTTATCACCATTCTTTATAATCCATCCTTCAACCAGTATTCTATCCAAGTACAAATAATATGTTCCTAGTCCATATTACTTAATTTAACTATGCACCTTCTATGTGGAACTGTGAACTGCCATCGAGGTTCCTGCTCTCCTCATCATAAAAGGAAATTAAATTCTAACAAACAAGAAAAAGTTGTGCTCACCAAAAATTTTTAAAGCATAAAATAGGGATGCAGTGAGGCTGTGACCACAAAATTTATACAGACAAATACAAGAAGTTCTCTGCACTCAACCCATTAACAATACATTTAAGACATTGAGACATTTTGTGCATTAAGCTACGAAAAAATGTCCTACCCTTTAAAAAAAACAGGAATTGTTTGTCCATATATTGCAATATATTTAAGCTGGCCAACTACGTCAATTAAATTCTAGCAATATCTGTTTCATATCGCTACATGTGCTACGTGTGCTATGTTATTAGTCTGATCTCATGGGGGCAAATTCACTAAGATTTGCAGTTGCGCCAGCGTCCGCTTCGCCGCACTTCGCCAGGCGTATTTTTGCCAGCGCTACCCAATTCACTAAAATCCGAAGTTGCGCTCAGGGGAAGCGTAAGGTTGCGAAGTTGCGCTAGCGTTAATTCGCCAAGCAAATCGAAGTTACACTAGCGATGCTTAATTTGCATACGGCGCCAAATTGAAGTTACAATGGAGGTATATGTAGCATCACTACACAAGCCTGGGAAACCTTCAAAACAGCAAATAACATTTTTATTTTGCCCTACACATGTGCCCACTGTATAGTTAAGGTGCCATGAGTTAGCAAATGAAGGGGGGAAGGAGGGTAGGCCCAAAAAAAATTTCAATCTTTTTCAGCCTATCACCCATAAAAAAAGAAAAAACGCCAGCGTTTTTTGGGACTTAGAAATTTTTTTAACTTTTTTGGAAGCAATCCCTATCTACTCTATTGCACTTCGCCTGGTCTGAGGTGGCGAAGGAAGTCTGGCGTAAAAGGTAGCGTTCAGAATAATTTGCGCGTTAGTGAATTTGCGTAGTTACGTCCGTTTCGCAAATTCGCCAGGCGTAAGGGTGCGAAGTAACACTAGCGAATTTACGCCAGTGTGTGTTAGTGAATCGGCGAATTAACGAAAATGCGATACGCTAGCAAATTAACGCTAGCGTTAGGCACTTCGTCCTTTAGTGAATTTGCCCCATGGAGTTTAGGAATGGGTAGATCAGATGTGCCAGCAACTAGAGAAACCAAACTCAGAAGGGGAAGAAAGCCTAGGAATGACACAGAACTCCTCTGAACACAAAGTAGGGTGGCAGTAAAAAACTGTTTTAGGGAATGGGACAAATACGTTCTTTTATCCCTTGTTTTGTTCTCAGTTTTAAAGATAAAACAAATATGTACTAAGCTTACCTTAATTCCACCCCAGGACAGGTTGGAGAGGAAATCAACTGGACTTGTAAGGCCAGGCTGTGCTGGGTAGCGCAGGAGAAAGTCTAACTCCGTTGGGTTGATCTCCTTGCTCATCAGGAGTATCTGAAAATACAGAGATACTGTGAGGGTACTGTTCATAGTACCCTACTAGTGCCCTAGACCAAGCCTAGGGGGCATCACATGCTTTCCAAGGAATGGTCAAAAGGTCCACATCCCTTTCCCTCTCATCTGATTTCAGCCATAGTGGATTTTTTGCAGCTTACTAAAACTAAATAAATCTGGAGAAACTCCTTAATCACAGTGATAACTATTTTCCCTATACATGTCACCAGTGCTTGTGAAGTGGGTGGTGCACCAAGTAAAAAATGGCTGATAAAAAAATCTCATAATTTTCACATTGAAAAGCACAACAGCTTGCAAAGAGGCCAGATAACCAGGCTACAATCAATGATTTAATTTAACTTTAATTCGCTCCTAAGCAATTTGAATTTGGCTCTGGTTGTGTCACCTGGAAAGCCAGCTGTGCAATGTAGGTTAACTTGTCGCACTCAAACAGCCCCCTGGTGGTGTACTGGTAGACCGAGAAAGTGATGCTGTCAATCAGATTGGTCACTCTCTGCTTCAACACCTCGTCTGTTGGTGCCTTCTGGACTGCTTGCTGAAACACCACACTGAACGCCTGCAGGGGCAAAAGAGGCACCTTGTAAACTTGATATACGGTGGCAAGGAGCAAATGCGGAAAACACAAGTGAAGCAGGGGGGAATGTAGGAATGTGACCAAATATAGACACAAAACTATTAACTTGGAACAACCAGGTCATTTAAACATCAAATTAAAACAGCACTAACCTTCAGTGAGAACTGGTACATGGGGTGGATTTTATTGAGGTCGTTCATAATAAAATATAGGAGTGAGGCTCGGGCAGCAGCAGGGCGATAATGTTCTCTGGCCTCATTAATTTTTGTTTCAGTCACTTTGGCTTCTTGGACCTACAAGAAATAAATGAATAAATAAACACAAACAGAGAAGGAATATTCTGGGCACACAATCAGCTATAACATTATACTAATACTGTCTAAAGCAGTGATCCCCAACCAGTAGCTCAGGAACAACATGTTGCTCACCAACCTCTTGGATGTTGCTCCCAGGGGCCTCAAAGCAGGTGCTTATTTTTGAATTCCAGGCTTGAGGCAAGTTTTAGTTGCATAAAAACCAGATGTACTGCCAAACAGAGCCACCGGTAGGCTACCAGTCCACATAGGGGCTACCAAATGGCACTTATTTTGCACCACCTTGAAATATTTTGCTTTGCTCCCCAACTCTTTTTATATATGAATGTGTCTCACAGCTAAAAAAGGTTGGGGACCTCTGGTCTAAGGGAAGTAATTTTAAAGATTGAAGATGATATGTGAAGAAAACATAAGATTATTGTAAGGAGGGCTTTGGGGCTCACAATTGTGTCCATTGGGCTACTAATACAATTGGATGTGAATTAACAGGAGCTGAGCGCCTTGTGCAGCAATATAATGTATGTTCAGAGCCCAGGAGACAAAAGAGTCTTCAAATACTCATTGGGAAAGAAGAGCTGCAGTATTAATTGAGTGGGATTTGGTACATGCCTAATTCACTCCTTCGAAAAGGGATGCTATGAGGTTTAGCACAGGCAATTACATCACATCATACTGGAGCTAGAGCCACACAGAATATGGAGACTGAGACAACTCCCTTAGAACACTTTCTCGGTCAAGACAAATGAGGAGCTTTATTGCCTGATGGGAAATCATCTCTCTAATGGGTGATGATATGTCCAACAATACCTGCCTCTTCACTTTTGTTTGAATCGGCACATGTAACATTACACAAGCCATTACATATGACAATCCCTAATAATTGCTTGACATTGTAGAAGGAGGTATTTTTGATTGATTGCCCTTGATTGCCACTTGCAATGTGTTTTACATGTGTCAATTCCAATGGAAGTGAAGAGCAGGTATTATTTGGTGTTTCACTGCCTACGGGAGAGGAGATTTCACATTGGGTAATGAAGTGCCCTGTGTGTCAGATCCTTTTATTTAAATTACAAAGCGCAGATAAGAAGAGAGAGTTGGGCTAAAGAAATAACACATTGTTATATTAATCACTGGGTTCTTAAAGGCCAATATGTAAAGCAAAAGTGTGACCATCTGACCAAGTCCCATTTGTTTTCCCTTCCTTCTTACCTGAGCTCTGTAAAGATAATGATGGTAACAAGCCTGTGTGCAATGATATCTCTGTACAGATTATAATCAATCATAGGGGTTGATCCTGCAGAACTATGCTTAGAGCATGGGAATGCCTATGCGGATATTAGGTGCGCTCCTGGCCCCTCCGCCGCCTTTGGCAGCAGCAGTTGCTGCCGCCCCCCCTCCCATGTGTGCTTACATTTTTGCGCCTGAGGGGGTCCAGGGGGTATACGAGGGTGGCAGAGAGGGCCCAATTTCCGGTTTGAAAAATGGAAATTCAGCTCTTAAAGTACCAGGAGCGGCATTTTTGCTGCCCCTGGTACCTAGTGGGGCATTGCCGCCTGAGACAACAGCCTCAATTCGCCTCATTCGCCACATTCAGAACACATTGGTTTTTTTTAATGCTTACCTTCTCTTCAATCTCAGCTGCAGTCTTCTTAGTGATCTCAAGATTCTCCACAAGGGCTGTGTCTCCTAGGAAATTTCCAGAGGCAGAAGAGAGGCGAGAGAGCAAGTTGTCTTCTAAGGTCTTTAATGTTATCTTGAACCCATTCTGTTGTTTGGTCAGGTTAGACTGGAAAGGAACCAAAAGGAGGTATGTTATCTTAACTATGTACTGGTGGTCCAATCCTAGCACCCTCTGCTTTGTCAGCAGCTACAATTTTAAGAGTTTAAGGCTAAGGCCACACTAGGCGATAGAGCCGCGATTTGACTCGCGGCGACTTTTCGCCGCGACTTTTAAGCCGCAATCGCTGGGGAAACTTTTGCGCTGGCGTCTATGGGGAATCACGAAAAATCGCCAGCGTAAAAACACACGCGGCGATCTTTTTTCTACTGTCGCTCGAAATTGCCTCGCTAGGCGATTTCGAGCGACAATAGAAAAAAGATCGCCGCGTGTGTTTTTACGCTGGCGATTTTTCGCGATTCCCCATAGACGCCAGTGCAAAAGTTTCCCCAGCGATTGCGGCTTAAAAGTCGCGGCGAAAAGTCGCCGCGAGTCAGATCGCGGCGCTATCGCCTAGTGTGGCCTTAGCCTAAGGAGTAGGAACACAATGATGGCTTTGAGGCACTCATGTGTTCTAACTGCACTTGATTAGCAAAAGATTAGTTAACTGAAAATGTTCCGTTCTGTAATCCATAACAACCAACCAGCAGTGGGTTTTTTTCATAACTTTCTAAGTTTGCAGAAGTGAGAAAGTTAAATCAATAATGATGTACAGTTCTTTCTTGATACAAGGCATTAGCTGCACTTAATATTCAGGAAATACAGTCCCTAGCTGTGTGCTTTTCAGCAACTTCTTGCCCTTTAAGGCTGAATAAGCTCAGATAAAAGAAAGACAATGGAAAGGGAAAGAAGAGACTTGCTGCTTTCTATCAAAACAATAGTTCCCGCAAATGCATTCTTAATCATAACATCTTCATTGCTGACTGAAGTCTCATCCTTTTGCACATCTTTGAATTGAATTCCAAAAACAATGTCAGGAATAATACTCATTTATTATCAGTACTTGGGCTCACCGCTGAGTACCCGATTAGCGCCAGATAAGGACATTTTTCTCACAAAAGAAAATTAAGCTGACACGACAGCCTATGATTCGATTCAAATGGAACTGTCTTGGGAAACATTTTAATCTCAGAGAAAGAAATACATTTACTAAATTAATTATACCAGTTCTGTTACATTGTTTCATTTCTACTGCTGAAATATGGCACCATACTTCTTAATTGTGTTGGGTCTAGGCAAAAACAAAAAGTTTCCTATTTGTTACCCTTATCCACAGGGCTGGGCCAAGCCGGCCGGGTGCCCTAGGCAATACGACCACCCTCCCCACTCCCCCGCACGTGTGTGTGCACCCCAGATGAACCGCAACTTGCGCATGCGCAGGATGGGGATAGAGTGGGGAAAGAGATGAGCGTGAGGGAGGGGACACAGAGCAGGAGAGCGATGCAGGGGAGGAGAGCAATGGAGGAGAGTGACGGAGGGGAAAGGTTTAGAGCGACAGAGGGGAGGGGAAGGGGGGAGAGTGTGACAGAGGGGAAGGAGGCAGAGCGACAGAGGGGAGGGGAAGGGGGGAGAGTGCGACAGAGGGGAAGGGGACAGAGCAACAGAGATGAGGGGAAGGGGGACAGAGCAACAGAGGGGAAGGGGGCAGAGCGACAGAGGGGAGAGAGCGGCGTAGGGTGAGAAACCAAAGAGAGCTGTGATAACAGACTAGGGGTCGGCAGAAGACAGTTTGAGGTACCTGCCCAGCACCCCCCTGTTGTTCCGCCCTAGGCAGGCGCATCTTCTGCCTACCCCTAGTTCACACCCTGCTTATCCATGTCCAAGACATTAGCTCATTTTGGGCCATAAACAAGTCACTGCCATTAGTACACTTTGGGCCTTGGAGGGACAGACCCATAAACACATCACTGCCATTAGTACACTCTGGGCTTAAGAGAGACTGACTCATAAACATGTCATTGCCATTAGTACATGACTGACCCATAAATGCATTCCAGCCATTGGTCACCACATTGCATTACCTTAAGTTCCTCTAAATCGGGCCTTTCCATGCTCACAACTGCCGCCAGTAACTGATCTTCTAACCCATAACGAGTGACGGTGAAGTTGATCAGGGTGCATTGTGCCTGCATCTCAGGCTGATAATGGGGATTGGCCAGCTTAGTGTGCAGAATGAGGCGGAAGTTGGGGCTGTATTCGCATTCCTTGTCCCCAATCTTTATGTACCTGAAACAGAGATACCCAAGGTTCAGCCCAGCAGGTACTAGGTGTATTTATCCCAGCAACACTAGAGCTGTAGGTAAAATCCTTGTTTGTAAGACAGGGCCTTCTCGTTATTTTGGTGACACTTTAGCAAATTGACACCATTAAATTAACAGCTTTTCCCATAATGAGAAAAACTTCAAATGACTCATGTGGCAGATTTTCCTATTTCATGCATCTCCCCTTCAATACGTAGCAGTTCTGCCTCACGATGTGGTGCCCAGGAGAATCCAGTGAATTGATAAAGCCGGAGCGGTGAGCGATAAAATGTACAGTATTAGTGGCGTGACAAGCTCCTTGTGGCATTCTGCAAACTTACTGGCATCTGCATTAAAACTGTGAGATTGCCCCCTTGTGTATGAAACATGTCAAAAGTGTCAATTAATATGCAGAGCCGGGTTGGGTGCCAGATAGCAGAATTCCTATACTGTTATTTTAGTGTGAAATACAACAAGTCTAATGTGTGGTAGGCTGAGTATATTTAGTAATTATGTATCAAAAAGTATTTGTCATAGGTGCTCAAAGTATATTTAGCTGTGTCATTTGATTGACAAGACCCTCCTAGAAGAGTTACAGTCACCTACTGTTTTCACAGGATACATCATGAGAAATGTATTTGTATATTTGTATATAGAATTTGTCATATCCTCTGTGCTAAAGATGAGGGTCCTCACAATTTTATTATTACCTTACCTTCCTTTTTTGATGGTTTCTCTGCCGAGCAGTGGCCCAAGAACAGGATCTAAACTCTCTTCAATGTTCTCAACCAGAACCACCTCTCCACCAGCCAAGGCCCTTTCCAGGGTGTCCAAGTATCTATAGAAGAAGAATGGAAGTGAGAAGATATCTCATGAGAGGAACTTTAAGGCGGATGCTAACACAGTAATTGAGATATCAAACTTAATGATTACCCTCTCTGCCCAATTCTGATTACTCGAAGGTCTTCTCCATATTTGTTTTTAATCCACTTGATTCCTTGCAACTGGGGGTCCACCATCAGCGGCCATCTTTCACAGTTGGTTAGTATTGTGGCATTCTCTGTAGACATTCGGTCAGCAGGGAGCCCTTCATTTTGCCAAGCTGCAATATCGGCATCGTCTGTCAGCATAGTTAAGGGGTCCAAGGATGGGGTAACTGGAATGGGAACCTAGAAGCGAACAAAAGAAGTTAACTGATTTTGATGTTCCCAGAGAAAGCAATGTTTCATCCAAAGCAGAGTGAAGAGAAATGTTATTGATTCATGAAGATGGGGACAAGCTTAAACTCATTTAATGGAGGTCAGTAAGTAAGCACTATAGCATCAATGGACCTAATGCATTTCAGAAATCTCAGCACTTTATCATAGCTTTATCATAAGATTTGTGTAAATGTTTTTTGCTCTTCAAGCCCAGACAGAAATTCGGTCCTAACAATCTCACACTAATTGACCCATGGGGAAATAGACCTTCACCTCACCCAACCTGGCCCTCAATCTGCCTACCCTAACCAGACACTGTTGCTGGGCAACCACTGGCCTATTGAAACCACACCAGTGAATTATTTATCATGGCCCAGGATAGACACAGGCAGCTGAAGATCCTCTAGATGTTGGAGCATTTCAACAACAAAGTTTTATCCAACATAATTTGGTGGTTGCTGACCCCTGTATGAAGGATCAATGTGAGGTTTCACCCTTGGACATAGTGTATCAGTTCTGCAGGGGTATTTGAAACTGACTTTTAAATAATCCATTAAGTATGAGTTTATAGCTGATTGTGTTGTAAAGGGATATCAGAACAAGTCTATGGTGAATCCGATTTCATATTTGTGTCATTCTGGATTATAGCTGATCCAATCTGCAGTCATCATGTATTTTTAACAGGATACTATTAGGATCATGACTAATATAACCATTAGTGGGGTGGACTGGAATTAGCCACTACTGAGATGCAAACGTGTTCATGTCCATCTCCCTGACAGAGTAGGAGCCACGCGGAGTCTCAGCTCTAATGTTAGATTTGATTAATACACTGCAGCACGTCCTCCCACAGAGACACACTTAAATGTTTGACCTCCTCTGTTTCTTCTATTCCTTTTGCGCATAATCAACAAATAAGCCAAGATAAACAAGGAAAAGGCATGCGAGAAGGCTGCATGGAGATCTGCTGTGAGAACAGCTCTGTCCCAGCATGGCCCTTGGAAACATATTATTCCTGTTGCCTGCTGCCTTCTTATGCCTCTATGAGAAAAAACGGTTCAGTGAAATGCACCTTCGCAAAAGCCAGTGTTTATAACAAAGAGGGTTCCATTCACTAAGCAATAAACTGACATGAAAACCTATTGCGAATGAAATGATGTAGACTTTCTTTTCTTCATCCTTTCAAATAAACAAGCATCAACTGGTTCAAATTGGCCAGCTGGCGGGTGGCCCTGTGTAGAAGCTGTAGGGAGAAGTGAGATGCCAACTTCCCAAACGATGAGACCAGGTCAGCATTATTTAACATGGTAACACATCTGATTCATTGTGTCCAGTGTGTTTGCCCCAGAAAGTGAGTGGAGCGGATCGTTTGGGATATGAGCACACACTGGTGTTAGACTGGTTTGCTCTAATCAACATGCTTTAAAAAAAAATAGATCTCACATGCCAATGACAGGCCTCAAAAGATTGAATTTGTCAAATATGGCCTAAAAAATTGGACGGAATCGCATAATGGGCTGCCAAAACAAACCTCCAAAGCTAAACATGGATAAGTAATTAGCTAAATCATCAAACTGCCTGAGAATATCCCACTCTAAAACCACAAATGTCAATGAATTTATTAAAATATCCGGATAGTAAAAAAGTGTGAACGAAAAAAAAGCACACAATGTTGAGATAAAAAGTACGAATACCTTGAAAACCTCTAATTTGAGTATTTTGGACAATTATTAGTGAAAAAAATCCGAAAGCCTCTAAAAGTCTGATTTGATTAAAAATATGATCAGCATAGCTTCCATTGACTCCTGTACTACCTCAACAACTTTTACTCTGCAAAGTTTAAAAGGTATTTTTTTACTGAATAAATTTCAAATGTTTAGAGCTTTTAAGAAATATAGGACAACCACACATTTTTCAAGATTCACGGAAAAAAATCTCTATTTGTTTGTTACTAAATGGGACCCCTGGCTAACCCCATGGCCAAAGCTAGGGAAGACTTTTCTGCCACCCAAAGAATGTGGATTGGTGACCACTAATGGGTCCTTACCTTAAGCTCCCCTAGGTAAGGCTTCCACATCCTATCCATGAGATCTTGTCTGTACTTTCTGGTGAAGTAGCCCAGGTAGGAGACAAATGCCGTGATCAATAGAACGTCTCCACATAACGTGCTCTCCTGCAGCTTGAAGTTCCGGACCGCTTCTGCCCATCTTACATTTTCAGAGGCAAGACCCCCAACCTATATATATATTGAAAAAGAAACAAAGAAGTGTCCATCATTACCATGAGTTTAATATTAATTGAGTCTTACACAGGTCATGGTACAGTAATTTGTTATACATGAATTTACATCATAAGGACCTCCCACAATTCATATTGCACTGTATGCGCAAACTCCATCTTGTTGTTTTGACACAACTTCCTACAATGCCCCTGGTGACACTGCCGCCATTACTCTGAGCAGCATAATATATTTACATATTAGTAATGTGACATCGAATAGAGAATTTAAGGGTAGCTCATGTCATGCTCTCAGGGTACTATTTTCTTCATAATTTGGTACCACTTGCAACATAGTCGGGAGTTGCAGCCTGTCGAGAAGCACCATAAAACATACCAAATAAAAATGACTAGTTTATTCTAATGAAAATTCCTACTTGATGTCACTTACCAGGCGGTTGGCAAGGGAGATGGTGAGGGCGGTGGCTTCTGCTTCTTGCTGACACTTTAATTTATCAGCTGTAGCCTTCTCAAACTTTGCCGTTAGCTTGGCCAGATTCTCATTCAGGTGCTTGTAAAGAGATAAGGAAAACCGAGAAAATTAGCCATATAAAAACTGCTGGTATGTCAGTTCTAACAAACAACGTGCATTTTTGGTGCTAATTGCCCTTTAGTTGCAACACTTACAGCAATCTTGGCTTTGATGCTGGACAGTTTCTCCTCAGCAGCAGCCAACTCTGCATTGGCTTTGTTTAGGGCCTGCCGTTTGGGCTCAACCTCACAGTATACTTCAAAGAACTTCACAATGTTGATGACCCAAGAGCAGAGCCCAGCAGCCGCCAATGATTTGGAGGCAATGAATTCTGGGTTGAACTCTGGGTCCTGGAGGTAGGGCTGAATAGATTTAATGCAGTTTTCATGGATGCTCTCCTTCTTGAAGTTTATCAAAGAGTCCAGGAAGCTGTCCACCTTGCCCATGACCACCCTTGCAGCCTTCCAGCTCCTGTCTTTGGGAACCTTGCCTCCTGGTGCAGTAAGGACAATCACAGCTGCAGTTACATTGGTTACAGCTGGAGGTGGGGCCCCAAATGACTTCAACTCTGTCAGATTAGTCTGAAAAGAACGTTACCCTTTAATACATTTTAACACCAATATATGTGAAAGAGTTAAACTACGATAGCAGAGGCCTACCACCCATACCTTATTAAGTGTGTTCAGAGCCTCCTGGGCTGCAGCCAGTGCTGGTTCAGCCTTAGCTAAATCTTCCTCACAGTCCCTCTGCTTCCGTCCCACCTCCTCTGCAATCACTGCCACCTTCTTCTCCTCCTCGTCTGCTATAGCCTTCTCCTTACTCACTTTCTCAGTCTCCACCCCCACTACTTGGATGAGTTTATCAGCATCATCATTCTTCTGTTTGAGTTCTACCTCTTGGGCTGCCAGCTTGGCTTTTAGGTCATCCACCTTTCGAGAGAAAAAAGACAGTCAGTACAGTTGTAAATATTTACTTAGGAAGAGAAAAACATTTTCAAATGTTGAGAGATTATTATATGAGAATTTCATGAAAGTTACTTGGATCTCAGATTCTGAAGCTTTTACAGAAACACAAACCAACTGGACCTACAGTATTATGTTTGTTTGTGGCCTTTTGGAGAAAAATCATTGTACTTTGTAATAGATATTACTGATTTGAGGCAAGAAAACATTCACTCTCCTGACTCTCCTGCCCAAGTTAAGTATATCAAAGATATTTTTAACTCTCACTGATGTCTAAGGCTCTCATTTTCCCTACTTCCTGCCTTTCAGCTATTCCCTTCCCACTGTTCAGTAAGGGCTCCCCCTTCCCACTTGGTCCACACACCATAAACCAGTCCTTTGTTTGACCCACAACAAGGCCAGTCTTAAATGGCTCCTTCTCCCTGTTGATCGCTACATCTTTATTGAACCCACCTCACAAATAGCCCAATATATGTACCTCTACTAATGCCAACTGTAACTACTGTATATAGAAGTGCAAAATGCAGATTTTAACACAACTACCTTTAATGAGTAGCCTCAATGTGCATAACAACTGCTTATTTTTCCTGCAATTGCAGTGATAACCAACTCCCACAAGTAATATCTCACCTCTTATACAACTCTTCGAGATTGCATATACATATTGTGGTGATATAGGATTGTAAGATGTAACCAGTTACATGTGTAAGGCTGTTTCAGTTAATAAGAGAGCACCATGAACAAAGCTGTTTGTGCTTACACCCCCAAAATGTTCTTTACAAAGCCATCTCATAGTATCATTTAATTTTCAGCTATGGGTTCTGTTACACAATGTTATTTCCACAAGGGGAAGAGGAAGTCTATAGACAGAAATGAGTAATTACGTCTAAAAACATTTCTGCTGGTGTCGGAAATCTTTGAGGAAACTCAAGGGAAATCCAGGGAAGAGGTTTTGGCTGGCGGAGAAAGAAAGAGTGACCCAGCCACGTAATAGCTTTGTTCAGTGCACATGTAGGAAGCAAAGATTTATGGAGTGGGAAGCCAAATGGGATTGACCCTACTGTTTCACAGGATTGTTAAACAATTATATAAAATGGATGTTTGCTTGGAGAAACAGCCTTGTGGATATAATAGACTTGTTCTTCTTTGTTTATTTGATTTTTCTGTTCTTTACCTTTCTTAAATGATTCTTTTTTTCCCTCTTCTTTTTTTGTAAAGTAAGAAATCTCTTTACTGTTCGTGCTCTGCTTAAAGGGACCCCTTCTCATCTCTTTAAATGATACTATTTCACTGTATTTGTAGTCTAGCTTACCTGAGCAGAGGTGCTGTTAAGCTTCTGCAAACCATTCTCCAGGCGCTCCATCTTAGCTGAGAGTTCCTTGCCTTTCTTATACAGCAGGTTCTGGTACAGTTTAATCTGTTCCAGGAATGACTTTGGAGTGGTATAGTTGTACCGGCGCTCATTAGTAAGGTAGCTTTTAGACATCTCGTTAACACTTGTGTGGACATAGGCCATGAACTTGCTTATGGATGGTTTCACAGTTGACTAGGTAAAGAGTAAAATCCATAGACATTAGTGTCATAGTTCATCTTATACAGAACCACATTCCTTTTTTGCTTATTGCTTAGTATGACTCAAAGCAGCATTACAGAAGAGCTTGAGTTAGGACCTCACCTCTATATTCTCAGTCTCCTGAAGAAATCTAAGACTGACGGACTCCAAGGCTTCTTGTGGCCACTCATGGAACCAGTCTATGGCTGTACAATTGACCACTGCAGGGAACTTTCTGCTTCGGACCCGAAGTTTGTTCCCAACTGGGGAGAAGCAAAGAGCAATCTGCAGAAACACCACAACCCAGAAGAGTAGTGATTATTAAAACATAAAGTGAATGCTCTAGATAAAACAGTAGTCAACCCCCATTTACCACCTTCTTATAGATGTAGGGTAGGTGACTACAATGTGCACCTATACATGTCATTTTACTTTGACTTCATTATTGTCTTTCTATTATCCCATAAGCAGGTGGCGGGGGAGGATATAGTCGACAGGTTGAAACCAAGATTCAGGAGACATTTACCAAGGAATGCAGAGAGGTAAAAAAACTTTTATATTATAACCAGAGGTAAACAAGTTAGGTACCACCATGTGGGGTTTACCTTGACGTTGTATGGTGGCTTATCAATTTTATGATCATAACTTTGTAACTAAAAAACCCCGTTTTTTTAAAATACATGCACTTTCATATTTATTGAATTACTTAGACAGGGGACCAGGGAATGTGTATTGATTAACTGCCCAAGTCAGCAGCACTTCCATTATACTTAAACATATTATGATTTAGCCTTAGGAGTGCACCCACAACCCCCTTTTTTTGTAGGTGACTACAAAGCAAACTGATTTTGAGACTAAAGTTTACCATACACTAATAGATCTGTCCATTTGGAAAGGCTGTTCCCAGTCAGGCACCCCTCTGCTGGTCCTAATCAGGCTAATCCAATAGTTTCCCCCATGCATTACAACCAAATCTTAATATTGAGCCTATGCAGATCCATTAGTCAAGGACTGTATAAACATAATCTGACACGTGAGCTAACCTGCCCAAGAGATATCTGCCAAGTATTTGGACAGATACAGGTTGGGCTCATCAGGGCTGGAAATAAAATAATTCTACCCCCCTCTCTCAAGTTGAACCTCACTTCCACTGCTTTGGTCTGCGCCCTGGGGGGGGCATAGCACTCTGGTGTAGGACTAGTTTTAAAGGTAAGTTCAGCTTGAAATGAAATATTATGCCGACAGCCGCATTCTAAGACTAAACAGGTTAAATGTTTAGTGGCAGATGGGCCTCTGTTCCATGTGTTTCAGCTAAATACAGTGCCTTGATAATAACAATGCCCTCAGTTCATACTTAAAGGAATTTTAATTCAACCTCCTCCACGAGCTTTGGGCTTACCCAGTTTATTTTCGTGTTTCTCTACAGTTGAGTGTGTGAGAACAAGCAAACATTTCTGCAATCACATATCTAGGAATCCCTTCTGGGAGGGGATATTTTGCCAAGATGAATGGCCCAAATCACTGCTTGATTCTTTTCCTTCTCCTGGAGAGGCATTGCGTTGGTGTGATTACATTTGGAAATGGGCTTTTGAAGACTGTACTGACTTCGTAATTACTGTATATGTGAGTTGTGTCTTTTTAAACTTGTTTGCACAGAGCAGCCGACATCTACTTGCCCCCTTTATCTTATTATAGGGTGAGTCCTCCCCATGCCATGTCCATTACCATATATCATATTAATCCATCTGCTAACATTCACAGCTAAAGAACATAAAGAAATTGGTGCAACAGTGAAGGGGAAATATTCACTTCTAGTTTGGATAAAATTGCCTGTTCTCTTTTTATTCAGCTCCTTTCTTATTCAACCTTTGTTCTAACGTACAAACCAGCACATGGCTAGTCTATTGGTTGGCTATTGACCTAAGCAAATGTTAATAAAGGCTTGGGGAGGCTATGCCTTTCTAAACCGGTACAAACAAGTTTCCTACAAACATAGCACAAATGTATTATACAAGGAACTGGCACTGTATTTATCTTGCCATGTGTACTAAGTTATTATGCATGAGTTGGCACGGTATCCTGCCATGTTTACTGGGTTATTATACATAGAGTTGTCACTGTATCTATGCCATGTGTACTGGGTTACTGGGTTATTAAACATGGGATTGGCACTGTATTTATCCTGCCATGTGTTCTGGGGTATTATACACCACAGGTGTCTGTGTGATACAAAACATGTTGTGAGACAAAATAATTATAGCATAGTTCTGAGGTTTGTGTAGCTCCCTTCATTTCCACTTTTGGATTCATCTGGTCTTAGCAGTGTGACCGTGTGGAGGTTAAGATGTTCTGTAACCATTAGGAACGTGCTGGAAGGCATATTTTAATTTTGGTATTATACCTGGAAAAAGCCCTGTATTTATCCTGGAGACATTATACATGGAATTGGCCCTGGGATATTATAAAAGAATCTGTTATTAATAAGCCTCCCCAAGCACAAAAATCCCCTTAGAGATGTTGGCCACTTTCTAAATTTGCCGAGGAGGGTTATAAAGTACCAGTCTATACTTTTAAAACTAAAGAACAATGGTTAAATGCCCCTTTCATAAGGCTGTGTTCAGGTGTTACATCTTGCCTTGTGTTGTAGTCCCAAGACACTACTAAACTTTGTAACAAAATATTATTATGGAAAGAATGAGAACTGGAACAAAGCTCAGCACCAGTGGTACAAGCTCCATAAGCCAAGTGTCTCAACCAAAATTGACAGTGCTGGAGATCCCTAAGAAATTAACTTGAGGTGGAGGTCGGTTCTAGAAGGCAATCAAAAGTCAAACACCTTAGGAAGATGCTATTAAGGTCAACCATAATCCATCAACTGCATGTAGTCACACTATAAACCAATAATATTTCACCAAATCAAACTTAAGGCAAACATCAGGTAGAAGCCAGTAACGGTAACTGTTAGCAGTCAACTAGAAACAAGGGTCTCTGTTCTATGTGTTTCAGCTAAATACAGTGCTTTGATAATAACAATATCCCCTACAGTTCACACCTAAATTAATCTTTATTCAGCCTTCACCACAAGCTGTGGACTTCCCCAGTTTATTAGGTTCCGTGTTTTTCTGTACTAATGTAGCAGAGTGTGTCAAACCAAGAAAACATTTCTGCAACCAAACATTTAGGAATCCCTTCTGGGAGGGGAGATGTTTTTTGCCAAGAAAAATGGCCCTAATTACAGCTTGGTTCTTTTGCTTCTCCTGGAGAGGCATTGTGTTGATGTGATTACAGTTGGCTTTTGAAGACTGTATTGACCGCGTAGTTACATGTGAATGGTGCCTTTTTAAACTTGTATTCACTTCTAGTTTGTAAAGAATCATTTGTTCTCTTTCAATACAGCTCCATATCTTATTCAACCTTTGTTTTAACGTACAAACCAGTAACTGGCTTTGTAGGTCTGTGGGTGCTTAATCCATCAGATACCTGTTGGTTCAGTTCCAGTTCACTATTCACAATATTTTACCAAATCAACCTTAAGGCAAACACCAGTTAGAATCCTATTGCAGGTGAGAATGTTAATTATAGGCAAGGGACCATAGTAGAATTGGTTGCAAATGTGTCTACCAGTCATGTTTACTTACCTTTAACTGCCTTCTAACTCGATCTATAAAAAATCTCCAGCAGTTCTCTCTAGTGTCCATTAGACCTTGGCTCTTAACCTCATTTCTTACACTGCCAATGATATTTTCCACTTCATCGTCGGGAAACAATTCTGGGATTTCTCCTTCAAGGCAAGGGGTGAAAAAAAAGCATGGTCAATAGAAGAATGAAGGGGAAGTGTCAAAGCTGTTAGAATTTATTCATACTGTAGCAGGTGTTCAGTAATGTTTATTTCTCTTGTAAAGGTTTTATTGCTCTTTACCTTTACCAAAAATGTTACTGTTTGGCCATTTGCTTCCACAACTGAGGACTCAATTCATACTGAATTCCTTAAGCATGTAAGGCACACAATGAATGGATCAGAGTAGCTTCTGCCTTGATTTAGAAGGTTTCAGATCAAACCAATCTTCACTAATGGATTCAAAATAGCACTCTCTATACTTCTCTTGGTATTTTGAGAAACCTGAGCCAGGCAAAGCAGTACTAGCATCCAAGGCAAGGACATCAGTCTGCCCCACTTAAATAGGTACCTGTCTGCTTGTTCACTAACTCACCTGCTACCTCACTGTACATCTGCCATGACAGGCAGAACCTGCCCCCACCAAATCGACCCTATACACATGTCTATCCTGCATGCTCCGTGTTCTGGCCCTATTGGATTGGAAACCTCATGGACAGTACATTAGAGGCACTTACCAGAAGCCAACAAATCATTGACAAGAACAAGGAACTTTTCATCTGCCACTTGGGCATCTGTCATTAGGAAAACTGTTCCCACGTTCTTTACTCCAGCTTTTATGTACTGGTTTGCCAGGTCCACCTGGAAATATGAAAAACATTTGAAAACTTTATTAATAATGTAGCCGGTGTGAGTTTTATCTGCACTGGACAGCATGGGACACATAGCATTCCTGCCTATGAATGTTTCTGCATCTCCACTTGCACATAATTTAATTGATATGAAATCAGTGTTTTTCCCAACAGCCATTAGTTGCTCCACGGGGACAAAATGCTTGAAATTACTTGCTTCCCCCCCACCCACAGTTTATGCATGAACACAGCTGTAAGTGCACTCTCTACTTCAGGAAAGGGAAAACCAGTCATATTTTTTCTAGCAACTAATTTAATGCTCCATTCTCTGTTACTAGGTATTGATTTGATCTTCAACACCTGGAATTGATTTAATCTTCAGTACTTTATTGCTAGGAACTGGGTTGATCCTCTACATCTGGAACCGAAATAATCCTGAGTATCTTGATCACTATGAAGTTGGTACCTTGTTACTAACAACACACGTGTTCCTTTTTAACTATAACAAGACTTAGTCTTGGTACCTTGCTTTCAGAAGCAAATATAACCCTTACTATTGTTACTAGACACTGATTTAATCATTGGCTCTGAACTGTTTTAATTAGCATCATTTTACTGCTAAAATCTAATCTTATAGTCAGTACCTTGTTACTAGAACTGATTTAATTCACTGTACCTTGAGATCTGGGATGCCGTAACCTTTCCGTAGTGTGATCTGAAAAACCTCCAAGGAACTTATGAAGGCCGCTAGTCTTGTCAGACTCTGCTTGCCACTTCCCCCTACTCCAACCAACAGTGCGTTCCCACGGGGAGATTCCAGGATACGGTTGATTCGGCAACTGCATTAAGATAAAATTAAAAATGTGTTTAACAAGAGGCTACAATGTAAATTTCTTATGTTTTGCCATCCAATACAAAGGCTAGATACATACTGACCCCACAGGCCATTGCACCATAAACTCACAGTCCACAGTGTCACGGCCAGAGAGGATAGAACTATATGTAATTAAGTGAGGCTACCAGGGCAGCGCTGGTGCATCAATGCATGGTTTTATAAATGGGATACTAGCACATCTAAATGAAATGTGGCACTAGGTACCTAATATTACAGCTCTCTACAGATTTGGTACCATTTTATGCAAAATGTGTTTCTTGTTCTGTAGTGTGTCAGTGGGTGGGACATTCAGTGTTGCATTGGTTTTAAATTGTGATCAGCTCTGATTGGTAGGTGCACCCTCCTATCTCTCAAATATTGAAAAAGAGGAAGTCCCACATCTAGGGCACACTACAGAGACATGCTTGTAGCTGCAAGGACGTGACCCTTGAAGTGTCCTATAGATGTCTTATAGATGTCCTATAGATATCCTATAGATGTCAATAAGTAGCATCTCAAGAATGTTCATCCCCCTCCTCCATGGTTATAAGGTTGCTGCCCTTTAGCTTCAAAAGTGTTTTCCCTGGACACTCCCATGGACCACAACTCTCCAGTTTCAAGTTGCCCAACCGTACATGTGACACATGGCGTCCTCAAAAAGAACCAGGCTCATTGCAGCATTGACTTCATTGTAGTTGTCCAAAGTCTCCACCAGAATTTTATTTAACGACTCCCAAGACTGAATTGGCAAATATTTGGGCTCACCAACCCCGATGGCGAAGTGGCAATACATGTTCATTGTCTTGGTTTGTTCTAACATCTCCTCCATGTCCTAGGAATGCAAGAAGAGACAATTTGTTGAGTTCTCTTAAAGTTCACTTATCTTTAATATATGTTTTATCATAATGTTTGTATTCTGCAACTGTTCAGTCTAAAAGTAGTGATGGGCGAATTTATTCGGCAGTCACGAAACGCCCGCCGAAATTTTTTTCGCCAAAACGGACGCCGGCGTCAAAAACGGGCGCCGACGTAAAAAAAACTGGCGCCGGCGTCAAAAACGGGCGCCGGCGTCAAAAATGAGACGCCAGCGCCATTTCACGAAATTCGCCCATCACTATCTAAAAGCTGTTCCTCCAAAATATGGCTTTTTGATCGTTCTGCTACTTTTTGTAGTTTTTTTTCCTGCTCTCCCCAATGCCTAACAAATGATATATGTTGTTGTTTGACTTACTGTAGATCATGTTAGCAAATTAGATTTAAACTTTGTATAGGGGAATACACTTACCTATGCTGCAATAGTTTTATGGTGTCTCATTGTACAGGCTATGAGCACACTTAGGGGGTCTGTTCCATCCACACTTAGGTTGTGTTGTACAAAGGTTGTGTTGTACAAAGGAATACTGTGCTCCCATAGTTTTATGGCGTCTCTCAGTACAGGCTATGAGCAAAGAGACTGTTCCTGCTGTCTACAGATGAATGTATGATAATGATACATTTAAAATTGCCTCTCTTTCACATGACACTTACGTCGTAAAACTTCTTCACCATTTCTGTTTGTATTTTATCAAATATGTTAAAATCTTTTTCTTCCACCATCTTATCCCGGTAGACGCGATTGGATTCATGGAGATATAGCTTGACCAAATCTTGTGGGACTTTCAGGCACTCAGGGGTAGAGAAGAGAATGCCCTAAAAAAACACATACGTTTGTGTTTTATTTTCATGGATGAAACAGAAATTTATTACAAGTCATTTATCAGCTACATTGATAGTTTTATATAGACCGTTGGGCAGAACTACATCTCCTGGCATTACTGTATCAACAGGACTGGCAGGTTATTGTGGGAATATTTTAACAGCAGCTGCACATTAATATTTTGTGTTGCTGCTGACATTATGTCCTACAGTTGCCATCTTTCTCTACTGGCAATATCCTGATCTACTGTCACCATGGTGTCCTACAGTCTCCACCTTATTTTACAGTCACTACATTGCCATAACAGCAGCATCTTGTGCTGCTGTCACCACTTAGGCCTACTATCTCGAGCATGGCCTACTTACAACCTCTTGTCCTGTTGTCACCATTAAGGCCTACTGTCTCCATTGTTGCCTACTCTCTGTACTACTGTACTAGAAATATCTTACCCTACCGGTTACATTTTATCCTGTCACCATCATGCCTTAGCTTAGAGGACTCTATCATTGTCTTCAACATCTATTGTGTTCTACAGTCTACATCATGGTCTACAAGTTTTGCATACATTTTATCTTTAACTGCCAACATGCATTGGGTTCCACGATGGTGCTACAAAGAGCACTAACAATGGAAACAGTAGAAAGCAACAGTAGGGAGCTGTGGCTCCTCTTCTTTATCTGCCAGTGCATTAGCCGACATGGTACACTACCAGATGAAATTTTCAAACCTGCCTGATACCCGAACCAATTAATGAACATAGTACATGAATATTAGTCAGGATCGGTGGGCAACCATACACACACAAAGCCACATATTTGTGCAGTTACACTGCCATATAGCCCTTTCTGAAAAAAAATAATTTTATTAATATTTTTTTTTTTCTTTAGTTCTGAAATTTGTGGGTGCAGATTCAAATCCCAGGTCCATATCTAGAGAGCTCCTTTTGGCACAATCTGCTACTTGCTTTTCACACACTTGTATCCCTACATTTAATCATTTCAAAGCACTTTTTCATGATCCCACACTCAGGCTTGTTCCCTTAAATTTAATAATTTCAAAGCACTTTTCCATGAAAGCTTAAATTGATGTAAATGCACAAGCTTGAGGCAGAGACGGAGTCAGATTGAACTGTGACAGTGATTAGCTGGAGTTTTTATTAAGGGCTTAATCCTCAATGACACACTTTGGGGAATGTAATGATCAGCTCAGAAGGTGAATAGAAATGGGCAGAAGGGTGGAGAGTTTGTTATTCATCTCAGCAATATGTACCTCTTGCACTGCCCAGAGTGTTGTTGATCCACCCACAGGGTTGCTTTGCCTTTTTTAATATCATCACTTCAGCTTACAGTGATTAAATTAATGTTTGGTGAATCTCTGGACACTTTTGAGCTGCAAACTACCCCATTAACAAATTATTTTACACAAAAAAAGGAAAGCTAAAGCTAGAGTCAGTTTTTGACCAATCCCCCACCTGCCATTATCTGTCTCTCTGTGTGTTCCTTCCACGCTATATAGGACACATTCATCTTGCCAGGTTAGCATTAGAGCCATAATTGGAGGGCCCACCAGGATAGCTCTTGTCAAAACAGGCTGACAGTTGCCTTCATTACAAATGGGCCTATGTTAATTGTCTTCATTATCACTTGGGCTAAATTCAGTGCCTTAATTAGTGTTGCTAATGAAGAATGAGATGAGTGTGTCCCAGCTTAGCGAGATCAGAGATTTGCAAAAAAGACAGCTCACAGAATGGTAGTAAAGAGCCAGGCAAAAAATATCACTTGGTAGAAAGAGATCGCGGACGGGCACCCAGAGGCCACTTCAGCAAGTTTCACAGGTGACAGCTGACAATTTGAATTCTTTTGTCAGCATTAGAGAAGTCAGTGAGAGATTTGTGAGCAATCACACAGTGGAAGGTCATTATATGATCAGGATCAGATGTTATGCCCTGTGTCTTCCAACAGCTGTGCCACAATGATAAATTGAAGTATAGGTAAATCTGAACTATAATCAGCGAATTATATCATTTTAACAGGGTATCACTGCAAATCTGGGCATGATCAATTCATATATAAGGGCAGAACGTAGTTATGGGACATAGGTCAAACCAGACCTAGTGTGTCCCCATTATTTACTCTAAGAAGATGACCTCTGAGCTTCTACACTATAACTCCTACCACCCCCAATTAACTTTGACAGTGAGGCGGTAGGTGCCATGAGCTGTGCAACACCCACAAATATATGTTTTAAAATTAATGTATACTGCCAATGATCTTGGAAAAACAATACTTGCTACTGAAAAGTACAGCTACTGGAGTTGTTGAGCAACCTTAAAGAGAGCACTCTGAGTTATTTGCATTACTTTTCTGTTTAGGTTTAGATCCACTTTAAAGGCAGCAAAACAGGCAATTGACAAAGAGCATAGAAAAGGGGCAACATATAAAGAACAATGGGGCTTGCAAATATGATAACATCCCCTCCCCAGCTCCCCTCGCACAAATGACTGTACAAAGAAGCAATATCAAAGGGCCCCAGGCTAGGTGACATAAAAGGGACATGCCTACTTCCCCACAAATGCTATCTAGGGTACATGCCTCTTCCCACCCTTGCTACTGGGTTTCCACAGCATGCAGGGAGTTCTGTGAAGGTTTAATTCTTTCCCAAGGCTAATGGGCTCTATAAAGGTTGTGCTGCAGGGTCCACTTAGAATTTGAAATAAAAAGCAGCTTAAGGCATATGTAGCACACTACCTGAAATATGTTGGACAGGTCCCGCAGGTTGAAGATATAATGGAACTTGATGGCAGTTGGCAGGAAGGTGGAGGCGACTTTCTGATGGAAGGACAGTGCAAGGTTAATAAGCTGCTGAGACGACTTCTGCAAAGGACCAGAGAAATTGCCCATCTTCAGGTGCTGAGTCAGGATGGTGTTGTATATAGTAGATAATGCATCTACGCCAGGGAAGGAGAGGGCAAAGACACAGAAATGTCGCTGTATGGAAATAAATGAATGTACGTCAGATGATAGATGTAAAGACATAATATAATGAAGAACAGAGAGTCTATTAAGGGATTACTGCTGACCTGCAGCCTAGGGTTTATGGTGAAACTTCCTGCGGTAGGATTCATGCAGGAGACGTACTGTACATTCATGATCTCTTTCATGGAGAGCTTGCTTCTGTCGTACCTTGGAGAATGAAATGTACAGCTTTAATTACAACCAGCATTCTCCATGAGCCACAATACAACACCTAAACTACCAATTATATATATTTACTCTTATCCCCTCCGCAACACCCCCACATTTGTACCAAAACACAGCTGGCTTTACCAGTGTCCATAGTCCATGTGCTGGCGAATCAGTGTGTGGGGCTGTACAGTGCCATAAGTATCCACCTCTGGCATATTCATATCATCAATAAAGTAGATGAGTTTTTTTGTCCCCGGGGGTCCATAATTCCTGCCAGATTTCTTTTCCAGGGGCTTCTCCAGAACAGCTGTGGATAGAGCAGAATGGGAGGATGATCTAATGGCAGTAGAAGTAGTTAACAGGAATTTTAAAAAAAATAGACGTATGTGTGCCAGCTTGTATGGGAGGTCATTAATGCTCTTAAGTTGTCCTCTAAATCAACCTTGCAATTGATCTTTTCTTTTTATTTTGTGGGTTTTTTTATGACTTGCTTTTTGTTTTTTCTTTCTGACCTCACAAGCTTTCTATTTGCAAGAAAGTGAAGTAAATAAAACAAGGAGGAGTGAAGCACAAGGGAGAGGGGGACTGCATTCCGGTAATGTGGGAGGGAAATTTATAGAATAAGCAGCTCATTGGGTTGTTTGTACAGCAGAAAGATGCTGCTTGTCGTATTTACTTTGCATAACGTCTCATGAAGAAGTGTTACTTTAACCTCCGCTCCTCTTATCTGCTACAGCTAAAGAGCTAAGCCCAAAAAGACAAGTATCTATGGGTTCAATAGTAGAGAAAGAACCATTTGTTAATTGACAGCCTTCCTAACTTTGCACTCTCAAAGGGGAACCTAGCCACTCATCCTTTTTATTAAATATATTAAATTGGCTTCTAAATAATTCTAAATCAGATAAGATCTCTGCTACTGTGAGAATGTTATAAAGATAACATAGAGGTCAGCTATAAAGCAAGGCAGGACTACTGCTTAGAATGGGTAGGATAGGTTTAGATAGGGTCTCCGCATACCTTGCAACATGGCCGATGTGGTGTAGTAGTTGAATGGAACGTTCTTTATCATATATTCATCAGAATCCAGGGAAGACAGCTTGTCACCAACTAAAACAGACTTCCCAGTCCCTGCGTTGCCAACCAGCATGACTGGCCGTCGCCTCTCCAATAGTTTATCCATAAAATAACGCACTCTGATGGTTTCAGTAGTGTGCACCAAACAAGCCTATAAATGACAAATAGAACTCTGTTAAACCCAACAGGATTCCTGCAATTCCTCTAAACTAACCCCATGAATGGCTTTAAGAGCACAAACTTAAAGTGAGATCTTGTTTGACCTTATTTATTTCATACAGGACCCCAAGCAAATTAATCGTAAGCCCCCAAAATGTCCAGAGGTAACCTGTTTTACCAATTATTGTCTAATATGGGGCCCTGATCTCATTCTGGGCCCCCTGCAGCCATAGGTTCTGCTTCCTCCTGTAGTTTTAATGAATTTGCATGAAAATCTCCCACTGACTGCAATGCATTTTGCGACTATTTCCATGGTTTCATGTATTTTTCCACAAAGCGAAATGGGACAGATTTGCTCATCCCGACTCACAACAGGACCAGCGCTGCTCAGTTCATAGCTCTTCTGTATATCCAACCAACACAAATATGGACTCTGTTAATCTCTCCACTATTAAACTGCTGTAAGTTACAATTAAGCAAAGGGCATACAAACCTGCAGAGGCATATCAGGATCAAACTCAAATTTTGGGATGAGCTTGGACCAAGGCTCAAACTTCTTGCTCTCTGGGTCAATGTAATAGTCAAACACGGTGCCTTGGGATGGGAATTTGATGGTCTTGAATTCGGTTACCCACCACTTACTGAATTCCACACGGTAGTCTACCAGCTGGGAAGGAGATGATAAGGAAATCATTAAGAAAAATATAGCAGTGTACTTTTCTGAATGTGATACAGATGATGTGAGGTTCAATTTCTGCAGCCAAATGGTGGATGGTTAATACTAGGCCCCAGTTCTGGCTAGCTTTACTAGCGGGGGGCAACCTTACACACAATCCACAAAAAAAGAAAGTAAAAGGGAAGCCGAATGGTTAAATCCAGCACTTTATAACCCTCTATTTTTTTCAATATCATTCAGCAGACGCTGTGACATTTTCGAGCTTCTTAATATCAATTTAATGGGTTGATGAGGGATTAAACATAAAGCGCAGAATTTAAATGTGTGCCCTTAGGCCCATCCACAGGGAATTGCACATTCTTGCTGTATGTTCACAAGTACGAGGGAAGGGAGGGAAAGCTTTTCATTTTCCTTTTTAGCAGCGCAGGTAACGCTTGCACCGTATACACAGCCTATGATTAAATACAATCAGGTTTCTGCAGTGAAACAGGAGAATATGTGCCTTTTCAATTAGGAGGAATAAAGGTTATATAAACCCTTGGGCATTAAAAATAGATTTCCAAGGTGGTGCTCAGTGATACAGGTTAAATTTAAGCATCAGGCAGAAGAAATAATTTCCTCCAGTGCTGGAAAAGGGATTTGGATCTGAAAATTTTAAAATGGTACCACTGATTTCCCAAGCAATAGTCCCATTGTATGGAACTAAAGGTGGCCATACATGGAGAGATCCGCTTGTTTGGCGATGTCGCAAAATGAGCGGATCTCCCTCCGATATGCCCACCTTGAGGTGGGCAATATCGGGCTGATCCGATTGTGGGCCCTAGGGCCCAACGATCAGATCCTAACGATGTTGAACGGGCGGTCGGATCGTGGGACCGCATCAACGAATAGATGCGGCCGCAATCCGACGGGATTTTTTGTCCCATCCGATCGAGATCTGGCCGACTTTCAGCCAGATCTCGATCGGTAAAGCCCGTCGGGGGGGCCCCATACACGGGCCAATAAGCTGCCGACACGGTCTGTCGGCAGCTTTTATCGGCCCGTGTATGGCCACCTTTAGAGTCAGTATTGATCCTAAGCAATATTCCAGATCTCTTTTATAGGTAGGGTTCAAGCTACAGTTAAACTACAGATTCCAGCAACTACTGTTCATGATTGTTGGAAGTTGTAGTTTAAATCCATAGTCGGTTTAATATGAGCTGGTGGGAGTAAGACATTTACCAGTGGCATTATTGCAAACGCTTAAATTGACTCACAGAGGGTGGAAAACCTGTTCCTGCATATAAGCATAAATTACTAGCCAAAAGCATTACTCATTTCATACCCTATTGTACTTCTCAAATACATTCCTTTTCTTGATTTTCCATATTTATACTTACATTATAAGGGTATAGCTTATTGTGTGCCTTCTCTGTAATTATACATATGGGTAAAAGCTGTCATATTATTTTCCTTAGACAGTACAGTATAACGGTATGGCTTATTTTGTGCCTATAACATTCCTTCTCTGTATATTTGTATTTATATATATGGGTAGGAGTTGCCATATTGTTTCCCTTAAACAGTACAGTATGTGGGTATAGCTTATTGTGTGCCCAGAACATTCCTCCTCTGTTTATTTGTATTGATACATATGGTAGGAGGTGCCATATTGTTTCCCTTAGACAGCAATTTATGAGGGTATAGCTTATTGTGTGCCCAGAACATTCCTTTTCTGTAAATATGTATTAAAAAAAATTCCACTCATACCATAATCCAATTAAAACTGATAGGGTTCACGTAGGTTTGTCAATTGTATCATATACTATGCATATTACCCATCACTCCACTATAAAGCATTGTATATGGAGTGCTAAAGCATTGTAATGGAGTGCTGGGCTAATGTGTATAATATACTGTATATCTATATACATACAGTATAAGAGGGAACTGTCCTGCTGTTTCCCTTTAGAAGGTTCAGTATGACGGTATAACTAATAAAGAACACTGAACAATACAGGCAACAAGCAAAAGCAAAATTAAAGAGCTGCACCTGATCCTGAAACATTGCTCCACCAAAAGCCCAGACTGCGGCAAAAACAAAGTACAGCTCATAAAGCTCCTTGGGACAATCAGGTGGTGTGTTCTCTTTGGTCAGAAGACACTCAAGAAGATAACACAGCATCTGCACCATGCTCTGCTCCGGCACTGGGATTATCTTCTTAAACCTGGAATATCAATGGGAAGAGAAATGCAATCAGCATACAGAATCTTTTTGACCCGAGCTACAGTAAATATGTTTAAAGGGCAGTTCACCTTAAAATTAACTAGATAGAGTCTTGGCTAGTCTGGCTCAAATTTAAAATCCTGTCTAGTTTCTGGGGTCACTGACCCTGCAGAACAATGCTGATGAGTTTCACTTGGAGAATGTTGTCTGCAGAATTCAGTGAGTAACTCTTCTGACACTTGCTCATGTAAAAGTGTACCTTCAGTGTACCCCCCATACCACAGCTATTCCTGAGAATGGTCTGACTGACAAACCCCAAATATCATGTTGGCAGAAGCAGAACATATGCTAGCTTTATAAGGCCACATTGGTTAGGTGAGCAGGACACCTGGGTCCTCTGGGAATTTTCCTGGTTCCCTTTTGGGCCAGACTAACTAACTTCTCAATGATGGTGTTGGTAAGGACTGGTGGAGAGGGCTCTTCATAGCCTAGCGCAGGAGTCCCCAACCTTTTTGTACTGTAAGCAGGCCTGGACTGGCAATCTGTGGGTTCTGGAAAATGCCAGAGCGGCTGCTGTAAGGTCCCATGGACAGTCACTATTTAGTGGGCTGGTCAGGGCCTATTTTGACTCCCAGTCCAGACCTGACTGTAAGCCACATTTAAATACGGTAAGCACAAAAATGTCCTTAGGGGGTGCCAAATAAGGAATAAAGAAAATGGTGGTGTGTGGCCCTGTTCCTAAAATTAAATGAAAAAAAAAAAAATAAATAAATATAAATATATATATATATATATATATATATATATATATATATATATATATATATATATATATATATATATATATATATATATATATATAGTAATAATGGTATGGTTTCATCAAAAAGACCCCCAGTCCAAGGGTGAACAAAAAATGAAAACTTCCAATATAGATTAGAAGGGACCCAATTTTGACATATCAGCCCACAGTCCCAGGTTTCTTACTGAAATGTCCAGAGTTTATCTTTGATCTCTTGCACTGATGCCAGAAAAAGATACAAAGTTTTTTAAAGGACCAGTAACATCAAAAAAAAATTTAAAAAAACTTGTTAGTATACATCGAAAAAAAACACCAAGACAAATTAAACAAAGTTTGCACTCCTCTTCAGAAAGCATTCGGGAGATCCATTGTGTGACGCTCGATTTCTCCTCCCTGCCTTCCTTGTAGGAGATAGCCAGGGAGGAAAAATCGAGTGCCGCACAATGGATCGTCACCGTTTCACCTTTTCTGAAGAGTTATTTCTTAATAAAGGCTTTGTGATTCTAAGGTTTCATTTGTCTTGGTGTTTTTTTTTTCTTGAATACTAACGAATTTTTTAAGAATTTTTTTTGATGATATCCTTAAGAAAGAGTACAGTTGGTGTTCGAAATTTCTGATAAACTATTTTTTAGATTTATATTTTATACCTATATTGTATTTATTTTTATATATTTGATTTATATCATTTTTATATTATATATATATTTTAATTAAACAATATATTGATATTCTATACCTATTTTATATAATTTGTATTTATACTTTGGCCAAACAGTAGCTTATAGGTTAATACTGTACTGTCTGACACAACAGGGGGCCTTAGTACTGTAAGTGATTAATTTCCATTGGATACACAGTCAGCCTGAGAATACAGTTTAATTGACATAGTTGGGTTTATCAGTTCAAGACAGGAGTGTGCCCAAGGCTATGTTTACAGTAAAAAGGTTAATAATTGCATTTTAGTGGGTTGTCTGAACCCCAAGGTAAAGGATTCTCAGCAAAACTGGCTTCTTCTCTTCCGGGCTCTAAGCCATTAATACAAGACTGGATACTGTGTGAGTGAGAAGTGGCAATATAACCAGCAGGCTTGTGGATCAGAGAAAAGGTCAGTTGTGATGGATGCAAATATCCATATAATGCAATAGTACCCATTTGTTGTGACTCTATGGCCGTATGTTTACTGTACTGAGACAGCAAGACAGAGGCAAGAGCAGGACGAAATCCTGGATAGGGGGTCTCACAATAAAAATAGGAGTCCTGAGAGTTTAATATATAAGCACAAATAATAATAAACCCGGATTTATATACCGGGCTGGTTTGGCAGTGGGAGATAGATTAAAAGTAAATAAGGCTATATGCCAAAAAGTGGGGCGGGTATATCTTGGTACTGCTGACCTCTCTCTCAGCTTAATACGAATAAATGTAATAATGAAATAATAAGCACCCAATGCCCTTATAAGATTTCTAAGCATACGTAGCTCTGTATTTACCCTTTGCCTAAGGAATTCTTTCCTGCCGGTAATCAGAAAATGGAAATGAATAACGACAAATTCCTCCACCCCCTCTCTCCATCTGCTCCTTCCAGTAATCAGATTAATAATTTAGAAAATTCTGCATTGTGCGAGTCCAAAGCTCTGCCAGTTTTCTCTGTGTGTTTACTTTTCCAGAAGATACATAAATGTTATCACACGAGAACCTCTTGCTCAGATGCCCTAATCCCAACTGGTAGCATCTGTACAAATAGACGGAAGCTTTGTTTCTTCACAAATGGAGTAAGACACTAATAAGTCTTATTTCTTATGTTAGGGGATTTAGAAGTTTTTGAAACCACAACTAAACTCACCAGTCTCTAAAACCACAAATGACATGGAATTTATTAAAAGATCTGAATATGAAAAGTAGATTTTTTTAAAAAAAATTGTTAAACGTTGCACCAAAAAATATGAATACATCAAAAACCTCTAACAATTTGAGTTTTTTCCGAGAGAAAAACAAATCCGAAAACCTCTAAAAGTCCAAATTCATTAACAGCAGTCCAATCAGAGCAGCGCAGCTCCCATTTACGTCTATAACACCTCGACAACGTTTACTTGGTGAAGTTTTGAATTAGAGGTTTTTTGTGGTTTTTATACTTAAATCACGATTTTTTAGGTACAGTAGAACAACATGGCAACTGTAGGACAAGATTGCAGAAGCAGGGCATAGCGGTAAAGTAGGACACAAAGGCTACAACTGGGCAAGATGTTGAGATTGGAACAAGATGGCTACAGTAGGGTAAGATAGAGACAGTAGAATAAGATGGCTATAGCAGGAGAGAGGATGCCAGTAAAACAAGATGGATACTGCTGAGCAAAATAGAGATAGTAGAATAAGATGGTTACAGAAGGGAAAAATGAAGAAACTAAGACAAAATAGAGACTGAAGAAAAAGATAGCTATAGGTGAGCAACATGGAGCAAGTAAGACAAAATGGAGACAAAATACAAGATGGCTACAGTAGGTAAATATAGCAAAAATAGGACAAGATGACGATAAAAGATGGTGACACAAAAAAAGTAGGAGAAGATGGAGCCAAACAAGAGGTTGAAGTTGCCAAACGGAGAAAGTAGGACATGATAGTAGAAGAAGGGCATGATTGTGGAAGTAGGGTGTAGAGCACGATGCTTACAGTTGGGCAAAATCAAGATAGTAGAATAAAATGGCTATAGAAGGACAAGAAGCCACAGCAGGGTAAAATGGCCAAAATAGGTCAAATTGGAAAAAGTAGGTAAAGATGAGGCCAAATAACAATGAAGCTATAGTTGACTATGATGGAGACAGAAAAAAAAGATGACTGCATTGGGGGCACGATAGGTAAAGTATTACAAGAACTAATTTGATGCTCAAAGAGAGAGACAAAAAAAGGGGAGTACGTGGCGTCACACAATCTATTGGCAAACTTGTGTTGCTGGATGTGTCTTCCGAAATAAAGTGATCAACTAATTCATCATGATTATACAAAATAAATTCTGTGAATTTGTGAGCGTCAACTTTGTGGTCATTGAGTAGAATAAATAAAGTGAAAAATCTTGTGAATTCATTGTGAATTAAAAACTATTAAAGTGCAAGGTGCTTGTTGTGAACATTGAAACATGATTGAACCCACAACTTATGACTCCAAATGGGAAACCTGATAAAATATAACTTTTATTTACTCCTTAAAATTCATAGACTGTGAGAGGGAATTTAATTGGTAAAACCACTTAAAAACAATTAAAAGAAAGGGTGGAGATTCGATCTAGTATGTGAATAAATAGGGGTGGCAGCATAATTAATTCATTAGACTGTTCCCTTGTAGATCTTACATCATCCAATTACTCTATAATGAATGGATGGTAATTGAGGGGTACACTGAGGACTTTTGTGGGCAATTATGACAGTGGTGTAAAGAGAGGGTGGGTGTGGAGTTGAAAGATATTGGGAATTGATCTTGGGTCAAACCCCAGAACTGTCTCAAAAGGGTGGGTATGGTAGTAAAACTATTCAGTATAGTATCCTTAAGCACACATAAGGTCCAATTGTGTTATATGTGAAAGTCTGGACACATGGCCCTGCATATTATGATAGTGAACTGGTCAGCCACTGTACAGTACGGTGTGCACAATTGTTTTAACTAACACTGTGTCCTCTCAGAGGCACCTAGAAGGTTTGGCCTATTCCCTAGACACTAAACAAGCAACACCTTGTACTGACAGGTTGGCTGTGCATATGCGCATTAGGAATCCAATCCCCCACGTGGTAATTTTACCCTCCGTTCTGCACCCTAATTTCTCATTCCCACTACGGGCTACCGTTCTAGTCCTCTTTCCCCTATCCAGAACCGCTAAAGACAAGCGGCGGAGCTACAGTGCCTGACGCACGTTTCGCCGATTATAGGCTTTTTCAAAGGCCTTTGAAAAAGCCTATAATCGGCGAAACGTGCCAAGAGGACAAGATGGTTACATATAGAGACAGCAAAGGAAGATGGCTATAGATGGCAGCAGCCACAGCTTTAGTGGTTTCACTAATCTAGGAGTTGATCTTAAAGTATGATTTTCAGCACACATGAACATCTGAGGCTTTGGTCACAAGCAGTATGCCTCATTGCCACCAATTTAACATGCACTGCCGAATTGCTATGTGTGGACCAATACTGACCCACTTCCAGCTGCTCAGAGAAACAGAGCTGTACACATGGACCATCACCAGGAATTAGTTCTTTGACAACAGTCAAACTCTGCCATGTGATTAGGATGCCATGCACACACATTAGATTGCAATTATGCTGTAAATAACTTTTCCTGGTGCAGATAGCATGGTGCAAAAAACGATGGGCACCCCTACGATTAATAGAGGTAGGCAAGATGTTGAACAGCAAGGCTAAAATGTTTCACAAAGCTGAGACTGGACTTAATGGGGTTGGAGGCACCTCCATAAGATCTCATTATTGTCCTGGGGGTCAAATGATTTGTTTGGTTCAAATTGTATATGTGTTGTCTGCTGGGACTTGTAGTTAATGAAAATGTGCAGATTCTCCTGCTAAACTACCTTCATTTATACAGTTCCCCCATCCCTTTCTGTTGTAACTGTGTTCCCCTGGGTTACATTGGTCTTCTAGAATTGTGCCCCAACTTCTGCCCCAATCCTTATATTCAATACTAAAGGCTGGCATAATGCTCCCTGGCAGGTACCTCAGAACAGCCTACGTGGATTTGCCTTCCAGGATTATCTATGAAATGAGTAACAGGGTAAGAATATATATGGGATTATTGGTCTAACTATTAATACTGCAAATTGCAAAATAATCTATTTATAGTTCTTATAAGCTCAGTGGTGGTAACATACACTGCTGGTAACAAGGGGAAGCAAACTCATGTTTGTATTTATTTGGATTATACAAAGCACGGCAAATCCATTAAAGGGAAGCCGGCAGGAGAGGGCGACGTATTAACAGCGACATCTGCTGGCCACACTGATAGAGAAAGAACATTTATAATTTGAGGGTTATTTAGAGTTATTTTTAACCATTTTCATATTTGATCCATGCCTTAAAAAATTATGACAGAAGTTTGTAATCCAGATATAAGGAACCAATTCCTGGCAAAGAACAAATCTCATGATCAGTGGCATAACTAGATATTACTGGGCCCCACAGCAAATTATTTTTGGGGCCCCTAACTTGTTTATAGGTTGACCTGTTTTGCCAATATTTATGGAAATTGTATATCAATTAGAGCCTCATGGGGCCCCTTGGCCATGTTACACCCCTGCACGTGGTCTCCCTGTGCATCAGATGTCAAGTTTGGTCTATAGACTTTACTAGGGAGAAATGTGAATACACAATTATTAACTCTATAGGATATTTAAATATTTAGTGCTGTTTAAAACCAGGGCACAGACAAATCCAGTGATGACGGGGGAAAACCAGTGCTTGTTCATTACCTGGATCTGAGCGTGTCCAGACACAACGGCAAGTACTTGTCAAACAAAATGGTCAGATTGGCTCTCTCAGACTGGATTTCCCGTTTGTCGATCCAGCTAGTGACCGGTGGATTCCAGCCAAGATCTGCAGGGTTAATGTACAAGATCCCTGGGGAAGGAAACAAATGGTGGAGTGGGTCACAAGGATATTGGGTCCTCATCTAACCCTCACCTTGCCCCCTGCTCTGTAGCATCTCAGTGAACGTATTCCATAATGCCATCTTGGTATGTTTTATCTTCTCATCCCTTACTGCCAGGATGCCATTTTGCCATGTTCTGTCTACTAATCTCTTATTGTCCCTCTGACATCTTACAAAGCAAACTTCCTGCTCAAACACAAACTATTTATCCTTTACTGTCCAATGGCTTGAACAAACTGTCTTTGCAGTCATACAGGGAATACATTCTGCATGTATAGTGAAATATATTAGATATGTGATTTCTCCTCGGGCAGAAACTACATATATGGCAATGGCAAATTACCTGCTCTGGAGACTGTGGCTGGTGTTGCCGTGCGCAAGTGACTTATTTCAAACACCAGCCTCATGGTGGGATTCAGTGGTATTCGCTCATTACTTGCCAGTGTCAGAACCTGAAAAAGATACACATAAGTTAATATAAACCTCTAGCTGTCTTTATAACAGAGCATTTGGGCACAGTGACAAGATGCTTTCTGATACCCATTGTAATTAGCAGCCCTTCCTGCTTTATGGCTGAGATTCTAGCTATCTTTATAACAGAGCATTGTTACAGTGGCACAGGCCCTATTGAATAGCCATTGTAAGCAGCAGTCCTGTCCTGCTTTATGGCTGAGATTCTTTCAGGGCATGAATTAAGAAAAGTTGTGGGTTCGTCATAATAAAGAATCTGGTTTACAGCACTGCTGCCTGGAGAGGCCTTAACAGAATTACAAAATAGGCAAAAGCAGTGAAACTAAACCCACAACTCTTTCTTATGAGCAGCAAGAGTGCTGCTGTATGTTCCCATAAATGTACCTATTGCATTACAGAATACTTTTAAGATAAAATGTTTGATGCTGTTGTTGCTTAAATGTGAGCACTGTATTGGGTTCTGTACCTTATTATCATCCATAACAGTGTTCAGGGACTCAATCCACATCGGATCGATATCTCCATCTAAAACAATCCACTTGGGGCCATCGTGTGTAATGTTTGCCAGTTCACGCATGATTGAAGAAAATAGACCTGTAACAGACAGCGCATCTCAATACAGCACAATGTGGGACACAGAAACCATCCCACGAGAGGTGTTTAGATTAGAAGCCAGGACTGGGCAAATATTCAAAGGAATCTAAATGTACAATAGGAGAACTGGCCGGGAGGAATCAAGTTCAACTAGGTAATGGGACTCATAGTAGGAATGGAGTAGCAAAGTATATACATAGCATTAGATATGAAACAAGCAACAGATGGAGTTATATGAGGAATAGGAACAGTAAAAGGAGGCAGTAGATGAAGTAAAATTTTAAGGAGGGTTATATAGAGCAATAGGAGAAGTTATATGGAAGTTTGTATGGAGCATTAGGGAGAATTATATTAAAGGTGAAATGGAGCAAAAGGAGAAGTTATAGGAAGGAATAGGAAAAGTTATAGAGAGGGCTACATGGAGCAGTTGGAGGAGTTTACTTACCATCCTTCCATTCTCTTGTTGACGGATTAATGATGCCAAACAGCTCATCGTTGGTGACTGCTTTGGGATTGAGGTCAGTCCACACGGGGCGCCTCTTCATGATTTGATAGGTCTTATTTAAAGATTTCAGAACTTGGGATTTGCCAGTGCCAGCATTGCCCACAATGAACACCGAATGTCGGACGGCCAGAAGTTCTTCCAGTTGCACCACCTGTAGGAAAGAAACAGCAACAGTTCCAGATTTAGAGAAGGACTCTGAGGCCCTCTAGCCTTTGCTGATTAGCTGATGTATCATTCTGCTGTGTGGTTGGGACCGGCCTCTTACCTTTAGCACAAAGTTGTCCTCTGCTTGAAGTCTGAGGTCAAGCACAGCCTGTTTAACAAATGACTCAAACTCCATATCTCTCTTTCTGGGAACATCCAAGGCAGGAAAAAGGTCCCCAATCAGGCCCATAAACACCGGCATGTCATCTGTCACAATTTTCGGGATGTTGAAGTCACGCAGCGCC
The DNA here is from genome assembly GCA_038501925.1 of Xenopus petersii. Lineage (NCBI taxonomy): Eukaryota > Metazoa > Chordata > Amphibia > Anura > Pipidae > Xenopus > Xenopus petersii. The sequence continues at coordinate 78,775,612 of CM076689.1, forward strand.
CTCATCAGGACCTGATCCTCAGGGCGATCTGGATCACCTCTTTTCAAGGAGCCAGCCACCACCAGCACAGATTTGATAGCTCTCAGACCCCAATCATAATGATCCTTTAAAGGCAAACTCAAAAATTATTGTCTACAACACTGTTGCATCTGGAGTTAATTTAAGATTATTGTGTTGACAAAGAACTAGAGATAGAATATCTGCAATAAAAAACACAATTCGGGTTTTGGTGTATCCCTTGTACAAACCCACTTTGATTTTGTTATTAATGACTCATGAACATATCGGGGGTCAATTGCAAATGCCCAGATGAAAATGCTAGTGCACTAAGTAGCATTTGTGGATTTTGATGTTCATGAGTCTACCATCAGGAGACCACTGAACAGCAATGGTGTGTATGGCAGGGAAGCAAGGGAGAAAGGCACTGCTCTCCCCCAAAAATACTGCTGACTGTCTACAGTTTGCTAAAGATCATGTGAACAAACCAGAAGGATACTGGAAGAGTGTTTTATGGATGGATGAAGGGGGGCATTTCCTTCAGAAAAAATAGACAATGTTTTTGGCTTGCATGTGGAAATGTATTGTGTCTGCTTCCAGAATATAACAGTCCTGTCTTGCTTTATGGCAGGAATTCTGAATATAGTTGTGTACTGTCTTACTGCTTCATGGAGTGCTGGTGTTCCCCCAGCAAATGAAGCATGTCCTATCCCTGCGCAGGACCATATTTACTAAAGCATTGATTCTCCAAGCCAATAAACCCTTCACTGGGGACACAAATTCACAAGTCCAACTGGGCAAATGAAACCTATAGATGCAAGTGTTGTGGTTCCTTACCTGTTTGGATAGGAGCTCCTTGCACAGCTGGTAGAGGGTGATAAATTTCCGGGCCAAAAGCCTAGCCTCTATAAAGCCCTCTGCAACCAGCATGATCTCACAAATCAGCTCGAAATCTGGCACCACCATGGCACAGGGCCTGTAATAAGAGAATCCATCTAACATACAGAGTCCTTCTTATATTTGTTAATGACCAACCAAAAATCAATCAAAGTTTGCTTTTTAAATTATTTGGTTGTGGGGACCTCCTGCCATTGGGTATCCCAAAATATTTGGCTGTTGGGACCTCCTGTCACAGGGTACCCCCAAACCTTATGTGGGGGTACCCTGTGACAGGAAGTCCCCACAACCAAATAATTTAAACAGCAAAATTTGATTGAAAAGAAACATTCTAAAACATGCTGCATTTCACAACAATATATCCAACAGCAGGTGCTGTTAATTTTAAACAGAGGCTCCAGCTTACCGAAACAGAGCTTTAAGATTTTCTGGCAGCTCTGTCCGTCCTGCATAACCAGGATTCATAGTGATAAAGATTCCAACTGATGGGATTAAGTTGATTTCCTCCCCCATGAAGTTGAACCTTTTTTTCTTGTCCCTGATGGCGTCCTGTATACTTTTCACCTGGGTTGAACAGATAAGAATGCTCAAACAAAGTGGCCCTATAATAACAGTATAGTACAGGACATGATCTGTACAATTCCCTAGAGCAGTGCTGTCCAACGTCTGTGGTACCAAGGGCCGCAATTTTTCTGGTCTACATGGCGGAGGGCCAATAATGGAAACCAGTGTTAACCAATTCCTGTTTTTAAACCACACCCACTCTTACCCACACCCATATTACCACAAGACCATGTCCACATTAATGGTGGTAGCAAACCAAAAAAAACAAAAGGTTAATGCTCACTGCAGGGATATCAATAATGTGAAAAAAGTTAAGTCACATTAAGACATTCCCTTTAATCCATATGCCTCCTCCTCCCCTGTAGATAACACAGCACCCCCCCCCAGCACACCTTAGGAGCCCCTAACAATAGTTTTAAAATGCCAACAAACCTCAAAACAAATACCAGGCTCATGTTCCACAGGCAGAGCAGGGCACACACAGGCATGCCCAAGGACCATAGGGTGGGGAGAATATGACACACACCGGGAGCATGGGGTGGAAAGTATGGCACACCCAAGGAGAATGGGTCAGGCAGAGTATGGCACACCAAAGGAGAATAGGGTGGGCAGAGTATGGCACACACAGGGAGCATCGGGCAGGCAAAATATGGCATACACAGCAAGCATAGGGCAGGCAGAGTATGACACACCCAGGGAGTATAGGGAATGCAGAACAGAGCAGGAGACAGGGAAACCTATCAGGACCACTGCAAGATGTGCTACATACAGTGACACAATGCTGGTGCACCTCCAGCAGTTTGTATGAGTGTGAACAGGTGAACAATGTGGGCAGTTTCAGTCTGGGTCTCTGGTGTGAACAATACAGGGCTTTAGGGGTGTGAACAATAGATGTGTTACATGTGTGAACAATGCAGGGGGGGTTACATGTGTGAACAATACAGGGGATTACAGTTTGAATTTGAGGGTTAAACTATGCAGGGACCAGTTAATCTCTGTAGTGATACCCTTCAAATTTTACACAAGGTAAGCAGACACAGCAGGCAGACTTTCATGTGGGGGGCCATACAAGGGGGGGGGGTTGCGGGCCACCTTTTGGACAGCCCTGCCCTAGAGCACACAAAGACACTTTGTTACTACATTATCCAACACCCAGGCTCACAAAGTAAACTCCTGGTTCAGCTGGTTAGGTAGTTGTGTGTGTATTTGTTGTACATATTGGTACTGGGAAGGTCACAGGTATACTGTATGTGGAGAAGGTACAGGGTTAATTGTGGTACGGTTGTAGCAGTGTATTTTAATGTCCTTTATCAAAAGCTCTGCCTCTGCCCTCTCCATTCCTGCCTTCTGCGCCCTGGCTGATGACACTACTTAGTATAAAAATAATATAATGTCAATGTTTAAGGGTAGGTGGCAGGAAGCTGGCCAGGTTGTGGGTGCAGCTTTTACCCTTTTAATTACAGCATACCATTATCACACCAGTGTTGTAATCCCAAACATCAAGTTTAGCAGGCTCACTTAGACCTTTTAGATTGGATAATGTGTTACTGGTAGTTCTCACTGGAGGTGTGGGGGGGGAGAGTGCTCTCAATTCACATCATGTTTCTCTGCAGCAAATGTTATCTGAGAGCTACCCAAAACTCCAGTCACTGACAAGCCACAAGAAATGTGAAAAATGACTCTACCCTAAAGCTGTCACCAAATAGAGTGAGTCTGCCCAACTTTGGCAATGCATTGCTACTTCACTCTGCAATAAGTCAAACAGCAATCAATATCTCTGCCATTTATATTCAGGAATGGTCTGTGTCTTTCCCAGGGCAGAACGTGGCACTTCAGGCCTGCACTGCATAACAATTTACAGACTATCCTATTTAATTCTAAAGGACTTTGTCTCTATGACATGACCAATTCTGCAAGGATATACATAACTCAGCATGAGCCACTAAGATTGTGACTGGGAAGTTTCCCACAATGGCCCATGCCTGTGTTAAAGGAAAACTTTACCCCTCAAACACTGTAGGTCTCTATAAAAATATATTGCATAAAACAGCTCATATGTAAAACCCTGCTTCGTGTAAATAAACCATTTTCATAATAATATACTTTTTTAGTAGTATGTGCCATTGGGTAATCATAAATAGAAAATTGCCATTTTAAAAAATAAGGACAGTCCTCTGGGATCGTATGATTCACGGTGCACACAAACTAAACAAACAGGGCCGCTTCTGCCATGAGGCAAGGTGAAACCCTTGCCTCAGGCGGCAGCGAGCGGCCAGTTACAAGGGGCGGCAAAAAGCCGCCTCTTGTAACTTTAAGAGCCGAACTTCCGGGTTTTAATCCGGAAATTCGGCTTAGCTAGTGCAAAGAGCGCTATAGCGCTCAATGCACTAGCGATACTGCCCCCTGAAACCCGCTCCGACGCTAATTTTTAAGCGCGGAGCGGGAGAGGAGGGGGGCGGCATCTGGGCTGCTGCCTCAGGCGGCAGCAGCCCCAGGATCGGCGCTGTAAACAAACAAACTATATTTGTTAGGTCACATGAGCCAATTAACAGACAGAGTTCTGTCTTTTGCTTCCACACTTCTTCTTGTTACAGTTAGAGTTGTAGTATTTCTGGTCAGGTGATCTCTGAGGCAGCACACAGACCATCATGAATTGGTGGTTCAAGGCAAGAGATGTAAAAGGGCAATATTTATTTAAACATATATTCCAGTTTGATAAGATTCTTTAATATATCACTTAATTTGATATAAACTAACTGTTGCTCAAGAATTAATTTTGGGGGTATAGTTTTCTTTTAAGTTCTTAACCTATTGCATCTTGAGAGCTCAGAGGAGTTGCAGATCAAGAAAAATATCTACCTTAACTCTAATTAACAAGTGGCTGTAACTAGATACGGCTGGGAATATATCAAAGATTAGGTACACTGCAAAGTTAACCCCTTCTGTTGTGTATTGTTTAACGCGAAGGGGCACATTTACTATGGGTCAAATATCGAGGGTTAATTAACCCTCGATATTCGACCCACGAAGTTAAATCCTTCGACTTAGAATATCGAAGTCGAAGGATTTACTGCAATTCGTTTGATCGAATGATCGAAGGAAAAATCGGTCGATCAGACGATTAAATCCTTTGAATTGAAAGATTCGAAGGATTTTAATCCATCGATCGAACGATTTCCCTTCAATTACAAATTGCTAGGAAAGCCTATGGGGACCTTCCCCATAGGCTAACATTGGTGCTCGGTAGGTTTTAGGCGAAGTAGGTGTTCGAAGTTTTTTTTAAAGAGACAGTACTTCGACTATTGAATGTTCGAATAGTCTAACGATTTTTAGTTCGAATCGGTCGATTCGAAGTCAAAGTCGTAGTCAAAGGTCAAAGTAGCCAATTTGATGGTCGAAGTAGCCAAAAAAAATACTTCGAAATTCAAAGTATTTTTCCTTCTAATCCTTCACTCGAGCTAAGTAAATGTGCCCCCATGTGTTAAAGGGCAAGGAAAACCTGATTCACTGGGAATGCAGTTATGTTAAGTAGCCTCTAGTGAATCCAATTGCAATGATTTTTTCTTGGCCTTGGGGCTCCTTTAAAATAAAAAAAGAACCAGCCTGGGGCTCATTTACATACAGGATGGGTGTTTAGAAGTTCACTTACTTGTACAGCGACCACAGAAAGCACTTCTACAGAAATTCTGTTGAACTCATCAAAGCACCCCCAGGCTCCTGTCTGTGAGAGGCCTTTATAGATATTCCCGCAAGACTATTAGAGAACACAAACAGATATACAGTTAATGAATCAAGAGTTATTTCCATTGCACACTCACTTTATTTCCAAGCACACTCACTTTATAATCCATTTGCTCAGAGCAGTTGAAGACATAGACCATGATGCCAAGGGCTCTCCCCAAGTCTTTGGTGGTTTCAGTCTTACCAGTACCAGCTGGGCCAGCAGGAGCTCCACTCATAGTAAGATGAAGAGACTGGGTCAGCGTGATGTAACATCTGCCAAGATAATATAAAAGATGTGAAATCAAATTCCTTTCCAGACTTCAAAAACTTCAAAAAGGCACTTTCCCTAAAAGTAATCTATTCATCATCACAAGGGTCATAGGAATATATTCGCACCTGTCAGTTAGCGGAGTAATGACAAGACGTGGTGTGTTGCCCAAATATTCATAGGAGTAGAGGAACTGAGCATCACAGATATTGGCAAAGCAGTGTTTCTTCTGATCATCCCATCTGTGTCGCAGCTGTGACAGCCACACAAATGCCTGGGCATTGTCCACCTATGAGTCAGGACAAGAAACAGGTTCAAAAGTTTTAAAATCTATAGTCTTATTATACAGACTATATTATTATAAATAAATTGTTAGACTGTTGGTTACTGTACTAGTTGGGTACAACACCAACCCAGACTACTCTGAGGTTAAAGCTGCCATTAAAGGCCACATTACAGGAAAGACAAGACTGACCTTCTGAGAGATCATTTTGGAGACCACGTCACGGGCATGTACATCAATGGTGCAGATAGTCATGATTTTCTGTCTGTCTCCCTTGGAGAGCTGCCCAATCAGCATGGTGATCAGAGTGTTCAGCTGATTGACCTGTTTTTTATAATAATCCTTCATCCCATTCTCATAACCTTCCTCCAGCCTAGCGAACGAAATGCCCACTTCCGTGGTCCACCAAATCTGTGTGCAGGTGAGGGCCACCTGGGAAACAGACAAGGAAAAACAATATATTTGGAACTATACAGCACAATGCCATTCTGCAGTTTCCATTATAGTCGCAGAGAAAAGAAACAAGAGAATGGGGCAGTTAGAGACAGAAGCAGGACTCATGTGGGTAAAATGAATAGACAAAGTGTACACGTTAACAGTGTTCAGTGAAGCAAAGAAGCAAATCAGTACTGGATGGGCAGATGTGTCACAAAGTCAAGCATGTTTGGAGGGAAACTGTGAAGATGATTTTCAATTACATTATGATTTTCAATTACAATTATGTTTTTTGTAATTTAATATTTTTCACAAGTGAAACCCGCAAAATGGCAATAAATAGGAAACTTGGCCTCTTCTATAGGCTATTATGTTCTGTAAGTTTAATTGTGCTCAGTATCTCACAATACAGAGAGAAAGAGCAGGCAGTAACCCTTCCAACACTTCCCAACACCTATCTAGGGCTACCAATACCTATTTCTGAAGGGGGAATGACAGCAGACTAGGCAGTAACCCACCAACACGTTCCCTTGCTTTTGTTCTTAAGTCTTAACAACCTGTCATATCTGGAATGGTTAACTGGTCTATACGAATGTATAATTCTTTATAAGGCTGCAAACAAATCATGAAGGGCAACGCCAGTTCCATTACCTGTGCAGGATAGTCAAAAAGCCATTGTTCCCTTGGTTTTTCCTCATAGGCTGTAACTGCTTCAGTCATTTCATGCCGTACAGTGGCCCTCATTGTATCCAGGACGCGATTTAGCCAAGTCTCCACCTATAAAAAAATAAAATACAGTACGCAGCTTTTGTGACTCCTGTTCTGAGACAGGTTCTTTGAAGATTAAGTAGTCATTACTCTATCCTTATTTCCTTCCCAGGTCTCACCTGACCACTGCAATCACAAGATTCATTAAATGGGACATATTCATCCTCCTTACTATACATCCCAAGGCCCATCTTGGACTCACTTCCATTAGAATCTTCTTGAAACTTCATTTTGGCCATATTGTCAAACAGCTTTGAGAGATGTCGCATGACCTGTTAAGAGAAACAAAATTTGGATTAGGTACAACTAAATGAGTGATAGCCTTTGGCAATGCTCCATTCCAGACAGGAGAGACAAAGCTGAAAACTTTCCTAGAATGCACAGCGCTTCACGACAATGCCGATAGATGATGGCTGGGATACACTGATTTGAAGGTTGAACTCAATTAAATGTTGAGTTAACTGTGGATCCTATATCAGATCCTCCACTTTCAATTCAATTGACAATAAAAGCCCGTACATTTACCTTCCCATTGCTTTGGAAAATCATAAAAATTACATACAAGCTGCGGGTTGGTGCCATTAGAGAGGATATCGAGTAGATCAGCAGATGAAATAAAGTAAAATCTAGGAAAGGCAAGTCTCTTGGTGTCCAGGTACTCGGCCAAAGCTTTTTCACATAGGGATAATCTGCACAACAGCAAAAGGTTCAGTAATTAATAAATAAATAAGCAAGAGTGATACTCAGAGTTCCCTGTATAACTCAGCCAGCAGCCTTGTGGTCACAAAACCCCTCAGAGGCTTCTAATATCCCTATAATTTACAGTAGGGGTACATTATCCCTTATAATACATAAGTGATACTCAGTGTTCCCTGTATAACTCAACCTGCAGCCTTGTGCCTTTATATGGTCATAGAACCCCTCAGTGACTTCTAATATCCTTATAATTTACAGTAGAGGTACATTATCCCTTATAATACATAAGTGATACTCAGAGTTCCCTGTATAACTCAGCCTGCAGTCTTGTGCCTGCATGTGGGCACAGACCCCCTCAGTGACTTCTAATATCATTATAATTAACAGTAGGGAGTACATTATACCTTATATTACATGAGTGATACTCAGAGTTCCCTTTATAACTCAGCCTGAAGCCTTAGTCCTTATTATTTACAAAAGAGGCACTTTATTCCCCATGTGTGTGTGAGTGCGTGCGTGTATCAATGGTCTGTCTGGAGAAATTACATATAAATAAATGCATATACAGTATATATATATGTATATATATAGTGATGGGCGAATTTGCGCCGTTTCGCTTCGCCGAAAAATTTGCGAATTTCGCACGAAATTCGCGAAACGGCGAAAAATTTGCGAAACTGCGCCGGCGTCTCGTTTTTGACGCCGGCGCCCGTTTTTTCGACGCCGGCGCCCGTTTTTGACGCCGAATTTTTTTCGCGAATTTTCGCGGGCGTTTCGTGAATTTATTCGCTGACGGCGAATCGCGCAAATTCGCACCTGGCGAATAAATTCGCCCATCACTATATATATATATATATATATATATATATATATATATATATATATATATATTCTCCAGACAGACCTTTGATCTGACAAGACTGAGGTTCTCACCTTTCCTGAATATCTTCTAGCCTCTCATATAGCCCAGGTTTATTGGTTGCCTCTATTACATTCGGAGTCTTATTAGCATCGTTTGCCAGTTCTTTGAAATCCATATCGATGCCTTCAAAGCGTTTCGAATCCTGTAAGACAGAGAATTGCTTGAATTCTGCAGATTTGTTCAAACAAAGTGTTTTCCATTCAAAGCTCTGCTGGGTCCCTTGGGTATAAAAAAAGCAGCAGCCAACAACACTTCTAAGAAAAAAACTCTCTCTACAGGAGGGTGAAATGTTCAGCTGCGCAAGGTACATACTCTCCGTAATCTGCTTCTACTAAAACATATTCAGCGACTCGTTTTTTTCCCCTGCTGTGTTATGAATTAAGGTTATTTTATTTCGGGACGAAAGTGATAAAAAAAGCTTTTAGCTAATTACAAAAGCAAATTATTATTGGAACAATGGCTCTCCGATAACAGGAGCAATTAGAGAGTCCCACGCTGCCCAATACTTAGAGCTTAGAATATATATACATAAAGTCATATTCTTATTGTTTTCCCTCCATGTATTTATGTTAGAAATTGGTAACTTGCGGCCCTGCATATTCAACTGAAACACATCTAGGGGGCTACTGGTTGATATTGTTTTATGTTTCACAGGCATATTATTTAATAGCGTATGTACTGCTGGGAAAGCACAAGTGACTTTCTATTTACTTGGCTTTTAGCATTGCGTGATTATAGTGCTCTGCTACAATAAATGGCACTTTATAGAGCTTTTGACTGCTACTTTTATAAAAGACAAAATGACACATGTGAGAACATGGAGGTAAAAGCACGACTCATCCTGGTCCCAGCCATACTGGTTACAAGAATACTTTTTAATCTTTTGGATTTGAAACTAAAGAAAACCTTTTAGTACTCCAAGAAGTCTTCAAGGTGGATTCTGACCTGTGTTCTTTTAACCAATGTAACAAATCACTTTTAAGGAAGTTTAGAAATGTATATATATATATATATATATATATATATATATATATATATATATATATATATATATCCATGTAGAAAGCTGAAGCACACTGGGATTTGTCAAGATAAAACGTATTTTATTTTATGAGATCGACGTTTCGGTCCACACAGGGACCTTTATCAAGAGGTCCTTGCTCCTGTAAGTGTGTGCCACAGCCTTTCTACACACACAGGTTAATAATATCAGTCCAGGGTTTATTAAGTCTAGGCATTACGGGGAAAATACTTGATCTGTCCAAGCTATAGAAGTTTGCCCTTCAATCAGAGCTGGTGTACAACTACATCAGCGCTATGAGAGTTATCAGGCGAACCATTTAGTTTTGTACACTTTTGAAATCTTTGGATGGACTGCTGGTGAAAACATTTAGATGTACACGTTGAGGTGCTTCAAAGCAGATGGTTTGTAGCAGAAAGATAGATGCTATAATAAGACAACTCTAAGATAGGAAGCCATGTTATGCCTTACCTCCGGGAGCTGAGATCTGATATCATCTGAGCCAATGAAGATACTTTCTAAGTGGGACCATGTTCTCTGGACCTCAAACCAGATAGAAATCACAGAGTCTGCAGTAGACAATTTCTTTTGCCAGCCTGAAACCTCTTCCAGGAAGAATGCAATGTATTTTGAAGTCATAAGGTTCTGCAGTTGAACTTGATTGTCCTCCAAAGTTTCAATAAGATCCTCATCAGACTTTATCAAGGGCACACTTGTACGAGAATGGTGTTCATATTGGAAGTTCATACTACTCCATGTGGTGTCAAGTTCTTTTAGAACTTTCTCCATTCCCATCTCCTTTACAGCTTTGTCCACTATCCCTCGAACCTCATCCTCAAAATTATGGAGATTGAGCTTCAGAAGGTCAGCGAGAGTTGTGTCTTGATCCATTGTGAACCGAACACCAGTTGCTTGCATGAGTTGGCTCCAGTGCCTTTCACGGATGGCTGGATTCTGGAGCTCAGCCACTGCTCTTAAAGATGTCAATATGTTTTTCACTTGGTTATCAAGCCCTGTGAAAGCATCCCACGCCCTCATCTCCTTATCCAAGTTCCGGATGTCCTTCGCAAACTTCTTACACTCCAGATCCATGTTTTCCACATTGATTTCTCTCCATCTTGTAGTCTGCCAGTCATTCATGCTGGACTTAACCAAAAAGATCATATCCCAGAGTTCCTTGAGCAGGCATACTTCCTTCCGGCACTGTTTCAGTTGCTTGTAATCTGGAACACTGAGTTCAAATAAAGCAGCAGATTCGTAGATGGAGGACATGGTGGATTCCATTATCTTAATTTCCACATTTTTGGCATCCAGCATTTGATATGGAGAGATGCTATCAAATCTAGGAAACAATAATTAAACTCATTACATTCTCTATTTAAATATAGATCCATTATACATAACCTAATATTGCACTGAAACAAGGAGCTTGAATGTGGACATCTTACCGGAATGGCGCTTGCTTACGGAAAGCCTCCCTGAAGTTGTGCTGCTCAACATCGAATGTTGCACAGTTTCTGCGCAGAAGGGTAACTTCATTAGCCTGCAAGGGAGCTACGTGCTGCTTTACTGTAATGGCCATTTTCTTAATGTTGTTCCACTTCTCTGGTAGCTCCTAGATATTTATAAAGAACAATGGCTGGCACTATATAAATGATGATAATGAATATCACAAAAGTAGATAACCTGCAACCAGCATTTTCACCAGCTTGGATCTACTACCTGCTTCCAACCTGCTGCAGCTTTATTTACAACCCAACATACTACTTGGTGTCGGCAATATAACCAGGATTTACAGCATCTGAGGGCAGGTGGAACGTAAGAAGGTGGAGAAGCCCAAATTATGGTTTACCTACCCAGATACCCACCCATTCATGCTTCTATCTGCAACCATGTTTACATACATGTGACCCACACAATACCCACTTTTTTGGGGTACCCAAGAAGCTGCAGGACCCAACAAAGGAGTTCTAGTTATATATTTAAGAAATACATTACCTGGACTTTAATTGGATAAAAAGTGGTAGAGAAGTTTGAGAAACCAAATTGTTATCAACATTTTAAAAGACAATGACTCCCTAGTGACATTTAATTTCCCTTTATCAGTGATTCTCTCTGTCTGTCTGACTCCAAGATAAAATTATTAGAGAAGACCAGCATGTTGATTATGGGTGTAATTAACAAAGTGACTTAAATTTTTCACTTAACTATAAATCGGTCTACCATACCCCTCCCCCCACTCGCTGCTGTCACCCCTCAAGTTTATAAGACAAGGAATAAAAGTTGGTTTGGATGTATCTTACTAACCTCCAGCTGTTTGTAGACTTCATCTGGAAGCTCCTGGTCATAAGCCTTCAGCAATTCAATGGTTTGTTTCAGAGGCTCAAATAGCTCATCTGTGCTGGCCTGCCTTTCTTTCACTGCCATAAGGTGACCCATAATTTCCACCAAACCATTATAATCTCCTTCCTTCAGTTGCTTGCTCAGCCCTCGCTCTGCCACTTTAATAAACTCCTCTAGATCGGCCAGGCTTAGAAAGGGAAAAAACAGCATAATGTCATTGCTTTTCTTACTAATCAGATGTGCAAAATATAATAGATTCTGATATTCAACATCACTGGAATATTTGCTCAAGCCAAGGCTCCATTTGCCTGACTAAACAATCAAGATTGATAGGTTGCATACTGTATTTTATAATTAACAGGGGTGAACAGTTGGTTCTGGTTTGGATATCAGGGGTATCTGGCTGATTTCATTTGAGGAAATTCTTGAATTGAGTCACTGGTTCAACAACAGCATATTAAGCCCCACAGCATAACTATGTATGTATGTAAACACAGATCCTTAAACTAGAACTGCCCAATCTAACACTACCCACAAAAGGTCTATGGTCCATAAAAGAGACACATTGGCTATGGAAAAGTTTTGGCTGTAGAATGCTGCCCACCTGGTCTCAACATTCCTCACCTGTTTGTTACATGGTCGATAAGATGCTGTTTGAACATCAGGCTCCATCTCTTCACCACATTGAGCAGGGCAGATTTAAAGGGTTGTGCATCCACCCTCATCCAGCAGTCAAAGATATTAACTGGCTCCATGCGGCTGATCTCCTCGTAGATTTTTTCATAGGAGTCAATCTGCTCTTTGAATTGCTGCAAGGTTGGTGGAGTTTCTGGCACTCCATCCTCAGCATGTGCTTCAATCTCTTCAGCAGTCAGCACGTGTCCATATAGAAGGAATTGACGCATGAATTCCTTCCTGTCGTCTACGTACAGATAAGCATAGTGGTCAAATGTGTTGCGGTAATCTGAGCATGACGTCATTACATTCTGGACACTCTCCATGAGTGCATTTCGCATATCAGCCAAATCTGCCATGTCTTCCATATCGGCCTAACAGGAAAAAGACCTCAGTTACATATTATTTTATGTAAAGGGCATGTAAAGGCAAAAAAATAAAATCCCATTTTAACTTTCTTTAATGAAAAAGAAACCTATTTCCAAAATACTTTAATTAAAAAATGTGTACTGTTTTATCAGAAACCTGACTGTATGCAGTGAAATTCTCCCTTCATTTACTACTGGAATAGGAATTGTCAGATGTCCTCAATACTCTACAGGGAATCAATCATACTTATGAACAGCAGGGTTAGCCCCCGCCTTACTTCCCAGTAGTGATGGGCGGACCAGTCCGATATCCGTGGCACCTTGCACTGCCAGTCTGCTGGCTTCCAGCTTCCTTAATTTATAGACTCGTGCCTTATTGCCCTGCCCCTTTTTGTGACATCATCGGCGGGCTAGCTGGGTGTATAAAAGGAATCCAGAAGTCACAGGCATGCGGGCATGGGTTGATGGAGGGCGGGTGCAGGTCGGAGAAAACCCGACCCACACATCACTACTTCCCAATCATGCAGAACTCAAGCAGCTTTGTTTGTTTCTCTGTAGAGCAGTAGGCGACTGTGTAGAGATTTGTATTTTATTTTTTTTGCCATTACATTCCCTTTACTGTTTTCAACTCCAGCTGCAGGGAAAAAAATCAATGAGCCAGATTTAAACCGATAAACTGGAATTCTATTTGGAGGATTATTTTGCTGCAGCCACCGGTTCTGCAGAATTGGAGAAAATTTGTATTAATCAATTATTAAACATTAGATTACATGACAACACAGGACCCAGTGCAGTCTGCATATTCTGATTATTAATCAGTTTTGCTGTATCGGCTTCTAACAGATATTATTTTTCTGGTGCTGTTTTTTATAATTTATGAGGATCCCTAAGCAGCCCAGACCACACTGAGCATGTGCACAATCTTGGTCTTGCAAATAACAAAGTAACAAGACGTGATCCCCTGTAGCCAACTTTGAAAGCATATATCATTTGTTTGATTAGGCTTGTGTTGCAGTAACTTAATGTTTATGTTTAGTATACAAAATTTCTAGCATTTCTAGCCTTATTCTATTTTAGACTTTACTTCCCCTTTAAGCTAGAGTTTTTGAAATTGAAGAGTGGTCCATAGAAATGGATGGAATGTGTGGGTTGCAACCTGAACATTTGTAAGAAAACCACATGGAATAAGTGCTAACTTGCCATTCTGGATGATTTTTAAAAACTGTAGCCAATGCCATGATATTATGCTGTCTTGTGCTAAAGTGGCCTAAACAATCACACAATGAGTGCCTTGAAAGGAAAATTCTACAAAGTTTTGGGTTAGCTCTTAACAATTAAAGTGGTTGCTGTCATCCCTCTGACTGGTCCTTTGATGCCTCCTACACACCTCAAAAAGGGATGGTGGCAGATTGGACTCAATGACCAGGGACCAAAGTCAAATTGTATCGCTACCCTTTGGTTTGGCATGGCTTGCCCAGTTTATGAACTGTTAATCACTGAACTTGTAAAGTGACACTGAGAGGTCAACAACGCAGAATTTTTTTGGCAATCTTGGGTAATATGATGGCCGTTAACAAAGATGTTAAAGGCTCAGTTTGGCTTTTTTCTGGTAACTCTGATTGTTTCACAGTGACATGAAAACAGAACATTACCTGGTAATGGGAGAAAGTGTTGTGTTCTGCGAGCCTAGGAACCAATGATGAAATCCTGTAGATGTCATTGATTAGTCCCTCAATGATGTCATATAAGCCATCACTTGCCCCATGATCCAAACCTGGTCGAAAGACCATGTCTGGGATTAAAAGGTCTAGCTGCACTTCAAACAAAGGGGCAAGACCAGCCTTGGCATCTGCAATAGAAAATCAAAAGTATTTTTTTAAATAATCTACTCTGTAGCCCATATAGTATACAATATGTATAGAACAATGCAATTCCACAATTTTATCTGGATTAAAGGTGTAGCTTTTCCTGAGGTCAGTTTTCGCTCCGTGTACCCACCTGTGTTATCCAGAAGACATTTTAAAGAGCATTCAATAGCATTAAAGAACCCATCAAGGACCATGTCATCAATATAATCAACATAGGCTTTCCAGACATCAGAACTGGGATCTGCAGAGAAAAGTTCTTGGTTTTCCTAAAAATGAAAACACAATAAAATGTTGTTTTAAATTTAATACATGTCTGCTTGAAATAGAAAGACTTAGTTAATGGTCAGTCTGTTTCTCTGCTATTAAGAGATACATTACATAACGATAACAATAACTCATCAAACTATTAAGACACATCAGCACACTATAATAGAACAGCTAAATGAGATACCTGCTGGACTATGAATGCCACCATAGTGTCACCAAAACATCTTCCATTTAAGGTGCAGAAACCTGAATAAAAGCTCATGGCATCGTCACCATGGATTTGCCAATCAATATACAGATGGTATAGCTTAATTCCAACTCTTGTCTCAAGCCTAGTGAGTACAACCCAAAATCTTTAATTACAGAAAATCAATAAATAGTATCAAAGTTGCATTTCTGAGTGGATACCTTAAGAAGGGCATGAAGTTTAGTGCCTGACTCTCTGATGAGGGTGTAGCGCTTCTCAAGTCGATCTGACCGGTCGTCAAGACTAAGTAGAGTTTCTTTTCTTCCATCTTTACGCTCAAAAATTGGCAGCACCCACATCTTCATGATGGCCTGGATTTCATCAACATTGTCTCGGGCTTTCTGCACCCTTCTCTCTAGGTCATGAACCACATCACGTACCTCTTGAATATACTCCCAAATTCCTAAAATGGAAAATAATTCTTTGGACTGGTCTCATTTTTATATTCTATGAAGGATTTTCCTAGTAAGAAATTGCCTGTATCTAATGGCCATGCATACAGATTGAGGCAAATATAAGAAAAGGAGAATCACCAAGGAATTTCCAAACTAATCACATGCTTAAAGGTAAACTATCCTACTATAACTACAGGTATGGGACCTGTTATGCAGAATGTTTGCGACCTGGGGTTTTCCGGATAACGGATCTTTCTGTAATTTGGGTCATCATGCCTTAAGTCTACTAGAAATTCATTTAAACATTAAATAAGCCCAATAGGATGGTTTTGCTTCCAATAAGGATTAATTATATCTTAGTTGGGATCAAGTACAAGCTACTGTTTTATTATTACAGAGAAAAAGGAAATAATTTTTAAAAATTTAGATTATTTGGATATAATGGAGTCTATGGGAGCTTACTGGATATCGGGTTTCCGGATAAGGGATCCTATACCTGTATTAGTAGCATGTGTCTTTGGGTAATCCTACATAGAAATTGACCATTTTAAGTGCTAAGGCTGCTCCGTTGGATCATATGGTAGGTCACATCTACCAATCAATGGACAATAGTCTTTCTTTTACTTTTTCTAGGTACAGCTGCAGTATTTTTGGTTTGGCAATCTCTGAGGGAGCACACCAACCATAACTTTGGTGTAAAAGGATAATATTTACAAATATATATGTTCCAGTTGGGTAAAATTCTGTAATAGGCCACTTAACATGCTATAAACTATCTTTTGGTTAAGTATTCATTCTGGGGGTATAGTTTTACTTTAACGCTGTATCCAGAGGCATACAGAATAAAACTTCTAAACTAAATTATAGTAGTAATTGCCTACCATTATAAGATATGTTCTACTTGACTTAATATATGCCAAAATCAGTGGTTAAAGAGGTGATGGATATTTAAAGTTATGAATTTATTTATGTTTAGCAGCAAAGAGCAAAATTTTTCACAATGTTTGGCCATGGAAAAAATACCATTGACTCCATAGACAATGGGTGAGAAAATTGTCAAATATAAGTTGTCGTTCATAAACCAATGCATTTGGCGAGTTTTTCGCTGCTTCATAAATTTTTCTACGAAACGGGTCAGATCACTAATATTTAGCAGATACATACAGTTACATAAATACTTCTGTAACATAAGATAGGCAAGATAGATCATACCATTTGTTTTCCAATTTAGTGTTTCCTCTGCCTCCTTTAAGCGGATGTCGATATTCCTGAGCTGCCCTTCTATCAGTGGGAACTCCACCTCCAAAATGGTTCTCATGACCTTGTTATACCTATTGGCTGTTAACTCTAGATTTGCAGTAAAAGTTCGGTAAGATTCCTTGAAAGAGAAAATATCTCCAGCTTCCTTAGGGATTGTTTCCATTCGAAGTTCCTGGAGATACTTCACTTCTCGAAGCACTGAAACCAACTATGACAGAAAAATCATTAGTATATTTCATTGGTCCAGTCAGACATGTAGGAGCAGAAGAAATTAGTAACAAGTGAGATAATGTGCAGGGTTTTTGTGGCCTTTTGGGTTTAAAAATTCAGTTATTGTTCAACAGGTGTTGAGAGCCTCCTTAGATATGGATGTGGGATCCGTTATTCAGAACCCCAATTAGTAGAAAGCTCTGAATTACAGGAAGGACATCTCCAAGTAATTGGAAACCCAAGCAATAACTAAATGTTGGATTTCAAAGGGACCTATTTTCCTGCATGTCCATAAACCTCTGCCCCACCACCAAAAAAAAAACTGTATCTGGGCTATGCTTAATTTTTTACCTGTGGATCAAAATTGACAAAGATCAGCTTAGTGTTTTCATCTCTAACAATAAGAGGACGTGTGAGGTTATACTGAGACTTTTCCGACACTGTCTGACACCATTCCTCATAAAGTTTCTCTTTGTACCTGACAAAATGGAAAGATGAATGAAGAACACAGTAAGAACATTAGAAGACACCAGCTCCCAAAGCAATAACATTCCTTGCTTTTATTATGATCTTAGGGGAAATGACCTAATGTAGTGGGTACTGCATGAATAAGCTCAAGTGCAAGCTCCAGCCTCCTCGTTATTCATTACTAGAGACACTGCATTGATTAATTATTCTTATTAAGGCTTTGTCATATAGTATAGGCTTTTACCTCCTAATTCATTATTGTTGCCTCGTGCTTCTCCCTCAAAAGATTGAGCTGCTATACAAACTCTACTATAGACCTCAGCCTCCTCATTATTCCTTATCCTTAATACTAATAGTTGTTGTTTCACCACTTTTTGTTTTACATCAACATGGTGGGTTGCTGCATGAATAAGTTCTGCTCCTTAATATGTATAGCTGCTGCTTATCCCTACTCATTAGACTTGAGAGAGCTCTTTTTTGATTCTTCTGTACAGCAGGCTTCAGGCTTCCTTATAAACCCTTATGAATTTGGCTTTTCACTTCTCTGTATCAATCAGTAGCTGTGTACAGAAACCCTGCTGCAAGCTTTGGCCTACTCATTTAAATGGTTGCTGTTCTCCTCCAACTTTATCCTTTAACAGGACCATTTGCAAGTATAACTTCAACTGCAGTCTTTCATCTCCCAGTTAATATCAGAGGGGAGTTCAGGTGGTTGATGAAAACAAAATAAAATAGAGATTCTGAACTCATATTTTTTGTCTGTCTACAAAGATGCAGTTAATGAAGGTTTCCTCCTTAATAGTCCCAATTCTAATAATAACACTAATGATGCATAGAACGGGCCAGATGGTATTCATCCCAGGGTACTTAGCAAGCTTAGCTCTGTGACTACCAAACCTCTTTACTTAATTTTTCAGAATTCATTGAGGTCTGGCATGGTGCAGAGAGACTGGCAAATTGCTAATGTGGTGCAGCTATTCGAAAAGGTATCCTGTTCTCAGCCTTAAAACTATAGGCCAGTTAGTCTGACCTCAGTGATAGGAAAGCTTTTCAAAGGGTTATGAAAGTTACTGGACTTCATAGCAAATCATAATACTATGAGTTTGTGCCAGCATGGTTTTATGTGTAATAGATCTTGCCAGACTAACTTAATTTCTTTTTATGAGAAGGTGAGCAGGGACCTCGATTTTGGGATGGCAGTGGATGTGATTTACTTAGACTTTGCTAAAGCATTTGATACAGTGCCACACAGAAGGTTACTGGTTAAATTAAGGAATGTTGGCCTGGAACATAGTATTTGTACCTAGATAGAGAACTGCCTAAACGATAGACTACAAAGAGTGTGGTGGTAAATGGAACATTTTCTAATTGGACCAGTGTTGTTAGTGGAGTACCGCAGGGCTCTCTGTACTAGGTCCCTTGCTTTTCAATTTGTCTATTAATGACCTGGAGGTGGGCATTGAAAGTACTGTTTCTATTTTTGCAAATTATACTAAATTGTGCAGAACAATAGGTTCGATTCAGGATACTGCCACTTTGCAGAGTGATTTGTCTAAGTTGGGAAACTGGGCTGCAAACTGGAAAATGAGGTTCAATGTTGAACCTCAGACTAGAGGAAAAGAACTTTCATTTGAAGCAACGTAGGTGGTTCTTCACAGTGAGGACAGTGAGGACAGTGAGGACAGTGAGGTTGTGGAATGCACTGCCGGGTGATGTTGTGATGACTGATTCAGTTAATGCCTTTAAGAGGGACTTGGATGATTTCTTGTACAGACATAATATCAAAGGCTATTGTGATACTAAATTCTATAGTTAGTATAGATATGGGTATATATATTTTTTGTGAAAGTAGGGAGGGGTGTGTGTATGGATGCTGGGTTTTCATTTGGAGGGGTTGAACTTGATGGACTTTTTCAACCTGATTTAACTAACTATGTAACTATGTGTGTATATGTGTGTTTGAGAATGGTGTCATATAGAGGCTTTATACCTGTTGCTTCTTTTTAAGGCAATAACATAACACATGGTTCTTTATTTATGTTGTGTATATGTGCAGTTATTGCATAACAGTGTCCATTTCATTCCTGCAGACAAAGATGAAAGCCTCCATGCAGACTAGATTGTTAATTAGCATCTCTGCATGTAAACAAATTTTATTTCCCCATTCATCCTTCCATAAAGATAACGGAAAAACAAAACTTTACAGCAAAATTAGGAAGATTGTTCTACTGGATCTCATGTAGAACAGAGTCTTTAATTAAGATTTCTATCCTTTTCCCCCAATTTCTTAAGGATCAATTAACAGCAAAGCTCTCTTACTATACAGATTTCTCCTGAGGATACCACAGCAGATGGTGGGATCCAATTAAAACTTGAAAAGTGCTCCCAATGCCCAGAGGTGGAAAGGTACAAGCAGTTCTAGAAAAGGAAGTTTGTCCTGAGAATGTAGAAATTGATTGGCTACAGTAATTCTATTAGTTTACCATTAGTTATTGATCCAGCTCCCCAGAGTTAAAAGGACACTGATACAATATGTTAAAGGAGGCAAACGCCTGTGACTCTCTAAAAGAGTGAACCTGGAAAATAGAACTGCTTTTTTACAAAATATGAAAGAATTGAGAATTGAGGGGCAGATTTATCAAAATATGAGTTTAGAGCACAGAAAAACTCACCCACTTTCTATTCATTATCAATTTACCCACTGATTAACAGGGAAATACCATTCATATCTATACAGTCAATTTTGTTTCAACCTAACCAAAAAAAACTTGTTACCTACTCTTGCAATGCATAGCAGCACTGTACTCCATTCTTTAGAATTTGTACCAGGGATACAAGGATACAGGAGAAAAGACTCAGGTTACACAGCAGACTCAGGTTACACAGCAGACAGCAGATAAGCTCTGTACAACATAATGGTGTTATCTGTTATCCACTATTTAACCCGTGCCTTATAGCATTTTTTCAATTTCTACCATTGCTACACAGCAGCTTGTTTATATGAAGTATAGTAGTGTTTCTGAAGCAAACAGATCAGTTTTACCAGTGCATGGCAACACTGCATTATATTTTCATTTAAAACAATTTAATTTTTTGGTGTTACTGTTTCTTTAAGTAGCTTTAAAAAGGGCCAATGTTGGTCTAAAACATTGCTAAGTGCCCAGTTCAGAGCCCATTTCTCAATAAAGGCTTAAAATACAAGCCTTTTTTTGCCGGAGCTGTCCGTTAAGAGTATAATGTATGGTAGATGATCCCTTATAACAAATGAATGATACTCAGAGTTCCCTGTATAACTCAGCCTGCAGCCTTGTGCCTTTATATGGTCACAGAACCCCTCAGTGACTTCTAATATCCTTATGATTTACAGTTGGGGTAAATGATCCCTTATAATACATGAGTGATACTCAGAGTTCCCTGTATAACTCAGCCTGCAGCCTTGTGCCTTTATATGGTCACAGAACCCCTCAGTGACTTCTAATATCCTTATGATTTACAGTTGGGGTAAATGATCCCTTATAATACATGAGTGATACTCAGAGTTCCCTGTATAAGTCATTCTGCAGCCTTGTGCATAGTAATGTAACTAATCCCTTCCGGGCCTGGGCGCAGGATGTGCTCAATACACAAAAATTATTAACAAAAGAACTTTCTGGGCTCATCAGGCCATCTGATAATCATACTTACTTTTCCAAAAGAGCCATCATTTCTTCATATTTTTGTTTCATCTGAACACCTTCTGCAGATTCCATGCAGCTAAAATATGAGGATAAACACAAATGAAAAGCTCAATTCATGGGCTCTCATATTTAAACAAACTGCATGATTGTTAATTGTCTGATGAGGCGAGGAGAGAACTCCTTCCTGGCAGGAAAGGGCCTTTTGTACAAGTGTTGTACCCCCTTCCTGGACCAACCACACCAATATACCTTGCCTGGAAAAGTTAGTGAGGACACAGACCAGGTGACGTGGGATAAGTCAGGAGCTGGTATAATGATTATAAACATATATTCTGAAATTGTACCCCTCCTTCCCAAAAATATAGACACATTCCGCTGCTGTTTTCCCCTAGGCCTGGCCCTACACTACCTTTAGTAGTAGTATAGGCCTTAGAGCAAAACAGGTTTTATAAGAATGTCATGACTATGTCATGACTATAGCCTTTGAATGTTGTTGAACTAATATTCCCATATACAACCAATGAAAAGCAGCAAGATGGGCTACCCTGATTTTAAAAAGAAAGTGATTCCATCTTGCCTTATAGTATCTCTCTTTAATATCACATACTCTTCTATCCTCAAACCTGCTGTTCAAAGTGACAGAGTACAGTTGCACCTCTGGGGCTGCCTCTGATTGAATGCTCATTGTCAGAACAGTCATTTTGGTATGAAATATTATAAAGGCACTTTATGCTAAATTCTGATTTTTTTTCTGTTTCTATAAAGATAACCACCATAATGGCACATTCAATCATCTGGGGAAATACTCACGGGTGTGTGACATGTCGGAAGTTGCTAAAAGTGTTCTGAAGTCGTTCTTTGAGCTGTAGGGTCCAATTTAGATTTCCAGCGACAGGTGGCATATTCAGGTTTATCTGTGCATAATCTGTGGCATACAAAAGTGTAACTAAGAGCAATGGAAATATTGTTCTATATGTATGTCACAATAACGCATGGCTGAATAAAACATAGTTACATAGTTAAATTGAAAAAAAAAACAAAGTCCATCAAGTTCAACCCCTCCAAATAAAAACCCAGCATCCATACACACACCCCTCCATACCCTCACAAAAATTATATATACTAACTATAGAATTTGGTATCACAATAGCCTTTGATAGTATGTCTATCCAAGAAATCATCCAAGCCATTCTTAAAGGCATTAACTGAATCAGCCATCACATCATCACCTGGCAGTGCATTCCACAACCTCACTGTCCTGACTGTGAAGAACCCCCTACGTTGCTTCAAATGAAAGTTCTTTTCCTCTAGTCTGAAGGGGTGGTCTCTGGTGCAGTGATTCTCTTTATGGGTAAAAAAAAGTCCCCTACTATTTGTCTATAATGTCCTCTAATGTACTTGTAAAGTGTAATCCCAACAACAACCCCAATCCTGACAGTCTACCCTCATAATTTAAGTCTTCCATCCCTCTAACCAGTTGATTTGCACATCTCTGCACTCTATCAATTTATATCCCTCTTAAGGACTGGAGTGTAGTGATGGGCGAATTTGTGCAGTTTCGCTTCGCCGAAAAATTTGCGAATTTCGCGCGAAATTCGCGAAACGGCGAAAAATTCGCGAAAGGTTTTTGGCGCCGGCGTCCGTTTTTTCGAAAAAAAAATTTTGACGCCGGCGAATTTTTTCCGCGAATTTTCGCGGCCATTTCGCAAATTTATTTGCCGACGGCGAATCGCGCAAATTCACCGCGAATTCGCGCCTGCCAAATAAATTCGCCCATCACTACTGGAGTGTTTATGCACTGCATAAGTGAGGCCTTACCAGGGACCTATAAAGAGGCATAATTATGTTTTCATCCCTTGAGTTAATGCCTTTTTTGCCCCTAATAATGTTACAATGTTAATTATATGTGAGTGAAATAATATCAGCTTTTATTCCCCTCAGACAAACTCAGTTTATTGCTATTTGTAAGGTCTCTTCTCAAGGATTCTACAAAGAATTCTTTGATAACCCAATCACTGAGTCAGATCAAATCTGATCTGCTTTGGATGATAGAAAACATTTTTATATCAAAAAATGATATAAGTCCCAAAGCTTTCTTCAAGTAAAAAATATTAATTTATTGAAGTACATTTAAAAAAGAGTTATAGCTGGTACATACTACCTCCCATATCCCACCTTACGCGTTTCGCACCCTCCGGCGCTTAGTCATAGGTTAGACACACCTATGACTAAGCGCCGGAGGGTGCGAAACGCGTAAGGTGGGATATGGGAGGTAGTATGTACCAGCTATAACTCTTTTTTAAATGTACTTCAATAAATTAATATTTTTTACTTGAAGAAAGCTTTGGGACTTATATCATTTTTTGATATAAAAATTTTTTCTATAGTTGATGGCCCTTTTGAACTGGGGCGAGTCCCGTGGGCTTGGTTTGACAATAATATGGACTCCCGACTTTGTATAGAACTGCTTTGGATGATGACATTATTGGGCAGTTCTAGAGTCCTTAATGTATTTCTAACAATCTAGCTCCTTGCTGCTGTAGTATATTCCATTGTTTAGCCCTCGTATTTCTTGAATACACATGTACAGCAAATACCTTGCTCCATGGTTGTCTGCATGTGCCTGTTGTATATGAATTTTGCAGAGTCCAGTTCTTGATTGAACATAGAAATCAAGAGAGGATATCTATCAAAGGCATCAGCCGCAATGAGTGGTCGTTCCAGCAAGCTCCCAAACATGTCAAGTAGCTGTGGGTATAAGAACATGTTGTTCAGCTACAGAGATTATTTCATTTTGTAGTCATATCTTTGTACAAAAATGAATGTCAGCAGTTCCCCCTCCTATGGTTATACATACATTATATGCTATACCATATGTTTAAGACAACCCTCAACACTATAAACAGATAAGATACATTTTCTCTTTAAAGGGAATGTAAAGTCATTTTAAAAAAAATGCATGTATATATTCTTAGCACTAAATTAAACAACTATCTAATATATGTCTGTCAAAATTTTTGTGACTGCTTTGAGATACAGGCAATCGTTTCAGAAGCTTTTTCTCCTCTCCCTTGATCATGATCATGATGTGACTGGCTATCTGGCTCTTAAATGATGTATGGACCAGGCCCGGACTGGCAATCTGTGGGTTCTGGCAAATGCCAGAGGGGCTGCTGTAAGTTGCCATAGACAGGCACTATTTAGTGGGCTGGTGAGGTGCTGTTTGGGCCTCTGTGTAGCTGAAATGCCAGGGCCTATTTTGAATCTCAGTCCAGACCTGGTATGGACTGCCCCTCCGATGCTGATAACTACTGAAAGGGATCAAGGGTGGCCTAACCCTCACATATATACATACTTGTTGAGGAACTGCTGCCCCTTAGAGCACTAGGGAGTAGGACGGCCTGCGAACTCTGAACTTCGAGGGGGATTGCAATCAAGGGAGAGGAGAGAAAGCTTCAGAAAAGATTGCCTGTATCTAAAAGCAGGTACAAAAGTTTTAACAGACATATATTACAAATCTGTTTTATTTAATGCTAAAAATATTAACATGCACTTTTAAAAATTATTTTACATCCCCTTTCAAAAAAGGTGGTTTATTTATGAATGCTAGTCCAACCACAAAATGCTAAAATGGAGACAAATGTGAGATCACCTTGATACTACAGTGTTCACAAAGGCATTTGCATCCGTATATGCTTCTTAGCAACTTGCAGTGAGTGCCAAAAACTGCCAATGTGCATGCTCAGCTGCTCTGATTAATTGCATACATTGATGTAAGTTGCTTGCATCCACAACCACAACTAAGTTGCACCAAGTGCAGTTATTGCTGAGGAAAGTAATGCCATGCTTGCACAAATGCATTAAAGAAAATGTGCATCGCAAATACACGATTTGCCTTAACGGACACCATTTTGCATTCATATTGGTGTAGTGCATGCAAGTTATAGATGCAGATACTATTTTGCAGGCATCCATTATTATGTTGGAGTTGTGGGAGGGAAATGTTGCATTTTGGGTACAAGAAAATGGCCATTTGCTTAAAAATGTTGTACTTTGCACACTGCACTGTGTTGTAAATTAGCTCTATGATGGTTTATTAACTGGGAAGCAGATTAAAAAGCTAATTACTAACCTTAAAGGCATATTCCAGGTTTGAGGCATCCTCAAATCCCTGACAGAAGATGGATCCCAACCTCCTATCCATGTCCTGGACCCTCATTTCAAATTCCAAGATATCCCGCTCAAATTCCTATCAAGGAAAACACATGATGGAGTCATAAAGATGTTAGGTGTCACATGATCTTAAAAGAGTTTGGAGGGAAAAAACAGTCAGAAGTCCTGAAACCAAAAAATAATATTAAAGCGCTTTACACATAGGCCAAATGCTATAATACTTTAGTTATACCTGGGCTCAGTTTCTGGTTTTTTTCACCCAGGTTTACATTATAAATCAGCAAGGCAAGATGACTGACAGTAGGGCAAAAGTAACACTATTAATTAGTGCTGCCAAACTGTGGCCCTTGAGTGGTTGTCTCTTAAGTTTGTAGTTAAGGTTAAGTGACCCAGGTAGGACTTCTGCACTTTTGCTGTACCTGTTTTATTTTTAGCCTTCGTGGGACCCATAGAATTAAAGAGGCCATATTATTATTATTTTTGTTTTAACATGTATTTTTAGAGCGCCAACATATTGCACAGCACTGACCTAACCAGGCTTCAGGCTCCAATCCTAGAGGTGTGCCAAATACTGTAGCTGCCTGCTAGATTAATTGCACCAGAATTTGCAATTCATCCATTTCCCCAACTAATAACTGTTTGCATTTTTTCTATTCCTTCTGCATGTAACCTAAAATGCTTGATGATTACTGCATCAAATTGATATTGTGCAGATGTACAGTGGATCGCTATGGAAGCTGAGGGAGCACACAGAAAGAGATTAAAATGTGTATACATCAGTCTAATAAAACTTTGATTAGCTTTCTAATTAGGCCTGTGTTACAGACTTGCAGGGACCAGCTTGTCCTGTCAAGGGCAACGCGTTTGATCTGAGCTAGCCAGATGCTGCCTCCTCCATAAACAAACACAGAGAAGTCCTTTTTTTTAAAAAAAACATTTTTTGATCTGTATTGCCCAATCAAATTTATGGGTTTTATTAATCCCACATCCACCGAGCAGAACACCAGTTAAACTGTCGTCAGGTATATAAATGGCGTCTGAAAAAGTGACGATTGTTATACAGATCATGTCAAATAGTGAATTTCACCCGTTTCGCTTCGGCGAAAAATTTGCGAATTTCCCCGAAATTCCAAAACGAGAATTTTGATGCCGGCGTCAAAATATTTTTGACGCCAGTGACAATTCCGACGTTGCAAAAATTCCGACGTAGCGAAAATTCCAACACTGGCGACAATTCTGACGCCTATATCAGAATTGTCTTTGGCATCAAATATATTTTGACGCCAGCCAATTTATTCGCAGGCGGGGAAACACGGAGATTTGACGCAAATTTGCACCTGGCGAATAAATTCGCCCATCACTAATGTCAAACCATTCTGAGGCAAAACTTTACATTTTCTGCCTTTTCTCTTTATGTTTAATCTGCAGTGTGTTTCAGAATGCACTGAAATGCCATGTATAATAAATGAACAGGCACATCGGATCCCATAAGGAAACAATTTATACACTTGACAAATGATTTCTGGATCATATCCCCAAATAAGAAAGTTTTTAATGATCCATAACAGAAGCATTCTCGGAGAAGCTTTAATGGACTTTGTATATATTACCCCCAGACAGCACAGTAAGCAGTGTCATGAACATTGTGTGTCCTACTCTCAGACAGCCTATAAATAGATTACCATAGACAATCCAGTAATAAAATGCAATGTAGTTCATGCATATAACCAAGACAGTCCTGAACTGAAATATGGACTTTACA
Source organism: Xenopus petersii (assembly GCA_038501925.1). Taxonomy (NCBI): domain Eukaryota; kingdom Metazoa; phylum Chordata; class Amphibia; order Anura; family Pipidae; genus Xenopus; species Xenopus petersii. The sequence goes on from CM076689.1 coordinate 78,802,899, forward strand.
CATATTACCCAAGACAGACCAATAATACCATACACTGTTTCCATTAGTTTTGAAATGGCATTGGACAAGGCAGTGGCACCCAAGGGTGGTGGTTGCCCATTATCATTGATGCCGCTTACAAACCAAAGTGCAGGTACCTGGCACCTGAGCAGAGAAGAAAAATGCTCTCTAACTGCTGCTTCTGTTTGACATCTCACTATATGTGAAAAAATGTGTAAAGGAGGTGATGTTGTGCATAGATGCACATGCAAGTCAAGAAGTGTGAGATGTCACACCAAAGTTTCACCTTGTTGTATAAATCTAGGCAGTCATCAGAGCGATCAGAGAAGACTTTAAAGACCTCCTGGAACTCTTCATACATGCTGAGCACCTTCTGACCAAGGGAATTGCCTTTCACCCCAGCAAAAACCATCTTCTCCAGTTTCATCATATCCAAGGCTGTGAGGAGGAGATTCTAGGTAGAAAATCACATTGACCGTTAGGATCAGTGCAGGACAATTACCCATAACAAGTCATTAGTACACTTTGGGCCTAGGAGAGACTGACCCATAAACACATCACTGCCATTAGTACACTTTGGGCCAAGGAGGTACAGGCCTATACCCAGCACATTTAGCTTAGTAATGGGTGGAAAGAGTTACAGACACAGAAGAGAGATGATTCCAATTTGTATTCAACGCAGATACTAGAGACAGATCAGAGTGTTCTTGGTAATTCTGCCCATTAATTTAACAGAAGAACCAGTCAGACACAGCAGTGCTCCCTCTTTCCATAGTGTTGGGGTGGAATAAGCTTTATTAGAACTATTAGATGTTTGCAGAGTAGCAACTGTAAAGGGTAAGTAGCATTCCTAAAATGCAGAACAGTAATAATAGGAGTCTACAATCTTTTGCAGTGTGTGTTGTTATGGACGTTTGTACTCAAGATGGCAATTTTTCAATATTGGATTAATGGTGCATACTGATTCAATACATAAAAAGGAAGCTGCCATATGACATAACTGCTCCACAATGCTGTTAAAACTTAATTTAAATGACATTGAGGTGTAAACAGGGACATTTATTTGATAAAAAAAATATCTCCTCAGAATAAATGTTACGAACATATTATCAGCACCCATATGAAACAAAAATAATGGCAGGGCCTCACTGATAGATGAATAAAGTGAAGGTGGCAGTGGTCTACATCTCCTTGACACTGTAGGACAATCTAATTGCCTCCACTCACTGGCATATAGATTACAGGCAGCAAAGTACCAGCACCGACTGACAGTTGGATCAGAGGAGTTAACTTCATAATTGTAAATGCCTGTTGCTAGGCAAGTTATGTCAAATCTGAGCAGAACCTGAGTCTAATTCTGGCAGAGATGGAATGTAGTGCGCGATTGTTTATGATATCTATTCCCATACATCAGAAAATGCCTAATGGGGAATGAATAAATATGTATTATCCAAAAGTATTGGTCAGAAAGGTTCAGTTTTTTCCCATAGACACCTGATGCTTCCCTGTTATTCATGAGTTTTAGTAATCTGACATTATTGGGGGAATAGAGGGCTCAGGTGGAACTGAATTCATCAAAGGAGTTTCTCAGGGTCTATACGTGTTGATTAACATTAGGGATGCGCCGAATGCAGGATTCGGTTCGGGATTCGGCCAGGATTCAGCCTTTTTAAGCAGGATTCAGATTCGGCCGAATCCTTCTGCCAGGCCGAACCGAATTCTAATTTGCATATGCAAATTAGAGGAGGGGAGGGAAATCATGTGACTTTTTGTCACAAAACAGGAAAGTAAAAAATGTTTTCCCCTTCCCACCCCTAATTTGCATATGCAAATTAGGGTTCAGATTCAGTTCATTATTCGGCCGAATCTTTCAAGAAGGATTGGGGGGTTCGGCCGAATCCAAAATAGTGGATTTGGTGCATCCCTAATTAACATAATATATGTGGATCAAAAGTGCTGCTTGTGGACTAAATACTGCCCAGAAAGAGTGGTAACGGCCAAACTGAGCAGTGACTTTTTTTAATATCCTTCCTTTCCAGGGTAAATAATAAAGAGATAACTTCAATGAAGTAGACTCAGCTTTACGAAAAGAACATTTTATATATGAAGTGACTAGTGATGTGTCCTGACCCTAACCCACCCGCTCGTAAACCAAACCCCACCCCACACATCAAGTACCTTCTAGTTATAGACCCACGCTCCACCAGCCCGTTTCTGATATCATAAAAGAGGGCGGGGTAGGCACACCTATAAATAGTAAAGCCAACATTTCGGGAAGAGCTGGAGTCGAACCTGCAGCCCAAAAAGTCAGCCTGAACCCTCGGTTCCCGTGGGTGAACATCACTAGAAGTGACAAATAACGGCTGCTTTCTCTGGTGAGAACTATAACCAATCCATATGCAACCTGGTTAGTAATGCACTGCATGCAGAGCTGCAGCATATAGACTTTGTGTGCAACAAGCATTACAATGTACTGTGTGTAGGGTTTTCTTTGCTTTTACTTTACCAAGGGCAGAATAGTTGTATTAGTACTCCTGCATTCCAGTACTTACTTCAATCGTTACCAGCCTCCTGATGAAGGCATCCAGCCTGGAGAAAACCATGACAGCTGGGAAGTCCCAAGTTTTGGGCTCTATTCCATCCCTGAAATATCCCTTCAAGGTCTCCCTTTTCTCTTGGAATGTGCTGACAATTAAACGGAGGATGTCGAGTGCTTCCTGCACTTTGCTCAGGCTTTCTTCAACCTCTCCCTTTAGAAGATCCTCTGAGCCTAAATACCCCCGGGCCTGTGGGAAGAAAAGAGGTGCATCACTAACCAATCAAATAAAGGATACTTAAGCAGGTAGGCTTAGGAATAGAGATACTTCAAAAGTAAAGCTCCAGTAAAGCTATATCCATCTGCTTGCACTGGAGACTACAGTAGTTCACCTATAAGTGAGCACCACCCCAGAGTTGTAACCACTAGTCTGCCTGTGCCTAATACAATATGTGGAAGTACTATTGAAATACTGTACTTTGATTATGTAAATTAAAATCCAAGAGATTGTGTGTGATTCATCAAATAAAGAGTTAATTATATGCTCTCACATTATTATGTGATCAGTTCTGTGTGTCAAGATAGTGGTTAACCCTTACTCCACCAATACAGCAAGGGCCCACTCGAGAGAGAGATAGAGTCCCATGCAATGCTTGCCAGGAATTGCGACTTGCAAAGTCCGAGTTGGCTAGGAACTAGCAGGAGCCTAGGTAGTAAGAAGTGGTCCATATATTTAAAAAAAGTGTTCCTAAGGCTCCAAAAGTGGGTATCTTACCTGCTGGATGAAGAGGTTGCACACTTCTTGCATTAAAACGATGATCCGATCTGGAGTGTTGTAATATTTGGAGTTAGACCAAATCAAGCAGATCACATGCATCAAGCAACCAATGTGCGGTTTCACCTCATTGAATTCGATGCTCTCTATGCTTTCAAAATGACGCTGGAGGGGCTTTAAGTGTAAATTTATGTCCTGTGCCTCTGCCAGAGCTGCAAACATATAAAGACGTTCCAGGATTAAAATCTACAATTTATATATAAATTGAATGAATGTGCCCTTCAGTTAAGATGATGTTAAAAGACAAGTCAAGGCAAACTTAACTTACCTTCTAATATCATTTACAATAGCGCGAACATTATCCCTTATAACACGAGTGATACTCAAAGTTTCCTTTATAACTCAGCCTTGTGCCTTTGTATGGTCACAGAACCCCTCAGTGACTTCTAATATCCTTATAATTTACAGTAGGGGTACATTATCCCTTATAATACATGAGTGATAATCAGAGTTCCCTGTATAAGTGTATAAGCCTGAATTTAAGTAAGTGTTGCCCCCATTTCAATGCTGGGATGGCTGCTTCCAATAGGAGCCAATGGGATGTAACAATGGGACAGAATTTTTGCTTTCCTGGCACTTCCACCATCAGTAATGGATTCTCTTTGCAGAGAGTCACCAACTGTCACTCTTTAAGGGACTGAAGAAGTTGAGGATGTGATCATAGATAAACTCCATGAACGATTTTACCTTCTAATATCATTTACAATAGCGCGAACATTATCCCTTATAACACGAGTGATACTCAAAGTTTCCTTTATAACTCAGCCTTGTGCTTTTGTATGGTCACAGAACCCCTCAGTGACTTCTAATATCCTTATAATTTACAGTAGGGGTACATTATCCCTTATAATACATGAGTGATACTCAGAGTTCCCTGTATAAGTGTATAAGCCTGAATTTAAGTAAGTGTTGCCCCCATTTCAATGCTGGGATGGCTGCTTCCAATAGGAGCCAATGGGATGTAACAATGGGACAGAATTTTTGCTTTCCTGGCACTTCCACCATCAGTAATGGATTCTCTTTGCAGAGAGTCACCAACTGTCACTCTTTAAGGGATTGAAGAAGTTGAGGATGTGATCATAGATAAACTCCATGAACGATTTTATAGGATGTTGACGAATCTAAAAAACACATTCGACACGTCAGATGGTGTCACATGGGTCAAAGTATAATGGAGGGTCCACTTGCACACGCTGGCCTACAAATGGATGTCTGGTGCTCGGTGATGGAAGGCTTGGCACCCTCCTAATTGTGCAATAGAAACAGGAATCACTGACACTCGAAGGCAGGGGCAAGCAGGGCCAAGCCCTTGCGTGTTTATTAAAATTTCAATCCAACACGACATGATTGTTGGATGCGAATGCAACATGCTGTGTCTTCATCTGACAAGATAAAAACTGATGCTGTTGGAAAGGCTTATTTTTAACTGCATCAAGTGTTGGAGTTAAGTCTGGTTTGTGTCAGCCCACTACTTAATCTAAGTGCATCTATTGCCTCCCTAAAGCTGAAGGTCTTGGACTTGAGCACCTGGACCCTCCATCACTATTGGTAAGTCAACCCTGCTATCTATCATCTATCAACACTGGATGTCCGTTTGAACATTGTTTATTATTTGGAGACATGTGGTCTTCCCTGGATTCTGATGAATATATGATAAAGAACCCTCCATTGAATTCAATGCTCTCTATGCTTTCAAAATGACGCTGGAGGGGCTTTAAGTGTAAATTTATGTCCTGTGCCTCTGCCAGAGCTGCAAACATATAAAGACGTTCCAGGATTAAAATCTACAATTTATATATAAATTGAATGAATGTGCCCTTCAGTTAAGATGATGTTAAAAGACAAGTCAAGGCAAACTTAACTTACCTTCTAATATCATTTACAATAGCGCGAACATTATCCCTTATAACACGAGTGATACTCAAAGTTTCCTTTATAACTCAGCCTTGTGCCTTTGTATGGTCACAGAACCCCTCAGTGACTTCTAATATCCTTATAATTTACAGTAGGGGGTACATTATCCTTTATAATACATGAGTGATACTCAGAGTTCCCTGTATAACTCAACCTGCAGCCTTGTGCCTTTATATGGTCACAGAACCCCTCAGTGACTTCTAATATCCTTATCATTTACAGTAGGGGGTACATTATCCCTTATAATACATGAGTGATACTCAGAGTTCCCTGTATAACTCAGCCTGCAGCCTTGTGTCTTTATATGGTCACTAAACCCCTCAGTGACTTCTATATCCTCATAATTACAGTAGGGGATACATTATCTCTTATAATACACCATTAATTCTTACCTGCTACTACATCTCTAAACAGGGCCTTGAATGCTGGGAAGTAGCAACTTTGGACTCTCTCCAAAAGCTCGGCCATTTTTCGCACCCTGGTCGTTCTCAGCTGATTGTGGATACATTCTAGGTCTGCATATCTGCACCATGAGAAACATACACAAAAGTCGCTATATCACAGGTATGAGCTGAGAAAATGCATTGTGTTTAGGGGTACCCGCTAGGTAGTATTCACTTTATATCCTGCATTGGAGTCCTCTTGGCCTATTAATGGAGGCATGTAGTTTGATATCTATTAACATGTATTTATATAGCGCCAACATATTGCGTAGCACGGATATCTTCTACAATGTTTTGAATCCTCTATTGTGTTTACAAATAAGATAAGTTCTTTATTTCAAAATAGAAGTTAAATGCATTTTTAATGTAGATTTAAAACCTGGAGCTGTAGATGGATTCCTGTGTACGCCAATGTCACCTTGGAGGATTTACATGTAACTCTTAATTTCAGCAGAATAAATAGCCGGAAACATAAGGGGTGAGGCTGAGGGTATGTACTTACAGTAGGAGATGGGAAGAAGCAAATAAACTATTCCAATAACTAACGGGGGAGGCTAAAAATAGCTCCACAATCCCTCAGTTCAAATCCTCTGAACTAGTCAGCAATGCAGATCGAAGGGAAAACACAGGGAAATTCGATGTTTCAGATGTATGTTTAATTTAGCAAAGCAACGGTGTTCTGACTCTTCCCAAAAAGGCTCTCCAGGGTCATTCTCCAAGGCAGTATTTTATTCCAGCCCTTATTACTGGAATACTTTGTCTCATTAAAATAGTAAGCTATTAGGGATGTAGCGAACAGTTCACCGGCGAACTAGTTCGCGCGAACTTCGACTGTTCGCGTCCACCGAATGTTCGCGAACGTCGCGCGACGTTCGCCAATACGAGTTCGCGTTCGATTCGAACAAAAATTGTTCGACCATTCGATTCCTTCGACCTCTAAAATCGAAGGATTTTCGTTCGAATCGAACGATCGAAGCCATTGGATCTAATGAAATCATTCGATCGAATGGCTTCGATCGTTCGAGTCGAACGAAAATCCTTCGATCGAACGATTAAAATCCTTCGATCGTTCGAATCGAACGATTTTCGGATGTTCGAAGTTCGCAAACTGTTCGCGAACTGTCCGCATTTTTCGGCGGTTCGCTACATCCCTATAAGCTATGAGGGTATAGCATATTCACTAAGACAGTACAGTATGAAGGTACAGCTTATCATGTGCCCAGAACATTTCTTCTCTGTATATTTGTATTTATACAAATGGGTATGAGGTACCATATTGTTTCCCTTAGACAGTACAGTATGAGGGTATAGCTTATTGTGTGCCCAGAACATTCCTTCTCTGTATAATAGTATTTATACATATGAATGTGTAAATATGAGTGTATATGTCTGCATAACAGTGAAATATAGCTACAGCCATAACTGTATAAGTTAATGCAAACCTGACGACAGAGTTTGTTCACTGAACTGATCATAGGTTGGGAAAATAACAAATTTTAAAAGCAAAGTTTTACCTGCTCTTCCAGAATTCAATCTCAGCATTAGGGTTGGGGTTTTTTCCTTGCAGAAGAGGCTCTGATGATTCCTTCTTTAACACTCCCTGTACTTGGTGGCTCCACTGTATGACGGCAGATTCTATGGAGTGGATTATGGTCCGGTCTTGCTGGTCATTACTAGGGGAAGCAAAAGAGAATCAGTAAGGCTTCAGTTTCCAACATTTGTGTTTGTGCGAATATGTAGGTGTTCATTGATGCAACTGGTCAGCATTTAAGGGTATACATGTAAGGGTATACATCTACAAGTTTATACTATTTTACCACAATAATCAGCCCTTTTCTGATAGTATATATTTATGTTGATGAAAAGGGAAAGATAAGAAAATCTTGCAGATATGTATACTTTATACTAATACCTACTACTAATACCTAAAATGGGAAGGAGTAGCATCACTTAAAAGAACCCGTTCCTCTATATTGCCAGGATGAGTACTCTGTAGACTCACAGGCTATAATGTGCCTGGGTGCAACAAACTGCTTACATGTGTTTTCTTATACTACACAAAGGAGAACTAAACCCTAAAAATGCCATATTTTATATACTGAATTTATTGCACCAGCATAAAGTTTCAGCTTCTCATTAGCAGCAATGATCCAGAACTTCAACTTGTCACAGGGGGTCACAAAGTGTCTGTGACACTCACATGCTCAGTGGGCTCTGAGCAGCTGTTGAGAAGCTAAACTTAGGGGACAAATAGAATATGGGGAGCTACGGGGCATATTTGGAGGAACATATCTTTACTGCTAAGGGCTGTGGTTGCCTTGGGCTGGTACAGAAGCCCAAAACATAATGTAAACATTTCTAGCTACTTCTTTAGTTAAACTTTATTTCTCCTTCAAGAGCAAAGCCCGTTTTAACTAATACAGTTTCACAGTGTCATTTCTTCTTTCGATTCCTCCTCTAACGCTTCACTGAGACCCACATCACATACTTCCTAACAGACTCATTTTTGGTTGGACAGTCTTAAATTGTAGGCCTGAAAAGGGATGGAGCCTGGTGAAAAAAGAGTTTCCAGGGGATTGGTAAATTTACTAGGTATGGTCAAAGCAGGCTGGAATGTAAAATTAGCTTTATGAAGGACAGTAACTCGTCCCTTGCCTAGATCCCAACTATGTGATCAACCAGTTGCAACAAAATTCTATCTGGTTGTAATGGTCAGTGACCCCGGCAACCATAAAAAAAACAGATTGGCTGTGAAGCAATTCTTATTGATAACTTTTATTGCTTATCATTCCAGCATTTACTACTCATTTCCATACTAACCTCTGCCTTGTTGTTAATATAATTAAGCCCTAGCAGCCATATTGCAAAAGTATGAGAGCAATACAACAACAAAAAAATGAAATATGTTTATAACCATAAAAAATACTAGGCTTTAGGACTGTATCGTATTTGGTACTTGGTCTTTCATAGGAATCAACTCACTTTTTCTCATTTTCATAATCCATGTAATCAACCTTCTCCGAACCAGCGGGAAGGGGCAGCAGCGTCTTTCCTTTGACCTGACCGACCATCACAAACGTCCTGCTTTTCAAATGGTTGACATGACGCATGACATCCTGCGACACTACGTGAGGCCAGTGCTGATGGTTCTTTGAATTGGTTAGAATTGGGACCACAATCTGCAGGGGGACAACACCAAAAATGTTATCTATACAATGAGGATAATCACAATCATGGGTATATAGTCTCTCCTTGTAGGGATTTGATCTCACCTAATAGCATGTGAGACCAACAGACCATACTTTCTATATAATCAACCAAGGGCACCCCAGAAAATAACTCTAAGTCTCACCATCACCATGTTTCGGCAAGCAGGGGAAATTACTCTGCCAACGGTACCCCCTGCAGTCATGTGGTCTGCTCCCCCTCTAGTTACAGCACTGTCAAATGTAATTATCATAAATACTGTTTCATCACAAGAGGAGGACACAGTTATACATCAACTTGTGGTTTTCCTGGAGTCTTATATTCAGAGCAACAGTGACCTCAAGTGGCTGAGCTATAGCCAAGCAATAGGCCCAAACTACTGTTATTTATAGCAAAAGAATTAGCAGGATCTATTGCCACAAATTGTCAGGCCAGACTAGCCAGTATCCCAACCCATGCTAATCTATATTATCTACAATTAATGATGGTTTTGTATTTGTGTAATGTTGTCATTTATGTGGATTTATTTTCAAAGTACAGTATGAAAGTATAGCTTTCTTGGCTGCCAACAACATTATATATATATATATATATATATATATATTAACAAGGCAGCCGCACTTTAATCCGGATTTGGAGTATAAGCGTGGGTGCAGGCCCAAAATATATTAATACTTAATCAATAGGATAGGGACGCACTCCAAAAAGTTTTGTGAATCAAATGATATTTATTAGACATTTATTGGACACCGATGCTAATAAATATCATTTGATTCACAAAACTTTTTGGAGTGCGGCTCTATCCTATTGATTACGTATATATATATATATATATATATATATATATATATATATATATATATATATATATATACCGTATATATATCCTGTATATATGGGCTGGAGCAGCCATATTGTTTTCATTAGACAGTGCAGCAGGACCATAAACACATAGCCCTACAATTCTGTAGGACAGGTCTTACTATATAGTCTTACTATTTATGTCTCCTATATTTAAAGGAGATATATTGTGAGAAAAACGAGAAAGTACCAGTGCAGTGCACTCTTTTAAATATAGAAGGAAATGCTCAAAAATTTGTTTTATGTTGGTTTATTGAAATTTTTTCACGAAAACTTTAATAGTCCTGCCCATCTATTCCACTTACTGATGACTCCTTTCTGAGACTGTGAAGGGAAGCAGCGGCACTCAGTACACTACACTGTTACTTATCCCACATCTTTTAAAATATTTTGTAGAAAAAGTACTGACACAGTTTCCTGGAATTTTCTTAGGCACTTATATAAACCTGTTTGTTGGGCTCATTGTTATGTCAATCATACCTGATTCTGGAGCCCATTGTAACATCAATGAAAACTGTTTATTAAGCCTATTGTTCCTAATGGAGCTGGGGGGGGGGCAGAATACTGTATAAATGAACTTTGTGTTACAGTCCCCACGGTAACAGAGCCATGCACAGACTTCTAAGACTGTGTTTACCGGAGATCAAACTAACCAATTGTTGGGCACTTGCTTCCTATGACAACAACAGCAGAGTTCACTAGAACAGAACGTTATGAGTAAATGTAATTGCTACTGAAAGCAGCATTTGTTTATCCCTCTATGGTTCTGACTCCCAAAACAATGTAGCAAAAGTCAGTTCACCTCAAGTTTTAGAAGCACACATAAGGGGGCAGGGGGGGGTTGCTGGCAGTGAAGGACACAGAAATCATTTTTTTGCAGGTGGGTTAGGGAAATCCAAGTTCAATGCGAAATAGCACTGAATCACAACTGCCACAACTCTGGTGGGGATTTACCAGAATAGGTAATGTGAATATGGTTGAACTGATTCTATTGAACCCCGGGACAACAAAAAAAGGAAAAAAAAAGACTTTGCCTTTAAACTTGTGTTCTAAGGACTACTAAATAAATGGAAATGTTAAAAGTGTAGAACAATAATTTTTTTCCTTGCCCATATAATCATTAATTTAGCCCTCTTACTACTAGCAATCTGTAACAGTACACCCAAGGACTGCATATTGTAACTCAATTGTTGGCAGGGGAAGGGTTAATATGCATTTTGCAAACCCAAAATGAAAACTATAAGGTGGAGAAGGTCCTGTCTGCTCCCACAACTCACTCCACCCTAAAAACCCTCAATAGGTTTGATGCTTGAACAGATGCCCCATGGGGGAGATTACAGGCCTAATGCAGGTTGCAGCGAGGCCCAGGGTCATAGTTTTTAATATAGTAAATGTCTACTTTGCAAAATGTTACCATTTATTCTTGGTTTTGCTCATTATCATTATTGGATTGTAAGTTTTTTTTCAGTGCAGACAGTTTACACCTTAGGTCAATATGTTTGCTTACTCCATTATCAGCAGTCGCCTGCACCTTATCTAAAGTTAAGGCGAGACTGTGTCTTTAGGGTCAGGACACACGCTCAGAATCGGGGCGATTAGGCACCCGGCGACAAATCTCCTCTTCTTTGGGGCAACTAATCTCCCCGAACTGCCTCCCGCTGGCTAGACTGTAAATCGCCGGCAGGGTGGCACTTGGAGCGCTTCATTTTGCGAAGCTGCCTCACGAGGAAACTTCGGGCGACTTGGGAAAACAAAGTGCTCCGAGTGCCATCCTGCCGACGATTTACATTCCGAAGAAGAGATTTATTGCCGGGCGACTAATCTCCCCAAATTTGAGCATGTGCCCTGACCCTTAAGGCTAGTGCCACACGGGGGCTGAAAGGGGTCAACTTCCCATTTAAACAGCATTCACTGTTCCCCTATAGGCGCCAGAGTTAGGCAAGTGCCATTCTGGGGCTGAAATTCACCTGCAGAAATAAGCAGTTCAAAAATGCAGTCAGCAATCTCCTCTTCTGTTTGCACAAGGAACCATTGTGTCGGCTCCGGAGTGAACACGCTTGGCTGATTTCTGAGCGAAATTGCAAAGTCTCAGAGTCGACACAACAGTTCCTTATGTGAACAGAAGAGGAGGCTACTGCCTACATAGGGACTGGTTTTCGGTCTGTGTATTTTAACATGACGATTTCAGCCCCCGTGTGGCCCTAGCCTAAATCTGTTGATGACAGGGAAAATTTGAATGTTGTTTAAATGGGAAGTTGACCCCTTTGATTGCACTGTAATCCCCTGAGCATTCTCCATAAATTGGAATCAAAGACTCAAGAGCTGTGGTCGACACTGACAGCATCATGCCAAAGTAATCCGTGACTTGCAAATGGAGTACCTGCCCAGCTGTTGCTGGATTATAACTTCCATATTCCCCCTACTGAGAATGGGAGTTGTAGTTTAATAAACAGCTAGATGTAGATCATATACAAATAATCACAGCAACGGATTACTGAAATATTCCCAACTCCTTACCTCTTCCACCATGACGGAGAAGTGATCGAGGGGTGCATAAGACAAGTCACCATAGATGAGGCTGCTCTTCATTAAGTCAGCGCTCAGCGCAGAGGCATTTCTTTTCCAAAAATATACTGCTTTGTTTTTGGTACTCTTGGGCAACTCTAACAATGGTACCAACAAGCCGGCTGCATTCATAGTCACTACCAACAGCAAATGGTCAGCCTTGTCTAAAAACTCCTGCAGCACCAGCCTGTATTCCTCTGTGCTGACACATTTCTGCCATCGGTCAGGTTTAAGTTTCAGAGTTTTTAGCACATAGTCCTCTAAGAACTGTAATCTCTTGTCTGTGGGGGTCGAATCGTCCATGGTGATTAATTTGTAGGGGTCACGTTTTGGAGGTGCAGTGGCCAAAAGTGATTTTGCTTTCCTTTTTAGTTCATGGGTGCCAAAACTGTGGAGAAACAGAGAAACACTGCTTTAGTTTTCAGTCGCTGCTCTGACTTTTGTATTTGCTGTCATGGCAACAGTGTTTGCATTCAACAAGTTACAAGGAAGGGTTGCTGCTCCAGAGACAATAAGCCCCTCCCCAGGGAGTCGGGAGATTGTTACAAGGGTAACTACTGTAGTTAAAACTTTGTAACCACTGATTAACTTGCAGAACTAAATGAGTTCACGTTACAAGCAGAACAATGTCAGATCAGCCTTACCAAGCTCTTGTTAAACTACAACTCCCAGCACCCCCTATAAAGTATATTTCAGGATTTGCTATTTACCAAAACCCATCATGAGCTGTTCAGAAGAAAATTTGAATTTGCTAATTCAACTCGTAGGTTCAGAGGAAAAAACAAAACAAAAAAAAATCCCAATAAACGTTAAATTCAAGTGTTATTCAATAGCAACAGGCTGTTTTACTCATTAGGCTTGCCGCAGTTGGGTGATCACTGATTGGTTGCAACAATCAAATCAAACCCTCTGCTCTAAAGTAAAATTAACCTGATTTTGTGAATTTTTTTAAATGTAATTTGGAGGAATTCTGACTGCTAATGGGTGCATCTGACCTGTTTTGCTTCACCAAAAATTCCACCAAACTGTGAAAATTTACCAAAAGTCTATGTTCGACAAATTGTGCTACAAATTTTTAGTGTGTGACAATTTTTTTCCGCCCATTAAAGTCTATGGGCCTTATTTCCACTGCAAAACTTGGCGAAAAATTTTGCTCATTGCTAATTCTGACCTGTGGATAAGCACATGCATGTAAAAATAGGGGAAGCAGACCCTATGCCTACGTAAGTAAGGAACCTTGATCCCCCTTCCACACCTGTTAAGGCCCCCATACACGGGCCGATAAAAGCTGCCGACAGAACGAGTAGGCAGCTTATTGGCCCGTGTGTCGGGCCATCTGACGGGCGTCCCCGATACCTGGCCGAAAGTTGGGCAGATGTCGATCGGGCAGGGTAAAAAATGTGTTGGATCGCGGCCACATCTGTTCGTTGATGCAGTCCTGCGATCCGCCCGCCCATATTGCCTCCATTCTGATCCAATCATTGGGCCCTAGGGACCATGATCTGATCAGCCCGATATCACCCACCTCAATGTGGACTTATCGGGGAGAGATTCGCTCATTTGGTGACATCCCCAAACAAGTGGATTTCCATGTGTATGGCCACCTGTAGGGGAGGTGGGGCTGTAGAGTACAGGGACCCAGAAATTATGATAATTGTCAAAAAACTTTGAATAAATCATTTCGGTTTTCAGTTTATCTTCTTGTTCCGATTATATTCTGACTCAAATACCATTCGTTTTAGTATGATTACCTAAAGGCACAGCCGAAGGGAATGGAGCATTTACTGCTATGGGAAAACCCTTTGCAGATCTTAAAGAGCAGTGGTGTAACTACAGAGGAAGCAGACCCTGCGGTGGCAGGGGGCCCCGAAAGTATAGGCGCCCCATGAGGCCCTTCATATACAGTTTCAATAAATATTGGTAAAACAGGTCAATCTCTAGACATTTTGGGGGCCCGAAAAATTATTTGCTGTGGGGCTAGGGTTGCCACTTCACCCCTTTAAAACCGATATGAATGCACAGCCTGCATGGCTCATTAGAAATTCATTTAGATGCATGCTGCAGGCTGAACTGATTTATGTGCAGCCATTTATCTAAATGAATTGCTAATTAGCCATGCCGGCTGTGGATTCCACATGTGTTCGGTTTTAAACAGGTGAGGTGGTAACCCTATGTGGGGCCCAGTATTTTCTAGTTATACTACTAATAAAGAGTGACAGGAAGGGGAAAAGGCAGGTCACTATGGCAGCCATTGCTGTTATTGAGGTTCTCTAGAACAACAGCTCCCCACACTTGCACCCCACTGGCCACCTGGAAAGGTAGCCATTTCTTGTTATAAGACAGGACTTCCTGCTGCCCCACAATGCATTGTATCATATACAGAGCGACGGGAAGTGGGAGTATTCCTCTTTGCTTTGGTGGGTGGAGAGAACAGACAATACATTACTAGGGATGTAGCGAACGTCGGAAAAAAAGTTCGCGAACATATTCGCGAACTTGCGCAAAAATGCGAGCGGTTCGCGAACGGTTCGCGAACCCCATAGACTTCAATGGGAAGGCGAACTTTAACATCTAAAAAAGACATTTCTGGCCAGAAAAATGATTTTAAAGTTGTTTAAAGGGTGCAACGACCTGGACAGTGGCATGCCAGAGGGGGATCAAGGGCAAAAATGTATCTGAAAAATCTGCCTGTGTGTGCTTGGAAGAGATAGTGTAGGGGGAGAGCTGTTAGTGATTTCAGGGACAGATGATAGTAAGTTTGCTGGCTAGTAATCTGCTTGATACTGCTCTGTATTGGAACAAAAAAATAAATAAAAGCAGTCCTTACAAGGACTACTGTTATTGCAGCAGTCAGCAGATGAGATCAGAAGCAGGACAGCTGCCCACTGCAGCTACATACAGAGCACTGCAGTAGAAGGTAGATTACTAGCCAGCAAAGCTACCTAAGCTTAAATGTCCCTCAAACCCCTGCAGACTTCTGTCCCTCCAATAACAGAGCAGTATCAAAACGATTACTAGCCAGCAAACTTTCAACTGTCCCTGAAATCACTAACAGGCAGCAGCTCTCTCCCTACACTATCTCTTCAGCACACACAGGCAGAGTGAAAAAACGCTGCAGGGCTTCGGTTTTTATAGGGAAGGGGAGTGGTCCAGGGGAGAGCTTCCTGATTGGCTGCCATGTACCTGCTGGTCTGGGGTGAGAGGGCAAAAAAAAGCGCCAACAATGGCGAACCCAAAATGGCGAACGTCGCGCGACGTTCGCGAACTTCCGGCGAGCGCGAACACCCGATGTTCGCGCGAACAAGTTCGCCGGCGAACAGTTCGCGCCATCCCTACACATTACAGCAGACTAAACGGCTACTGAGGTGCTGTAGAACATTGGCCTGCACACTTACCCCTCAGTACTCAGCACCCAGAAAGCTTGGAATTGTTGTTATAGGAGAGGCCTATCTGCACTAACCTTCTCATTTGATGCTTTATTTTGAGGGTGAAGAACAAAACCCTCTCACACCTGCCCCTCACTACCAACTGGAAATCTTGCCAGGAGGGTAGAGTAACATTAAAACATCCCTAGGGGGATATCATCAAAAGAAGTTTTAGAGAAGCCTCTGTTTTGGAAATACTGCGTTTCTTTACCTTCTTTTGCCTAGAAAATGTATCAGAGCTCAGTCCAGACATCATGTCTCTCTACATGCAGAATTTATGCAAAAGACCGTTGTTTTGTTAGATTTTGTTTGTCCGGAATCCATTATTTGAGTGAGCTCTAATATATCTGCTAGGAAAGGGAGTCCCCCTATAAGATATATTGGATCTAACTGTCAATGAATATCTGACACCCAACTGCTGAAAGAAGACAGAATGAAGAGAAACAGATGTTAAAGGAGAACTAAACCCTAAAAATGAATATGGCTAAAAATTCCATATTTTATATACCAATATTATTGCACCAGCCTAAAGTTTCAGCTTCTCAATAGCAGCAATGATTCAGGACTTCAAACTCATCACAGGGGTCACCATCTTGGAAAGTGTCTGCGCACTCTGAGCAGCTGTTGAGACGCTAAGCTTAGGGGTCATTGTAAATTATCAGAAAATGAGGTTGGCCTGTAATATAAGCTGATGCTACAGGGCTGATTATTAAATTCTGATGCCAGTTGTACTAGTTTCTGCTCTGCTATATACTAATTATCTGTATTAAAAACTAATCAGCCTTATATTGTTACATTTATATTCTATGTGTACTGTATATTGTGAGTGGGTCCCTAAGCTCAGTAAGTGACAGCAGCATAGAGCATGTGCAGTGAATCAGCTGAAAAGAAGATGGGGAGCTATTGGGGCATCTTTTGAGACACAGATCTTTACTGCTAAAGGGCTGTGGTTGCCTTGGGCTGGTACAGAAGCCCAAAACATTATGTACAACATTTATAGCCTACTTATTTAAATAGGCTTTAGTTCTCCGTTAAGGGCCTTTACACACAGGCATTTGATCTGCATCTTCCTGTGTTCCACAGGGACCACAGGAACAAACGTGGCCCATACTTCCAATTTGGTCAGTACTCCTTGAGGCACATGTAAGCACCTAAAGCAGGTGGAATACATCTAGTTGTGCATGAAGGCCTTTCTTTCCAATAGTGCCTGTATTGGCCGAACTGGTGGTGTTGCGTTGCATACACATATATTGCTCCATGCTGCGTCTCTTGCATTTAGCACTTCCAGTCAGTACAGGCATCACAGAAAAAAATGGCCTCTATTAACCCACACATTCCTATGCCATGGGAACACATTGAAAGGGCTAGCGCATGGCAACAAAGCTACTATTGATAGCATAAGTGTTGTGGAACATGCAGCCAGGGTAGCCATCAGGGGGGGACAGGGGGGAGAGTTGTAGGGGGCCCCGAGGGTAAGGGGGGCCCGGCCACACCACACTTACTTCATTAGCCGGGCCCCCCATCTTTCTGAGAGCTGCTGACTTGGGAAGGCATGGACATTTAAGGGGCCCTGGCCACCAATTTTCTTATAATGTGGGGGGGCCTGGCCACCAATTCTGGCCACCAATTTTTTTTTCTCATGTGGGGTCCTAGCCACCAATATTTTTTAATGGGGGGGCCCTGGCCACAAATGTTTTTTTTATGGGGGGCCCTGACCACCAATATCTTTTATTTTTTATTAACATGTGGGAACCCTAGCCACCAATATTTTTTTTGTTTTTTTACTGTGTGGTGGGGGGCAGACCTGTAGGGTGGGGAGGGCGGACCTGTACGTAGGGCTTGCGGTGGGCCCAGCCCAGGGGGCCCAGGAAATTTTGTTGTATGGGGCCCTGTGATTTATGATTGGAAGTCCTGCATGCAGCTGACTAGTCTACTTTTCTATGAGACTTCACACTGACTTGATTGCATAGATGCGTTTCAACAACTAGCTCTTTAGCTGTTGCAGAACTTTAACTGTTAGGATGTTAATACTTGTAATTTTGCTGCAGCCATGGAAAGCTCTGATTCTAATGAAGGAGCGCCCCCAGCACTTACTTTTTCCTGCACATTGCTAATACCAAGAGGGCAATTGCTGTTAGTGACACACTATATATGTAGAGTGTATATAGATGGATGAATATATATATATATATATATATATATATATATATATATATATATATATATATATATATATACACATATATATATATATATATATATATATATATATATATATATGTAGAGTGTATCTAAATGGATGAATATATATAAAAAATTATCTATGTAGAGTGTATCTAAATGGATGAATATATATATCTATAGAGTGTATATAGATGGATGAATATATATATATATATATATATATATATATATATATATATATATATATATATATCTATGTAGAGTGTTTATAGATGGATGAATATATATATCTATGTAGAGTGTATATAGTTAGGTAATTAAATTGGGTTGAAAAAAGACAAAGTCCATCAAGTTCAACCCCTCCAAATGAAAACAAAACATCCATACACACACCCCTCTCTACTTTTACATAAATTCTACATACCAATAGCTATACGATACTATACTATAGAGTTTAGTATCACAATAGCCTTGTATATTATGTCTGTCCAAAAAATCATCCAAGCCATTCTTAAAGGCATTAACTGAATCAGCCATCACAACATCACCCGGCAGTGCATTCCACAACCTCACTGTCCTGACTGTGAAGAACCCCCTACGTTGCTTCAAATGAAAGTTCTTTTCCTCTAGTCTAAAGGGTTGGCCTCTGGTACGGTGATCCACTTTATGGGTAAAAAGGTCCCCTGCTATTTGTCTATAATGTCCTCTAATGTACTTGTAAACAACCCCAACCTTGACAGTCTACCCTCATAATTTAAGTCTTCCATCCCTCTAACCAGTTTAGTTGCACTTAGTCTCTGCACTCTCTCCAGCTCATTTATATCCCTCTTAAGGACTGGAGTCCAAAACTGCACTGCATACTCCAGATGAGGCCTTACCAGGGACCTATAAAGAGGCATAATTATGTTTTCATCCCTTGAGTTAATGCCCTTTTTTATGCAAGACAGAACTTTATTTGCTTTAGTAGCCACAGAATGACACTGCCCAGAATCAGACAACTTGTTATCTACAAAAACCCCTAGATCCTTCTCATTTAAGGAAACTCCCAACACACTGTCATTTAGTCATGTATAACTTGCATTTATATTAATTTTGCCAAAGTGCATAACCTTGTATTTATCAACATTGAACAACATTTTCCAGTTTGCTGCCCAGTTTTCTAACTTAGACAAATCACTCTGCAAAGTGGCAGCATCCTGCATGGAACCTATAGTTCTGCATAATTCAGTATCATCTGTTCCATTTACCACCACTCTTTGTAGTCTATCTTTTAGCCAGTTCTCTATCCAGGTATAAATACTACGTTTCAGGCCAACATTTCTTAATTTAACCAGTAACTTTTTGTGTGGCACTTGTCAGGACTGCCATAAGTACCCGACCCAGAAGTACCCAACGGCGCTGTTTACATTCCCGGCGGTCACAGTGAAGATCCAAGATGGCGGCGCCCATGCTGAACACATGGCTGCAGCGTCGCTGCATGATGATGTCATCACTGGTACTGGGATCTCGTCATAAAAGGGCGCCCAAAACACTGTGACGGCGCCCAAGAATAGGATTTGCTGCCATTGATCGTGAGGCTCCTGTTTGTGTTTCCTGATTCCTGCTCCCAGCCTGATTCCAGCCTGTTTCCAGCTCCCAGCCTGATTCCTGCTCCCAGTCTGTTTCTAGCTCCCAGCCTGTTCCTGCTCCTGCCTTGGTTCTGACCCTCTGCCTGAACTCTTGATATTTGATTCTGATCTGCCTGCTCTCGTTAACTCCTGCCTGTGTCCACTACTACTGATTCTGCTTAACCCTTCGGATACCGCAACCTTGCTCCCTCAAAAGGGCTTCCTCCTTGATCCTATATATATATTTCAATCAAGTTTCCTGAGGTGGTGAAGGACTCAAAGCTAGCTTCTGTGGAGTGGCTGGGTGTTGAATTTGGTCCACCGAAGACCAAGCTTTCCATGATGGTCTTTCCATGATGGAGAAGTGCGATTTGGCAAAATAGAGTTTGAGAGAAAGACAAAGTGCCTTTAGGAATATATTGCCATTTTGAGGGTTTTGCAGAGTGTAAGTTTGGCTGCACTATTTACCACCAGTTTAAATGGAAACCCCCATCTGTAGGTTATGCCATGTTCTCTGAGTTTTTGATGGGTCTCATCCCATCCCTTCTTTTGCTCAGAGTAATTGGAGATATATAAGTAAAAATTAGAATTTTATGATTGCAGAAGTCCAATGTGCTGGTTGATTGCGTACTTATGTGTGGGATCCTGTCGTAAATGTAAATGTGTGCCCAGAGCATTCCTTCTCTGTGTATTTGTATGTATGAATATGGGAGGAAACCGCCATGTTATATCTCTTTGACAGTACCATATAAGAGTATAACTTTTTCTGTTTCCAGAGCTTTCCTTCTCTTATTATTTGTATTTAATTTTGTAAGCAACATGAATGCCCCAAAAATAAGGCTAGTGCGGGGGCTGTGGCCTGTATTAAAGGAAAACTATACCCCCCAAACAATGTTGGTCTCTATTAAAAGATACTGAGTAAAACAGCTCATGTGTAAAACCCTGCTTCATGTAAATGAACCATTATCATAATAATATACTTTTTTAGTAGTATGTGCCATTGGGTAATCATAAATAGAAAATTGCCATTTTAAAAAAATAAGGACCGCCCCCTGAGATCGTAAGATTCACTGTGCTCACATACAAACCACATGTAAGGTCACATGAGCCAATTAACAGACAGAGTTCTGCCTTTTGCTTCCTCACTTCTCCCTGTTACAGTTAGTGTTGTAGTATTTCTGGTCAGGTGATCTCTGAGGCAGCACAGATAGAGTCACGAAATGGTGGTTCAAGGCAAGAGATGTAAAAGGGCAATATTTATGTAAATATATATTCCAATTTAGTAAGATTCTTTAATATGTCATTCAATTTGATATAAACTATCTGTTGCTTAAGTATTCATTTTGGGGGTATAGTTTTCCTTTAAATGAGAACTATAGAGAAGATTTTAAGAGTAAGAGACACACCTCTGTCATTTCATTGACTGATGGTACCCATCATGTATGCATTTATTTGGTTTCTGTGTGAAAAGAATTAATTGGGTTTAGGATTATCTTCAAAGAGTTTTGTAGATAATGATTTTCCTCCCGTTTGTGTGAAATGCCTTGGATAAATACATTTTTCTCACTGAAATATGATTTGAATCTGGGATTATCAATATTCATTTGCAAGGTGAATAAAAATGACAGTATGACCAATATGACGTCATAAAGCTGAGACCATTACCATTAAAAGGTAAAACTATAAAAATGTCACATAGCCAAAAACTTTAATGCTCACTTAAAGCTGAAAAATGCTCTTGTATTTGTCAAACAGGTGTATTAAGGACTCAAAGCAGAGCTGTGGTGCCACCAGATGGCATTCTTGAGCTGCTTTATGGGAAGAATCAAGTTTAACATTTGCATTAGCATCATTCTATTTGTTAAATAATTCACTGGAGATAATTATGGCTTTGTTCTTCATACTTGCTTCAGTCATGGGTTTAGCTTAATCTATCCATTCTGTCCAATACTCAAAATTGTCCCACGTCAACATTATTCGGACGCCCGCTGACTTTAATGCATTTGGACAAAAGAGTCACGCATATAAAATTTGACGCTTCTGCAAAATTTTTTGCAGAAGCGAACAGGACAGGTTCGCTCATCACTATAAATCCATATTAAAGCCAAACCAGTGTCCCCATAATGAATGTATAATTGTCTCACATGAACTATAATATCATTAGTATATTTAGATTCATTACAATTTTATATCCATACTTGTACTTGTATGACGTTGTCACTTAATTGACTTAGTTAGTACTATAGCAAAGGAACATCACTGAACGTCTACAACACCCGGGAAATACTTCAAGGTCCATGTGCATTTTCATAAGGCAAATTGCTTATTAATAATGGGTCTAGTACCCCATTGCAATAAGGACATAAGATTTACAGTCACCTGTGTGAATGAAAACATCAGAGCAAACTTTGTACATTTTATTACATTACCCAAATTGCTATAACAACAAATTGCTGTCAGTACTACATATCAGAAAAGTATATGGGAGGTGAATGTCCTAATATAGTACAGTATTTTCTACCATATTCATCCAACCCTATTGTCTCCATCTTGTCCTACCATCACTATTTTGCCCTGTAGTCTCCATCTTGTCCTACTGTCGCCATCAACTCCTACTTTCACCTTATCGTCCTAAGGTCTCCATCTTGCCTAGAATTCCCTCCTTGTCCTATTCAGTTTATTTTGCCCTACTGACATCATTAGACCTATTCTCACCCTCTTGCCCTATGATCTTCATCTTGCCCTGTGGTTTCTGTTTTGTCTCACCATCACCTTCTGCATGACTCTGGAAACTAAGCAGGCAGCTGTAAAGGAAGCAGACCTTTCTATTGCTGGGATTTAAAAAAGGTATAGGGGTATCAGTAGACTACTGACGAATAGCAGTTTCAATATATGAAATTACTTTCCCTAAGTAATGATGGGTGAATCTGCCGAAAAATTCAACAAACGCATTGAAGTCAACGGGCAGCAAAATAATTTTGACAAACGACAATTTTGACGTAAGCGACAATTTTATATACATAACTAACTATTTTGTCCAAATGCATTAAGTCAATGGGCGTTCAAATATTTTTGGCACTCGGATAATGTTTTTTTGACACGCCAAATTTTTAACCAGGCAAATTTTCGCAAAACAATTTTGTGAATTTATTTGCGGGCAGCGATACCCAGAGATTCGCCGCAAATCCATGCCTGGTGAATTTATTCAAATCTGTGCCATTTCGCTTTGCTGAAAAATTCTCAAATTAACCGAAAAATTTGCAAATAGCAAAAAATTCATGAAACGCATTGAAATTATTTTGACGCTCAATTTTTGATGCAAGCGACTATTTTGTCCAAATGCATTAAGGTCAATGGGTGTCCGGATAATTTTGATGTGCAACAATTTTATGTGCATGATTATTCTGACGTGCAACATTTTTTCTTGTATTTGTTTTCTGGAGGCGAAACGCGGAAATTCGCTGCGAAATAGTGCCTGCCGAATTTATTCGCTCATCACTACCCTGAATGATTTTGCCGTGGGGCTAAGTTACCTCTAGTTTCTCTACTGGCTTTACTTCACCTTCACCCTCTTTTAGCCTCCAATCTAACCCAATAGAGGAATATAAAAGAGTTGTTCAAACCACTTTTCCTCCTATAATTGGGGGCAATCAAAGAAACATTTTCCATACGTCATTCTAAATCCAAAAACACTGGCATTTTTCCAGATTTCCACATGTCAAACAGAACTCACTGCCAAGGAATAAAGATATTATAAACCAGTAGCTGCTTTTGTGTATACTTTTATTGCGCCAAATAACAGTTCTAAAATATCCATAAACATGGGAAAGAATTACATCACACTCAATTTGATGGCTGTTATACCAAGTCAGGCACAGCTTAACGATCTACAGTATATACTGTATATAGATATATATATGTTTTGTAGGCAAACTCAGAGGTTGGAGGCAGAGAATTGAAGAGACGTGGGAGGAAACAAAACAGACGGCATTCATGGAACATGGTGGTGGCGGTTCTGTACTGTATAAAGAGGAATGTTGTGCCAGAATATAAAAAACAGGAAAAAATAGATAAAATAGATGTTTCTCACTGAAAATAAAACATTGGTTGTTTTCAACCTGTAGAGGCAAATTTTAGTGGTTAACTCACAAACTCTAAAACTACAATTGTCACTGAATTTATTAAAGATCGGAAAATAAAAAGTATGAATTAAAAAAAGTGCTGAACGATGCAGTAAAAAATATGAATACCTTAAAAAAAAAATTCACGTTTTTGGACAATTCTTAACGGGGAAAAAAAATCTGACAACCAAATTGTCAGAATTGATTTAAAGGGGTCCAATCAGTTCCACTCAGCTCCCACTGAATTCCATAGTACCACAACAACTTTTACTTAGAGGTTTTCATCGTTTTTACATTAAGGGGTAGATTTACTACGGGTCAGATTTCGAAGTTAAAAAAACTTCGAAATTCGACCCTCGAATTGAAATTCTTCGACTTTGAATATCAAAGCCGAAGGATTTTTCACATAATTTAGCGTTCGAACAATCAAAGGAAAATCATTCAATCGACTGATTAAATCCTTTAATCGAAGATTCGAACGATTTTAGCGTACGATCGAAGGATTTTCATTCAATGTACAAAGACTTAGAAAATGGTTGTAGAAGGTCCCCATAGGCTAACATAGCACTTCGGCAGGTTTAATCTGGCGAAGTATTGAAGTCGAAGATTTTTTAAAGAGACAGTATTATCGAATGGTCAAATATTTGAGCGATTTTTACTTCGAATCAAAGTCGTGGTATCCTATTTGATGGTTGAAGTATTCAAAAAATTACTTTGAATTTCTAACTTTTTTAACTTCGAAAATTCACTCGAACCTTAGTAAATCTGCCCCTTGGTTGATAAATGTACAGTATATGATATTAAGAAAGAACAAGCAGAAGTCACTGTTCTTCTTTCCAATAGGAATTTCAATGGGCATCAGACAGCAGCTGCATTAGTAACAGTGCACAGATGCTGTAAGAGGGGAAAGCTTGACAAAATACGAATAATATACAATAAAGGAGATGCCAACGTGTTCTGTAAACAGTGCATTTAAAGCTGGCTGGAAGACTTACAGTTTGTGATGAATGGGACGCAGGATCCCTTGCGGAATGCGTGTCTGTGTCTGATTTGTGAAACTCAAATCAAAGGGAACATCAACAATTTAGATTTCACATGTTGATCAAAATACCTCTGGGTCTGCGGTGTGAATATCATAGCGTTTTGCACTGAGAAGAGACAATAAATCACTTTCCCTTAAATAAAAAGCTGTGTTTTAGCATTGGCCAGATGCTTGTGAGGAACGTTGCCATAATTGCATGGCAGGTGATGATGCCTTTGGGGCAAGACCGCCATCAAAGGGGCACAGGGGGTACTCCTGTACCAGGCCTGGGCTTAAATGGGGGCATGGCTGTACTACACTTTTCTTTACAGCATAACACCGTGCCACCTCTTCATGAACCGCCAAAGTCCAGAAGAGTCGAAAAGCCAAAGTCCCGAACAGCCGAAGTCCCGAAGCCACAGAAAGAACCGAAGCCACGAAACAAGCCGAAGTTGAAGTCCCAAAGCCGTGAAAAGACCCAAAGTCACGAAAAGACTCGAACTTGATGTCCAGAAGCCACGAAAAGGCCCGAAGTCATGAAAGTTGGATTTCTTAAGCCACTAGTTCGGTTCTACTGAACACCAATGTGTGTTTTTTTTATTTTATTTTATTTTTTTGGTGCCAATGGGTTTTTTAAACTTATAGGGGGGGCCTAGTCGCTTATTTTTTTTATAAACTTCTAGGGGGGCTCTGACCATCAATGGCTTTTTATAACGTGTGTGGGGGGGTTACAGTTTTTAGCGCTGATGTCTATGTGCAGTGGGTGGAATCTGGGGTGGGGCTTGGGGCCCTGAAAATGTTGTTTATACGGGGCCCTGTGATTTCTAATGGTGGCCCTGCTATTTAATTGGAAAGGGTGAGTGATGCCTGGAAGCTTATAAATAGACAATAACATATAAAGTGTCATAGTGATGGCTCAGAGGAAGAACAACTTGTGTCTGTTAACAGAAAGAAAGTCGGGTTATTGTCATATTTGTAACTTGCTTTGAGTTAGGCTAATCCCCTAGCTATGTTCCGGGAACAACTTCCAGAGTTCAAGTTGAAACTAGATAAAGCCAAACGCAACAACAAGGAAACTCAAATGGCCAAATTTTGTCCCACTCAATGCTTCCATTAGGACTTTGATCAGACACTAGCAGACATCTCTGAAACCAACAAAATACAGTCTATTGTGATGTAAGAGCTTGGATCAGAGGTTTCCAAACCATGGAACTCACCACTTGGGGTGTCCAAAACAATTTCTGCAGGGCAGTCTAAAGACCAGTTATTGTTTTTGACAATACCTAGTAGTTTTCTTGAATATTTTTGGAACTGATGGTGATACAGTAGTTGAACCCATAGTTCTTTACTGGGTTCACTTTACTCTTTTTAGTAATAAACTGGGGGGGGGAGTTCAATGTGGGATGTACCATCTAAATAAAAAAAAAAATGCAAGTTTTGCATCTGAGGTTTAACAATATGCACATTATCTATTCCCTTAATGGGACCAATTTATGCAAATATGTGATGGAGAAAGACCTGGGTGTATTTATAGATAATGAATTTACATGTAGCAAACAATGCCAGTGAACTGAAGGAACAGCCAGCACGGTATTGTCCTGTATTAAAAGGAATTTAGGTTCATAGGAGCAAAGTGGAGTTCTTGGTACATCTTTGGTTCCTCACCTTGTATGTACCACTTACCTTCTCTCTGTCTGGGCAGGGTACATCTGGGGGACACGAGTAGTCACTTTATCAAATAGTAAACTCCGTAAAATCACATAGAAATGAATAGAAAGTGTATGAGTTCTTCTATGGTGAGCTCTCAGTAAATCTGCCCCTAACATTACCCTAACATTAGTGCTTCTGTGCTGTAGGTTAGGAATCAGTTCACAGAAAAGGTGTTCTCTTGCGGCATACCTGAAATACAGTTCTATATATTCCAATTGAATTCCCCTTAAAACATGTTATTAAGCAATGGAGAATTTAAACTTTTCACCTTGGGTAGGATTCCTTCCAGAGCCGACTGAGCTTTTACGCTATATAAATTTATTTTAAAGAGCCTCTTAAGTCTGGGTTGTCTGATGTAAAACATGGGAAATCTTTTAAAGAAGAACATCTTGAACTCCACTCCTGAAAATAGATACTGTATATATATATATATATATATATATATATATATATATATATATATATATATATATATATATATATATATATATATACAAAAAGCAAAAAAAGAGCTGTTCGCACACCAATAGATAGCAATATACCAGGTGCTGCCACAGTGTCGAATATTTAACAGTCCATGGATAGTTAGCAGCGCACACTGGAATTTATTAATAATAATAATTAATTTATTTATTAAATATTAAAAGAGCATAATACATGCATGATGCATGTATTATGCTCTTTTAATATTTAATAAATAAATTATTTTTTTTTTAAAAATTCCAGTGTGCGCTGCTAACTATCCATGGACTGTTATATATATATATATATATATATATATATATATATATATATATATATATAATTTTTTTTTTTTCCTGTTGTGTCATGTATCATTGCAGGTTGCCTCCTAACTAATATTTTATCATGCAGAGCTGCCATATGCAATTGAACCCACACTGGATGGAGACAGGCAGGAGATGTCAGGGGCCCAGTGAATTTTAGCTCCAGGGGTAGGCCAAGACATCAATCCATTTTCTTCTATGGCAATATCTGGCTCCAGACCCCAATATGGCTCTTGTTTGTGGCCAGTGACAGAGACTATTGTACCTGTGTAAGGCGAGGGGTTGGCTGAATGTAGCTTGTTGCAAAGGGCCACAGCTATATTTTACTCTGTATAGGGCTACTGTTGATGTAATGCTAAATTGCTTTCAGGTCTCTTAGGTCCTCTTGCCATTTAAAAGTGCACAATAGTCAGACTGCAGATTTGCACATTTTGGCATCTCTTCTTAACCAAACTGATTAGGCCTGTAACAAAAGGCTCATTAGTACATAGGGAGAGCACAGCACTGTGATGTGTTACCAACTGGAAAAAGATTGGCACAGGCCAATAAATTGCCATCTTCTTTGTGTTGTTAAATATTTACATAGTTTGGCAGTGATATCAGCCAGCCTGCTGCCCCATAGCGTAGCCCTTTCCTGTATACACAAAGCTCGCCAGGCATGGAATAGACCCAAATGCCTGATATAATACAGGTTTGCAAAGGTCGTCAGCTACTGGGAAAAGCAGGGGGGCAATTAATGGGAGGGAGGTTTATGTCACAATGGCTTTGATTATAAATAAGGCTTTATTAATGGTATGCTGGCATGTCTCCGACCCAAAAAATAAAAAGCGAATTCAGGAGCACTGGATACACCTAGAGGCCCATTTATCAAAGTCCGAATTTATCTCATTATTTTCTGAAAACTACTCCGACCAAATCTGCATGGGTTTTTCCCCCATATTTATCAATACATTTTCCTGAAAAGTTCCTGTGCGGGAAAAAACGCGAAAAATTCAGATTGTACCAATTTTTTTGGACTTTCAAAAACTCTGACTTTTTTCGAATTTTTGCCCCAAAAACCACAAAGTCTTTGGATTATTGCACGAAACCCAGAGCAGATCAAGATATCTTCGGGATTTCTCCCATTGATTTATTTGCAACCTCAGCAGCTCTGAAATGCCGGATTTTCTAATTCCGACTTTTTCCATCCGTGAGGTTTTTTTCACAAAAAAACGGGATTTATACAATACAGAGTTTGGCATCAGGAAAGCGATGTAGTGCTAGTACCACAGTAGTCAAGTTTCCCCTAATTTGCAGGTTAGTGGTACAATATGCAGTTTGCAGTAACACTCAGGTTGGCACTACAGTATGCAGGTGTTACCATAGTATGATAGTTTGCACTTAATATAAAGGTTGATATCATCTTCATAGCCAGAGGCACGGATAATAGGTACAGCGTTACTATATGGCACATGGATGATTATCACATGGTGAGATCAGTGGGCATATACCTGTTCCTCAAAAAAAAAAAAACAGCAATTGCTAAAAAAGCAATACATAATTTATGATCAAAACAATTGCATTATTACATGGTGCAATTAGCATTCATTTGAGTGTGACACTGAGCAATAAAGCAGTTTTTATTGCAAAACCTCACATTAAGACAAAAATACATGGTAATTTCAATGTAAGTGCAAATATGGAGAAGGCCCCAAAAATAAGCGTGTGTCTAGGTTAGTGTGGCGTTACACATACAGTATACTGTTCCAACCATATGGAAGTGTAAAGAAAAGGAGAGCCCTGTGTGAACAATAAGCTTTACCGACATAGTGTATTATCTAATGAAAACAATATGGCACCTCCCACAAATAAATACAAATATAGAGAAGGAATGTTCTGGGCTTACAATGAGTTATACCTTCATACTGCACTGTCTAAGGGAAACAATATGGCACCTCCTTCCCATATGTATAAATACAAATATGCAGAGAAGGAATATTCTGGACACACAATAAGTGATATCCTCATAGTGGGAAACAATATTGCACCTTCTGCCCATATGTATAAATACAAATATGCAGAGAAGGAATGTTCTGGGCACACAGTAAGCTGTACAAGTTGTAATCATTGAATTTTGGAATTGAGCAACAAATTTTTAGGGACACCTGAGGAAACAGATTTACTACGGATAATTGCTCTGGTGTTCTGAGTCATGCAAGAGGTGAAGATAAATATACATTGAATTTCATATCTGACTTGAAATAATAAACTCCAGCCAAAAC
Organism: Xenopus petersii; assembly: GCA_038501925.1. NCBI lineage: Eukaryota > Metazoa > Chordata > Amphibia > Anura > Pipidae > Xenopus > Xenopus petersii. Next base: position 78,832,374 of record CM076689.1, read on the forward strand.
ATATCTCAGGATAAAATACACATATTCCCACTTTTATTAAAAAGCAAAGCTAGGTTAGCTCACTTTTAAGGGTTCATTACAGGACACTTTTATAAATTATGGATGGGTTGCTGTTTATAAATCCTACAGTTTAAACTGGAACCAATGGCAGCTGCTCTGCTGAAGACAACCCTGCCAAATTTTAGGGTTTGAGTCACAGGTAGCAACAAAGGAGACAAGAAATGTAACTGAGTTTAATGCTAAGAGAGAAATCTAATGTCCCCTAGGCTAAGGTTCTACATAGTTTTCATTAACTTAATGTAAGGAAATTAGGCCTGGAGTTTCAAGTGATTATTTTGGCCGTAACAAGCATGAGTACTAAGGGTGGAATTGATACCACAGACGACTATAGTTATGCCTGAGGAAAGTCCATTAATACATTTATATAATAATCGGTTAGCATTGGGTTAGACTTAAACAGCATTGGGCTTGTTGTGAGATATCAATAGTTAGGAAGAGACAAGGTGCTACAGAATAGAATGTAAATGACTCACAAAATAGTGAAAGTGGTCCAAGTGCACAAGCCCCAGACCCCCAGCTTTAAGGAGCGGCACGGCAAAGGATATGTAGAAAAAGCAGGGCCGACCGGCACTCAAACGGATCCACAGGACCAGAGAAATTCAATTAAAAAATATTATTTTATTTATACAAAGTTAAAAATCTATGTCTCCATCTACCCTGCTTTTTCTACATTTGCCTTGTTGTGACATAGAAATGCTGGCCATTAATAAACAGTTAAGGTGGCCATACACAGGCCGATAAAAGCTGCCAACAGACCGAGTCGGTAGCTTATCGGGCCGTGCTTAGGGCCCTCTGACGGGCGTCCCCAGTCGAAAGTCAGCCAAATGTTGATTGTGCAGGGTTAATTATCCCATTGGATTGCAGGCGCATCTGTTCGTAGATGCGGTCCCGTGATCCGACTGCCCGTATTGGCAGCATTATGATCCGATCGTTGGGCCCAAGGGCGTGTCGCCCACTTCAATGTGAGCATATCGGGGAAACATCCGCTCATTTGGTAATATCGCCAAACAAGCGTATCTCTCCATGCAGTGCCGTAACTAGAGGGGGGCAGGCCCTGGTGCGTGACGCGCAGCCGGGCCCCATCCCCCCGGGCCCCACCACCCCTCCGTACACGACGGCTTTCACTGGTGAGCGGGCTGCCCGGGGGGCCCTGAGGTGTGCGGGCCCTGGTCAGCTCGCACCCCCGGTAGTTCCGCCACTGTCTCCATGTACGGGCAGCTTTAGTTCATGTGGTTTTATAATGAAAGTGGAATAATGAGGGCCTTATTGTAGCAGATAAATGTTCATCATACAATCTTCAAAGGTAGAATGTTACTGTACCAGGTTAATGGGACACACTGTTTGCTAAACACTTGAGTGTAAATAATACCACTCTTTATTATAAACAAGAGGTCTCTCCATTTCAGGCCAGGGTGCCACTCATTATCGGACTTGGCCAAAGAAGAAATATTTTCCATTTCTGGAGAAACTGGCACTCATTATCTTCCCCCAAGATCTGTCAAGTACCAGATTAATCAAACAACAGTAAATGCCATAATGTTCTGCTAAGGCTTGGATTAGAATGATCACAGAAGGCAACACTGTCAACGAGCTACTCCACCACTGCCAGTGTTTACCAGTGCCTTCTTGGGTTCCTAGAAACAGTGGTAGAAATCAAACCCATTTCAGGGAACCAGTGGGTGTAGCAAAGGAATAACCTAGAGTAGTGATTCCCAACCAGTTTCACGTGGGCAACATGTTGTTTACAAACCCCTTGGCTGTTGCTCCCAGTGGCCCCAAAGCAGGTGCTTGTTTTTGAATTACTGGTTAGGAGGCAAGTTTGGTCTGCCAGTCCACATAGGGACTACCAAATAGTAAGTCATAGAACTTACTGTATTTGGCACCACCCACCACCCAGGAACAATCTTCATGCTTATGTTGCTCCCCAACACTTTTTACATCTGAAAGTGTCTCACGGTTAAAAAAAAGTTAGGGACCCCTTACCTAGAGGTAAACCTGAGTCCAGGCAAAAGTTCATGGCAAATGACAAGCATCAATTAGAGCCAGAGAGAAGGGGTTGGTGGCTACTATGTCTGGTCACTTGACTTCCTTTCCTATGCTCTTTTGCAGTGAGTATACTTACTTGAAGTAAGGAATCAGCTTAATGTTACCATGCTCCATCACCAGCACAAAGCAAGACCAGATGTTAAGGGGACAGTCATGGCAGCCACAGCTCTACATTTTCAGCATCAGGAGAACAAGTCCATTCTAGTTGTGGTTGAGAAGATGGACTGGGGGACCGGCCCAGGGGACTCACGGCTAAGGTTTGCCTTTGGATCTCCTTTAACCTAAATATCAACAATGATTTCGGATTAGACACAAACAGGTCAATTACTTGGAGTATAAATACACAGAAATAACTGACTGCAATGCATCATTTTAATTTGAATTTCCATTTAATACGCTTCGCTTCTTTTTATTGCCTTCTACAGATGGGCCAGCACTAATTGACTACATATGGCTGCAGGACAGACAGAATGATCTGTTCTACAAGAGACCTGCCCAGTGTAATATATACAAGAGCTGCCAGAGACACATCTCACAAAGTTCGAAAACTCTAAAATGTAAAGCTTTTTCAGTATTTTTCAGATGGCCAGCAGTTAGTTCCCCACCTTGTTGCTCTGGAGTCTTGGGTTTGATTTTGACCAAGGGACTGTGCTGGGGTCTCCTCCTGTTTCCTGACCCCCTGTATTGCTGACGTTTAGTCTCCATTCCCAGCCCTTGCTGCTACTGACAGTCCCTTACAATGTACTGCTAAGAGGAATGTATATATTTAAACTTTAATAAAATCAAATCCAGTAAGGCCCAAAAGCCTGAGGGTTTGTTTGTTATATATGATGTCTGCTTTCAGCGCTCAAAGGTAACAGATGTCTGCATGAAGTGGGTAAGCAATAAAGAAGAATGGCAAATTTTGCAAATATTATATTATATATTATATATATATATATATATATATATATATATATATATATACATTATATATTATATCCCATAAAACCGTTTTCTAATACTGGTTCCCATTGTGTTATCGTTAAAGCCTTTTATCATCATGGCAATTGTTCAAAGTATCTTTCAGATGTAAATGGCAAGAGTTCGTGAAATTGGGGCTTGCCTGTGACTTCTCTTGCAGAGTATCCACTAGTTTGTTTTAGTGTGGTGCTAAAATCCAATCCTTTGTCTTTCCCATTGTACGCTCCTTGACCATTTTTCTCTGCCTTATGGAACACTCCATGCCTTATGGTACAATCCACCCTTCTTCTTTCAGTCTGGTTAGGCCACCTATGTACCTTAATCTGAGCCTGTGAATACAGTTCATGTACCACTGGACTTTACTGCGTCTTTCATGAGTATAACCATGTTTTTAGCAATGGAAGAAAATCCCTCCCTTTATTGACAAAATCCCCACTCTAAACAGGAAAATATTAGGGCTAATTTACAAACCCAGCTTCAACTAATGATGCATAAATATCATTGTAGGTTTTGATGCCATTTGTTAAACGTACTTGCGCCTAATGAATCACATGCAAATGTACCTTTTGATGCAGCAAAACACGGGAGCAACCGATGAAGTGTGGGATTCAATACTGTATTGCTGGTAAAAAAAACATGGTGAATTGTATCCCCGATTGCACACTGCAGTTGGGTTTGTACATGAGCACTATTGACTCTTCCAGACTTTTCTTTAATATCATACCCCCTCTGTCAGTTTGAGCATACCTGCCACACTCAACCTTGTTGCCAACTTCATGCTATTGCTTCTCCCAGCCTTGTGGTATATCTCATGCACATTCTCCCTGCCTTATGGTATACCCCAGGCTTCTTTTCTCCAACTTATGGCATAGCCCATGTCCAATCATCTTACCCTTATGGTACATTCCATGTCCCTTCCAAATTTCCAGTGATGCAGTCCATAACCAGCCTGAAAGTACATGACCTCGTATCACTGAGTGTGTTGCCTTTTATTTGGAGACTTTGAAACAAAGAAGAATAGTTTTGTAAACTAAGATTTCAAACTACTGCCAATCACTGCCAGTCATGTGAGGGGGCCCCAGATTAAAGTTAGATATTCTGCCCTGCTGTTTATGGTCTATAGTGATGCATGGTCAGCCCAAAATCTGTGGGCCCCCTTTTGCCCACATAAGTGGGTTGCAGGCAGGCGGTGGGCCATATTCACCACCTGACCAGCTCCTCTCTGCCCTGTCCCACCCGACTACTGCTATTGCACTGCCCCCTCCGGCACTGCAGAGATGGGGTGGGTGAAGCGCAGGTACACAAATTGTCACAGCAGGCAGGGTAGATATTGTGTATGGTTAGGGCAAGTTAAGGATGACACAGGTTGAAAAACCTTTGATCTGCATATCACTAATGTGCCCCATGGCCTGTAACTGCTACTTTGGCCTTCATAAGGTCACTTAGTGCATGGAGGAAGGTGTGGATGTTTAGTAAGTTGTCTGCTTATTGCAAGGGACTGATAGCTGCATTGTCAACTTTTTGCCCCTTGGGCTCAGGCAACTGAGATTAAGCCCCCTGTCAAGGGCTCTGTGCAGGTTTAATCTAGTTCAGTTCTGTCCAACTTCTGTGGAACTGAGGGCTGGAATCTTTCTGGCCTATATGGCGGAGGGTCGATAATGGAAACCCGTATTGATTACTCCCCATTCAATACCATTACATTTACCATAAATATACCCTTAAATCCACATGCCTCCTCTTACCCTGCGGATAACACAGCAACCCCCAAGCACACGATTACACGTCCAATTACCAATTGCTAATAAACCCCCAGAACAAACCCTACTCAGCTCACATGCCACAGGGTACAGAGTAGGACAGGCAGAGTATGGCACACACAGGGAGCATAGGGCAGACAGTGTATGACTTTCACAAGGAGCATAGGACAGGCAGAGTATAGCATACCCAGGGGGCATAGAGCAAGCAAAGTATGACGCACACAGGGAGCATAGGACAGGCAGAGCATGGCACACACACACAGAGGACATGGGGAAGGTAGAATAGTGCAGGAGACAGGGAAACCTATCAGGACTCTAAGATGAACAGTTCATACTGTGCTACATACAGTGACATAATGCTTGTGCCCCTCCAGCACTTTATCTAAAATGTGAACAGGTGAACAATGTGGGCATTTTCAGTCTGGGCCTGAGGAGTGAACAGTACAGGGCTTTAGGGGTGTACACAACAGAGGTGTTACAGGTATGAACAATACAGGAGCTTGCTGTCTGTGTTTGACGTTTACACAATGCAGGGACCAGTTAATCTCAGTACTGATACCTTAAATCTTAAGATGGCCATAGACGCAAAGATTTTACCTCAATATCGGACGAACGATCGTACGTCCTCATCTCCCCACCTGCCACTAACCATTCAGACCAAATAAAGCAGTAAAAGAACAGATTAGGCGATGTTCTCACCCTACAGCAATCGTACGAAAGTTTATGTCTGACCAAGCTGGTGACAGTCTCCCAAAAAAAAAAAATCATCCAATCAGCAATACATGCAGAGATATGATCGGCAGCTGACATAAATTTTCTAACCTGTCCAATCGACTGAACGACCGATCGGCATGGCAAGATAAATGTCGGGACACTCCACACACGATCCGAAAAACGTACGAATCTGTGCGTCTATAGCCAGCTTTATACAAGTTAAGGAATTACAGCAGGCAGACGTTCATGTGGGAGCCACAGAAGGGGGGGTCGCTGGCGGATGCTGCCCGCAGGCTGCCAGTTGGACAGCCCTGATCTAGTTGATGGAGACTGGAAATACTGAAGTATTAATAGACTGAACTGTAGCAGATGGGTGTTGATTATTCGGGTGTGTTGCTTGAAAATTCATTTGTGGTGTTGCCAACCTGCTCGCCTTGTGCACCCTTAAACATGGCATGCCCTGTAGATTCAATATAATGTTAAGTAATCCATAACATGTGTTCTGGCATTTAATTATAGCTTGGATACAAAATAAATCTAATTAATGTTCTAGACAGAATGTGTCCCTGCCGTCATACAAACTGAGAATGGAGGCAGAACACACTTCTTGGTTCAAATGCAGATCTAATGAAAGGTCACTAGGGGGCATGAGCGATCTCTTTGCAAGCTCTCTAATAAATACTGGAAACTCTTTAAGAGACTTGTCTTTTCATTGTCAAAGCTGCACGCGCCGTTAAGAACAAGTATTCAGGGAAAATAAATAAGGACAGACAGTGACATTACACAGGACAAGGAAAAGGTGCAATCTTTCCAAGAAGACTTCATTTTTAAGAAAAACAATAAAAATCACAGCTATTGCGAGGCATTCTTCTTCTTCTTCTGCTCTTCTACATCAAGTTCTGTGTATTTAACCTCGAGTGCAAGATCGTTAGCCCCTGGCAAGTGTATAAAGGAATTTACTATACAAGGCAGACATCTGATATGTTTCAACATTTGGGTGCACCATATATTTGTTCATATAACACATGCATCACATATACAGTATATACCAGTATGACAGGGATACAGAAAGCTATAAAATTGCTGATATTGTTGGACTACAATCTTCAGCTCGCACTTTCCAACAGCCAAAGTTTTTTGATGCACTTTTGGTTTTTTGTTACTTAATATAACTAGTTTTTATAATATGGCATATTTTAAATGTGCTTTGGAATTTTTGCCTTAGTTTTTCTAAGTTTATTATTTCAGTCACTCTGTTCAGTCCTCAGAATACTGCAGTAATTGGTTTACCGTTGGACCACTGTGACAGAATGCTTTTTTATAAAGATAGCTAGAATCTCAGCCATAAAGCAGGGCAGGACTGCTGCTTACAATGGGTATCAGGTAGAATCTGTGCCTCTGTGACAGAATGCTCTGTTATATAAATAGAGAAAATCTCAGCCATAAAGCAGGACAGGACTGCTGCTTACAATGGGTATCAGGTAGAATCTGTGCCTCTGTGACAGAATGCTCTGTTATATAAATAGAGAAAATCTCAGCCATAAAGCAGGACAGGACTGCTGCTTACAATGGGTATCAGGTAGAATCTGTGCCTCTGTGACAGAATGCTCTGTTATATAAATAGAGAAAATCTCAGCCATAAAGCAGGACAGGACTGCTGCTTACAATGGGTATCAGATAGGATCTGTGCCACTGTGACAGAATGCTCTGTTATAAAGATAGCTAGAATCTCAGCCATAAAGCAGGGCAGGATAGATGAAAGCTATAAAACACTATAAACAATATGCACCTTCTTTCAATCATTTTAGATGAATCTCAATAAAATATTGCACCAAGAATGCAGTGACTTTTGATAATTAATTTTTCCCGCATTGTGTAATCCCATATCTGGCATTGTGTATAGACAGTGTCTTGCAGGCAGTTACTCATTAACATGAGTGGGTTCCTCACGCAGCATGGTGGGCCTTACATTATAAATAAACCTGTGACTCATTCCTTAGCTGTAGCGCAGACACAAGTGATACTTACACATCATTTCACACTAAACCAAAGCTGAGTTATATCCTTGTCATAACTGTCCTCTAATATGTTCACTATTCAGGAACATTCCAGGACGTTTGTACCATTGTAGAGTGTCATGGGGTTTGCCCAAATCGTCAGACTGCAAAAGGCATCACTGCTGAGACTCCAATTTCTTTCTTGACTCATTTGGAGACAATGAGATACGGGCAGAAATAAAGTAATTGTGTCATGTAGTGTGTCCTAGCCTGTATGAAATTATAATCCAGGACTTGCTATAAGGTCAAATGTCAAATGCCAGTGTGGAAAATGCCAGAACCCTTTCCACAAAGGTACAATGACCCTGTGCAAATCAAAAGGCTTGGCTGCAACATTGTCCCCTCTTTCCCATCTTGATTGGCCCACTCCATAGTGTCAGTGGCTCTACACATGCTCAGTGAGCTTTAAGCTACTGTAGATCCTTATAGGACATGCTCAGTGCTGATCACAAGACTTGCCCTGTGAGGTCATTAATGGGCATCTGAACACATAACACCACAAGAACAAAATTGAATTTGGAAGTTTCATGTCTGAAGGTGCATTGGGGCAAATTCACGAACCGGAGAAGTGGGTAACACTAGCGAAAATTCGCCAGCGTTATGTCATTTCGCCACTTTGCCAATTTAATAAAAGTGTCCCTGGTGAAAATTCACTAGCGAAGTAGATAGACTAGCGAAACTTCGCAGCCTAACGCCAGGCGAAGCTGCACTCTGTTTTTTTCTGAACGTTACCTCTTTCGCCAGAGTTTACTTTGCCAGGTCAGACCAGGCGAAATGCAATAGAGTAGAAAGGAGTTTGTAAAAAAAAGTTGAAAATGTCCCAAAAAACACTGGCGTTTTTTACTTTTTATCAGGTGATAGGCTGAAAAAGATCAAATTTTTTTTTTAGGGTACCCTCCTTCCCCCCCTACTTTTGTTAGCATATGGCACCTAAACTATACTGTGGGCACATGTGTAGGGCATTAGAAAACATTTATTAAGGTTCCCTGGCCTTGTGTATTATAATGTGTTTTCTGCTGCATATACGGCCATTGTACTTTAACTGCACGCCATATGGAAATTTCCGATCGCTAGCATAACTTCGAACCGCTGATCATAACATCGCTAGCGCAACTTTGCAAACGATCGGTAACTTGTGCACAACTTTTGATCTTCGTGAATTTGCGCAGCCCTGGCAAATCTACATCTGCCATAGTATAGCGAAGCTAACGCAACTTCAGAGGTAAATAATATTTGCCCCTTCATGTAGCCCAATTCTCTCTGTAGGATTTAAGATTACATTTAAAGGACTGATTACCCTTTAAAAACCTAATCTGACTCTCTAGACACAGTATAACCGTCATGGGTTTCATTCAGACTCCCCGCTGTGGAAAATCTGACTTTAATACGCTGGGCCTTTGGCAAATACCATTAAATACCACAAGTATGGAATGGCAAGGAAGTTAAAGTTGTACCAATACAATAATAAAACAGATGAGCTGAACCATTTATTAAATACACATTTTATTAATCGAATGTGTTTTCTTGTTGTTTTTTAAAAAAAGCTTTTATTAGTGAAACAGAGAATCCCTTGATACTTTTAATTTTATAATCATGTTTTTTTCAAAGCGCTCAGTAAAAATGACTTCTTACTGAAAGTTACACAGGGACGATGGGATGGGGGATAAGCGGTATTTAGAGTTTTTATTGTTGTGCAAATAAAAGTGCAACAGTGATTCCATACACTTCTTTTTCTGAAAATCTCAATAATAAAGAAAATGATTGGTTGCCTGTAATCAACATCAACAGGGGCAGGTATTTCACAGCCTCACCATAAAGAACAATTTGTATTAATTGCAGTGGAAGTTCTGTTTCTCTTACCAGTTAAATTGCACATATCTGCAGCTCATTATTATTCTTCCAAAGGACTGGGGCCTCTAACTGAATCACACTCTCAAGGGACCTGTAAATAGATAAAATGATGTTTTCATAACTCAAGTTAATGCCCTTTTCTATTCAATACATTACTTTATTTGTTTTAGTAGCCAATCAATGACACTGCAAATAGATAAGGGAATTTTAAGCTGCACAGTCCTGAAATAGAATATTTAAGGATGTTTTATAAAAATATATTCGTCGGATGAGTAATAAGAAGTATCTCACCCTGTAACAAGAATGACCTGGGTGTAAAAACCCCAGGTATAACACTTAAATGTGGAGTACAACGTAAAGCCACTATTGGAAAAGGGAATGGCACTCACCCGACGTCTCAAGTGGTCCGGGTGTATCGCCCCGAACCCGTAGCCAAGGGTGTGTGTACTTAGAAGTATGAAGAAAGTCGGCAAGCACTCCGGAAGCCTCTTGTAGTAGGTAAAATTCAACTTTATTTCAAATACATTAAAACCATAGCATCCTGACGCATTTCGTATCTAAACGATACGTAATCATAGGCATCATGATTACGTATCGTTTAGATACGAAAAGTGTCAGGATGCTATGGTTTTAATGTATTTGAAATAAAGTTGAATTTTACCTACTACAAGAGGCTTCCGGAGTGCTCGCCGACTTTCTTCATACTCAATGACACTGCCTAGCGTTACATGGTGTGTTGTCCACATAAAAACCCAACACACTTCCATTTAGTGTATTACTAAAATTCATGTTATATTTAAGTGCATAATATTAAACCAAATTTCCAGTTAGCTGGCCTGCTCTCCAATTTAATCAAATCACTCTGCAAAGTGGCAGCACCCTGCATGGAACTTATAGTTCTGCACAATTTAGTATCATATGCAAAACTAGAAACACTACTTTATTAATGACCTCTAATCATGTTAATAAACAAGTTAAAAACAAGGGCCAAGTACAGACTCATTGGGTACTCCACTAACAACTCTAGTCTAATTGAGAAATGTGTTATTTATCACCATTCTCTGAAAGCTATCCTTTAGCCAGTTGTATAATTAAGTGCAAATATTATGTTCCAGGTCAAAATTCCTTAATTTAACTAGTAAACTTTTGTGTGGTATAGTGTCAATAGCAAAAGCTATGTAGATCATATGCACTGCCATCCCAGGGTCTAGGTTCCTGCTCACCTCCTCATAAATAGCAGTTAGATTAGATCTGTTATGCATAAAACCATGTTGGCACAAACCCATAATATTGTAATTTATGATGTATTCAGGCCTGGATTTGTGAGATGGCCTCAAAGTCTGGGCCTAGGGTGGATCAATTTTAGCATGACAACCATCCACCTCTACATTAGTTTCGGAAACTAGTTGCTTGATACAACTGGAGGGCAGATCTAAGCCTGAATTTATTAAAGTATCTTATCCCTTATTCCCCCCTCCAAACACTTTTCTTACTACTAAAAGGCCTATAGTTGTCAGGCTGAGCGTAGGATCCCATTTTGAATAGAGGCATTAACAGCAATTCTCTTATCTCTTTGCACCATGCCAGAAATCAAAAGCATCCAGAAGATTAAGCAGAGCTGTTCCATCAGAGTGTTCTGGTCTATCCCAATGCTAAAGTTACATACACCCCTTCCCTGTAAAGTGCCATAGGTCTACTGCCAGCAATCTTTGGAAGTGATTTAATTACGCACTATAAGCAGTGTGGACAGATCATCTCTGAGCTAATAGGACTGATAGAGATCCTAGGGAAGAGAAAGGTGTCTATCATCATGTGTGGGCACTTATGCTTCCTCTTATTAAGAATCTGATCACTTCTAATCACAAGATGGCAAAACCAAACCCCAGGCGACATACAGGCCCGACAGTCAGGCAGTATGGCCATTCATTGTAAAATTTTACAACCAATTAAAAGACAATTATTTTGCTAGCTTCCAAATTGAGTTTAGATGAATTTGATTGGACATTTCTGAGCAATAGAGCCCAGTACTCCTAAGATTTCTGCATTACTAATTCCGGTCAAACTGCTCTATAATTCATGGCAGATGTATAGCTGGGACGAGGAGGCTTTCACCGCTGTGCATTATTTCCGTCCCTGACGCGTGGCTTGTTTCCAAGTATAACAGAACTGAGCTGCCTCTTTCTTGTATGACGTGCGGCTAAAAACAGATGTCGTGGACACACAATTGTCATAAATTAGGTTCCTGTTAAATGTGTCTACAAATGGAGAGCCACGTGCCAAGGAAAGATATATTGTTGGGAGTTGTCTATGGAAATGGATTTGTATATTCCAATAGGCTCACAAAAGCTGCATATTGTAGATAAGAAGGATTGAATTAAGATGATACCAGAAGGCCCATTTATTAACACAGTTGAATTATGCACCCATTTTAGCACTTTGTGCTTTGCTTTCCTTGCTGTGCTTATATTCGAAAGAAATGACAGATAATGTATTGATAATATTGTTATACTGTCAATTAAATTGCTGCCCTGTGAAATGGGTATTTCTGGGCCTTAGGCCGTGTGAAGCCATAAGACCATAGACCAACAGGACACCTTTGTTCAAACACATATCACTAATACATATTCTCAGCGCCGGATTTCAAATACGGGCGCCCCTAGGCCGCGCGATCTGACCAGGCGGCCACGCGGTCCTAGCGCCCACCTCACCTCCCCTTCACAGCGCGCCGGCGAAAAAACGCCAGCGCAGCTGCTGTAATTGAATGGGGACGCACACGTCCCCATAATGCGGCTGGGCGGCATGCCGCCCCTATTTTTTTGCTGCCCTAGGCCCGGGCCTATGCGGCCTTGCCGCAAATCCGGGCCTGCATATTCTCACTTATATGTATGGTCACAGAAGAACTGCTCAGTTACTTACTTAAAATGTACAGTAGAGGGTATATTGTCCCTTATAAAACATCGGTGATACTCAAAGTTCCCTGTATAACGCAGCCTTGTGCCTTTATATGGTCACAGAACCCCTCAGTGACTTATAATATCCTGATAATTTACAGTAGGGGGATACATTATCCCTTATAATATATGAGTGACACGCAGAGTTCCCTGTATAACTCAGCCTACAGCCTTGTGCCTTTATATGGTCACAGAACCCCTCAGTGACTTATAATATCCTTATATTTTACAGTAGGGGGTACATTATCCCTTATAAAACATGAGTGATACTCAGAGTTCCCTGTATAACTCAGCCTGCAGCCTTGTGCCTTTATATGGTCACAGAACCCTCAGTGACTTATAATATCCTTATAATTTACAGTAGGGGGTACATTATCCTTTATAATACATGATTGATACTCAGAGTTCCCTGTATAACTCATCCTGCTGCCTTGTGCCTTTGTATGGTCACAGAAACCCTCAGTGACTTTTAATATCCTATTAATTTACAGTAGGGGGTACATTATCCCTTATAATGCATTAGTGATACTCAGAGTTCACTGTATAACTCATCCTGCAGCCTTGTGCCTTTGTATGGTCACAGAAACCCTCAGTGACTTCTAATATCCTTATAATTTACAGTAGGGGGGTACATTATCCCTTAAACTAAATGAGTGATACTCAGAGTTGCCTGTATAACTCATCCTGCAGCCTTGTGCCTTTGTATGGTCACAGAAACCCTCAGTGACTTCTAATATCCTTATAATTTACAGTAGGGGGTACATTATCCCTTAAACTAAATGAGTGATACTCAGAGTTGCCTGTATAACTCATCCTGCAGCCTTGTGCCTTTATATGGTCACAGAACCCCTCAGTGACTTTTAATATCCTTATAATTTACAGTAGGGGGTACATTATCCCATATAAAACATGAGTGATACTCAGAGTTCCTGTATAACTCAGCCTGCAATCTTGTGCCTTTATATGGTCACAGAACCCCTAGTAAATTCTAATATCCTTATAATTTACAGAAGTGAAGTATTTATGTGAACTGTTTTTCATATCTAGGTGTGTTTTGCCTTTACTGATTCAGTTGTAAAATGTGGCAGATACATAAGTAAGTACGATTATCATGAAGATTTTGTCACTATTTTTCAGTATAAAGCACTGAAAGGTAATTATTAAATAATCAACCATCTGACGCCTGCCAAGAGTGGTTACAACTCACTCACCACTAATACATCAGCATTTGTTTATTGCAATCTATTTCCAGCGTGCCTATAATCTATAAAGGGTTGTTATGTAAGTCCCTTTGAATTCAGGCGCCGGCGGTGTTTTGTCATGTGGCAAATGCGTATCGCATTATCCTTTGTCCCCCCGGTCCACTCCCATAGTCCTTATTTAGGCTGAAACCTGCATTTAACCTTGCAGATTTTTTGAACACTTCTAAACAGATCATTTTGAAAAATTGCAAGTCAACTTCTTGGTGAACGATGTAATTTATACCATTGAGCGTTCCTGTTTGCAAAAACAGATTGTAGTGCAAAAACATTTTTCAGCAGGAAAGTCTCTGCTCAGAGAAAGATTCTTCAGTAAATTTCAATTTGCTCCTGACACTTTAGGAAAGTAAAAATGTTCTAGATCAAGGGCGGTCTAGAGCAGGCAGTTGGTGCCAGGCCAGGAATTTATGGTATAAATGACATCATTCATAATGTACTTCACATTTTTTTTAAAGGAAACAATATCCCCCCGAACAATGTAGGTCTCTTTAAAAATATATTGCATAAAACAGCTCATATGGTAAGCTTCATGTAAATAAACCATTTTCATAATATATATTTTTAGTAGCATGTGACATTGGTTTATCTTAAATAGAAAATTGCCATTTTAAGAAATAAGTGCCGCCCCCTGGGATCCTACAATTCACGGTGCATACAAACAATCTAAACAAGCCATACACATGAGCCAATTAATGGACAAATTTCTGGCTTTTGCTTCCACACTTCTTCCTGTTAAAGTTAAAGCTGTAGTATTTCTGGTCAGGTGATCTCTGAGGCAGCACACAGACCATCATGAAATGGTGGTTCAAGGCAAGAGTAAAATAAGTAAAAGGACAATATTTAATTTAATATACTATATACAGTTCCAGTGTAGCCCCCCTTGAGTGTGCTTTTGCTGTATATTTGATGCAGTGTTTGACCAGGCTAAACTGCTTGTCTCTGTGCCTGGGACCCCAGTGTGTAGTTCCGTGCAGCCATTCAGAGAGTTGATTCTTGCAGCAAAATAACTTGTTTATTTATAAAGAATAGTTTTAATTAAGTCATCCACATTCACATCAGATGTCAATCAGAGTAACAGAAACAGGATCCTCTCTTTTCAAGTAAAGTAGCACATTCAGAGTAACACGCTCCTGGGGCAAATCCTCCCAGGGAGTAAAGCTTCCTGCCCAGGAATAATCAGCTTAGGGTTTTGGGTCTTAGCACCCTCACTGGTCCTCACTTCACCCACTGAGTCCCTGAGCTAGTGGTGTACACACCAGGGGGTCCTAACTCCACTACTTCTCCTCGTTGGAGCGGAAACTGCTCACTATATACCCTGAGCTTCTGTCACTAAATAACTATCTCACTTTACCACTGGTACTGGACCTGTAGTACCTCACCTAGTGGGCAAACCCTACCTAGAGTAATCCCAGTGGACCCAGGAAGGGAGACATAGTAAAGGACCTCCTAAGTGTCCAAATACTAAGGGGGAACTACCTGAGTAAAATACACCCAAATCTCAGGGTCCCTGCACCAGTTTGGTAAGATTCTTTTATATGTCACTTATATTGATATAAACTATCCGTTGCTTAAGTATTTATTGTGTGGGTAAAGTTCTCCTGTAAAATGAATCAGCAAGATTAAATAAATATGCCATCTTAAAAAAGGATTGTGGGAATCGAACAGGGGTTGGAGTCAAGGATGATTATGCAATATGCATTTGCCACACTACAAAATGTGTCCGGTGCCTGAATTCCAAAGGGACCTTCGCAAATTTTTTACTTACTTTCGAAGTTGCGCACAAGTTGTGAATTTGTGCACAAGTTACCGATCGTTTGCAAAGTTGCGCTAGCGATGTTACGATCAGCGGTTTGAAGTTGCGCTAGCGAAGGCTAATTTGCATATAGCGTGAAGTAGAAGTTTGAATGGACGTGTATACTGCAGCAAATAAATAACACAACACAAGCACAGGAAAACTTAATAAAATTATATAGAGGTGTTCTAATGCCCTACACATGTGCTCACAGTATAGTTTAGGTGCCATATGTTAACAAAAGTAGGGGGGAAGGAGGGTACCCTAAAAAAAAATTTAGATCGTTTTCAGCCTATCACCCTATAAAAAGTAAAAAATGCCAGCGTTTTTTGGGACAGAAACATTTTCAACTTTTTTTTTTACAAACTCCAATCTTCTCTATTGCACTTCAGATGGTCTGACCTGGCGAAGCAAACTCTGGCGAAAGAGGTAACGTTTAGAAAAAAAAAATAGTAAATTTGCGTAGTTTCGCCCCTTTGCCAGAGTGCAACTTCACCTGGCGTTAGGCTGTGAAGTTGCGCTTTTAGTAAATTGGCGAAGTGGCAAAATGACGTAGCGATGGCAAATTTTCACTAGTGTTTCGCCGGTTAGTGAATTTGCCCCTAGAAATAGGACAATTAGGGGCTGATTCATTAATATTTAAGTTTGATTTTTTGCACAGATTACATCTCTTGAAAAACCACAGTAAAAAAACACATTTATGTTTTTTTTTACCATTAATAAAATGTATCAAAAGGATTTGCTACTAGTATCTATTGTATAGCAGTGGAAAATGTATTTTTAATATTCAAGCAAGTTTGTTATTTGAGTTTTCTTTTCAATTATGTTTTTTCACTGCAGAATAAACTCTGAGACAAATCCTGATGAAGAATAAACCAGTCTGAAAGTATGAAAAATGCAGTCGTGGCACAAGTTACAATCACATTGTTTCACGATTATTTCTTTTAATCAAAAATGAAAGCTTTAAAAATGATATAACAATGTATCAGAATAAAAAAAAGGCGTCTGCTGTAAATCAATAGGACAGATTTATCCATGGAATTTATAACATTTTCTTGGTGCCGTTTTGTAAAAAAAAACATTAAAGGGGTGGCTCATCTTTAAATTAACTTTAATATGATGTAGACATTGGCACTGTAAGACAATTTGCAATTAGTCTTAATTTTTATTTTATTGTGGTTTTTCGGTTATTTCGTTTCTGTTCAGAAATTCTCTACTTTA
This sequence comes from Xenopus petersii, assembly GCA_038501925.1. Classification (NCBI taxonomy): domain Eukaryota; kingdom Metazoa; phylum Chordata; class Amphibia; order Anura; family Pipidae; genus Xenopus; species Xenopus petersii. Next base: position 78,849,045 of record CM076689.1, read on the forward strand.
GTATTTTAACAGCTATCTGGTTCCCAGGGTCTTATTTATCCTAGCAACCAGGCAGATCTTTGAATTATAGTATAACCTATATAATCTTCTTTTGGTTTATTCTTGAACCAACAAATATATTTTTTTAATTGTAATTTTGGTGTGGAGGCAGCCATGTCAATGCATTGTGACTGATTCTGAGCTTTGAGATGGAGCCAGCACTTCATGATGGAACTGCTTTGAGACAGCTATTCTTTCTACCCTTCCCATTGTACTTAAATACTACCAAAGTCGTGTTCACTAGCCCTAGCAGGGTTTTCCTGCATGGGTGCTATTCTCACTTTTAGCAAAGCAAACAAATCCTTCAGTAGAGATGCTAGGTAGTTGCCACCTGGTTAGCTGCCCATTGTTCTGTTGAAAGGCTGCTGATGGGCTGATGGAAGGGAAGGGAGGGGGGTGATATCGCTCCAACTTGCAGTGTAGCAGTAAAGAGTGACTGAAGTTTATCAGAGCACAAGTCACATGACCTGAGGGCACCTGAGAAACTGACAATATGTCTAGCCAAATTTTAAAATGAAATATGCATTATTAACTGATGCTTTTTGAAAAAAACATGTTTTTCCACGACAGTATCTCTTTAAAAACCATAAAAAATAAATTGCTTTGAATTGGACATTCAAAACATACTAAAGATTATCTTAAAGGTGAAGAACTCTTTTAAGAAAATCAGATGTCCAAAGATCCATTCCCCAATGGGCTGCATGGCTTTGAACTGAAATATTGACATATTTCTATCACTCCAATTATTGGTGAATTCTCAAGTACTGTTACTATAGAGGCCTCTGCAAGATTATGAAAACTTCTGTGGGCTTCTTTATGTTTGAGAATATTGATGAAAATAAATGATAAATATCAGAAAGAAAATGCACAAGAGAAAAATCTTGTAAAATAATATCTCGTAATGTTATCATTATTATTATTTAATAGATGTTGTTATATGTAGAGTAGTATTGTATTATTTACAGAAAAAAAATCATATGGAGACCCCAAGCTTAGTCACTGTTATCCATCATCCATAAGGGATAAACAACTGCAGATCTCAAAAATAAATCCAGTGACTGACCGATCCTTGAACAGTTGGCTGGGGCCCAGAAGGGAATAGCAAGTGGAGTAGAGAAGTTGACATATTTATTAGTAGATACCAGAAAAATCTTTTATTTTATGCCTGAAAATGCAACTGATTTGGAGAGCATCATGTCTCTCAAACGTGCCAATACCAGATATGTATAGTTTTAGGGAGATTTATGACTTCTGTACAGCTAAAAACTCCCAGCAGTAAATAAACAAATTTTGAAAGCAGAAACACAGAAATTTCCATAATTAGATTCCAAAGCCCAAAAATCCTGAAACAGTTGATTTACCCCAGAAAACTATATATTTTTGAAAAATACACATTCTGCCGATTCCAGATTGGGTAACTATGTCTCTCTACTCCTTACTACCACACATCAAAGCTTGTCTGGACTTTTTTGGCGGTTTTTATAAAAATTTACTAAAATTCAGAAACACCACTTCAAAGGTTTTACTTTGCTGCCACACTAGGCAAATTGTGTGTTGTGTGCTTGTGTGTGTGCAAGTATGGGTGAGTGTTGTGAATGTGTGAAACCCCCCCTGATCCCCCAAAAATGTATGTGAGTGTGTAAATTTAAATGTAAGTGTGTAACAGTGTAAAATGTGTGTTTGTGTATTTGTGTGTGTGTTTTACACTAACCTGGGTGAAGACTGGCTGAAGTCATTTGCAGAAGAGCCACGAGGGTCTCACAATGATGAGGAGTCCATCTTGGTGTGGATCTGGAATGGGGGGCTTTTGGGGGGGTCCAGGAAATGGCTTCAGCAGCAGGCATGTGGTCAGTGTGCACCTGCTGCTGCCTATGGGGCCCCTGGGCAATTACGCCCAAGGGCCCGCTCATTTCCCCCTCCTGCTCATTGCCTTGGGGCAGGGGAATGAGCATTGAGCAAAGTGTAAAATGCTGCAGAACATAGATTCTACGTTCTGTGGCATTTAAAGGGTTAAGATGAGACAACAAACAGCAAATTCAATCAAAAACAACCTATGCAATATATTGTCCAACGTTTCTGCATGGACTGCTTTGTGGTTCCCCCCCCCCTCCATGGTCAACTGGAGAGGCTTCAGGGTTTTTTTATCTTCCTCTGAACCAACACAAAATGAGGTGTCTTGCCACATCTGCTTGAAGGAACAGTAACACCAAAAAATGAAAATGTTTTAAAGTAATGAAAAAATCATTGCCAGTTGCCCTGCACTGGTAAAATTGATGTGTTTGCTTCAGAAACACTACTATAGTTCATATAAACAAGCTGCTGTGTAGCAATGGTGGAAATAGAAAAAATGCTATATGGCACAGGTTAAATAGTGGATTACAGATACCACCAGCTTACCTGCTATCTGCTGTGTAACCTGAGCCTTTTCTCCTTTGAATGGCTGCCCCATTGCTACACAGCAGCTTATTTATATAAACAATAGTAGTGTTTCTGAAGCAAACACACCAGTTTTACCAGTGCAGGGCAATACTGCATTATAATTATATTACTTTAAAACAGGGGTCCCAAACCTTTTTTGGCCCGGGGACCAAAAAAAAGCCACATTTTTTTCCAAGGTCCAGGGTCGGGGAGGTGTCGGGGAGGGGGTCGGGGAGGGGGTCGGCACCCAATTTGGGCACGCCAGCGTCCAATTCGGCGTACCACGTTAATTGTTTCTACGGTCCAATTCAGGACTGTCCGAGGCCCGATTCTGGGGCGTGGCATGGCAGTTGGGGAACCTTGCTTTAAAACACTTTAATTTTTTGATGTTACTGTTCCTTTAACATCTTGTTGATACAGAGGAAGCTGAAAAAACCCATCGGAACCTCTCAAATTGGCCGAGGGGCGGGGGCAATACTAAGTGACTCGAAAAGAGCGATCATACCAGCCCATATATTTTCAACTTGTTAAAAATGCACTCAATCCTTTCTTGAAAGATGTAATGTATTTGCCAGTATCGTAAGCACCCTAACCTAAGCACCCTCACAGCAGACGTGGTGGTCCAATTATGCTAATCCACCTAAGAATATGTTTATGTCTTTAGTGGTCTTAGCCTACTTCCAACACATGGTGCAGTTTGTTAGGGTATGCTGTGGATATGCCATAACTATCATGCTACTGGTTGTGCAAAGGGGATGCTTCATAGAGCTTTAAGGGGTTATGTCTTCTGAATGGTTGAGCAACAGAAAAGAGGAACCTACAGAAATCCATTTTGCCATATTAGACAGATGTCAAATAATATAGGGATTATCCATGTGTACTAGGACTTTTGGGTAGGATTCATGCAAATGAAACCCACGTTTATTGTAAGCTTTCCTTTCCCTTAATACAGTATATTGTGGTTCCTAAATAAATGCTTTCCATGTCTACCCGCTTGGAAATGGTTTGGTTCCTTTGTATGTTCTGGCACTTGGGCTGGCTTAAACAGAGCCCTTTCCCTGTAATCCGGGACGGGAAATATTCATCTCAATGTTTAGAGCTTTTGTTTTGATTTGTTTGATTGTGTTACATTAAAAGCCCTAGAGATGACTTGGCTCAAGGCTGCACTAGGCTGGACGGCAGACCATAAATAACCAGAAACAATTCAAACAATGGCCTGGACTTCAATGCATTTGAAGTGGGAGACGTCACAGGGATAGGCCACATTCATCCAGTTCTGACATCATTGGCATTATAGGAAATATCAATTTTATTTCAGGAACACAGTGGCTGCAACAGTTTTATTTTACTGCTGTTTTGTAAAACAATTAGAGAGCTGGGGGCAAAGCGGGAAAACTATGTTACAGCAGACACTGGTGTGAAAAGATCTGAGTAGTCATGGCAGTTGTCAGAGCAAACTGTTGAGCGGATCTCTCCCTGATATGCCAACATTGAGGTGGGCGATATTGGGCTGATCCTGGAGGCCATACGGGAAGTCAACAAACAGATGCGGCCGCAATCCGACTGGATTTTTTTACCCCTGCCAGATATCGATTGGGGAAGCCCATCGGAGGGCCCCACACAAGGGCCAATAAGCTGCCGACTCGGTCTGTCAGCAGATTTTATCGGCCTGTGTATGGGGGCCTTTAGACATCTTCTAATCAGAGCTGATCCCATGTCAAAGCTTGTGCAGCAGAGGGAACATCACCTCTAACACACTACAGAGTAGAAAGCACCCTCTGCATGGAGAAGTCTGTGCTAAGCTTTATATAAACCGATAACTGCACTACCTAGGGGGATTTTTTATGCTAGAAATATAATGACGTCAGTAGTTTAGAAATCAGTGAGCCATTCCTTTCTTGGAGTACCCTGGCAATTCCAAGGCATAGTAAGTAATACATTGAACTGGAAATATATTTATTTGGCAAAGCAGAAACAAAATTGACTCTTCGAACAATGTACAAAGCTACATTGTTTGAAGTAGTCAGATCTTTTTGACCTTTCCAGGGTGGAAGCCACATTGCACATAAACAAAAATCTGGTTAATAAAAATAATTATTTTTGCAAGTTAGTAAATAGATGGCTTCCATCTTTCTGTCACTTAAAATGTGTGGGTTCCCATATTGCAGGCATGGAAAGCAAAGCAGCTGGTTAAACAAGTAAACCATGAGTCTGTTGTAGGGATGTAGCGAACTGTTCGCCGGCGAACTTGTTCGCGCGAACTTCGACCGTTCGCGTCCGCCGAATGTTCGCGAACGTTGCGCGACGTTCGCCAATTTGGGTTCGCGTTCGATTCGTTCGACCATTCGACCATTCGAATTCCTTCGACCGCTAAAAATCGAACGATTTCCATTCGTTCGAACGATTGTAAGCATACGATCGAATGAAAAGCATTCGATCGAATGGTTTTTGATCGTTCGATTCGAATGAAAATCCTTCGATCGAATGAAAATCCTTCGATCGAATGATTAAAATCCTTCGATCGTTCGAATCGAACGATTTTAGCGGGTGTTCGAAGTTCGCGAACTGTCCGCGAACGTTCGCATTTTTTGCCGGTGTTCGCGAACGGCGTTCACGAACATCAAATCGGCAGTTCGCTACATCCCTAGTCTGTTGGTTTCCTAGAACCCTGTTGGGACACTTAACCCTTGGAAAGCCACTATTTCTTTAACATTATAAGTCTCCACTGGTAGAATTCATAAGCTTACAGTTTGTTAGGTGCCAGGACTGTGAGAGATTGGTTCTAGGTCACGTGAAATTAATCCAGACTTGGTTCCTCGCTCTGAGGTTGCTGCCATATCATCGTCCAAGTGATACAAGCTAAGAAAAACACGGCGGGATTACGTAAGGGGCTGGGAAGCGGCAGATCAAAGCAGATCCAAAAATATGGGATTTGTTTCTCTGTGTCTGCAGAGGAATTTTTGGCAAAGATTTTGGGTGGTTTAGACAAAGTGCCAAGTTTCATTACAATGATAGGTTTAGTGGTTTTCCAGTTTGGAATATCAGCAGCAATCTGGTCACTATGGTCCACTTTACCCTAGTAACCAGAAAGTAGTTTAAATGAATAACTGAAAGATCAATAGGCGATGGCCTGAATAGAAAGATAAGGAATAAAAAGTAACAATAAAATAATATCATCACAGAGCATAGTGACTATGTGTGTGTTTGTGTGTGCATGTTTGTAAGTATAAAATGTTTTACAGCTTTATCATTAACATTATCCTCAGATAACTAGGAAGCATGGAACTGTACACTAAGCTGAAGATCCACAACCAGGGTCTAATACAAAGGTTCTTAAAGGAACAATAACACCAACAAATGAACGTCTTTTAAAGTAATGAAAATATAACGTACTGTTGCCCTGTACTTGTAAACCTGGTGTGTTTGCCACAGAAACACTGCTATAGTTTATATAAACAAGCTGCTGTGTAGACATGGGGGCAGCCATTCAAAGCTGAGAAAAAAAGAAAAGGCATAGGTTACACAGCAGATAACAGATAAGCTCTGTAGTATACAATGGGATTCTTCACAACATATCGGTTATCTACTGTGTATCCTGAGCTTTAATGGCTGCCCCATGGCTAGACAGCAGCTTGTTTATACAGTATAAAATATAGTTGTGTTTTTTTGAAGCAAACACACCAGGGCAACAGTACATTATATTCATATTCCTTTAAAACACTTTTTGGTGTTACTGTTCGTTTAATAATTGCCAGCTTAATTCTGATACAGTGGCTCTACCTAGAAATAGGGACCTCAGGCTAAAGGCAGGGCTGCCATCAGAAATCACAGGGCCCCATATGACAAAAGTTTCTGGGCCCCCTCGGCCCATCCACACCCACCACAGACCCCATCCCAGACCCTTCACACCCCCCCACCACAGTAAAAAAGCCACACAGACATGAGTTCTAAAAACCCATTGGTGCCCAGGGTTCTTCCTACTTGTTAAAAAAAATCATTGGTGGTCAAACGCCCCCTACAAGTTAAAAGAAAATAATTGGTGGTCAGGGCCCAAATGCAAGTTAAAAGAAAATCATTGATGGTCAGGGCCCCTCTACAAGTTAAAAAAAATCATTGGTGGTCAGGGCCCCCCTACAAGTTAAAAAAAAACACATTTGCACCAGGCGCTTCCTACCCATTCAAAAGAAACATTGGTGGTCAGGGCCCCCAAATGTTAAAAAAAATAGATAAAAGAAGAACATCGGTGTTCAGTGGAACTTACCTTTAAAGTTAGGCAGGTGGCCCTCTATCATCTTGGCAGGCAGTCTTCTTTGTTCTTCTGCAGAACATTTTCTTTGTTCTTTTCTGTTGCAACTTCTTCTTTCTTCTCCAGAGCGGCTTCTTCATTTTTCTCCTGCAGCACAGCCGGGCTCCCCTTTAGCCCAGAAATCCCCCAGGTAAACTGTGATCCATGTGCCCTCCTGATTGCTAAAGGTCACCAAAGTGAGATTTGAGTGCTGACTCACCTTGAGCTTAAATCAATGTTACATTCTGATATTTTCTGGCAAGGACCTTGCATTCCAAACTCTCATTGTATTGATTTATTTATGCACATTGCCAATCCAAAGGAGATCAGAATTTGAATTGAATTATTAAAATCCCAGCTAATTAATGTACAACAATTGTCTTTCATAACAGATTAGTGCATCATTGTTTGAAGTTTCAAGGTGAATATAGGGATGACTCCTACAGCCAATATGCAAAGCATCTGATTGGCTGCATGGTATTACATTAAGCGCAAGATTAAAAAGACTCATTAGCACACATTGTATAGATTCAATTTAGCTTTATAAATTATTGATGGAAAACCCCAGTTTTGAGGATGGAGAACCTGGAGACCAGTGCAAGGAGTGATGGATACAGTAGGGCAATATGGGGACAGAAGATGTTGATAGAAAGATCGAGAAATGACATTAGGGCAAGATGTTATCAGTAGGATAAAACAGAAGCATTAAGGTAAAATGGAAACTGTAGAACAAGATAGAAGTAGTAGGTTAAGTTGATGACAGAAGGAAAATATGGAGACAGTAGGACAAGATGGTGATAGTAGAACAAGAGTTTGACAGAATGGCAAGATGTTGGCAGTAACATAAGATCAATGCAGTAGAGCAAGAAAGATAGAGACAGTGGGATAAGATAGAGAAAGTATAACAAGATTGTGACAGTATAGCAAGATGTTGGCAGTAGCATAAGATCAAGGCAGTAAAGCAAGACAGAGACAGTCAGAAAAGATGTGAGAATAGAATAAGATGGAGGAAATAGGTCATGATGGTAACAAAAGAAAAGGGTGGAGAGTGCAGACAAGATGGAGACTGAGCAATATCAGGGCAAGATGACGACAATACCACTTTATTGCATTATTTTATTATCTGCAGCCTTGAGCACAATTAATGTTGACCTTCAAGTAGCTATAGTTAGAGAATGGATAGCCTCCACTGACACCAACACACTTAACAGGTATTTTTCTGCATATCTATTACTGGACACTCAACTACAGATACACCATATGTTGGAGAAAAACTGCTGAACTTTGAGAAAGAAAAGTGGACTGTTTAAGAATATGTCCACACAAATGCTCATGCACATTTTGTTATGTCTGTGTATAAGGTACACTGTGCTTTAGTTCATTTTATGAAAAGACCATAAAAGTGGGCACATTATACAGTTCAGTACTATAAATGTTCAATGTCAGACGGGGATGCCAGGGGCCCACCAGAAAACCTTTGACCATGGGCTCACTTTCCAAACTATTTTTCCTCCTCTCCTCACTCAACCACTTTATGCTACTAGTCTTTTATATCTATTTACTATATTCTTCCATTACCCATTTTCCCCCCATAAAGAAATAGGGAATGACCATGAACTAGGCCAAATGTTTAGAAGCAAGAGGCCTACTGATGCCTGGGTCCACCGGGAGTTTTCCTGATCCCAGTGGGCAAGTTTGACACTGTAGATGTTGTGTTTAGGAAGTTTTTATGGTGCCCAACCACCTGGAATTATTTATTGTATGAGTGAATGTGCATAAAGAGTACCAAGAAATTGTATTGTGCCTCTGTAGAAAACCACCCAATCACCATGACATCAGACCCATGGGCATGTCAGCAAAAATTGGGCACAAGTTTTCCCCCATAACTATGACACAGAAAAGATTTGCACCATGCTAACTAGCAATTATTGCACCTAATGTGTCTGAACAATACCAGCCATTATTGCAAATGATGTGCCAAGTGTAAAATAATAAGGGCAAGGTCCTGCGGCTGTGGGAAAACCACTATTAAATAAATGAATAACAAAGCAATAAAAACTTTGCAAACTAACATTGCAAACTAAGGCAGAAACTATTTTTAAGTGATATTTCCCTGAAATGGAGTGTTTAGTAAACGTATCGAGATATTTAAGATAGCTCAGATATAAAGCTATAAATGTAGCTCCAAAGTTGGCACGGCAATGGGCTATTTGTGTAGCACATTTAATCCAAACCTGATGTTCTATAAATCAGTATTAAACAGGTTTTTGTCCTTACTGGGTTTGCAAATAACAAAAGATGATCAGTAACTTGGGATCCCCAGATGGCACCTACACCCACAGACCTCACACACCCGTATACCAGTTGTTCCTGTAAGTGCAGAGAGACAGGGACAGTAATGGGGAATGGCTTCTCCTTTTCTAACCTAAGTTTCTCTGCCTCCTTCCCATTGTTTCAGGGCATGAGGTCACATTTTGTTTATGATGATGTCATAATGCGGCTAAAGCTATTATGGTTTGGGAGAGTAGAAAACAGAAGCCGCTGGACCACAACTAGACCCACAGAGGTCTGTAGTCTGTGTCCTAAAACTGTTTTATGGCAGCCAGACAGTTTGCAGCTGAGGCCGACACTTTCAGACGTCAATACAGTTTGGCTAGAAAAGGAACAAATGGGATGAAAGCTGTGTGTGGCCAGACTTGGTGCTAAGAATTAACCAGAACCATTTGCTGAAAGAAGAGAGAGAAGAGAACAATCCCATTATGTAAACAAAAGTATTGTGTGTCTGAAGCTGTAATCAAAATATCCTTACAAAATCTCTTTAGTGGACACAATGTAATGTGCACTAAATGAATGTGGGGTTTATTTTTATAAAGTGATGTTGTCAGCTCTGTTAGTGATTAACGTTTGGTGTGATCATCAGGCCCAGTGATGAAGTCAGAAGAGCATGAAAACAAGTCTGTGGTTGTAGGTGCAACTGGTCAGCACACATACTAAGTTCAGTTTCAGACACAAGGTTGCCATGTTTTTTGGCAACGTTTGCGCTTCAATGTTAATCAGATTGTGCCGCCAAACTAGGTGATTTTTTAGTGTGAAATGTTCCCATATTAAAACACACACTTGCACTTGATTCAGAACAGAAGGCAGGATGCATGAAGCAGTGCAGAATGCAACGATTTGGAAGTGAATTGTAATGCAGGAACCTTTAATTAATGGTTTCAATTCCTACAAAGACTGTCCATTTTTCTGGAACCTCTGCAGTGGTTGCGGCCATAAATGCAGCAGTAGTAAGAGTGAGAGATTGAAAGTGCAGTAGGGCAAGGTGGAAACTGTAGGACAAGATGATAATAGAAGGACAAGATAGAGACAGAAGAACAAGATGAAGACAGTAGTGCTAGATAGCACCACTAGGGCAGAATTATTACAAAAAAGCAAGATAGAAGAACAAAAGTAGGACAAGGTGGAATCAGTAGAACAAGATGTAGACAGTAACTCTATGGGGCAGATTTAAAGTGTGAAATTAGAGCTCACCACAATAAAAGTCACCCACTTTCTATTCATTCCTATGGGATTTTTAAAAGTGTACTGATCAATGGGTCCAACTGGCCTGCCGAAACACTGGAAGAAAACCCAGCGAGCCCCAGTCCTGTTGCTCCCCACTGGTCTTACAGCGGGAGCTTACATGCGTCAATAATCAGCGGTATCAGGTAGTGGCAGAGTGGGGGTCTTCGGAGATGTGTGCCTGAGTGACTGCTGGTGGGGGAGGAGCAATGCAGTGTTCCAGATCCCGTCCCGAGTGGTGGGCCCATAGCTCAACAGAGTGGTGGGCTCTGCCTCCCTCAGTCTGACAATGGGCAAAAGTGGGTGAAATAATTTACTACTTGTGGGTGAGTTCTTCTGTGGTGAACTCTAATTTTATACTTAATATTAGTGTTGTCAAAGACTGTCTGGGGTGCTGAGATTTGTAGTCCAGCAACAGCTGAAGGGCAATAGGTTCCCAGTAATTTTTACACTGCCCTAACTTAAAACAAGCCTGAGTTGCCCACTGGGATCTTAGGAGTTGTAGTTCAGTAGGAGAGAGAGTGTCCAATAAATACTTTTTAATTAAAAAAAAACCTCTCCTTCACCTTCGCTAAAACCCGGGAGGTCTGGTGACAATGAAGAATTCTGCAGACGATGCTCCGGTCCATGATGCATTGATTAAAACCATAATTTTATTACAAACATGTTAAAGAGCAGGCCTGGCAGAACTTACCATTCTTTACGCTTTTGTGATAAAGTGATGGTTTTAATCAATGCATGGAGGGCTGGAAGCATTATGTCGCCACTTAAAATTCTCTTTTCCTGGCAGATAAAAATACCAAGCAACCCTATATAACAATATTTTAGGATCGTAGGTAACTGAGGTTATGATGGCAAATAATGTGCAGCAAGTCAACACCATGTTCGTGACATTTTAGGTCTGTGTAGTTGTGGGCATTAAACAAGTTAATCAGAGACACAGGGAGGCAGGACTGTGATCCAATGTGGTGTCAGGAGCACATCTCAAGGGAGGTCTTATCCTGAGTGTCAGCTCACGCAACAATGACTGTCCTATTGTCATGAAAAAGAAGCTGTTAAAACAAGTGGGGATAGCAACAAAAATGTGTGAATTTTGTCCCACAATTATGAATTGAACAGGGATTTAAATTCATTTTTCTGGATTTCTGGCCCAGCAGTTGGTGGCTAAGCAATGTCTGACTTTGGAGAACATGCACCTCCTCAACAGTTGTTCATAATACCGCAGATGGTGGCACACTTTTACTGAACCCAAACAGACAGCGAACCAGACATAAACTTGTATATGTCAAGTGCATGTTACACTCGTTTATATACTTGTTCCCTGTTTAGTTCTAATCTCAGATTATCCCGTTGAAAAGTTTAAGTGCTAACTAAAATATACAGGCGTAATGCACAAACTTGTTCCCCCCCCCCCATTTGATTTCCACATTAGCGGTAAAACATGCTGCTTGCTTAAACATGAAATAATGCCAGCAGCACATCACAGAGACATTGACAGCATATAATGTTATATTCTAGAGGACAGGAGACACCTGCTTGGCATGTCCAGCCATTGTCTGCTAATAACATCTCCTAAGGTTACAAATTAAAGGGCTCTCGGACTGTTTATTGAAAGTGCTCTCTGTAAATTATTCACATGATGTCTGTATATAGGGAAGATAAACAGCACAGGGGATCTTATCAACAGAACTTTTTTTATACTCCTATATAAATCTGCCCCATTACATACCAAAAAAGTAAAAAAAAAAAAAAAGAACAGCTTTCGTGGATTCTGCCACATATCAAAAACAGACATATTTAAGTTTAGGGAAATTGACACAGCAAACGTTAAATGCAGATTAACCCCGTTTAAAATACGGTAATGCAATATGCGTACTATTATAATAATGTAATGTTACTTGAATGAACATTTCAGATTTAGAAAGCAATACTATGTTTGAATTTTCTTCTTGAGTAAAACAGGACCTTCCTCATATCTTTGACATACTTTGTCCAAAAGTTATTAATTGATAAAGCAATCAGTCTATGGGGTAAATTCACTAAATGACGAAGCGCCTAATGCTAGCGTGAATTCACTAACGTGCGGATTTTTCTGAACGCTACCTTTTATGCCAGACCAGGCGAAGTGAAATAGAGTAGATAGGGATTGCTTCAAAAAAAGTTAAACATTTTTCTAAGTCCCAAAAAACGCTGGCGTTTTTTCATTTTTTATGGGAAATAGGCTGAAAAAGATTGTAAATTTTTTTTGGGGCTACCCTCCTTCCCCCCTACATTTCCTAACTCATGGCACCTTAACTATACAGTGGGCACATGTGTATGGCAAAATAAAAATTGTATTTGCTGTTTTGAAGGTTTCCCAGGCTTGTGTAGTGCTGCTACATATACCTCCATTGTAACTTGAATTTGGCGCCGTATGCAAATTAACCATCACTAGCGTAACTTTGCTTTGCTTGGCTGATTAACGCGAGAGCAACTTCGCAACCTTACGTTTCCCCTGAGCGCAACTTCGGATTTTAGTGAATTTGCGTAGCGCTGGCTAAAATTCACCTGGCGAAGTGCAGTGAAGCGTGGCGAATCGGACGCTAGCGCAACAACGGATCTTAGTGAATGTCCCACTTTGTGTTTAAACAGCTAACCAGTGAATGCTTCCTGCTAGTTGACTGCTATGGATTACTAGGCAAGTAGCAAACTTAAAGGAGAAGCAAACCCTAAAGTAAGAAACCCCTACCCCCTCCCTCCTCCCCCCCCAGCCTAGCTGCTACCCCGGGCAAAGTAAGTCTTTACTTACCCCACGGTGCAGATTCTGTCCAGCAGAGTTTACAAGCGCCATCTTCCTCTCTTCGGTAATATTCGGGAAGTAAGTGCCGTATCGGCGCATGTGCAGTTGGATCAATTTTCTGTCTCGCGTCAACTGCACATTCGCCAAAACTCATGGAAATTTCCTAAGCTCCGGGAGAAAACCTGAAGATTACCGAAGCAGCTGCAGATGGCGCCCGTGAACTCCGCTGGACAGAATCTGCACCCAGAGGTAAGTAAAGACTTAGGGCATTTGCCTGGGGTAGCAGCTAGGTTGGGGGGGAGTTGCTATGGGATCTACGTATGTAGGGTAGGGGGATAGGGTTTTTTTTAACTTTAGGGTTTGCTTCTCCTTTAAAGGTATGGTTCACCTTTACAGAATCAAATGGGTTCCCTGTTAGAGTTTAAAGAATTGGCAACTCCTGGAAGTACCAGACCTGCTACTATGGCACCATTGTCAGGTGTAAGGAGGATTTATTACAGAAGAAGAGCGGAGGGTACCAAAACCAGTAAGCAAATTGGTACATGTTACCTGGTGAAACAAGTGTATGCAGGTGTGAATAAACTGAGAAACCTCATATAATATGTTTGAGCTGCATTCATTAAGGACAATAAGAATTGATCAACCCCAAAGTCAATGTCCATTTAAGAGAGTCAGCCCTAAGTGAAAATAATCAAATAAAAGAGCGCGTCTTCCGAAAACTCTTTTTAGCTGTGTAGCACAAATATTTTTTTCCTATATATGTTTTTTGGGGTTGAAATGAATATATGTCATGTTTTATGCATGATGTATTTAACAAAGAAAAAAAACCTCTCAGATTGAACTCGTTACCCAATAAGTGTGCGGATTTTGGCTTTGGCGCTGCTCTTGCTGCGAGGCACACGAGTCTCCAAAAAAATAAAATGTTCTGCGGACAAATATTGTAGTAAACTGGGTTGATGCCAGCCAGGCTAGAAATTTATTGGAATCATCTGTTGCACAATGGGCTGTTTGCTTCAACCCCCCCCCCCCCGTCTTTTGGCAGAAAGAGTGAAAATCTCAAAATCTTTTAAAACAATGGCCTTTCGTATACAACTGTGACAAGGCACAGTGGAGAAAGGTACAATAGCATGTGCTTATTTTGAGATGGGATTGAGGTGCAGGGAGAAGAAAACTGCACTTTTCAATAGGTTTAGTAGCTAATCACAAATTAACATTAAAGGAGTAGTTTATCCGTACATCTCACTGTTTGCAAAATGGCACATGGGGTGATTGAGATAAAAAAAGGCTAACTGCAATTATTGCCTTGGATAGCCCTAGAGGTATAGGAGGGTGGATACTAGGACTGTATTTTCATATCCTGTATGTGGAAATAGTGGACCACAAAACACAGCTTAAGTGTAGGGGCACACTGGGCGATTCGGGGAGATTTAGTCGCCTGGCGACTAATTGCCTCGTCTTTGCGACGACCAATCTCCCCGAACGCCTTCCCTCCAGAATACGAAGCGCCGCGTGTGCCATGCCGCAGGCGACTTTTCATTATAATATAATTAAACACAAATAAGGGAGCACCACCTATCAATTGGGAGAAACAGTAGATGGTGTGCAGGGTTAAGGAGATAAATGGTAATTGGAAAGAAAAAAGCTAACCCTTTAAGTTGCACCACCCCATCATAGAACCCGGTAACTCAGGGAACAGATTTAAAACGTAACTTTTCATTATAACCGGCCAAGACAGAGGGAAGGCGTTCGGGGAGATTGGTCACCGCAAAGACGAGGCGATTAGTCGCCAGGCGACCGAATCTCCCCCAATTGCCCAGTGTGCCCCTACCCTAAAGGAAAACGAAACCCATGACCCCCTCCACCCCTCTCCATTGCTCACATCACTGCCCCCTCTCCAAGCTCCCTGCCTGCAGTATTTGTTCTTTTTAGAGGTCTCCCAACCCCAACTTGTATCTCGGGCTCACTTTCTTGGCACAAACCCTACCCATCTGCAGGTAAACCCTTGGGTCCCACAGGTTTTAGGTTAACCTGCTCATCACTAACCATAAGGCTTACACTAAGTGTTGGTGTCATAAGTAAAAGGAAATTAAGTATGTTCCCAGATCTTATTTAGGCATTTAACCTTGGCCACCAACCCTGTATAATAAGGCTGTGGCACTAGGATGGACCCTTTTTTCCTAAATGCTATGTTTTAGTATATTCCCCCTGTAGTGTCCCATCATCTTTCCTGATTATTCACTGCACATGTACTGGACTGCGGTCACTTTCCTTAGGGAACCACTTACTATATACAGTTAAGTATAGGATCTCTTATCCAGAATGCTTGCGACATGTCATTTTCTGGATAAGGGATCTTTTTGTAATTTGGATCACAAATCATTTAAACCTTAAATAAACATAGTATTGGTTTGCCATCAATATGGATTTATGCAGGCTAATTACCATCAAGTCAGGTCTGGACTGGAAGTCAAAATAGGCCCTCGCATTCCAAGTACTCAGAGGCCCAGATAGTCCTCCACCAGTCCACCAGAAAAAGGATATAGATAACATAAATTAGAAATATGTGCTTAAATGGAGTCTACCCAAGATGATAATGGGTATTTGGATGGGAGATCCCATACCTGTCTGTACATTCAGCTTCTATGACAGATGTGACCTCACATCCTGGTAATGTTTTAATGATTTTCAACAACCCCCAAGACTTAGCTTTTCAAAAAACAAGATCCAAGATGGAGAGGTGCTGTGAACTTATTTGAAGGCCTGGATTATATTGTTATAGGACTGCAGAACCTCTGAGCTGGTACAGTAGGCTAAAATGCAGTGTTTATAGCAATATATTTTTTTAGGTTTTAGTTCACCTTTAGACAGCACCTCTACTAACAAAATATCTAGTATAGGTCAATCTAAAAACAACTGGACTTGCTGAGTAATCAATGAAGACGTTTCACTACTCATCCGAGCAGCTTCTTCAGTTCAACTGACTGGTGTGGGAAGTTCTCGGCATATATACTCTTCCACTAATCCATTTACAATGGCACATTGTAACTCTTCAAAGAGGTGACATCTGAAGAAACTCACAGAGGTGTTGATTCTGTGTAGTTGTGATAGGATTATCCAATGTGTCATGCAACTCCTAGATACAGGTGTTACTTGTGAGAGTTGCATGAATGGATGTGTGAAGTGTTCTGAATCCGCCGGGGTACAGATGTTAGAACAGCATTGTATGTACAACAAAAACTATATAAGTTGTGGGCCACACCAAGATCTCCCACTCAGTAGTGTAACTATTGAGGAAGCAGACCCTGTGATCGCTAGGAGGCCCGGGGAACATGGAGGCCTGGACCTTGGAGTTAGCTTCCTCTATAGTATTAAAATCCCCCAGCTGCACAAAGTAATGCACCTCCAAATTATTTCCGGTGGGGGGCGCTCGGTTTTGTTTCACTGCTGCACCCACAAATCATCTCTCAGATTTGGCATTACCTTAATGACTAGTTGACTGTGTACAGAATTAATTTGTATACATTCAAATGGGTTGTTCTTAGTTGATTTTGTCCCCTCTGAAAAATTTCTTGCAGACCCCCATTGCACAGATAATTTTTTTAATGGTGAGCTGAGTTGAGGCCAACTCATCTCTATTGAACGCTACTGGATCTACCACTGATTATAGCTACTAATATTTCCTTCCATTTGCTCCTCTATGGGATCTGTTATGGTCCAGACTTAAGGTGGTCAAATAAGCTCCAATTAAGCCTATTTGACATCCTTAACTTTCTGGAACGGTGTGTTCACCTTAGGACATGGATTGTGCAAGATGGCTGAAACGTTGCACTTTTACCTAGTGGAGTCCATGCATTACAATGCAGGGGAAGGTGGCTTGACATTGCAATCTTATTGCCTTGGGGACTCCTGGCATTCTTTTCTTATTTTTGAGGTAGTGTTGCATTTAAAAGTGAAGAGAATAGCTCTTTGCGGGCTAAGAAACGTAACTCTTAAAACATCTAGAACTGGCATTTTCCATGGTGGCGCCAAACTTGGTGTCATAGTGTCCTTATTTAAAATACTTTAAAAAAAAAAAAAATAGAGGAGCCCCAAGAATATTATTCCATTTCTCAAAGCGAAACAAATGGGTTTGTTTCAGTCAAACACAAAAGATATGTTAAATTATAGTTTAAATAGGCCCTGATCAGATATCCTGCTTAAATGCGTCAGCCATCGGACTTACTGTTTTAATGTCTTTTATGAGATTTGGCGTCAATAACGATTTCTCTTTGGTCACAATTGATCAATTGGTTCTGCTTCGTTTTGTAAAAATCGTATTGGAGACCAACTGCGTCTTCCTCCATTACTAGATGGCAAAGAGTGGGTGAAAGCCGTAGGTGGTCGTTGTCTCCGTACAAAATTGAAGTCTTTGTGTGTTTGTCAGAACAGCTGGGAGCACCATAGACTGGACCCCTATTCATAATAAGATTTGTTTTATTTGCCTATTCAATGGGTTTCTGTTGTACATCTGGTAATGAAGAAAATTCTAGATCGTCCAAAAAGTAGGAGCAATGTTATCAATTAGGCTGAGCTCTTTAATCCGTTCATATGAGCCGTAGAGATTTAAAGCCAAGGAAGCATTTACTTATTTCAGGAAAAAACATTCAAACCTCAAAGGGTCTGAAGACAATGAGGCCAATTGTGCATGCCCCTCTATGCAAACAAGGCTTTATTTTTAGTGGATCATTTTGTATCCGGCAGTTCTTTATTATTGTGAGATGGCATTGGACCAGAAAAAACACCACAATTGTGAGTCTGGTAATGCCTTGCCAATTACTTGGGGGAGACTAAAATAGACTTGTATGTCGCATTGATACATAAATGGTTTTGGTTTGTAGGTACCATGCATGAAAGTTCAATTTCTCCTAGGCCTCCAATCTAACTCAGCCACCAAACCATGTTAAATTGTATTATTATTTAATATTCTGAGGCAGTTTCCGTCCCGTACTGTTGGGCAGGAAGGAAAATGTAAATGCCATTGGTCACCGGCACTAAATTGGCTCATCATTTTTACCGGCTGGCCGAATTATAGAAAATGTTCTTCTTGACCCAAAAATGCAACAGTGATATTAAAAATGACATATAATTATCCTCTGGACGCAGAAAGCAGCGTCTTAATCTGACAGTCGGACCGTGTAGTTGTTAACTCTGACTTTTCATTCAGTCCAATTTTATCTTCACATGTACGACTCCATCCGACTTGTCACGGGCGTCTATCCGACAAGAAACACTCGTGGAGCTCTACCGTTAGGGTAAAACTCCACGAGATCATTTTCATCAGATTCTGTGGGTCAGATTTTATCTGATCCTCCACGCAATACCACACAACGCCACTCAACAGCACATGATTTTGTAGGATGCTATAAAATC
This sequence comes from Xenopus petersii, assembly GCA_038501925.1. Classification (NCBI taxonomy): domain Eukaryota; kingdom Metazoa; phylum Chordata; class Amphibia; order Anura; family Pipidae; genus Xenopus; species Xenopus petersii. The sequence continues at coordinate 78,867,533 of CM076689.1, forward strand.
CGATCCCCCTAGGCTAGAATGTAAAGTCGGATCAGATAAAGCCAGATGGAGTCTTTTCTTCACGTGTTTACATCCGACAGTCAATATATTTAAAAGAGAAAAAAGTGTCTTTCAGTGGCGTAACTAGTTGTTACTGGGCCCCATAGCAAATTCAATTTAGGGCCCCAAAATATTTATAATTTGGCCTATTTTACCAAGATATATTAAAATTGCTAATTAATTAGGGTCTCACTGGGCCCCCTACACTCCTGGGCCCCCTGCAACCGCAGGGTCTGCTTCCTCTATAGTTACGCCCCTGGTGTCTTTCCGACACCGTCAGATGAAGACTCAATGTTCATATCCGACAGTCGTATCGTGACTGATGGAAAATTTAACATGTAGTTTATGCAGCAGATTTTTCAGTCCCATTATATTGTCACCCATGCAATACCATCCGACTTGTTTATTGTTCCAACACCATCCTGCAAAAGCACTTACTTCAAGGGCAGTAGTAGATGAGCCCTAATATGGCAGTAATTTCAGGGTTCCCACTGTGGCTGAAGCAATAGATTCAGCAGACTTGTGCCCAGTAACATAGTAACACGCAAATGTCATATTGACACCCAATAATATCTACACTTAAGTTTATAAATAAACCCTTATAGCAATAATTCTGAGTGCATATCAGTCCTGCTGATACTTTACCACAAAGCAAGTAGAAACATAAACACGTGTACCAGGAAATATTTACCCAAAGACAGCGAAAAAAAAAAAAAATGAAATAGATCAAGTTGAAGGCATCTGAGAATCAAAGGGAATGGAAAAGTAGAAGAATCTATGTTTAGGGCATCATATTTGGCCCTTATTTCAGGGGCCACAGTGCCGAGTGATCCAAAACTCAAGATGTTGATTTTCCAGGTCATGTTGGTACAGATCGGCTGTAATATAGACTTGTAAGCCAAGGCCAGGGATCAAGGGGAGTGAAGAAATGTTCTAATGCCACGCAGCAATTAAACATTCAGATTCATACAGAACGTACTAAGCCTCGCTTGTCTTTAAAGACTATTTGGAGCCAATCAAATGTTCTCTGTGTAAATACTTCAACGATTGTTTTTGCCATCCGGCTTCAAATAGATTTTGATATCTGCCGAGCAAACGCTCTCATACTTTTGCAGTGATCAATCTCCCGCTTTACAAGCGTGTTTGACGGCTTTGAGAGTTTGTAGCCTGGAAACAATGGACACAGTTAGAATCTTCAAAATAAGCTGCTTCCGTAATGTTCTTTCTAAAGTGGAACATTTCACTGAGTTCACATCCTGACACAATACTCTGAGAGGGGGGCACATACAGGTGTTATTTTCCATGGATCTCGGATGCCATATCATTCGTTTCTGACCTCTTGTTCATTCAATGTGGAATAATCCACACAAAGTCAACACTTGGTCCCACCAAGCTATACATTAAACAGCCCCTCTTACGAAAGCAATTACATAAAAATTCCTCCTTTTTCATTCCATGTTAATATTAGGAGATAGTGATCTCCAGGTCCACTTGCCATTATCGACACTTCCATTAATGCATAGGAACCTCAGATCGCTATCTGCACCTTTTAGCATGTTATCCAAACTATTGGCACCGACCTCAGCCTGACAGGGTATTTACAAGATGGATTAAGGGAATGTTCATCGCTCATGGAAAATGGAAGCAATAATTCAGTAGCAATTTATTCCATAGAAGGCCATCTATCATTTCTGATGGGTTCAGAGGGGCACTTACCGATCTGGTTATTGTGGCAAGAGTGGGATATATTTTATATAAAGTTTACTTTTCAGATGGAGGTCATGTTTACCCTTTGTCACTCTCATTGCTCAGTCTTCTTAAAGGTATCCTCACCTTTTCAACTCTATAACTAGCTAGAAATGTTGTACATTATGTTTTGTGCTTCTATACCAGGGATCCCCAACCTTTTGAACCCATGAGCAACATTCAGACGTAAAAGGAGTTGGGGAGCAACACTAGCATGAAAAATCTTCTTGGGGTGCCAAATAAGTGCTATGATTGGCCATTTGGTAGCCCCTATGTGGATTGTCAACCTACATCGAGGCTCTGTTTGGCAGTACAACTGGTTTTTATACAACCAAAACTTGCCTCCAAACCTGGAATTCAAAAATAAGCTCCTGCTTTGAGGCCACTTGGAGCAACATCCAAGGGGTTGGAGAGCAACATGTTGCTCACGAGCTACTGGTTAGGGATCACTGTTCTATACCATCCCAAGGCAACCATAGTCCTTTAGCAGTAAAGATCTGTGTCCCCAAAGATGCCCCAGTAGCTCCCCATCTTCTTTTCTGCTAATTCACTGCACATGCTCTGTGCTGCTGTCACTTACTGAGCTTAGGGACCCACACACAATATACAGTACACATAGAATAGAAATGTCACAATATAAAGGCTGATTAGTAAATCATACCGATAATTACTCCATGGCAGCACAGAAACCAGTGCAATTAGCATCAGAATTTAATAATCAGCCCTGTAGCAACAGCTTATATTACAGGTCAAGTTCATTTTCTGCTGGATAATATGCGATGACCCCTAAGCTTAGCTTCTCAAAGCCCACTGAGCATGTGAGTGTCACAGACACTTTCCAAGATGGTGACCCCCTGTGACAAGTTTGATACTTTCTTGTCTGAAATAGTTAAAAAAATTTCTTTGCTTATCTTAAATTGCTACAAATGTATCTAAGTGTAGCTGCTGCCTGTTCTGGGCTTTCTGCCAAAAAGCCTCTCATTTTAATTAGGTTTCAGAAACGTTGTATCTTTTTTTGAGTCAGTGCAGGAGATCAAAGAAAAAGTCGGGACATTTCAGTAAGAAACCCGGGACTGCGGGCTGAGCTGTCAAAATTCGGGGCTGTCCGGCAGAAAACGGGACAGTTGGGAGGTAGGGTCAAATGACAATAATTACTGATGTGTATATGCCAGTTAAACAAAAGCTTCTAAAACTTTTCCTTCATATAATATATATTTTAGTATATCACCTATTCAGTACCTGACTACCCCATGTTAGCCCTGTACTACTCAATTCTTTCCAAGGGCACAATGCTGTAGGGGTGCTGGGCACGTATCTCCTCTATCTGCCTACCCCTATTCCAGACCCTTGTCCCTCCACTCTGATCAGTCTGTATATTACACTAGAAAAAATGCAGCATTCTGGGTAAAAACCATGCTGATTTGTGTCTGAAAAAATCCATGTTGCATGTCACACTCTATTTGTGAAAGAGTTCTCAAACCTACAACAGACATTTCACTATCTGGCCTCATGAGAACAGATTGCTGACAGCCCATCTGGGTTTCTGCTTCCTTATTATACGCTAACTCCTGATATGACAATGTGTCAATGATACAGCATACAAATAGAAATATCATTAAAGGGCACATCATATTGTCAGTCGCTCGCTGAGTTTCTTACATTGGCCAGAAATCTGTGTGCCAGATGTGGATTCTCTTTTGTAAAATATTTTTCCTAAGCACAAGTGATCACATAATTCTAAACAGGAATACTGATGCTTTCCTATTGACTTTCCCTTTTTTTTGTTGTGACATTTCATTGAATGGAGTATCATTTTGCTTGTTTTCAAGGAAACATAGAATCTTGGCACCACCTGGTCAACACCACACATAGTATTTCTCCACCACTGTATTTCAACCAGCAGAAAAGGGACTCATACCCCTCCGTAGTGCTAGATACCACTCTATGCCTGAAATGTTACTGGTGCCATTTTCCTCAACACAGAACTTGGTGCCCTCTAGGTTAAATCCATAGTAAAGACCATCAGAAGGAGGACACAAAAAGCAAATACCTGCCAATATAAATGTTCTTAATAAAAGAAAATTTGCCATTGGATGCGCCTGGTGCCGATGGGCATGTCTGTATCAAGAAAGATGCCCAAGCTGGGGTATGTGAATGTGTTACCCACACCATTTAAATGGCAAATGCTCTATTTTGGAAGCCTTCTGTCAGGATCAGCCAGGATTTGAACTCTGGATACTCTGTCTAGGACTATTGCACTTACCATGTGAGCCACCAGAGGCCCTTGGGGCTGTTCCTGATCTTGTCTTTGATGTTCCTGTATATCTGCCTGTTCCCAGTTTGTCCCTCCCTTCTCATTACCCTCATGTGTTTTCTATTCCCAATCACGTGCCCTTTATAAAGGGTGGAGTCATTGAATGTATTTTGTTTGTTCCTGTATGACCTTTGTTCCTGTATTCCTTGTTCCTGTGGTCTTGTTCCAGCATTCCTTGCCCTCCTGTTTTCCTGTAATGCCTTTGTCTTAACCTTGTATTGGATTTTTGCCTGTTCCTGTTTTCTTCTGTTACCATTAAACCTGCAATCTCACTATGTCCTCTACAATTGTTTATGGCTATCCCCCTGGGCTTCCACCATACCCACTTTCAAGTGTGAGACTACCTCCAGTTACAGCGGCTTCCCGATGTGATCGTTAAACCTTCAAGTACACATGATAGTGCTAGATCCTGCAAGTGTAGGGGTCGAGGTGCATTGTGGGTAAAAACAGTGATTGCACCAGCTTTTTTGCATTTGCCCCCCCACACACACACACATTTTTGAAGAGGAATCTATAATCAAAATTCTACAGGGTAAACAATAAAGCACTTATTTGGCAGATTGATCCACCCATCTATGCATTTTAATTGGTTGCTCAACAAGGGTTGGACAAATTTAGTGATCGGTGAACAAATTAACCAGTTGTGAATTTGCAGTGAATAAATCACCGCCAGTGAATAAACTTGAGAAACTGCGGCAAAAATTTGCTGGTGAAAAGATTTTGGCATGCATCAGAATAGTTGTGTGTATAAAAGTCTTTGCGCATCAAAATTATTCAGAACGCCCATTGACCTTAATGCATTTGGATAAAATAGGCATGTGTATAAAAATTGTCACGGCCGTCAAAATTTACATGCATCAAAATTATTTTGACGCCGATTGACTTCAATCTTTTTCGCGAATTTCACTGTAAATTCGCAAATTGTTTGGCAAAACGGAACAAATTCGCCCATCACTACACAAATTTCTTTAAGGAGTCCAGCCTGAAGTATGTGTAGGCAGCTTATAATGTGTTGGCTTTCATGGTGGTTCTTAAAAACTCCCCAGTGCCAACCCAATGTGCCAGCATCATGTCGGGGAAGGAATAACATTCACAGGATAGCTATGAGTCTCTTGATGTAGTGTGACATGCCTTACTCCTGATAAGTTCTACAGACTTTACAGTAGTCACTATAGCTTATTTGTACAACTGAGCCCCGAATGATTGCAAGGTGGGGGGCACTCAGTCTTTATTCAACCCTCTTATTCATAGATAAATCAGATCAGCAAGAAAATATTGATGGTAATATGGTACAGATAAGGAATGATGTGATCGTTTGGACAGCACCCCTGGCACCGTCAGATGTCATTAAAGTCCCATTCCTCATTTCTTTCCCAAAATGATGACTTATTTACAGCTTTTCATTCTTCTCTGGAAACAACATACTTTTCTATATTTAATTCCCTTTATTTTTATGGCCTGCAGGAATGTTGTGTTGCTTCCAGATTCAATGAGTCGGCAGGATATTGCCACGGAGACTGGATTGGTTTTCGGGTAATTTTAGAAACTGCAGTGAAAAATGTGATCTAATTGCACTTAGCATTTCAATGGTCAGAACGCCAGCATTGTGCAAGCACCGGAGCACTAATGGATTGACTCCCCATCAATCTAGGAAGCTACTTTGTCGCAGGAATCTTGTACTAGCAATGTGCATGGTCCTCCTAAAAGAAGGGCTCTTCAACCTTTTAAGTGCTGGTATAAAAGGAGCATTGTCCCGAAAATGTAGATTCTACAGTTCTGGAATGATCTATGCTTCTGCATGAGATTATTGGTAACATTTTTGGCAACAAGAGCAATGTACCATGGTACATATAGGGTTAAACTGGCACTAAGCATTATTGAAATAAACATAAAAGTTAAAGCTCGTTTCTGGGTAATTTACAGATTTACACATTTCCCTATATTATTAGTTACAGGGACATAGACAGGATAAGCCCCTGCAGTTGACTATAATCTTCCACTGCTTTGGGAGTGTTTCCTTCTCAGAAATAATGAGCCAGAGAGAGGAGTTTAAATGACCCTTGCATACCTGTGTGTTGGTAAACATCCAACTATAAAGGTAATATATATATATATATATATATATATATATATATATATATATATATATATATATATATATATATAAGCCCAAGTTTTGAAAGCACTCACAGCAGATTCCATCAGTGTATAAAAGGTTTATTCACCGCTCACATCTACGCGTTTCAACCCTCAATGGGTCGTCATCAGGACATATATATTAATATATATGTAGGGATGTGAACATTTAGACGCCCTTACACATTACAGACAGGCACATCCCTAGTAATATGGACGCCTAATTGGGTCCTTATGGGGACCTTGTGCTTATGTAACCCCTGTAGTTCTCACAGTGTACACCAGATGGCACTGTGCAGTAGTATAAAGGTCTTGGAAACCATGAGGTCTGGGTCCATTACTTTAGCCCAACCAAGCAGGCTGGAAGGGAATAGGTATTGTTGACCCTAGGCGCATTGGCCCTACTAATTAGATAGCATAACCTTTTATAGATCACTCTAGGAGTGATAGAGAGGTTATATAGTTGAGCAGCTCAAGGCTCCGCTGAGGATATTAGAGGGATTAAGATCCCAGGGTATTACTGACCCGGAGTAGGGACTAAAGTGAATTCCCCTAGACTGCCACTGAAAGAGATCCTGAAGACTGGGCAATACCCCTCACAAGCTGCAACTCTCTCTGCTGTATATTCCCTGGCCTGCAGGGATTCAGCCTATACTGGTTCTGTGAGTAAATGCTACCTTTATGCTGTCTGATTGTTCTAAGCTCCATTGTGGATATGTGCTATGTTAAATAAAGACAGTTCCTTGTTTTAAGAACTACTGGCGCCCATCATTTGTGCTATTGCACCTAGTTACAGTTGCACTACACCTTACCTCCACCCTGCTGCGAGGGTATACCCCTGAGAAAGAGGGCTTCATATGTGGTATTACCCCACACCGATAGTAGCTTAAACTGACTAAAGCAAAGTTAGTTTACTATAGTGCTATATATATATATATATATATATATATATATATATAAAACAAAGGTCCAGGGCCAGATGGTATTTATCCCAGGGTACTTAGCGAGCTTAGCTCTGTGTGGTGCCTTTATTCAAAAAAGGATCCTGTTCTCAGTCTCAAAACTATAGACCAGTAAAAGTGGCCATATACGGAGAGATCCGCTCGTTTGGTGATGTCGCCAAACGAGCGGATCTCTCTCTGATATGCCCGGAGATGGGCAATATCGGGCTGATCCGATCGTGGGCCCTAGGGCCCAACGATCAGATCCTAACGCATGGGGAACGGGCGGTCGGATCGTGGGACCGCATCAACGAACAGATGTGGCCGGATCCGACGGGATTTTTTGTCCCATCCGATCGAGATCTACCCGACTTTCGGTCGGGGGGCCCCATACACGGGCCAATAAGCTGCCGACAATGTCTGTCGGCAGCTTTTATCGGCCCGTGTATGGCCACCTTTAGTCTGATGTCAGATACATAGTAGTTACATAGTTAAATCGGGTTGAAAAAAGACAAAGTCCATCAAGTTCAACCCCTCCAAATGAAAACCCAGCATCCATACACACACATCCCTCCATACTTTCACATAAATTATATATACCCATACCTATACCTATACACCTATAAGTGGTAGGAAAGCTTTTCGAAGGGTTAATAAAGGATAAGATACTAGACTTTATAGCAAATCTATGAGTGTGTGCCAGCATGGTTTTATGTGTAATAGATCTTGCCAGACTAACTAAATTTCTTTTTATGAGAAGCTGAGCAGGGACCTCAATTCTGGGATGGCAGTGGATGTGATTTACTTAGACTTTGCTAAATAATTTGATGCAGTGCCACACAGAAGGTTACTGGTTAAATTAAGGAATGTTGGCCTGGAACATAGTATTTGTACCTGGATAGAGAACTGGCTAAAAGATAGACTACAAAGAGTGGTGGTAAATGGAACATTTTCTAATTGGACCAGTGTTGTTAGTGGAGTACCGCAGGGCTCTCTGTACTAGGTCCCTTGCTTTTCAACTTGTTTATTAATGACCTGGAGGTGGGTATTGAAAGTACTGTTTCTATTTTGGCAGATGATACTAAATTGTGCAGAACTATAGGTTCCATGCAGGATGCTGTGACTTTGCAGAGTGATTTGTCCAAGGTCCGAAACTGGGCAGCAAACTGGAAAATGAGGTTCAATGTTGATAAATGCAAGGTTTGCTGCCCAGTTTCCCAACTTTGTCTTTTTTCAACCCGATTTAACTATGTAACTATGTATAGTAGGTGAGCTTGAAAAATTACAAGTTTTAAGTTTAATCTAGATTTCACTTTAAGATGAAACCTAATTTTTTCCAATTCCAAGGAATGTCATTTTGTCCTTTTAGAATTAAAGATAGTAAACACATCCCTCTTAATTGCTTTTAGGGCAGAGACACGTGTGGAGATTCGAGGAGATTAGTCGCCCGGTGACAAATTGCCTTCGGGCGACTTCGGAAAACGAAGCACTCCGAGTGCCATCCGGCCGGCAGTTTAGATTCTAGCCAGCGGGAAGGTAGTTCAGGGGGGTTTAGTCACCCAAAGAAGCGGCGATTTGTCACCGGGCAACTAAATCTCCCGATGTGTGTCTCTACCCTTACTCCACAGTCTCAACTTGGCTTTTTTTCATTCCTTTATTAGCTTAGTTGCTCTTTTCTGTACTTTTTGTTTTTAAATAAAGACCAGTGAGTGTCAATTTTTTCACCTGCCATGGATTTGAGGCGAAATTACGCATTTTGCCATCTGCAAATTTTTTTGGGAAACTGCTGCAAATTTTTGCCGCAGTTTCCCAAAAAAATTTCCCACAACAAAAAAGTATACAATATAAAATGCCCATAAGAAGAAATGGCCATTGACTTTAATGCATTTGGAGTGAGAAAAATTGTCACTCATGAAAAACAATGTTGACGCCCATTGACCGTTTTACACATTTTTGCGCAGTTTTGCAATTTTTAGGCGAGCGTCAATAATAAAGACTCTTCTGTGCATGTGAGAATATCTATGCACAGACAAAAGCATATTAATGGCACATCACTACTGTACTACTACTGTACTGTGTATATTTTTGGCAGTGCAATGTGTTTATGCATCCAAATCAAAGGTATCAGGTCTGCCCCTGTTTCCAGTGCAGTACTACCCAAAAAAGGCAAAACATAGGAACTAAGATAGCAAGTAAATTTGGTGAACAGTTTGGAAGTGTGTATAATAGGGTCAACACATGGGCAGGACAAAGTTGTGCATGTACACTCCATCCAGATGTGTGTGATTCAGCTGGGCCAACATGGAGTTGTTTTATTAGGCACAATCCATGTTCCTAGTACTCACCTTGTGATCATCAACAATCCCTTGTTTCCTTCTCTGTTGTGGTTATATCTGTGATTAAGGGCCACATACTTAGAGACATATCGACCTGCGTTGTGGTGTTGCCCAAGCCCAGACTATGTTTTTGACTTGAAGAATAACAGTTACGTCTGACTAAATTAAATTGGAGCGCAGCCTGAATTTTTGTTCCGATATGACCCTCACTGAATGGTGATTTAATGTTATAGTTATTAACTGTAACAACATAGTCCATCGCAGAGAAACCAACTCACGGAAATAAAGGCATTTTATAAAAATATGTTCCTAATAATCACTGGCTAATCCCATAATGAAATGTGGCCATTATATGTACAATATCCCTCCCTCTGACTGCTATTAGCCAATATGTTCACATACAACCAAGGGCAAACATACATTCTAGTTTTCTTCAGCCTCTAACCTTGTTAGGGGGCTAAGGGGGCCCAACCTAAAGGCCAGTTAGGGTGAGATTTGGGGTGAATGCTTATTTGTGCCCTGTGTACCCCTGGAACTATAGCAGGGTGACTGTTACCTCAGTGTTTCTATATATCTCTAACCTTATTATGAGCTAATGGAGACCAGCTTGAAGGCCAGTTAGGGTGAGACTGGGGGTGAGTGTTTATTTGTGCCCTGGGTACCCCTGGAACTATAGTAGGGTGACTGTTACCCCAATGTTTCTATATATCTGTAACATTGTTATGAGCTAAGGGGGCCCAGCCTGAAGGCCAGTTATTGTGAGATTTGGGTGAATGCTTATTTGTGCCCTAAGTATACCTGGAACTATAGCAGGATGACTGTTACCCCAATGTTTTCATATATCTATAACCTTGTTATGAGTTAAGGGGCCCCGTCTGAAGGCCAGTTAGGGAGAGTGCCTATTTGCTGCCCCAGACTTAGGGGTAGTAGTTAGGGTTAGTAGTAGTAGTTTTTTATAAACACTATAGCCTTATTATGAGACATATCTATACATTTGATATATACAGTATATGTATTGTCCAGCACACAGGACAACATTTTTTATTAGAGTTTCGCATAAACCACAACCCTGGGCCCTCAAGATTGGCGCATTTCAGGCTATGGCCTTTTTTTTAAGTTTTATGGATTGGGACTGCTTAGAGCTGGGCAGCAGGACTGCACTCATTTATGTGCAAGTGGTAAGTGGCAGCATGAAACATTGTGTGAGTTTGAAGAGGCCTGTATCTTTTTCCTGCTTGTTTCCTTTGCCTTGCTAAGAAAATCCAGTAGTTAAAATGCCCTACCCATTGGCATGAACTTAAGACATTCTGAATGGGTTATGTACTATCATGGGGAGTGCTCAGGAAAGTTTTTCTACAATATTCTTGCCATAAATCCCCCCTCGTGCCTATAACTGTAGCATTGCAAGAAGATCTTATGTGTTCATCACATTAGGATGGTACTCTGTTGGCCAGAGACACAAACCAGCCAAAATAAGCATTCTTCCCTATTTCAACTCTCCAAATTCCACAGAAAAATATTTTCACATGAGATCCTGCCCTGAGTGCAGCCGCTGACAGGAACCTTTGGGCAGATGATAGGCAGTCTGAGTTGTTTCCAATTCACAATGTGCTACCTACCTGTCAATAAAAATCAAGGGGAATGCTGGGAAACTGCATCATTCTATTTCTGAGTGCTACTGTCCCTTCCTCCTGCACTAGATTATTAGTACAGATCACTGACTGAGGTTTGGTCTGGGATAGAAGTTAGTTCCATTGTTGGCGGGGGGATTGGAATTAGGGCAGTATCTATAGAGGAGACCATGTGACAGTTGGGGGGGGCAGTGGGTCACTGACTAATAGCACTTTCATGAAAAGTGTCCTATTCCTAAAACACAGTTGGCATGGTTCTTCAGGTCTCTCAAGCTTCCTCCCCCAAACTAAAAGCATAAAGGCAGATTCAATGGCTCCCATGAAAGTGACCATTGTGTGTGCGTATAAGAAACTTAATTTGTAAGCTCCTTGGGGACAGGGACTTGACTTGATGCTTTTGGACCTAGGAGGGATTGACCCATGAACACATGACTGTCATTAGTACACTTTGGGCTTAGGAGGGACTGACCCATAAACATGTCATTGTCATCAGTACACTTTGGGCCTGGGGGGGGGGGGCTGATGTTTTGGTTAGAATCAGCGAACTGTTATCTGAGGCCAAGATATCACATCTGTACATATAATCATGGCCCCATTTTGGCACTTCTAGTCACATTTATCACTTCTCGTTGGTGCTACAAAAGCAAAGTTCAGTGAATTTGCTGGTCTTTGATCTGCTCTTATTATCATTCACTTTAATATTTATCTGCATTTTCCCAAGGCAGTCTTTCACTTGCTGATGACAAATAATTTGCAGATTGTTTCTTGGGATCTCATGACTTAATTCCTTTGTCTTATTCTGGAGCCTGCCTAACATTATTTCTCTTTAAAGGGACACAAGAACCAATCTGGAATTTGCAACACCTCTGTTACTGTAGAGACCTTTCCTGTCTCCAGCTTGACAAACTGTCCCGATCCTTCACTGCTATCTTTGACTTGTCTTTCGGTCACCATCTTTCCTTAATGCTGCAATTTCACTCTCATGACATTACTAAGCCCACATACCCACAACTAGTTAAGTGCCACAAACCCTCTTCTTCTACATTTTAGAATATAATATCTTTCCCCATAACTTATGTTCTCCATAGCCTTATACACTACAATAATATAATTTAATAATTCTAACATATGTGAGAGTGGACCCACGGGGGGCCCATCTCCCTCACTGATTAGCTGTTCACATATAGTAATGTAATGATTTTGGGGATTTATGGCTTCAAGACTCCTTTTAGTCCAGTATTAAGTCAGAGTTACCAATTCTTACCTCATATTAGGGTTACAGATAGATATGGAGTACATTGCTGTCATATTCCCATGGTTTCAGTAATATCTAGGGCAGCTAATAATTGTCCCCACTTAAAATTCTCACCATAATTGTGATACAAGGTGTGGACCCTTAAAGGACAAGGAAAGCCTAAAATAATATGTAGTGCAGGGAAAGGCTCACCTCAGTACTGTCTGTAAATTCTAACTCAATAGCTTAACCCACAATGCATCACTCTCCTCCTAAGACCAAGACTGCATCACATGTGCAATAGGTAGGATTCAGAATCTGCACATGCACACAAGGTGTTTGTTTTTTTTTCCATCACACATGCACAGGAACGACGCGCATGGTAACAAACTCCGTTTTAGATGGCAGACACGATTGGTTACAGAAGGGGAAAACTGCAGGGCGAAATTATTCCATTAAGAAAAGGCATTTTCTCAGGAAGTTCTTTAACGGCCTATGAAATACAGGTCAATGGGCAAATTCCATCTGTTTCATCTTCTTCTGAAAGTGACAAAGAGACTAGAAGGTCAGGCCAGATGAGACCAAAAAAATGGTGGTTGCTCAGATCCATGCACCCAATTTCATTTTCAGTATGGGTGAGGCTAATAATGTAGAAGATAAAATGGGAAAGATAAGCCAGTCTGCTTTTAAGGAAGTTGAAAGCTTGGTATTCGCAGAAAAGGATTTCCCTCCCTTCCTTCTACTTCACAAACCATCCATCCAAGGGGATCATCTCTCAACTATCAGCCAATAATACAGAGGCTTCTGCAGTTGTTCAGAGTGCCCAAATGTCCTCGGGACTGGGACAGGGGAAGCCGAGTGAGCAGGAATTGATGGCATCTGGTGGTGTCAGTGTGTCTGGAGTGATGAAGTGGATGTTCAAGCAGATTGTCATTGTGTGCATACAACTGAGGTTGTGGAATGTGGAGGAGAAAACATCCATGAAAGTGTTTTGCAAGGCAGTGTGTGAAAGTTGTGCTTGGTAACAAAAGGTTTTGTTTCCCCTACTCTTTTCCTTTTGTCACAGGTAGCTAATAAAGAGTCATGATGTTTCCTAAAAGAGGCCCCATTCATTCAGCCCTTGGATAGGCAGTCTCTTCCCTGTCAGCAGAAGCCTCAGGCACAATCAAGAAAAGGAAATTGTGAGCCAGCAGATAAGGCAAATGGGCCAATATGACCAAATAAGTCCCCTTAAAGTACATAGAGGTTTCAGGAAAGCAGTCTCTACCTAATTACATGTCATTTATGAAAATCACCCTAGAAAACAAATTTGAACTTTTGGCAGGGAAAAAACCTTGGGCAGGTGCTATGGAAGAGCAAACAGAATTGTAAAGGTTAGATAGGGAAGAGGATAGAAAAGATAAACAATGTCTGAAACAGAGCAGTGGTCAGGCTGATACTCATGTTAGCACTGATGGTGGTGCTGAAGGGGATTCTGGCAGTAAGGAAGTTAGGAAGAGGAAGTTAGTTCAGGGTCTGGAATGCAACAAATCACAAGTAGTGATGAGTGAAATTTTTTGTTGCCACAAAAAATGATACCCATAGATTCTAATGGTTAAAATTGATGCCCATAGACTTCAATGCATTTTGGCGAATTTTAACTGGTTCACGAATTATTGGTGGAGCAAAATGGGTCAGATTCGCCCATCACTAATCGCAAGCAAGCAGGGTATTTGTCTCAGCTTGAAAGGAAGCTAAATGTTGAGAAAGTGACAAGGTTTTATCTGATGATTCAAGTGAGATGATAAATTTAGGGGATGATGATCCAATCCCATCTGGCACCCAGATTAAAAAATTGGGGATCAAAATGATAGTCAGTCAGGATGAGAGAAAGCGAAGAAGGAGGAGGATGTTCAAGAAAAGCACTAATACTTAACTGTGGCTTCTTGCCCCATTAGGTTTATCTCAACAAATGTTTCAAGCATTAAAGCAGCTAGTATGAGATGAGATATTAAGCCTTTGATAAACCACACCTCAGCTGACATCATCTTCATGTAAGAGACCAGACTCACCACAACTGCAGATATCAAAAAGCATTTTTTTTCAGTTGCTGCAGAACCAGGAGGTGGTGGTATTCTGTTCAAAGGGTTTTCAGGAATGGTAGAGCACCATCTCATAGAAGTGGAGGTAGGCAGGTGTCTTCTTTTAGATGTCTCTATAGCAGGATGTAGGATGAGACTTATTAATATTTATGGGCCGCAGTCTGGGCTTGGAAGTTCACTCATATCTCCACACCTCCACTTCAGTCATCAACCAGGCCCCTAGAGCTGAAGATTGATGAGAGCTGTCTTTTGGTAGATATAAAAGTAATTCACTCGCAACTGCACATTTACTACTCGAGTAGGCAGACTTGGTTGATGTCTTCGCTGGGTGTCAAAGTACACTTACCATTGTGCAGGTTGAAGCAGTAGGATTGACATGGCTTTTGTTTGGACAAGAGAAATCTTTACACAGCATGAGGAAGTCTTAGTTAATTACACGCTGACCACCTCACATGTCTTTTCTGTCTGGGACCTCCTCTGTTCCAGCAAAAGGTAGGGGGTTATGGATATTGAGTTCAGTTTCCCTGGAGAGTGAGTCTTTGCGGCACTTCTTTTAGGCACTCCTTCAGTGTGAGTTGAGAAAGATTTGTGTTTTTTTGTTTTGAGTTCAAAGTCGCAGTGATTGGAGGGGGCTAAGAAGTCATTCCGCACCTTCTTCCGCAGACTACCTGTTATTAGGGAGGGAAACAAATATAAGAAGTACCTTGGCCTAAGAAGAAAGCTTGAATCCTTGCTTTTGGATCGGGTGGTGGGGGATAAAGTTTCCCGACTAAAGCTTCAGATCAAATGGCATCAGTACAGTCACTACAGGTCCTTGGTTCTGGAGAGGGATTATGGGGGATTCCATTCTCCTGATCCTTTTCGGAATTGCAGAGAAGCTGTGACAAAAAAATTGATTGTTGGATTGAGGGACTCTCAGGGTATTGAGCAGCTGAGATTAAAGAAAACCCTAGGTCCAGATGGCCTAACAGCTGAATTCCATAAAACTTTTGTCCAAGCATTTTGGCCCCCCCAATACTTGTGGAAGTCTTTAGAGATTGTCTGGGAAGAGGCATATTGCCTCCTTCCATGAGAATATTCTCAATGGTGTTATTATCCAAGGGTAATGATATCAATAACTGGAGCCCTATTGCCCTCTTGAACACCGATTGGAAGTTTTTGGTTAAGGTTTATTTCTCTAGGCTTGTTTTATTTTTAGGCACGTTATTGTCCCGTGAACAGTTCTACGCGGTCAAAGGGCAGAACAACTTCTTTCTTTCTGCTTTGTGCTTGAAGGAACCCTGGTGTCTCTGTTCAATGTTTATGTTTTTCTCTGGACACCTTGGGGACAATGGCAACCTGCTTCACTTTGTCTTTGGGGATCTTTTCTTTTGGGTGGGGATGGGGTTAGGGTGGTGGAAGTGTGTTGTGGAGAAAATTCAAGAAGACTTTTGGACTTGATTCGAGGTTGGACATTGGCATCTGACTATCCTCTGGTGGGTGGGTGGATTGAGTGAGTCTGGTGTTGGTATGGGTCACATGCTATATGAACTTCCCCAAGGGGACTCACATTTGTTATTTTCCTCATTTTATTTCTTTAAAGGTGTGCATTTTTTCATAAGAGGTTTTATATAATTTATGTTAATAAAAAAAAATCCTATCTAAGATCCATTGGAAGCAGCAGTCCTGCTTTGCTTTATAATAGAGCACTATGTCCCAATGACAAATATACTATCCGATACCCACTGTAAACATTTCTGTCCTGCTTTATGGCTGAGATTCTTACTATCTTTAAAACAGAGCATTCTGTCACAGTGGCAAAAAAACATATTCGATTTCTGGGGTAAGTATATATCTAAAAGTGAATATAGAGTTTACCTCCCTTCACTATAAGTTACTCTATTTCACCCTTTGTCATATGTGCTCCGCAATGTTTTATGTGTCTGCAGGATTTTGATCTATTATCCAAATTAAAGGTGTGGTTCACCTTTAATTTAACTTTTAGCATGCCTTTTAATTGAGAAAATCAGCATCAAAGATGCAGTAGGAAAAGATTTCTCTTGCAATTCTATTCTGTTGCAGTCACTCGAGTCGTCCCCACCATCCTGAAATCCAGAACATTTAGAGGAAATCTTTGCTCCATTTATGGAAGAAACCTGCAAATCAACCTTTTGTTTAAAAAAAATGACATGCTTGTAAAAGGCCAAGTGATTCATTTGGCTGTCCAATAAAGGGCTAATCTGTTTTAGGGTGACATCTCCAGATCACGTAAGGCCTTCAGGTTTAAACATTCAGGATACGACAGGACTCTGTTTGGTCCTTTTCTGCTTAAAAAATGTTCAGTGCGTCTGTCTAAAAACTCTTGTAAAATATTTCAGGAAATGTATCAAAATTTCGCCAGAGAGAGAAAGAGTTTCAGATCGGTAATTATAATTGCGAGTCTGTGACACTTGGAGGCTGCCAGTCCCTGAATAATAGTTCCAGTTTGGCTTAACCAGCAGCTTAATATGTTATGTAAACTATAAAAGTACTGTTATCCCTTCTAATTTAAGGAACAACAAGGAATTTTGCAATGAAAAATGCTTTCAAAAATATGGTTTTAAAGGGCAAGTAAAGTCCATGGTGCAAAGATTCCTCGAAGAATACAGTACAGTTCACTGAGGCAGAGCTCAAAATTCTCTTTAGGGTCATGTAGGAAGGAAGAGTGGAAGATCAATGAAGCATGATGTTATTGCCTGAATACAGAATAAAATTGGTTTACTTTGTGGAGGCCGAAAGCTGTAGTACAGTTTTTTTCAAGGACTAAACATCAACATTTAACATTAAACTAGTGTTGGAGATGGTTTGTCTTGTTCAAGGGGCATTTGAGTGATGCTATAACCACATCCCATATGTCATAGCCCTGCCCCCTACATCATCACACCTGCCCCTCTTATATTGGTCCACCTACCAGATTTGAATCCACAGTAAAGACGGCAGCCCTTTGAATTGCCTCTTGGCCCATTGCTTCTCTTGGTTAACAATAAACAGTAGATGGAAAAGCCTTGAGGTCAAAGCTTCTACGTGTAAAAGTCCAGCAGGTACCATGGAAGATTGCATTAATCTTTTCTGCATTTTGAAATAGTGATGGGCTAATTTTTTTTCACGTTTTGCCACTTGGGAATAAATTCGGGGATGTACCGCAAAAATTTAGACATTGACTTTAATGGGTGCCGGCGTCAACTTTGACGAAAGAAGTCGTTGGTGTCAAAATCGGCATTTCACGAATTTTTTTACCCATTTCACAAATTCGCCCATCATTATTTAGAAATTATGCAACAGTGTAATCAATGATGTAAAGCTTGTTACTGGTCGGCTAAACCTTGGCCTATCAGCATTTAGTATTTAATGGTAAGCTTTTCATGTTTGTTACTCATCTTGCTTGCACATGCTGTCCTATGGTGATTTAAAGGGGTGGTCCACTAAATCAGGGTTTGTAGGGTATGGTAGGGCAAAAAAAGCCCCTTTAACGCTGAAGTCTGCATTAGATACTGTTCTAAAACCTCTGATACATACCGATTATACATTTAATGGGTAATTTTTTTCCTTTCTGAATACCCAAGAAAAAAGGAGCATTGCCAGCTTTGAATGGAAGGAATGTAGTACCTGGAATTCTTGAGCCCAAAGCTTATTAAATATTAAACAATCTATTGCTGTTTTTTTTCCTTTACTAGAGACTCTCCATTAGAGAGTAAGGGATTAACTTCAATATATTTGTAAAATGAAATTTAAAAGCAAATTTGGCAAGTGCCATCAAAAGGCCTGTGTGCATCAATGGGCTCTGCAAAGCTTTACGGGTGACATTTATTTCATTATTCTTATAACCAACAAACAAATCATCCCCCATCTAATGTGCTAGCTGCCTTTGTGGCAATAGTAAGAAGCAATGTTGGTGTAGTAGTTAAATTCATTGAAAACTCCAACATAAGGTTTATGTTTATGGGGCGCATGTTTTGAAATGTTGCTGTAGTATTAGATGGGATTAGGGATGGGCGAATTTGACCCGTTTCGTTTCGCCAAAAATTTGCTGCTGGAGAAATGTTGCTGACGCCCATTAAAGTCTATGGGCGTCCAAAAAATGTTTTCACGTGCGTCTTTTTAATTTGACGCACAACGCCATACAAGTCTATGGGCGTAATTTTTTTCGCAAAACAAGGTGAAAAAATTCTCCCATCCCTAGACAGGATCTGTGGCAGTATAACAGAATGCTCTGTTGTAAAGATAGCTACAATCTCAGCCATAAAGCAGGACAGGACTGCTGCTTATAATGGGTATCAGATAGGATCTGTGTCACTATGACAGAATGCATATATAAATTGTCGCTGGCTTCAAAATTGACACGCGACGAAATTATTTTGACGCCTATTTCGCAAATTATTCGCAAGTTTCGCAAACGCCACAGATTTGCTAATCAATAGCTCTATATTTGCCTAAAGCATATCCCCTATCCCTAAGTCTTTAATGCAATTCTTTTGATTTTTTAATAAAATCCCTATTTTTAGAACAAATGCGTCTCAAAAGCAAAAACTGACTGAAAGGTATATTATATATTGAATGTTTCAGGTGACATTTAACTGAGCAATCTTTTTGAAAAATAGTGGTGGTAGTGTCATTTTCAAAGGATAAAGTAATATCTAAAAAATTAATGAAGTTTGAACTGATTTCAAATTTGAATTTCAATTTGTAAGTGTTAGCATTAATATATGAGATGAGATGAGATGAAACTGATCAAATGTGCCTGACCATATTAGTATATTAACATCAATAAAAACTCCATAATACTGTGTGTGTTGCAAAAGTGTGTTCATGCCATCAAAAATGTACTGTTCTTCCCACCGACCTAAAAAAAAGATTTGCATACTTTGAACTTCCCAACAAATGAGAAAAAGTTGTAAGTGAAAGTGAATGGATTGTAATATGAATGAAATAAGGTTAGATTTGTAGGTACTATAGTGTATAAGGTGATATTCTATTGCTCTTAGACCCAGTTGGTGGGGAATTCATGAATACAATGACACCTCATCAATGGAAGCCCACTTTAAATCCTTTTCCCAATGAAAGTTACTCAAAGTTTGTCAGTGGCGTAACTAGTGTGCACCGGGCCCTCCTGCAAAAAAATCTTCAGGGTTCCAGTTCTGCATCCACCCCACCTACATCCCAACTCCACCCGACCCAACCCAACTCCACCCATGTTCCGCCCCAACTCCGCCCACTCCTGCCCAACTTGCTTCCCCCTTCCTCACCGGTAAGAGAGAGCAGCTGGGGAGGAGGGGTTTTTTATTAGCTAAAGAGGAAGCAGACCCTACAGTCCCACCCCCCTTTGACTGTGGGGTCTGCTTCCACTATAGCTACTCCACTAAAGTTTGTATCAAGTGGCCATTATCGCTCAAATAGCTAGGCAATCTTAAGACCAGTGGCTGTTAAAAATAGTCAATGTATTTGCAGAGATTTTCACCTAGAGAACTAATTCCTGCAATTACTTTAGGTAAAAGGGGAAAGAGCTCAGTTTTTGGATTGGCAATTTTTAGGAATAGGGCTATTTTTTCATCAATTATGTTGAATTATGTCAATGCTTCTTTTATCAATTTATCCAGTTTTAGTTAAAAAAAATTTTACTTAATTTTTTTCTAATAGTTAATAGGCGTTTTCAGCAGATAATTACCAAAGCAATGATACTATTATCCATTTCCAGACTTTTTAAAGCTCTCTATTCTATTAAAGTGAGATTATTTTTATTTTTAGAAAAAGGGGATCCTTGTTTTTCTTCTAATCATGTAGTAATGCTAGTTCCAGTTCAATGTTTTTTCAAACAATGTTCAATGTTATCTTTAAAGTTAGAAAACAGGGTAATGTCATTTCTTTCACCTTTTTCCTTAATACCATCATCATTGAAAAAATGAAACGATTTAAGTCTTTGATTTTATTGAACAAATCAAAGTTTTTTACCGAGCAAAAAGTAAGTCCTTTTTCAAGAACACTTATCTCTTCAAGATTCAAAGCCTTATCAGAAAGGTTTAAAATCATCTCCTCCTTTGTTCCCTTAGGGCAGGGATCCCCAACCTTTTTCACCTGTGAGCTACATTCAAATGTAAGTAGGGTTGGCGAGCAACATAAAAATGAAACTAGTTCCTGAGGATGCCTACGAAGGGCTGTGATTGGTTATTTGGTAGCCTCTATGTAGACTGGAAGCCTAAAGAAAGCTCTATTTGGTAGTACACGTGGTTATGCAACCAAAGTTGCCTCCAAGTCTGGAATTCGAAAATAAGCCCCTGCTTTGAAGCCACTGGGAGCAACATCCAAGGGGTTGTGGCGCAACATGTTGCTCACGAGCTACTGGTTGGGGATCACTGCCTTAGGGAATGTTTTGATGTCTTTACTCTCCTGCTTACCAAAGGGTACAATCTCCTAGCAGTCCCAGGGTTACTGTATTGTGGTACACGATAACAGGTTTCGATCTAAGTGCATGGATTGGCTCTTGAGTTCCCAGGTGGTTTGCAGGAAGGACAGCTGGAGCAGCATAATGTTAGGTACTTTCCCAGCCAGTGATCCTTTTCTTTCTTTAGTTCCCCACCACCATCTTAACTCTTATTTTCAGGAGTGCCTCTTGAAGAACTAAATTGTAAATGGAGAAGTCTAAGTTTGAGAGGGACATATAGAAGAAAGAGGTGCAGGTTCTTTAAAAACAGAGCATCTGCCTAAGCAATTTAATTAATTGGAGGGATTTTTAATATTTCGGCACCTCCTATGTGAATGTTGCTTGTTCCTTAAATCTTCATGACGCAAAATTGTCATTAACAAGTGAGCACACTGTTTCTGGGTTAGTGGTACTGTGCATCACTGTTCTGCCAGAACTGATCAAAGCACAGGCCTTATGAATGGTTCTTGTAGGAATGTTCTAAATATTCCACATTGCAGAGTGGCCAGGGCAAGGAGAAAGTACAGTGGCTTCCAGCACAACCCATAACTTATTCTTGTTAAACATGCTTCTGTAACTTTTGCCCTCCATTCTTTAGTAGTGGAGGGATTGTCAATGGCAACAGTAGGTAAAGACAGTAGGGTAAAATGAACACATTAGGACAATATAGAAACAGACAATATGTAGACAATAGGGCAAGATGGAGACAGTAGGGAAAAGTGTTGAGAGGTATGAGCTAGACAGCAGGACAAGAGACACTTAGAAGATGGTGCCCTTATTTACAATTTCCAGTATCCACATTTCTAATACAGGGTATTAGTACTCATCATTTTTTTTCAGCTTGTATCATAGAGGGAGTATTTGTGTAGAATATTTTTATTAAAAATTCATAGGCTAAAGCCTACTCTGCCGTTTCCCAATGCTTTTCAAATGCTGTATCCCTAATCTGGAATGTGGCAGACATTTGAAAAATTGCTTCTTAGTTGTTGTGTATTTGGGAGACTTGTCTCGGGGTTCTTAAATTACTGTCTCCAAATCAGGGAACAATACAAGAGCTTAAATGGTAATGCAAATCAAATTTGCATTTTATTTAGAGATTAATTTGCGTTACCTTGGTGCCATTTTGGAAAAATTGAGTCCTGGTTTATTAACCAACGCCAAGATGTCAAAAGGTTAAAATGACCAGAGATTGGAATAACGTTCCAATGCTTTTTCATCTGAAGCATCTCTGGAAAGTTTCCTGTGAAGTCCCAATAAACATTTCACCCTATAAAATCACTATGCTGCTTGGTAAGGCCCATTAATCAATAGGCACGTGATTATACAAAGCAAAAGTCAGAGCTGAAAACAAGAAAATAATTCCCTTGCCCCAAGTCCTCATGCGACATTCTGTAGAAGAGCGGGTTGGCAGGCTGGCTTTGGATCAATGACTTGTAGACTTTTAGGATTTCATAATTTGGATTGCCATTAATGATCTTTGGCTTCTATTTCCTCTGCCTTACCAAGGAATGATTACAATTGGCCCCCAGTTACCTAAAGTTTTATCTTCATCTTGAATGTATGGAAAAGAATGAGGCAGTTTCCTTGACATTGAACAATACGGCAGTCCCCATTTGTAACTAAACATGGATCAAAAATCCATTTAATATAAATACATTCAAAATTTCCCCCTATAATTATTAGCGCATTTTTAGAGTAAGCCAACAACACTAGCATTACCTGTCTTTAGTAAAGAGAGAATTTTTTCGCCAGACAGGGATTTGTGGCGCAATTCCAGACTTCACCACCTGCAATTTTTTTCTCGAAATTGTGGCAAAAATTTGTAGGGGTTGACTTAAATGCGTTTGCCAAATTTTTCACCATTTAGAGAATTTTGTTGCAGTTTTGCTAATTTTTCGCCAAAGCTAAATGGGATAGATTCGCTCATCACTACCTGTCTTTGTTGAAACCCTTAAAAATTCCAACAATGATTATTTGGTAAAGCTAATGTAGGCAGTGTCGGACTGGCCCACTGGGATACCAGGTAAACTCCCGGTGGGCCCAGGTGTCAGTGGGCCCTCCTGCTTCTAAACATTTAGCCTATTTCATAGCCATTCCCTATTTCTTTATGGGAAAAAATGCATAATAACAGAAGAATAAAGTAAGTAGATATACAAGACATGACATGAATAAAGTGGTTGAGTGAGAAGAGGAGGAATAAAAGTTTGGAAAGTGGGCCCAAGGTCTAAGGTTTTCTGATGGGCCCCTGGCATCCCAGACACTGAATATAGGTTTTTAATAATATTAGCTATACTGCTAGACTTGAGTCAGATTACATTTTAGGAAAATGTAAACACAAAGCAGACTTGTCACTAGGGCACAAGCTAGGAGCTCACCCTGCTAGCTCATTGTAGCCTATCTGCGTAATGACCTCTGGGTGTGTGGTCCTGGGGATGAAGTGGGAAATGTCAATATAACTCAATGAAGCCACCTTCCCAATGTAACATATGGTATCCCAAAACCCAGAGTAAACCACAAGGTCCCAGTCTCGGCTCGCACTTCTGCCTATAGCAGCCGCCTTTGGCTTCAGGAGGAGCGCTCCGCTACTCAGATGCCGCCAGGACTTAAAGGATTCTGTCATGATTTTTATGATGTCGTTTTTATTTCTAAATTACACTGTTTACACTGCAAATAATTCTCTCTACCATATAAAATGTCATTCCTGAACCAGCAAGTGTATTTTTTTCTAGTTGTAATATTGGTGTGTAGGCAGCCATCTCAGGTCATTTTGCCTGGTCATGTGCTTTCAGAAAGAGCCAGCACTTTAGGATGGAACTGCTTTCTGGCAGACTATTGTTTCTCCTTCTCAATGTAACTGAATGTGTCTCAGTGGGACCTGGATTTTACTATTGAGTGCTGTTCTGTCAGAGCCCGAAGGCGCAGTTTGGAGTGCGGACCAAGGAGGAAGCAACTAGGCAAACACAGTTCGTGGTACAAAGGGTTTAGGCAGAAGAATCGTCAGTTCAGGCAAAGGTCGGTCCAGGCAGCAAGATAACGTGGTCGATATTCCAGGCAGAGGTCGGTCCAGGCAGCAAGATATCAAAGTCGAGGTTTCAGGCAAGGTCAAAGATCAAGGAATCAATAATAGTAAACACCCAGGAACTCAGGATAGAGGAACCTATACTCGGGCACTGAGAGAACCTTGAGACGACTTTAAATAGGTGGATTTTCGCGCCAAAACGCACTAGATGACGTCACAGGACGTGCGCCAGAATATGCGCCAGCGTCTGCTCGTTTTTGGACGCCAGTGTCTAAAGTATTCGCCAGCGTAAATACGCGGTGCAAAAACGCTGGCGTCTGACGGCCGCATGGCTTCTTCTGGGCGCCGCCATCTTGGATGCGCCGAGGACGCCTTACATGTTCTTAGATCTACCAGGTAGCTGTTATCTTGTGTTAGAGAGCTGCTATCTGGTTACCTTCCCATTGTTCTTTTGTTATGCTGCTGGTGGGGGAGGGGGGTAATATCACTCCAATTTGCAGTACAACAGTAAAGAGTGACTGAAGTTTATCAGAGCACAAGTCACATGACATGAAATCAGATTTCAAAATTAAGTCTAAAAAAAAAATCAGTTTGCTCTTTCGAGAAATCTATTTCAGTGCACTATTAACTGATGCGTTTTGGAAAAAAAAATTCTCCCATGAAAGCATCCCTTTAACGCGAGAAGACCAAGGAGAAAGCTCTGGGCAGTCAAGGGAACTGTAATGTATAACCGGAACAGAGAACAAGGAGCGAGGTCAAGGAACAGACTGGGTCAATACCAAACAGACAATACGGTACCAAACATAGTGTAGTCAAGGTCACAGGCCATGGTCAAACACAGATCAGAAGCACAGCACCAAATCAGTATCCAAAGAATAGTCAAACACAGGCAGGGGTCCGTTCAGGCAGAAGAAATGCAAAGTCAGGAACAGGCAAGGATCAAAAGAGAATACTAGAACTTAGAAGCACACCCAGGAACTATGGAACATAGACCTACTGTATACTGGGCAACGAGTCAGAGCAGAGAAGGGGGTTTTATAGTCAAATGGCTTACACAAATCACCTGTGGCCAGATTGGCAACAGGTAAAACAAGCCATGCTTACTAGCAATTACCAAGCATAGCCATAGGAGTGAACCAGGGTCTTAGCTGTCTGCTTGCATAGAGCAGTGGCAATCCGGACAGCACAGAAACACCAGGTCCCTAATTCAACCCCAGGCAGGTTATCACACCCAGCTGCTTTCATTCGTTCAAGCTCTAAAGGAGGCTGTGCTCTATTAATCTGGGGGCATTTACCACTTTAAGGGGCAGATTTATCAAGGGTCGAAAAGAATTTGAGGGAATTTTCGAAGTAAAAAAATTCGAAATTCGAAGTAATTTTTTTGGATACTTCGACCATCGAATAGGATACTACGACTTCGAATTCGAATTCAATTCGAAGTAAGATTGTTCGAATATTCGACCATTCGATAATCGACATACTGTCTCTTTAAAAAAACTTTGACTTCAATACTTCGCCAAAATAAAACTGCCGAAGTGCTATGTTAGCCTATGGGCTATGTTTTTGGAAGTCAAAGTAAAAATGTTCGATCGATTGCTGAAATCCTTCGAATTGTTCGATTCGAAGGGTTTAGTCGTCCGCAGGATATTCGAAGTCAAAGTATTTCAATTCGATGGTCGAATTTCAAAGTATTTTTAACTTAGAAATTCGACCCTTGATAAATCTGTCCCTTAATGTCAGGTCTAAAATTATGCAAAAAAGAAAATCTGGAGACTGAAAAAGCAGATTTTCAGGTTGGTTTATGGTATCAGGGGATTGATTTCAGTGTTTTCTCCACAATATTATTATACATTTGATCATATAAACTGAAGGAAAGATTTTATAAAAATAAGAATTTATATTGAAGTATATTTAAGTTTATTTAAGTATAATACGTTTATTTAAGAGATAGTGTTTCCTCTAAAAGAACAAAAATAGACGGCTTTGTCACGGTGGGAATTTAAGACACCAATATTTTGGTCGGCTTCCTGATAAGTCATGGTGAGGTTTTCCTTAGCTATATTTGATTCATCCTTTCCCAGGACGTGGAATTTATGAAATACTTTATGTTCTTGTTGGAAACGTAGAACTGTGTGTTCTGCCAGAGAAGGAAATTGCCCAGATAAATAGAAAAACAACACATTTATTTACTTGTGCAATTGCACACACACACACTGTAGGCATCCAAACGAAGTATATTTTATTACACGTGTATATGGTATCACCTAGTGATACAGTATAAACTCCAAATGCATTAAAGTCAATGGGCGTCTTTCTATACTGCTTGTGGGGTTGCCGGATCCTCTAATATTGGGCACCAGGCTTAGCTAATCAAGGGTGTTCAACTGTTCATTCCTTTGTGTGAGGTTATCGCGCTACATACCTATGTAATAAGATACAGTGGACTCAATGTCAAATTTATGGTGGCACAATGGGCTAAACACAATGGGCTAAAGACAATGGGCTAAAATGGTCTCAGTGCCAAACAAATGATAATACAGTTGGCTAAACACCATTAATGGTGATATTATTATAAATTTGCACTAGTCCAATGCTAAATGCCACTCACGAATGATGATTTCAATAATATTTTAAATGTATTTTAATTTGTAATATTCTGAAGTTTTTCTATATAGTTGATTTGGGATTTGATGATATTGACGGAGAGCATAATTGTTTGTCCCTGCCTTATTTCGGAATATTTATGGTTTTCCACAAAATGAACCAAAAACTTAAAAACAACTTAAAAACATTTATATGTAAAGGAATAAAGCTCGTGACTGTATTTAGAAAAGCGATATCGCCTGTTTGCATTCTAAGAAGAGTCCTAGAATTTAGAAGTAATGAAGAAGTGGATATGAACCCAAATATAAATTTTTACCTATTGAAAGAAGATGTAATTCTGAGCAACTTTCCAATAAGGACAGGCTGCCTCAATAATAACTACATTTCCAAATAAATTTAGAAGCAATAAAAATTTGTAGGGATTATTGAATGTATATTGGACAGTTGCTCAGAATAAAAATGTTTTCATTGGGCAGCATTTTATGGTTGGGTTTACATCTCCTTTAAGTGCAGTGTCCCTCTTCGAAGATCAGGAAGCAGGAGTAATAAACCATACAACAAAAAAAACGGGTAGTTGTTACAATCCCTGAACTCCTGACCCAAAATGCTTTAAAGAGGAAATCAGATTATTCCGATGCAAAAACACATCTCGGTGGTTGAGAAGTAGAAGGCTATTAATCAGCGACTGATGAGGGCAGCGATACACTGATTGTGGGAAAATGAGGCAGCCTTTGGTACATGGATGATATCATTTTGCTCACATCCAGATTAAACAGCATTTGGAAAACCCATCTGTTCTGCGCTATTAAGGTTGTAATGTTTACATGTTCCTGACCCAGTACTTGGTATGACCGCTGAGTCCAAATTTTTTTTAACTATTAGGGCCCTGCTTTAAATGATCTGTGTGACAGAATTAAAAGGAATTGGCAGACACATACACGTATCTGTATAAGTTGCGTCTAAGATGCATTCTAGTCAGTAACCTCGACACATTTCTACAGTTTATCTGTCAGGAGCGCCCGATGGTGCCTTGTCTCCGTTGCCACCGCTCCCGAGATGGCATTAAGATTTGACGTCACCTGCCCGGCGCGAGGATTTGAAATAAAAAGACTCCAAGGTCACTGGTTCAATGCCCGATAATAGGATTTCCTGGGTGCTACTAAATTTACTGCTGATTGATTCCTGAACCTTTTGACCCAGCCTGACCTTGGATTTTGCTGCTCATCTACCTGCCTACTGAACCTTTGCCTGAATTTGACTACGCTTTCGTCTGACCCACTTTTGGATACCGTTGAACTTGAACTTTTACCCTATGCTTCCCCCTTGGTCCGAACTTCTCCCGTTGGGAGCTCATAGGCCCCCTGACATTATCTAAATTTTGGCCGATATCACCAGAGTTGCTATTCTTTGCCAGGGCCAGTGCATGGGCACACAAGGTATTACCAACCCGAAATTCGTCTCTTAAAGGTACCAGAAAATGCATTTTTTCTGCAGTGCGCCTGATTATTGCTATGAGTACTATATATGGAGATAATAGGGCTCATTTAGGAGTACAAGTGCAGTGTGCAAAGTGTCTTCAAGTAACGGAGCACCAAAAACAAGCCAACGCCATTCATTAAAAGAATAGTAGTTTATTAAAAAATTTGGTTCAGCATGCCACAGACATATTATTGGCTGCCTGCTTTATGCATTTCGTGACTTCCTGCCGCTTCATCAAAAGTTATGCAGCGTGCAAAGTGCAGTTTTGGATGCAAGTATTTTTGCCTACAAGGCAGCTTTTTTTTTCAACAATTCTAGCGTGATAGCTAGATGTGCCTGACGCAGTTGCAGCCAATGCTTTAAAATGCATGCAATTGCACAAGAGTTTCTGCACAAATCAGACACAATGATGATGGAAATCACTGTGTTTGGATGTCATTTCTGTCTGGGCACATTGGCATTTGCACCAAGATGCACAGTTCAAGGAGCAGCATTAGATGCAAGTACTGCAAACTTCTTTACATGGCTACAACTGGAGTTGCACTTAATAATTGAATCCTAATATCCAGAAGTGTAACTAATGGAGCCTGGAAAAAAATGGGTGGGTAAGCTGCAACATGTGCAAAATTGCAAATGTGCTATGATTCTGCCTTGCCTGTGTTATATGTCACGCACAACCACCCCCTACTCCGTCAATCGCCCCCCCCCCCTTGCAGGGTCTGTGCCCTCTATAGGCTTAAAGCACCACTATACCCTCACACATTTCTGCAAACATTTTTATACAAGATATCAGCTGACTTCGTTGGCTGTTCCTGTTGAATTGTGCCACTTTGTAGAGAAAATCATATGTACAGGTATGGGATTCGTTATCTGGAAACCCATTTTACAGAAAGATCCGAATTATGGAAGGGCAGTCTCCCATAGACTCGATTATAATCAAATAATGCCGATAAAGCAGCACCTTTTACTTGATCCAAACTAAGATGTAATTCATCTTTATTGAAAGCAAAACAAGCCTATTGGGTTTATTTAAGGTTTATATGATTTTCTAATAGTCTTAAAGTATGAAGATCCAAATTACAGAAAGATCCATTATCCGGAAAACCAGGCCCACATTTGTGGCGAGGTCACAAAGGCCCAGGCCTAGGGCGGCCAAATTTTAGGGCCGCCCTGCCGTATAGTAAACTACATTGGGAGCTCTGAGTTCCCTTGCACTAAGGCACATACGCTCTCTCGCATCGGGTGCGGATGTACACGCGGCCGGCAGGCGCTAGGATCCAGAGGCCTCGGGGCGGCGACTAGGGCAATCCAGCCCTGATGAAAATCCCAGGTCCCAAGCATTCTGGATAACAGGTCCCATACCTGTAGAATGCTGAGAAACCTATTGTGGAGTGCTGATTTATATATCCCACATTATTAAAAGGTCCCAAAGACATATTGCCACATAACTGGGTCCAAATGAATGTAAGTAAAAAGGCTGCTCGAGATCATTTGAGAACAACCAAACTGATGCCAGATATTTTGCTCCTGTGTGGATGGGATATTCAAGGTAGCTTCACAGGCACATGATAAGTGCATTACAGTCAGCAGCTTTGATAGGAATACAATGTGAAATATGCATCTGGTATATATTTCTGGCCGGACTGTTCCTGGCAATCCTGAAACTGCTCAGCAGACCTGATGGTTGAATCCTGTTAGGAGAAATAAGGGCGGACTTAAAGTCAATATGGAGTCTGTAGCTACGCCAGACACATTCTGTTCTGACCTTTGAAATGAATCCCCCCACCTCTCAGAATTACTAAGGAGAAAACGAATGTCGAAATATGGAGGAAGGCTATGCCAAAAAGTAGGTATCTAGAGTTCATGTCTGGATGTATGATAACTCAACTTACGATGAAAATATGGAATTGGAGCCAGGTCTGTCCCAAATAGCGCCTTTCTTCTCATTCATATTTTATGAACGGACTTCGAGATGTGGAAATTCACAGAGAATGTGATGAGGGGTTAAACCCTTCAGCTATGTATTGGTGTCCATTACAAGTGCATTAACAGCCATGTTTGTGATGTTATCATCCTGACCCAGGAGCATGTTTGGCTTCCAATTCTAAAACATGAAAATCACAAGTGTTCGTTCCAGCTCATTCTATCTCCAAGTCTATTGGCTCCTGTTATGCTGAAGGCTTTGCTTAATCCATTCCCCACAAGATCATGAAATGTGGCAGGTGGAACCATTCGATCTGATTACGAGTCGCCACTTTGTTGGCCTGTGGGACTAGGAACGTTCCTCTGCAAAAACCCCAAGCAAGTATATCACACGTGCAACTGACAGGTGGGTGTGTGGACCCTGTTATGATCAGACAATATGCAGGGCTGAACTCCCCAGTCTCTGGATTGCATCGAGAAACCAAGGAGACATTAAGAGAAAGTATTACATGACTGTGAGCAGAACCTGAATGTCTAGGAGAGGTCAGATACTTATCTAGCTGACTCCCAGCCAAACCATGGGGATTTTAATCACTAAGATGCAGGCTTACATAGCTGTGAACGTCTGCACCAAAATTCACTTTACTGGAAAACAAATCGTTTTAGTGAATTGCACCATGATAGGAAAACAAGTAGTATCTCTCTGTGGAGAAAAATATTCATTTTTCTCTGCTTATAGGATGCATATACATGCAGCAATGTTAACAGGATTTCTATGAATGTTTATGTTTTTGAATAAATATGGTTCATTAAATAGAATTATAGCATTAAAGTATATGTGTTTCTAATAATACAAAGTGGCTGTAAATAGCTAGTAAAATATGATTATAACTTAATTTATGCTTAGAGATCTCACACACCACGTTTCATTGAAACCTGTTTATTATAATAAATATTGTCCTCCTTTAAGTATAAGCGTATTAAAGATTGCCTTCGAGTTTTTCAGCCTATATAAAAGTGCTAGGCCTGCAGGATATGCCTTTATATGGTCACAGGACTCATCAGTGACTTCTAATATCCTTATAATTTACAGTAGAGGGTACATTATCCCTTATAATAAATGAGTGATACTCAGAGTTCCCTGTATAACTCATCCTGCAGTCTTGTGCCTTTATATGGTCACAGAACCCCTCAGTGACTTCTAATATCCTTATAATTCACAGTATGGGGTACATTTTCCCTTATAATA
Organism: Xenopus petersii; assembly: GCA_038501925.1. Taxonomy (NCBI): domain Eukaryota; kingdom Metazoa; phylum Chordata; class Amphibia; order Anura; family Pipidae; genus Xenopus; species Xenopus petersii. The sequence continues at coordinate 78,898,698 of CM076689.1, forward strand.
CATGAGTGATACTCAGAGTTCCCTGTATAACGCAACCTGCAGCCTTGTGCCTTTATATGATCACAGAACTCCTCAGTGACTTCTAATATCCTTATAATTTACAGTAGGAGGTACATTATTCCTTATAATACATGAGTGATACTCATAGTTCCCTGTATAACTCAGCCTTGTGCCTTTATATGGTCACAGAACCCCTCCGTGACTTCTAATATCCTTATAATTTACAGTAGGGGGTACATTATCCCTTATAATACACGAGTGATACTCATAGTTCCCTGTATAACTCAGCCTGCAGCCTTGTGCCTTTATATGGTCACACAACCCCTTAGTGACTTCTAATATCCTTATAATTTACAGTATGGGGTATCACTTGTCTCATGTAAAGGTTACATTGCTTGTGCTACTAATATGGCCCTCCAGAAATTAGTCTATCCAAACATTTGTTCCTCTAGCATTGTGCCCACAAAACTGCTATTAATCTGCATGTATTTGCTTGTTTGATTAGTTATAGGTTTTCTACACAGCAAGTCATTGCGGGATGTAAACATTTATGTCATTTCTGTGTTTAACATGTACCTTTATATAAACCAGCTCTTTTTTCACTTTAATTACTTGTAGTTAATCAGAACTTTGTTCCCACTTTATCGGCCATGCCTAATTTAAGAGCTTGCTTGAACAATGACACGCTCAATAGGAATCCATTCTAATCTTTGTTGACACCGCTCCGTGGCTTTGTTCCGAGCTGGCACATCAAAACTCAGATGTGATATTTGGATTTTTTTTTTTTTTTTTGGAAACTGCTCATTTCAAAGCAAATACTGACATGCTTTTGATTCGAGAGATTTAGTTTCAAGATCAATTGTACACAACATCTGAATTGTTTTAATAGATCTGTAAAAACTGCATCAAAAAGATTTTAAAGGGACACAAAACACAAATTGGTTGACCCTGCATGAAGAAATGTGCTTCAGAAGCAGAGGATTTAGTCATTGAAATTCTGATTATTTTTACATTTTTATACTATGGTTGTTGGGTTTTTTTCTGCTTAGGTCTTCCTTGGAGGTCACATTATATTCAGTTTCCCTTCTTAGCTCATAACAAGGTTACTGATGTAGGAAAAAATTGGGATAACAGCCCTGTACCCAGGGCACAAATAAGCACTCAACCCAAATCTCCCCCTAACTGGCCTTCAGGCTGGGGTCCCTTAGCCCATAACAAGGTTACAGATATATAGAAACATTGGGGTAACAGTCACCCTGATATAGTTCCAGGGGTACCCAGAGCACAAATAAACATTCACCCCAAATCTCACCCTAACTGGCCTTCAGGTTGGGTCCCCTTAGCTCATAACAAGGTTACAGATATATAGAAACATTGGGGTAACAGTCACCCTGCTATAATTCCAGGGGTACCCAGGACACAAATAAGCATCACCCCAAATCTCATCCTAACTGGCCTTCAGGCTGGCCCCCCTTAGCTCATAACAAGGTTACAGATATATAGAAACATTGGGGTAACAGTCACCCTGCTATAGTTCCAGGGGTACCCAGAGCACAAATAAGCACTCACCCCAAATCTCACCCTAACTTGCCTTCAGGCTGGGTCCCCTTAGCTCATAACAAGGTTACACATAAAAAATTAAAACATTGGAGAATCAGTCGTCAAGGCATAGTTCTGAGAATATAAGTAAGGAGTAAGGAGATTATGTAAATTAGTAGAAAATTGTGTGTTTCCCCAAGTTTCACCCTAACTGGCATTTCGGCTAAGCATCTCTGCCACTGTCTGTCCAACAATTTGGGAACCATTGCGTATATAGCTTAGAATTAATCCTATATCCTGTATATGATTATTAGTGTCATAGTCTTTTGCAACAGCAGTTATTTTTTTCTAACTACTAGCGTTGACTCCATTGTCAAAAACTTCTGGCATTAAAGGAGAAACAAACCACTTATTTAAAAAACCCTTCCCCCCACCCCACATAGACAACCCTTGCTCTGCTGGGAGTTGCAGGGTGTTGTAAAGTAAATTGACAGCATATCATTTACAATATCTATCCTGTAAGGCAGTAACCTCTATCCTGTAGCTCTCAATTTGTTGAGTTTCAATTTGCTCTCAATTTGTTAATCAGTTTCAATTGCTGGCATCCCTTGGGTGTGAAGTAGTTCAAGAACATCTACAGCACTTTGTAGAAGCGGGTTGCAAGGAGTTAATAAGTATAAATGCCTGACAGACCATTATAATTTGCTGTGCTCTTGATCACAATCTGTGTTTTGCTTTCTTTTGCTCATTTTCTGTCTAATCTAATACAAAAAAAAAAAAGAAAAAACATTATATTTAAAGCCTCATGTGATTCAGACTTTCTCTCCCGGGGGGTCCAGATGTGAGATCCCTTGTCTGCAAATGAGGGGCTTCCAGGCTTTCCCTGCATCATATGGAAGTTTATAGTTTTTTGTTGTTCATAAGAAACTACATCAGAAGTAATGTCAGAAGAGACAAATGCACCAAATCATTATCATCTTTCAGGTGTCAGTTACACTAGACTTCTATAAAGAGGTGCTAAGAATTTAAAAAAAATATATATTTTTAAGGTAATCAAAGAAATATTCCTGCAAAGTATTTTATTCCATGTGTGTAAAAACGCCTTTGAATCTCCTACGGCAGATCCCATATTGTATAAAGGTTGACATGTAAGCTTCTACTTGTGGTGGTTGCTGCCATTTTGTTATCGGGTGTGTCTTTTCCCAACCAAGCTCCAATCTCAAGACTACAAAAATGTTGCAAAGAATCTTTAAAACTCAGAAGGAGCTGCCAGGGAAACACAAAGTGCTGGCAGAGAAAAAGTCAGAACCCAGAGAAGCCCCTAGGAACATGTCATTTCTCACCCTACATAACTAGAATTTTCAATAAAAACTTCACCCAGCCTCTAGAAACTGATTGTGGGGAGGCAGTCGCTTCTGTGTTATATAAACATTATCATTACAACAGATCTATATAACATTA